>MCGE01000004.1:0-1200000 GCA_002105175.1 Absidia repens | reverse complement strand
GGAATACCGAAAGTATTAATGGTTCAGGTGCTCATCAACATGCCTTTCCGCGCATTTATGATAAACGACCCAAGTCGTATCCTACTGTGCAACCAAAAAAATCAGCAGAAAAATCTGGGCCTCGTCATATACCAACATCAATCAATTCTAGTGAAGATGATATCAACGCCAAGACTCAAATGGTAATATCATACAATATTAAAAAAAAAAAGCTTTGCTTTTTACTTCGCTTTGTTTAATCCCCGCCCCTTTTTTGTAGCATTACCTTTTAAAGCATTATTTTAATGGAAACTTCAATGCCCCCATTCAAGATATTTTACGTCAACCATCCTCATTTTTATGTGATGATCAAACAAAAATGAAAACAAAAAGTACAAATCCTGTGCGAATACTTGATATATGCTGTAGTAGTGGGGTTTGGATTCTCGAAATGGCTTCGGAATATCCAAATGTGCAATGCTGTGGTAAAAAAAAAAAAAAAAACCAAAAAAAAAAAAACCACTCATAGATGCCGAATTAAAATAATAATCTTCATCTCAACGAAGGTGTGAATCCCACAAAAGCCTTTCCCACGGTGGTTAAGCCATCCAATGCCCATTTCTTTTGTTGTGACGTGGCACGAAATGACACTTTGCTACAATTCCCCGCTTACCATTTTGATTTTGTAAGAATGGCGATGATTTATAAAAGCTACAACAATGATCAATGGAAGGTGAGTATAGCAGAACAAGAGCATATTCCCAACAAAAAAGAGACGAAGCTAGAACTGATGATTTTGTATTTTATTTCAATCCTTCCCACCCCGCTCCTCGTCAGATACTTGCGGAAGAAATAAATCGTGTATTGAAACCAGGAGGATACTTTGAACTACGAGATGTTGATCCTATTATGAAACACACTGGTCCCCTTGGTCAAGCCTTTTTTGAACACTGCACGTATCATCTCCCCATCTCCTCCAAAAAAAAAAAAAAAAAAAAAAATCATGTGCTAATAATTTTCTCAACATCTTTTTTTTTTTTTTTTTTTTTTTTGTAGATGCGAAAATCGTAAAAGATAAATTAGGTGTAGACATGGATTGGTATCGGTATATGTGTGAATATATGGAACAATATGGGGGCATGATTGACATCCATCTTGAAGAAGGGACGATGCCTGTAGGGTGGGGTCAAGGACAAATACCACAAATTTTACTGAGACTTGTCAGAGCGGGGTTACAATCTCATCAGCAGGTTTGGCCTGATCTGTTAGAGGAGCCAGGTGCCTATAAGGATAAAACGAAACGAGTCTTGGAAGAAGCCATCGATCAACATGCTTACTATAATTTCTATTTGTGCTGGGGTCGAAAACCGTATTTTCCAGAAATATCAAGGTTGCACACCCATGACTATGAATCGACACCAATGAAAGACGACTGCAATAGTGAAATCTGCGCGTTAGTGAACGGATATGAGGAGTAAAAAAAAAAAAAAAATTAAGACCGTAGCTGTATATATATAATAATAATAAACATCTCGGAAGTTCCCACTGGAGCTTATTTTCGATTTACCATATGTCATTGGGGTGGGGGGCGAGGGCTAACAATTTCTTTGATTATATCATGCGCAATGAAAATAATGCACTGGATATATTTACAGTATGTTCAGTCTAGTGTGGGTTATTGGGGGGGGAGGTTGACGGACGGAGGGATATCATATTGGATGAGCTATAATAGCAGTTGATTAATTGGACATTCACAAAAAAGTCATGATAGCGACTTCACTCACTATTTGATAGTCAGAGGATGGGTAATAATATCAATTTTTTATTTGAAGGAATATGGTTCATACTAAACTACGATAACGAGGTTCATTTTTAACAAGTCATCTCAATGAAGGCAACTTTAGAGAAACGATTAGGAAGATTGAAGAATGGTCATGACTAATCTAGAGTGACAATAGTAATAAGTAATATATTGTATTGTACAGGACAAGGCCTGACAGTGAGAGTAAAACGGATATCTTTTAGTGAAACACAACAACACAACACTAATCTAACAGGATTGATTGCTACCAATAACAGAAATCTATTGTACAAAACATAAGAAAGACTAATGGGACATATTTCAGTGAATCAAATAAAAATGAGATATTCTTTTATTCAGATGTAGATATGAATTATAGACAAACTAACATAAAACTAAGCTAATGAAGCTCCAAAAAGCCCAACTAATGGTGTCTTCAGATCCTGGTTCCAAAATGAAAGGGTTTCCCCATGCATATTGTAATCCCTGAGCTGGAAACCCTTCTAAACTAGTCCTGATACAATTCTAGCTCCAAATTATCCCCATAAAAGTTGAATGGTGAAGAAAAAATGAAGGAAAAAAAAAAAAGAAAAAGAAAAAGAAAAGAGTGCGAAAAAAAAATTTGAGGAAGTGGGAAAATAAAATATCCACGTGTTCGGAATCTGAAATATTTTCTTTGGCGTGTCGCTGCACTACAGTTCTGATTATTTGCCTCAAAAAACACAAAATTAAGTTTTCCAGAAAATCACTGTTTTTCTAGATAGAGAGAATGTATACACACATTAAAATAACTATATTATCCACAATAACTATATCAACGTAAAAACGAATTTTAATCGCTATTGTGGGTCCCTGCCCATTCACACACTGTTTGCAGAGCAGTGGCAGAAGCTTAGAAGTGGTATAAACAAGGTTTGCTATAACGATACCCCAAGATCCATCTATTGGTAGGCTGCGTCTCTGGTGCCAAATTGGCGAAACAATAAATAAGATAGGACTACGAGATGATCAAGATAATAAAGGTGTAAGAGTTAATACAGTAACGTTCATTTCGTCAGATCACACGCATAAATTTCGATGGGCTATTTGTTCAGGAAACTAATATCATGCTGGGGGTGGGTTATATTGCTGACCAATGTTGGGCAACCCATTTTCGGATATAAAATTGTAGGCAAGGTGGCAGTTGAAATGTTTAACTTAGATGGTTGTGGGGGATTTTTGGACAGGTTAGATGATGGACATTTCTGCGAGTGACTTAGGTCAACAGATCCTTCAAGAAGAGCCGTAATGAAAAATGAAGTGGAAACGGATTATCAACTATATTATATGATCTTCTCTAGAAAAGCAGATGGCTTAGTTAAAGTATACGTAAGGCGTGTCCATTCGTCAGACAAACTTCCATCTGAAGAGATAGTTACTCTAGTAAATTTTATTGAATAGGTTCCAATGGATAATTATTTTTAATTTTCTGTACAGGAAACAAATGCAGCTTTTGAAGATAGCAATTAGAATCATTGCGAAAAAGACAATGGTAATAAGACCTCACGACACTAATGTTCATAAAAAACAAACAAAACCAGGTTAAACTTGAAAATAAAAAATTATGATGAAGTGCTATTAAAAGATAGTAGCCATATGCCTTTATTGTCATAATATTTTTGATTTTAAGTAGGTAACACTGATCCTGTAATACTTAAGGTGATGTTCATTGGTGCTTCATTTCTGCTTAAGGGAATAATAAAATCTTTTATAATGTTTGATGACCTGTGAGTCCACTATCGAGACTAGCCAAAATGATGAACGTATTTTATTTATACGAGAATGGCGTCCTTATTTGTTTTGATTGTGGTGCTAATAGCTAATAGAAACTCATGGAAAGTCATTTCAAGTGCCTTTTCTGCAAATTCAGATGCCTTTTTAAACGCCGAAGATGGGGCATGACGAACTAACGCCCCCTCGTTTCTTAATACCCCTTATCTCAAGGCTAGTTATTGTCGAAATAATCATCAAAAACAATTGAAGAAACATCATGGCGCTATATGGATTACTAAAAAAAAAAAAAAAAATCAAAAGAATAATGATAACCAAGAAGTATCAGAAAATGTTCGTATAATCTACATTGTAAGTCAGTATTCATGCTTTGAAGGCAAGTCCGATCATATCCAAACATACTGCATAGAGCAGAACTAAATCCTTCCGGAACGTATGATTGGTTAGTTTTCTGTTTCTCCGATCTTTTTCTCTCACGGCGAGATTTTCCTCCTTGTCAAAAAATATTTAAACCCTACATATTTCTCTTTTTTTTTCAAAAAATAAAAATCTTTTTTTTTTCTTTTATTTTATTATTACCGTATTTATACAACAAATTTTAAAAAGAAAACAATGAACTCTGCTACACCCTCTCTTGCTCATTTCAAATTGCCTGTTATTGAAAATGAACCTATGAAGGCTTATGCTAAGGGATCTGAAGAACGTGCCAAACTCAAACAAGCTTTGGATGACATGATCGCTCAAGGTACTCAAGAAGTTCCCGTAGTTATCAATGGCGAAAGGATTTACACCGGTAGCACAGAAAAGCAACTGAACCCTTCCAACCATAAGTCTGTTGTTTGCAACTACCATCAAGCTGATGGCGCTCTTACTGAAAAGGCCATTCAAGGTGCTGTGGCTGCTCAAGCTCAATGGGAAGCTCTTCCATTCAACGACCGTGTTGCTGTGTTCTTGAAGGCTGCTGATTTATTATCTCAAAAATACAGGTAAGAAAAGGTGCTCCCCCTCCCTACTATTCACTATGACCATGGGGGCTGACGTAGTTTTAATATGATTATATAGATACAAGGTGATGGCTGCTACGATGTTGGGTCAAGGCAAGAACATCTGGCAAGCTGAAATTGATGCTGCTGCTGAACTTTGTGATTTCTGGCGATTCAACTGCAAGTATGCTGAAGAAATCTATCATCAACAACCTCCCAAGAATGCTCCCGGTAATTGGAATCGTGTTGAATACCGTGCTCTTGAAGGGTTCATCCTTGGTATCTCGCCTTTCAACTTCACTGCTATTGGTGGTAACATTCCAAGCGCTCCTGCTCTCATGGGTAACGTTGTCCTCTGGAAGCCCTCTCCCTCTGCAGTCTACTCCAACTACCTTGTATACGAAATTCTTGTCGAAGCTGGTCTTCCTGATGGTGTCATCCAATTCATTCCTGGCCCTGCTGAAGAAATCTGTTCTGTGGCTGTGAACCACCGCAAGTTTGCTGGTCTCCACTTCACTGGATCGACTCGTGTCTTCAAGAAATTATGGACTGATGTTGGTGCTAATATGGATAAGTATGTGTCCTACCCTCGTTTGGTTGGTGAAACTGGTGGCAAAAACTATCACATCCTCCACCCTGACTTGGACAAGGCTGGAGTCCATCATGCTGCTCTTCAAACCATCCGCGCTGCCTTCGAATTCCAAGGTCAAAAGTGCTCTGCGTGTTCTCGCTGCTATGTGCCCAAGTCTCTGTACAATGATTTCAAGGCTAGTATTCTCGCTGAACATGCCAAGATTTCTCAAGGTGCTGTCCAAGAATTCCAACACTTCTCTGGCCCTGTCATCAACAAGTTTGCATTTGACAAGATCAAGGGGTATATTGACTATGCACATGCCAGCCCTGATTGTGAAGTGATTGCTGGTGGTAAGTATGATGAGTCTGTCGGCTATTTCATCCAACCCACTATCATCCATTCCAAGGACAACTTTACAAAAACAATGGTGGAAGAAATCTTCGGTCCTGTTGTCACTATGGTGGTCTATGATGATGACAAATTTGACGAAACTTGCAAGCTCATTGGCGACACCACGGAATATGCTCTCACCGGTGCTCTCTTTGCCAGATCCCGTGAATCCATTGTCCATGGCTCCAACTTACTCCGCCAAACCTCTGGCAACTTCTACATTAACGACAAATGTACTGGTGCTGTCGTTGGCCAACAACCGTAAGTTTTTTTTTTTTTTTTTTTTTTTTTTTTTTTTTTTAAAAAAAAAAAAGGGACAAAAAGGAGTAGTTTTGCTCATAATTATATAATTTATTCGTAGATTTGGTGGTGCACGAGGCTCCGGAACAAACGACAAGGTAAGTTAGAGGATAATGGTGATGGAATGAGACTTTGAGAGACTCACTCTATAATAAAATATTCTTTTTTAGGCTGGATCATGGACTTTGCTTGTTCGCTTCATATCTATGCGCCTTATCAAGGAAAACTTTGTGCCTATCTCTGACTACCATTATCCATCCAACGTTGTTTAAGGGGGCCGTCTTCGACATCATGCGTCAAAATTAAGGGATATTTAGGACAACTAGTGATATTTACTTTGGTCTAGGTTGTTAGTTTTTTTTTTACTCATTGAATATTTAGTTTTTTAGTTTGTTTTATTCTGTGAAATTCATCAATAAAAGCCATAAGGATTTTTGTTTTATTATTTTACATTTTGTTTTTATTTTTTTGTCATTATCATAATATTATTGTTGTAGTCCGCAGAGACGACGCGCATACGGAAAGGCAGCTTGACCATCGTATGATATTTGTGTATATAAATAAAGCATGATATGGCAGGGGTTATGACAATATTTGGTAGTATGTCTTCGCTGTTTTTCTTCAGGTGCCTATTCTTGTTTTATGGTGCAGTTCACCAAGAATATGAAATGAACCTTAATTATAGCAAAACATTCTCACACTTGCAAAATATTGATCTACTGGGCGCTAACACATGGAAGTTTGTTGAAGTGTAGTTGTCAATTTGGGGCTTCTATTTTATTATTATTATTAATATTCTTATAGCACATGCGAAGAAAATAAATAAATAGATGAATGTATACAGTTTGTGTACTCTAATGTGGTGACGTTGATGGCACAATCTAGGTTGAATGATACGAATGGTGGAGGGGAATATGGCCGAGTTTTATATCAAGTGAGCTAGAACTGTCAAATAGACTTGTGTTTCAGGGAGTGAGGCAAGTACGCGTAATAACATAGAATAAGTGGAAAAAGCTCTACAGCGGCTACGGCTCACATAAATTGATCTAAATTCATTTACATGGTTGATCGAGCAGGAATAGGGCTTTCATCGATTGTGCGGCACGAAGAAAGTAGTCAATGTGGGAGGATTAGAACGCATGTGATTGGTAGGGCATCATAAAACAGCTATAGTAGGAAATTTTTTTTCTATACGATGAATGTGTCAGAATAGGATTATTAATCAATTAATAATTAAAAAGACATATTTTATTGATATTGGTAGAGGCTCAAGCTTAAGGCGAAGAATTCATTGAAAAAAAAAAAAAAAACGGAAGAATATATTGCAAGAAACATGAGGGAGACTAACGTAAAAGTTGAAGAATGATAAACACTAATTTAAATAGGAAACTGTAAAAAGGGATCTAATATATTATTCAAGCATGAGCAAGGTTAAAGGACTACCTTTTATCAAGTCATAACAACTGCTAGCTCTCATCTAATGGGTGCATGGTAAAAAGGGATCTATTGCACAAGACATGAAACAGACTAACGGGACATTTTTTCTTTGCAGCGTGTAAAAAGAGACACATTTTATTTATATATAGATAAAAATATGGACGAACTAAAACTAAACAAAGCTAATGAAGACTCCAAAAAAGCGAACCAATGTTGCGTCTAAATCCTAGATCCAAAATGAAAGAGTGTCCCCATGCATCTTGTAATCTCTGAGCTGAAAACCCTTCTAAACTAGTCCTGATGCTAATCTAAATCCAACATAACCTCAAAGAAGTTGAATGGTGAAGAAAAAAACAAAGGGAAAAAAAGAAAGAGCGAAAGAAAAAATAAAAATAGGGAAAAATAAATATTCACGTGGGCGGAATTTGAATGTCTTTTTTTTTGGCCTGGTTGTAAGGAATTGGTTTTTCTGTTATATAAACGACATATATCACCATGACCATGGTAATACACTTCTCATAACAATAGCCACCACAAATCAACATCGATATCGTAGCCGTTCTCTTTGGTTGATGACTTTACAGGCAGGATGGCGCAACCCTACGTAGTTTAACTACTTAACACCTTCACTGTGAAATATTTCGTCAATCGCTAGTTTATATTTTTCTAGCGGACTAGCTTGTATGATGTTAAAGTGTGTGTGTTCTTCAGGCGCACCCACACACATCCCTAATTGTCTCAGATTTGGATATATGTCATAATATTCCCACTGCAGTAGTTTTAATTGCTATTTTTTTTTTTTTTTTACTTAAATCAAAATAAAATATGTTTTGTCCTTTTCTTTTACATCATCTCTCATATGTATAGTTTGACTTGTCGAATGGATGTATCCACACTGACAGTGTATTTAGAAAATAAAAGCTCACGCATTTATACAAAAAAAAAAGGGGGCCATGCAAGAGACGAATTCGACTAATCCGCGTGTTAGTGCTCCGTCTACACTAAGTACATGCTTTGAACTTTAAAAACAAGGCGTTAAAGGGATTTTCGCATAAATGGTTTTAAAATGGCCGTGGAATCGCCTGAAAAAATGGCAGAGAAAATAATCAGCCATGAACACTAAAAAAAGTATGACTGTTGAGTGGTGACAGTTTTGGTGCTCGGTTTCCTTGTGAGAGCGACTTCATCCAATTTTTATAATCACCAGAGTGCCCGTTCTCCAATATCAGTGTCAACATCGACACATTCAAATCCGACAAATTTTATTGACTTTTGCTAATAAAGTTAATGGTCTTGATAAATATCTTTATGAAATGTACCCATTTTAGCTAACCAAACATTGTAAATGTTTTCATTTTGGGAGTGTATCTTGGCCTCATTTACACCATTTGTGTCAAAGATTAGGTGTAATCACGGGGGAAGACCTTTTAATAGGTCTCGATCATGAAAAATGTCAATTTTTTGCTAGAAATGAGTTAAGAATAAATCGTACCTACGCAAAAAGAAAATAAAAAAACGACAACTGTCCTTATCATTGTTACTAAATATAACCTACAGAAGTACGAAATACACAGAGAATAATAACAAAATAGGATGTAGTGACTTTTCTTCGTAAACATGTATGTTTTCTGTTACGCACACACACACACACACACACACACACACACTTGCACATATACATATATATTCATATACATAGACATAGGCCAGATTGTTTTTACATGAGTATATGCCACACCCTTTCAACAAGACAATTAAATGCATAAAATAAAAAACGAAACAAAAAGCTGACATCCAGTAAATTGGAAGATTTCCCAATGCTCCAACGGAACTTCAGACTGTTTATTCAAACATAAAAAAAAACAAATTATGAATATGTATATTTATTGAATAACGAAGTGGCTACTGTATAACTAGCATGTAACAACAATATATCAATAATACTAAGCTAAACTAAACGTTCCCTATTTCCGGACAATAGAGAATGCGCCATCACCAAAGTATTTTTCATTTGCCTTCTTAACCCGTTCAGCTGCAGCAGTAGGATCAATGAGTTCAATACCTTGCACTGGTGTGAAGGACAATGAGGATGCCAGACCAGAGGTTTGTAGCCCTGAGGAATTGCCATAGTGTTTGAGTTTTGGTGCTTTGACTAGGTCAGATATAGAGCGAGTGTTAGATCTATTCAATTTTCTTATTATCATTTGTATCACTTTGTATTTACCTTTATTTCGTTGATCAGCCTGAGTAGCTCTAATTTTTCCAATTTGTTTCGCGGCCATACCAAGACCTTCCGTTTCATCACCATAGCCAAATTCTTCTTCCTGTTCCCCAAATGTCATTCTGTTGCGAGCAGCACGGAGTTCCGTCATAGCATAAACTTCCTTTTGTCGACGCACTCTAAAAAAAAAAACCAGCACCGTTGTTCCAATTAGTTTCTTCTACAAATATGATCACTTTTTTTTCACATTAATTTACCTCTTTCCACCTCTCTTCTTCTTCGGTCCTTCATCTGGTACAGGCAATGCCTTTGTGTTCTTGCTTGGTGGAGGTTCCTGCAGTTTTTCCAGCTTTTGATCAATTTCTTCTCGCATTTTTTTACCAAGTTCCCCTATGAAACCAACAAATAAAATAAAAATGAAAGAGTTAGGGTATAAATTCACAACGAATACATTTCTATTAATAAATTGTTTTTCCTTTTCATTTGCACTTACCATCAGTTGCAGCTCGACTTTGGTCGATTCGTCCCGCCAAAGTTGCCTTTCCAGATATAATCTTTGTCGCTTTTCGTCGTAAATCTTGAGGCATGGCCAACACCATAGGAGATTGGGCAATGAAACCACCTCCATGTGGATTGGATGTCGCCACCGAGAAGCCCAATACCACTTTACGATTGTTGCCAAGCACTTGCACATTACATCCCGGGATCTTGCAAAACTCTCGTAAACCACCAGCCGCGGAGAGTAATTGGGCCGCCGTAGCACTACCTACTACATGAGACAAGTTGGGAGCGATAATGGTCATTCTAGAAGCCACGTAGTTGATGATCTTTTTGCGTGCCTCTTCCAAAGCCAAAGCCATATCACACGCATCTTCCGTTCGTTGCCATTCCTCGTCCGTTAAACGTCGTCCATTTGTTGTGGTTGCAGTTACTGTTACCACCATGATTGTTGCTGAGGGTAAGATAGACCGTAAATCAATGTTGGTAATATCCATTTCGTTGCCGATTTTCTTGACTGTCTTTGCATAATCTAATGGATTCAGCACCAGTGATTCGAGTTCAGGGAATTTTGTGGCGTAGTGATCTCGAATAAACTATTATCAGAAATCAAAAGATAATGGACGATTAGTTTTATTTGTGGCAACGATGTGGAGTGTCTGTGCCAAGTGTCTGTATATCACTTGAGGCATAGTTTGTTTACCTTGTGGATAGTTTGCATTTCGTTATCTATTTCAGCCGTCATACTGTTTGCTTGAATAATCAACCTGTATTCTTCATCTTCATCTGACGACCCAGTGATCCTTGGAGTAGTTTCGGCATCTTGTTCTTCAAAGTAATCTATACGCTGTTCCCCCACCCATCAATTACGTTAGTATTCCATTGTTTTTTTCATTTTTTTTTTTTTTTTTTTGATTTGGTACTATATGTTACTTACTCTGATCACATCTTGCATTTGTTTGCTGTATAAATACTTGCACACCTTTTTGATATTATGGACATCGTCTTCCATAGTGTCTGCTGAGGATCGTGCTATTTTGTTGCTGTTACTGTCATCGATGTTGCCATTACCGTTGTTGGCAGTCGTAACTGGCGCAGCTTGTGTGTCAGATTCTATTTCGTTTGATTCAGCAGCTTGTTGTACTTGTTCTTCATCGGAAGCTTGTTGTTCATTGTCAGAATCCGAAAAATCAAGATCAGCAGCCAATTCGTCCGCTAATGAAGACATTATGTTGTGGTGGCAGTGGAGAGATTGAGTATTTTTTTTAACAAAAAGAAAAAAATGAAGGTTGAAGTCCGCCTTATTTTAATTTTTCGGACCGCGTCACACGAGCTGGAAAAAGGAATCCTGCAAATCAATCTCAAACCTTTTTTATTTATTTATATTATTTTGGCTATGGACAGTGACGTCTCAAAACATAGAATTCAAAGAGCCTTCCGCTTACTCATTGGTCCATGGGACGACAAAGCACCTTCACCTCTACGATCTTTATCGGAACCGGGTTCTTACCAAGAAAGCGAACTTACACCAGCTAAAAACCTTGAACCTGTCAACACTACTGGTAATATTAGACCCAAGTAAGTTGACATGTACGAAGATCTTCATTCATACAAATTATATCAAACTTATTAACAGTGACCTTTTTCTATAGCCCTGTTGTCCTGCAAGACGCTTCAAACAAGAACAGCGACGAAGCAGCACATAAAAACACTGGTACACTTTCTCCACTTGGGACACATACCAATACCTTATCGCAAGAAACATTCTTTACTGCAAACTCTTCAGTTTTGGCTCAACAATCCGGTACCGATAGCAATGACGAAGAAGAACTGGAGGACGATCCATTCCGTTCACAGGTGGAAACTAGTAGTACAACTTCAACCAATACTATTCTACCCACCGTCTCTTCACCAACTACAAGGACAGCAACTAGCAACTCGAACAACTCAATAAAGTCAGGACGAACAGGCAATATTGTGGAAAATAAATCACCGAGGGAAAACTTGGTAAATTCACAAGACGACCAAACCTCGGACAGCAAAGGTGTTGGTATCCCTCAAATTACAATCAACAACGATCAGCCCAAGAAGAAAAAATACAGCATGAAAGCTCTCAAAAATCAATCATTACGAACTCACAGCCTTCATCCAACGTTATCAAAGTCACTTCTTTGGCGGGAATCAGGCCCTATTTTTGCACCACGTTTACCGGAACACCTTACAAGTCCCTTCAAAAGTATGGATGCCACTGGTGATGGCAACACCGTAATCAAACATGATATCTTGTTATGTATGCGTATGATCAATCCCGCGAATGAGATACTTCCGACAGCCTATAATGCACGCGATACCAAATACCTCAAACGACAAGATGGTTGGCGACAATTGGGAACTATTTTAACACCAGTTGCATTAGAGTGTTATGATTCCAAGGTAACAATTTTTTTTTTTTTAAAAAAAAGGAACGATATTCAACAATGATATTTACATTTAGCTTCTTTATTTGTAGGATTTATTATGGCCACATCGGAAGTTGATACACCGTATCAGCTTGGATAGCCAAGTGGATCCAACTCTATCACTGTATATGCTGTCGCCATTGGACTATACCTTCTGTTTACGACACACTCCCAGGCATACAAAATCGCATATAACGGTGGTCTTCCGCGCCCGATCTCTTACACTATGTCATGAATGGTATGTCACTCTTTATCGTTTACTTCCGAACACAGCAAGAAAGCCTTTCCCCCTGAATGTGAAGTCTATATACCATCGATGAACCTTCGTGTTCATCTTCCTCTGATAAATAAACGACATTCACACAATCACAACACCAATAACAATCAGCACCAACTAGATGATATGAGCGACTCTAGATATTGTATCACCATGGATCAGGTCAAAAATGCGGTGTTGGATCTTCTGGAGAAGGACTCAGAATGGATGGTTCTACTTGGAAATAGATTGAAGCGCTCAGATCTCTCTCTATGCTGGACTCGGAAGGACCGTGCGGAATGGATTTACTGGAGAGAGTCAGTGGAGAAAACACATCGCTCTGATAAAGTCATATGTCCCCAAATCATTGAAAATGTAAGTTAAAACTTTTGAAAAATATCAAATTACTACAAATTTTTATGGCTCATACATTTTTATGCATTTACTTTATTTAGACACACCAACTTGAATTACGACCTGTCCAGCACACCCCTCACAATGTTGTACTCGATGAAAAAACAACTCTTACAGTAAGTCTATCCCCTCCCCTTTCAGATACTCGTGTATATTATTAACGTTTGGTTTGTTTTTTGACGATAGGAACCAATTCCTTGCGAAGGTTTTTTGACCAAGGTAACTGATTTTGAAGGGCGCATTATCAAACCTGGCAACTGGGTTCCCAAGAGGTATTACTTCTCATCCTTTGATGGATTTCTCTTTGCGGTACCTGCTCAGAAAGCGAAACTCCCTGATCCTTGCACCTATATTGATCCACTCAACCTCAGGAACGACCAAACTACGCTATTACCACGAACCCACCTTGACCGAATGAAAAACAGTCCTTATGTCACTCTCGCCACTCCCTTTGCCGGCAACAAGCAAGATATTTCTGAAAAATGGCAAGAACAGGAATTTGATCGACGGATGCATTTGATATCGGATTCGTCAGCTTTTATCAATATGGCCGAAGTGTCCTATGTCCAACGTTCCTTCGGTGGATATGCTTCTTCAGATGCCCTTCTTGAACCTTCCGCCATTCAATATGATCATGATGACCTTCTCCGAACCAAGGGCAACAGATCTTATCGAAGTGCCTCCTCAAGTTTAATGGGAACATCTACATCTCCTATCATGGAAAATGGTCCTCCCGTACAACCATCATCTTCCTTGTCTTCTCCTCCTCCTCCTCCTCCACTACAACACCGACGCTCTGGCGACTTTGGTCAACGATTGTCTCAACGTAAAAATCTTCGTGATAGACAACGGCCCTGTGTAGACTTGGTCATGAAAAATGGGATTATTTTGAAACTAGGGGTAAGAAAATTTATAAAATTAAAAAAGGTGTGCTTCTGACATGATTTTATTTTAATACATAGACATACTCTTCAGAGACATGTGATCAGTGGGTGACATGTCTTTCTGATTTGGTTATTTATTCCAAAGCTCGCATGGAAGCAGATCGCGATGTGCATAGTGCTACTGGGCTGGCGGCTGAATTCACACTGATGCGAAACAAACAGCAGGATCATAGGACTTCTTCTGCGTTTGGTGGTGTTGCTTGTCTCTGTGGCCGTCCCGATACAAGACATGATTTTGTAGATACACGTATTTGGAGTCTTTGTCCCTTTAACCATTGTCAGGATATAACAGTAAGCGAAAAAAAACGAAACGAAATGAAATGGAGACACTCCTCACACCAACAAAATACGTTCTGTAAATTGAATAGAAATCTGGTGTCATGTACGTGCGACATAAAGGATTATTCAGCCAGAAACAATTTATACTGACGATGGATGGAAGGCTGCACTATTACAATATTTACAAACGCTCTAACGATAATGGGAAACCTATCCGCACAGGGATTCATGAACGAAAAGGAACACTGGATTTGGCCAATGCGTATGTATACTCTGGGCTGGCATCTTCCTTGGATGGCAATCTGTCGAAATCACGACCCAATCGACCTGCTAGACTTTTTGACAATGGAATGACCACCGGCGATTCGGACGAAGACTGCTTTTTTACTATATGGGTGCCAAAACGACGACGTATCTTTTCACCACAACGACAGCGCATCATTGTGTACAACGACGACTCACATCGACGCTTTCATTCGGCAGGCAAACGTTGGCTTTTTTTGACTCCAAGTAGGCAGGAAAAGGAAGAGTGGGTATGGGCCATCACTCTCATTCAAGAAGAACTATTACGGGAAGCGGTCCAGAAGCAAAGTCAGCCATCTCCAACGACAACAGCATTATAATCTTCCCTCGCCTCACATCCACCTCCTCACCTTACCAACTTGAAAAAAAAAATCGGCACCTTGTATTATCATCTAGTTTAATATGTTATACGTAGAATTTAGTACTATGTGTTATGTATCTCCTTCTTACCTTTAGTTGTTATTATATTTTTTGTCTTGTATTTTATATTGTATCAATAAACGCTATAGTGCTTCGCTGGAGCTCTAGAAAATCATACATTGACCAAATTTTAAGTTGTTGGTATTGTTGTTGAAGTGATAGGTTTGGATAGAATGTGTTTAGTGAAGTGTTTATTGAAGAGGTAGTAAAACGTACATACAATGAAAACGTTTGGATCATGTTTATTTACTGCAGAAATAAGTGATATTTGTCTGTTTATTTTTCTAATAATGTATGAAAATAAGATAAACGGTGATCTATATTTGGACGTCTATGCTAAGGTGTGGCGCGGGTCAAGCTACATCCGATATAGGTAGTCTAACACAAAGTCGTTGGAACTCGGAGGTAGTCATATTGGGTGCGCTAGAAAGCAAGTATCTAATAAAATATTTGAAAAACAGCTACAGTAGCAACATTGTTCGCTATCAGATGAATCAGAAGATGCTTAATCGATAAAAAAGACATGTTTTATTCGAAACATATTGGTTGATACTAACACTAAAGAAAAGGGGTACATTGTAACAAAAGATTGAAGTGATGGACCTAATGATGTAGAAGAAGGGGAAATAATACGAGAGCTGGAGAATACTCAATACTAATATAAAGGGACAATTGAAAAATGGATTTGATATATTGCATAACGATTGAGAAAGACTAAAGAGGCACTATCTTCTATTAAAGCATATCAACAGTGAGTTATAAACTGAAGTGGCAATAGAAATAAAAAAGAGATCTATTATGGGAAGCATGAGAGAGACTAATGGGACATTTGCGATTAAGCATATAAAAAGAAACATATTTTATTCAGATACAGATACAAACTATGGACAAACTAATACTAGACTAAACTAATGAAAGCCCCAAAAGCTAATGGTGGTCCCGAAATCCTGAATCCAAAATGACTGGGTTTCCCCATGCATCTGATGATCCCTGAACTGAAATCCCTTCTAAACTAGTCTTGACAAAATTCTAAGTTCAACATGGTCCCATACGGATCAGAATTGTGAAAGACCTGAAGCAAGAAAAAAAAAAAATGGGGAGGAAAAAAAAGGGAGCGAATAAAATCATGTGGGCGGGATTTTAAATACTTTCTGTGGGCTCCAAACTGCAGCTCTGTCAACAAAAGAAAGTTGCAAAAGGTCATTGTATTGTTGGATATAGTATACCTACACATATAAATGACAATATTCCCCACAATATCGATGTAATTTTGCTTTTCCGCTGTAATCGTCTCTACTGTACTAGGTGCCCAAACCAGTCAGAAGAGTCTATAAAGCCGGCAGAAGTATTCAATCGCCTTTCCAAACTAATAATAATAATAATAATAATAAAAATGTGAATAAAACAAGATATGGTTTCAAACTATTTATTATGCTTCTATGTATGGTAAAAAACAAATGGGTGGGGGAGAGGATGCTATAAAATAAACTAATAGTTAAAAGGTAGAGGAGGACTACACTGCTACAATAAAAATACAATCAAAGAAATATATCTAAATAATCACACCGACGATAAGGAAGGATTCAAAGTCCATTATTGACCTTTGGGTTTGTGGACATAATCACCAGTCAAATTTTGCTGTTGCGATTTGGGACCGACAATGAGATGGTGAATTTGAAGCAAGAGAGAGTATATGGCAAGCAGACCACCAAAGGCAAGGAGAGAAAAGATAAAGTAGATATCCAGATTGTACACTTTGATGATGGACATGGATCGGGAGGCTTCCAGGCGATGAGAGACCCCAGCAAAGAGCACTTCTTCAATGAGATCCGCTCCCCGTTGCACACCGTGTTGTGAATGTATTTGGATTAATGCGCTATATCTCTGTACGTTGTTTTGTATTTCCAAGCTCTTGTCACCTTTCACTAAATCACGGATCAGAGTGGCTGTTGTATTGATTGTGACATCACGACGTAAATAGACACCCAGACCTTGCTCTTCAATGTTCCTTGCTAGGCCTATATATATAATCGTCCCACCCACAGTGGAACGATGGCATAGTTAAAAAAGATAATCGATATCAACAAAAACTTGTATATATATATATATATATATATATATAATTACCTAATTGATCACCTACAAACGGAAACACAGCCATGGGTACACCAGCATAGAGCGATTCATGAAGAGAGCCAGCACCACCATGAGTGAGGAAAGCAACAGTGGAAGGGTGCTGAAGAATTGCCATTTGTGGAGACCAAGATGTCAGAAGAACGTTCGGATGATCATTGATTTGTGCCAACGAGTAGGTAGTATGTTGTATTGTCGTAAAAGTCATTTCCTTTTCCATGGCAGTAATATGCGCATCAGCCCAGACAACACCATTGATTACCTCATCTTCTAACAACGATAATAAAGAGGACCATAAAAGAGAGCGATCCAGCAGAGATGGGTTTGCATTTTGTCCAAAAGCAACGTAAATGGTGCGAGAATGATTGTCCAAGAATGTCTCGTAAGTGGTGGATGTGATGGGTTGATAATGAAGAGGTAAAATTGGGCCAATGAATTCAACAAGAGGACCCAGTGCACGTGCATTTTCGAGACCAAAGGCTGTGTTCACAAGTTTCATTGCATCTTTCCAGCTAGCCATTGTATCCGGCGAAGACACCAATCCCAAGTCGGTTTTCGTCTGTCCCACCTTCATCAGAGTAGCGAAATTTTTCCATAAAAAGGTGCCAGTAAATAGATAGTTGTGATAAATGCGTTCAAATAGGCTAATCTGGTTGTTGTGTACACCATATAGACTGATACCACTAGAAATAAAGCTAGCTCTTGCGTCTTTGGTTTCAATAAAAAAGAGAAATAAGCTTTGAATCAAATTATATATTAATGTTTATTACCTATTTTTTGACATAATATGATCACTTACCAGGAGCAATAGCCAGAGTTGACGTAATAACAAAAGGTTTGCCATGGAATTTCGCGGCTTCAATACAAGAATCGACAAAATGATCACAAATCACCAAATCAATTTGCCTTGTTTCAATCAAGTCTCTAAAAGCAATATATTCTATAAAAACTATAGGTTAATAAAATACGTCGCGTCGGAATTCCTGCATTTTTTTTTTACAGTACCTGAAGGGTATGCATCCACCACGTGGCCAATCAAAGTACCCATAACAGAATGAGGATCAAGATGTGCGTTGTCATTGTAAGTTGTGTTATCTTTCGGAATAGTCGCTGGTCCCACCGAAATAGTGTTAATACCATATCTTATACCAAATCGAGCGTGGTCATCCTATTAAAATTAAATAAAATGTTAATGAAAAACATTCACCTATACTATTGGTTTTTTTATTCGCCTTACTCTAGTTGCAAAAGTAGCGTTGTGTCCTCTTTGATTCAGATCGTTCAAGATTGCGAGGACCCAATTTGCGTGAGAAGAACCCCCAATAGTACATGCAAAGAGGATATTTTTTGGTGTGCGGTAGGTTGGAGAAAGATGTTGCTGTTGCTGTTTTACAGCTATCGTTGACTGCACAAAGAGTAAAGTGATAAAGACAATTAATGTGGTCGGAAACAATAAAGTATGCATTTTTGGCAATTGGAAAGAAAAGGACTAATCCTCACCCTTGTCAGGGGACAACTCCGGTTCATAAAAGAAAATAATTCAAGTACCGCTAGGCTGTGAAAAAAGGGCCCCCAATCATGATATCAGTTATATCATATCAATGAAGGTGCTACTGTTCTGTATTGCATAATACAATAGTGGAAATTATTTAAACAAATGAAATGGATTAAATAAAAGAAGTTACTGTATTGTGCCATTTTTTAACAAGTGCAAATTTTTGTAATTATGTATACTGGAGTCAAATGGACCTCCGACTACCGATTTTCCCATAAAGACGCAACTCGTTTTATCTACCAGGTAATTGTTATGCAACACGTTGCTGTTATTATTATGTATGTGGCTCGAAAATTGGCTGCTGGCTGTGTTTGAATGTTGCCAGGCTTGGCGTCAATCCAGCTACTTTAAATAGGCCTTTTTTCTTCCTTTTCTTTTTTCTATTTATTTCTTCTTCCTTTTTACCTTCGTATTATTTATTATATACACTATGACTATTGGTAACCTTCAAGTGACTGCCGGTAAATATAGATAAATTTGTATTGACTGTCTAGTCTAAGTTTGTATTAACCACTCCTGGCACTGTTTCATAGTTACCATCCGTGGTTTGGCTGAAAATGGCATTCATAGTAAGTAAACGAAAACTAGATGATACGTGGAATAACATTTTTTTTCTTCTTCTGAAGATGTCAATGCTTTTTTGGGTTGTTACATTGATGTATCCGATAAACACCGAACTCAAACCCAACAGGGCCCAGAACCTCAGTGGAACCAGTCTCTTTCTCTGTAAGTTTGCATATCAAATACGGGTTTACCAGTATTATAGTATACTATCCAGCGAAGATTTGTTACTCACCACTTTTACTTTACAGATCTATCCCTGAAAGCAAGACCACCTTATACTTGGAAGTCGTCAATGAAAACCCTAGCGACGCCGGAGTGATTGGCCGTGGTAGTTATGACTTTTCTCCTGTGGTGTACCAAAACGTACGACTCGACGATATCTGGGTGCCTATTTATTCCACAAATAATGGTACTTCTACTGTAGGTCATGTTCTAATCCGACTCGATAAACAACACACTCAACAACAACAACAACATCAACAGCAAGGAAGTGGTGGCCCACCTGCTTACTCGGGGTCCTTTGGCAGTAATGATTATCCTCAAGAGAAACAACAACCGCCAACCTATGATCGCCAATCTTCTTTTGCTTCTCTTGGTCCTGATCAGCCACTTCCTGAAAACTATGGTACTGGCAATCCTCCTCCTTTTACACCACCCGCTACATCATCCAACAACCCTCCTGCTTACCCGACGTCGTCTTACTCTCCTCCACAAGCTGGTGGCTATGCTATGCCTGGCGCATCACAACCTGAGCAAACATCCCAACAAGGTCAAAAAGAAAAGGAAAAATCAACAGACTGGATGGTAAGTGACAATTTTTAAAAAATAGGCACTGATGAAGAGAAAGCTATATACAGAAAGATTCACCCATTTGAAATCTTTGAAATCTATTTTTAATTAATTTAGAAAATTGGTCTGGGCGCTGCAGCTGCTCTGGGCGTAGGTGCTTTTGCCGCGCATGAATACAAGGAACATCAAGAAGAAAAACATCACCACCACAAGCGCTGATTTTATTAGCCTTTAGTTCTCTCTCTAATACTTTTCACAGTAGATTAGTATAGTCCTTTAGTTTTACTCTAGTGTTATCACCTTTTATATACAAATATATCTCTTGCTCTTCAATAAAATCATACCTTTTTTAAAAACATTCTATTTTTACTGTACATACTGTAGCAATAGTAGCTTTTATTTAACACACAGAATCAATCAATTTCTAGCGACATATTACTTTACAGTATGATGCATACACTCAACAACTATTTCCAATCTGACCATCTACTTCACCATATCAACAGATATTTTTTTATCAATATATAAGTAAAGGTCCTTCATTCATCATCTCCCTCCCTCCACCGTATATGGCCAGCACAATCCCTCAATCAACATCACTTCATACATGAAACTCCAACACGCATATATATTCAACTGACAATACCAAAATCAACAATCAATCAAAAACAATACAATATCAAAAAGTACATCAAAATGATCACTGTTTTTTTATTCATGCATAAAACAAAGGGTAAGATACATCTAAGCAATGAGTTCGACAACTGAAAAATAAAAATAAAAATAGATGAGTTAGTGTTTCTAGCAATGGCAATACCGTCATGGGAAGAGAAAAAGAAAAAAGACTTACCACCACCAGCAGCCTTGATCTTTTCTTCGGCACGGCGAGAGACAAATCGAGTACGGACAATGACAGGTTGAGCGACACGGCCCTTGGCCAAGACCTTACCATAACCCTGTTAAATAGGGGGGAAAAAAAAGAGAAGGAGAGGGGGGAGGTGAGATACAATTCGTTAAGTGGGCGGCTAGTATGTTTCAACACGATTTGTATTATTATTATTATTTTTTGACATCTTACGTTTTGAAGAGCATCAACAACAGGGACCTTTTCAGTGTTCTTGTATTGTTCACGGACACCTTCACCGGCCAAAGTCCAGATTTGATCCAAGTTGACCACAGGACGCCATTTGGTGTTCTTCTTCAAGTGGAAAGTACGCATACCGACCTTACCGAAGTAACCAGGATGGTACTTATCCATGTTGATACGGTGATGATGTTGACCACCAGCAAGACCACGACCACCAGGATGCTTACGGTGTTTACCTATGCAGGAAAAAAAAAGGGGGAAAGAGAGGATGGAATGAGATTGGCGAATGATGAAATGATGCAGTTAACATATTGTTGGGAGAAGTCTATTTACCAACACGACCGTGACCAGCAGAAACGTGTCCACGCTTCTTTCTGTTATGATGCAATCTAGTAGGCTGTTATAATATATGATAAAGTATTAGAGTTAGTATGGATGGATGAATGGATGGATGGATAATCTAGTATTACTACTTACCATATTTGATAGCTAGAAGAGGAGAGAAAGAAAGAAAATTAAAAAAAAATTAGAGCATGGCATGACAGTTGCGAGACAGATTGGGGGAGAGTGCGAGAGCGAGAAAAATTAATTCGTTTCCCGCTCCCTCGACTCGAGGCATTTTGAATACCAGTGCTTGGAATTTTTTTTTTTATCATTGATATTGCTTTCATTGAATTTTCCCTCTTTTTTTTTTTTCCTCCCTCTCATTTATAAAGGTAAATAGCACCCATCCATCCATCCATCCATCCATCTATCGATTGACTTATTGACAATCGCATCATCCATTAAATGTATTAACTCATTTGGGTCTTCTCGTTACATAGATATGGAAGCTGTTCAAACTTTCGGTCGCAAGGTGTGTAACAAAAAGATACATTTATGAACGTGGGCGACGACACTAAAGAAGGCATAGGGCATGACTATATTTCTATACAATTATTTATTAACCAGTCGCTTTTTTTTTTCTTTCTATTTTGAAATAGAAAACCGCTACTGCCGTCGCTCACTGCAAGCGTGGACGTGGTCTTATCCGCGTCAATGGTTCTCCTCTTGAACTCCTCGAACCCGAAATTTTGAAGTTCAAGGTCTACGAAGTTGTTCTCCTCCTCGGTGAAGAACGTTTCTCTAACGTTGACATCCGTCTTAGCGTCCAAGGTGGTGGTAAGTGACAAAATATCCTATAACATTTAAATATAGACGCCATAGTGACCGATGTTTATTTTGATACTCACCACTCCTCCCATTTTTGCATTAAACTTATAAAGGTCACACCTCTCAAATCTACGCTATCCGTCAAGCTCTTGCCAAGGCCATTGTTGCTTTCTACCAAAAGTACGTTGACGAAGCTGCCAAGAAGGAAATCAAGGAAATCCTCGTCCAATATGACCGTACCCTCCTCGTCGCCGATCCTCGTCGTTGTGAACCCAAGAAGTTCGGTGGTCCCGGTGCTCGTGCTCGTTTCCAAAAGTCTTACCGTTAAAGAAAATTGGTTATGGGGAAATCAAGTATATCCGTTTCTCGTTACTTTTTTTTTATATTATATATATTATTGTCATTAGCACACACACACACACACACACACACTTCCCCCTTTATATGCAGCACTTTGTGTCTTTCATCCGCCTTCATATTTTTTTTTTTTTGAAACGTAATAATAAAATTCAATTTGTACGTTTTAGACTTTATAGAGAAAATAGAGGAAGATGGTTATCTAAAATTAATAGGCATGGTTTTGTTTTGTTTGCATACAGGATCTATTCTTTCAAATCGTCTTTTTTAGGAATATTTTTGAAACGCCGTGTCACAGGCCTTTTTGCTCGATTATTTTTTGTTGGGGAAGAGACATTTTTCTTTCTTTTTTTTTTGCTTGTAATCTATCTTATTATGTCTGGAAAACCTCTTCGTATTGGTTACGGTAAGAATGTTTTCTACTATCAGTGTTCCAAGGTACTAACTATTTTGTTGTCTTTATTGATCTTTCAAACCAGTTCCCGAACATTTCTCAACACCATTATATATTGCTCAAGAACAAGGATTCTTTCGCGATAACAATGTCGATGTGGAGCTTGTTTGTTGCCCAGGTAAATATATATAATGTATGTACACTGTTACCACTTGGACTCATTGATGTTTATATATTGCTATTCTTTCTTATTGGAATTTCTCTCACTCAGGTGGCACTGGTGAAGTAAGTCGACCTCTTTCTCCTAGCAGAATATCTAGCAATACTTTACTGACTCATTGACCCTGTTAGATGACCTCCAAATTGGAAGACAAATCATTGGACGTTGCTATTGCTTTGACTGAAGGTTTAGTGGCCGGTATTAGTAAAGGGCAAGATTGGTATAAAATTGTAGGAACCTATGTGGATGCACCATTATGTAAGTGATACGCCTCGAGTAACAAACTCAATGTATGAAGAGACAGTGAGAGTTTGACACTTATTTTTCTCAATCAATTATTTCTTTAGGCTGGGCCATTTCGACTGGACAAGAATCTCGCCACCATTCCATTGACACTCTCCACAAAAGCAACTGCGGAATTTCTCGCTATGGGTCAGGGTCACAAATCATGGCGTATGTGCTTGCGGATCAACAAGGCTGGCTAAACAACAACAAAGAAGAAGATCCTATGACATTTTCAGTGTTGAACAACTTCAAGGCGATGCGGGACTCGGTCAACGACGAATCTACCGACTTTTTCATGTGGGAACTCTTTACTACCAAGCCTTACCATGACTCCAAAGAAGTCCGCTGTATTGGTAAGATCACTCCTCCATGGCCTGCCTTTTTATTTGCAGCTCATGTGGATGTCTTGGATGCACCTGAACTTCCTCGTCTTTTGCAAGCCATTCAAAAGGCAACAACATTGTTTATGGATCAAAAGGACGATGAATCAATCAAGCATATCATTCGTATTCTAGACTATCAAGAAGAAGACGTGCGTAATTGGTTCAAGACCGTTCATTATGCTCCTGATCATGCCGGAATCTCCCAACGTGCTCTGCAAGTGACGGTCTCCACGCTTCAAAAAGCTGGTGTCATTGGCGAAGTCGGTCCAACCGTGGATGATCTCTGTGACGTCAAGGTTGGCCACCTGGTAGAATAGTTGGGGTTTTTTTTTATTTCCTTTCAATGTTTTTCTTGTTTGATGTTTTTACATTATTATATATTCGACATTTCCAATAAAAACCAAATGGATTTTTTTTTTACTATTGCTTTTGTTGTTGTTGTTATTGCTGTTGTTGTTGTTATTCTAGGTGATAAAATCAAATATTTACATGACTAGTTTCTAACTGATAATGGAGAAGTGCGGGGAAGGATCGTTAGCCGACGGAAGCTTTTCAATCACCGCTTGATGATAAAAAATGGCGGTGAGGCCATTAAATTTTTTTTTTCTTTTCTTCTTTGTACGTTTTACATCATGCTTCAATCCTTCCAACAAGTCAGAAAATTCTCAACTACTCCAGGTACATAAAACCAAATTAAACTTTGTGGTTTATTGAACTTGTCTATGTTTCATTAACCACTAGTTTCTTTTCGAAGCCTCTAGACAACTCTTTGCTGTCATCGCACGTGATCATGGTGGTGAAGAATGTTTGCAACGACGTCTATCGGTTCGACGTGAACATATTGAAAATGCACAAAAGTCCTATGTAAAGGGTACTCTCAGATCCGGTGGTGCTTTACTCGACAATGACAAGGTATGGAGATATATGGCAAGGGATTGGGAGACCTATTCCCCTGACGGTTTACCCACTCACACATACCAGCACCCAACTAACCAATTCTTTTATACTTTTAATTTTTTTTTTTTTTTACAAAAATGATGATTAGGATGGAAAAATGGTTGGCAGTTTGATGATCATAGAGGCCGAATCACTCGAAAAGGCTCACAAATTTGTGGAAGGTGATATTTACGTCAAGAACAACGTTTGGAAATCGTGGGAAATCTATCCCTACAAGGCTGGTAAGTGAAAGGGGGGGGGGAGAAGTATTAGACTGTTTCTTGTCCTCATCTTATTCTTCCTTTTTATAGCTTTAGGAGTAGCTTTAGGTACCACAAAATGAAACTAGTATTAGAATCATAATTATAGTATTAGATCTTTGTTCTCTTATCAATAAAACCGCTATTTTACAACTTCATCTTTTTACTCGTTTTGAAAACTGTAACTTCCGATAAGGTAGCGTCTTTTTTTGGGCCTGATGTTGAATGAAGGTCTGATGAGGTGGGTCGGCGTGTGAATTAATGATTTGGGGATTTATTTTTTTGTGTGCACCATTTTTCTGCGTGTCAATTTTTTTTTTTTTTTTTTTTTTTTTCAACTGTGAATTTGTTCTCTTCTCTCTTCCCTCTCTCATCAATACAAAATACATATGGCGTTTCAATCAACGGATCAATCTATCTTGCTGAAACAAATTTTAGAACGATCGAAACTACAAGCATCCAAAGTTAGTCAACAGGATTTGCCATCTATCGACCGTGGCTTGGATCAAATCGACTCACAAACAAAATCTCTCTCTGGCAAACTTACACAAAAGGACGACAATGTGGACATCCGTGCGTAAGTATTCCTAAGATTTATACAATTCAATCATGATGAATTCACGCTCTTCTATTTATTCTTCTATAGACACTACTTTTTAGCCCAAAGTGGCGTGAATACTCAAGTGTTAATGCGGGAACTAGGAACGATTCACCTTGGAGTGCCAATAGAACAACGCCAACCTATTCAAGATACAGATGTCGACGGATATTTCCATCAAAAACGCACACAAACCATTATTGACTTGATCCAAAGTGAAAAACAAGAGGTGAGGACTAACCCACAAAAAGTGCGTCGGTAGCTGCTGACGGTCGTTTTTGCATATATTTGTAGATTATTCAAAACTTGGAGAAGGCATTCGAAGAAGATCTTCATACGACTTGGGCACAATCAAGGGAACGTATTTGCTATGGAATTTTACAGGGCAAATCTGACACTACTTCTTCGACCGATATTAGCAAACTCAAACTAGACATGACCAAGGTGACTCCGGCGGATTTCTCGTAGTTAGTATTTAAATAGCACACTTAGTTTTATATTTTTATTTTTACATACAATATATCCCCCCACTCCACCCATCTACATACACACACACCCACACACACACACACAGAGACATACACACACATTTCCTTTTAATAAACTATACATAACGCTGTATTGGCGATGGTTTTTTTTTTTTCAATAATTTATGCTTTCCAGTCTTCTTATTTTTATTTTTTTGACATGATTATCGGTGTAAAATGCACATATATTGAATAAAAATCTACTTGTCAAAGATGTTGTTTATATGATAGATATATGATGACTAGATGGTATATGGGGTAGTTTGAGCGACTTGATTGTTATCGGTATGAGATGATTTGGCGAAGGACGGTTGATGATTTTGCATATTTTGTTTATATTAGGAATTGTGAAAAAAAAAATTGATGCTGTTATCTGATAAATGAATGGCACAAACCCACCCCTCCATCAATAAACAATGGGCAGGGAAATCAAACAATATAATTGAATAAAATACACATGATCCACACAGGATTTTATTGTTAACCAAAATAAAATATATACACTAAATATTAAAGATACACAATAAACTATTTGAAAAGATGAAGATAAAGGGCAGATAAGAAGAATTCAAATCAAGCGCGGTAAAGGTGCTAATACTATATGGTGCAACGGTGAATGGAAGTAAATGAATGCTAATACTATGTGATGCAAATGATAAATACTAATACTATGCGTCGAAAAAAAATTGACGCTTGAATCAAATAATTTCAAAGTAGAGTGTACATCGTCTAGGGTTCTTGGTCACTTTTTAGTCGTTGACGCTTTCCGAGTCACTTGAGTCATCACCGGTGTTGTCGATCATAGGTTTCTGTTTTTTTTTGCCTAGCTGTTTCACTACTTGTTGAATCCGCTTACTTTTATGTTTTCGTTTCATTCCAGCCGATCTATATGAATCTTGCAGTCCAGCTGTTGGGTCAAAGAAGGAAGAAATGGAGGTTTGAATTCCAGTGGCCTGTTTTACACATAGAAAAAGAAAGTCAGTGATTCACATTTCGATGGATTAGGATAATATGGGCATACCTGTCGTTGATTCATTTCACGGATCACCGGTATCAGGATTTCATCTGTTTTTTCTTCAGACCAGGAGAATGATTTCATCAAATACAATCGTAGAGAATCCAGTTGTGGAGGAGACCATGTGAAGGTTTCCAGGGAACTATCCACCAAAGGACTATAATAAGCTTCTTTGATAAGAGGGTTGGGGAAATCAGCAGGAATATCCAAATGTTTGTGCTGTTTTCTCTAATTGCATAAATGTAATGTTAGTTCTGATTCCAAACGTTCTTCTTTTCTTCTACTCACAAATTTCTTTTCAAATTCAGTCTTGTCTAATCCATCTTCATACCACTCCTTGAATCGCTTCAGCGGATATTCCAAAGATTCACCGTCGTTGTCATCATCGTTGTCACTGTTAGCATGAAAGGCGGCCAGTATTTCCATTGCAGAGACATATCCAATACCAGGAACCCCAGGGGTATAATCGCTACCAAGGAAATACGCCAGTTGAATGAGTTTTTTCCGGTCCAGATGCATTTCACGTACAATATCGTGTAGCAGGTAGCATTCCACATATTTCTGTTGACTAAACATATTCTTGTATACCCGTTTTCCACCAAATAGAAACACATCCGAGTCATCTGTGACCACGCCATCCACAAGGTTGTGTTCCAATAAATATGCACACTGAGCTTCGGCTTCCATCGGAGAGACCACATAAGGAATACCAAAAAGTTGGAGAAGTTCCTGAATATCTTGCACCATTTGGTCGGAGACTGTGTCGCTGTTGCCCATTTGCTTGGTTTGTTGCTTGTTCAGATGCTGCACATCGTCTTGTAATTCTTGTCGTACGCTGCCAATATCTCGAGATGCAATGTCGGAGACGAAACGGGCAAATTCATCGTTTTCTTCTTCCACCACATCACCCGCCGCCAATTCTTCATCCGAATTGTAACCAATGTCCATCAAGCCGTCCGCCAATTCATTGATTTCTTCTTGTTCTACTTTATGGGAGTCGGGCATCTCAGGTACAAGGGGTTCCTTGACATCAATCAAATCAGGTTCTGTTTCCGCACCGTCATCACTACCATCACCAATTCTAGAGCCATCGTCCTCTTGCGAAGCGGTAAAACCTGAAGGTCCCAATAAAGTCGAAGATAAAAGTTGAGGTTCTAGTTTGGTACCAGTCACTGGCTCATCTGACATTGAAGAAGTCATCGGTGCTTGATTGGTATGTTGCTGTGTCGCTGCTGATGGTATCTGATGCCGTCCGAGATCCACTAGTCGTATTTCATCTTCCTCGGAAACATATCCATCGTCGCTCAATAGCCATGTTTCGTCCTTATCCGCAATAGAGGCATCGCCCGTGGCTGCATTGGCTAGTACACCCGAAGGTTGATTGTCATGTTGGCGTTGTTGTTGATACATCGTCAATGCTGATTGTTCGTAGATCAGTCGCTGTTTCCACGCCCTTGCACTTTTCAGAAATTCCTGGTGAAACCCATAGGCGGACTGGTTCATGAGATTGTTGCTATTCGATTTTCCAGAGACCTTTTGCACATTTTTCAATTGTTCTTCCAAATCAGAGATTGTAGTTTCGTCGGCAATGGCATTTTTCAGAATGTATTTATAGCTGTCATTGATGGAATACATGTATATAAAAGAATCAGGGACCCGAGATAGCCACAGTTGATAAAAGTTGTCTGCATCCAGTTCCACTTCCATATCCTTACTAGTTTCAGTAGCTAATGCCAACGAGTCGTCGGATGTAAGAGAGTGTTGCTGAAGAGATCCTGGTGTTGTTTCTATCACATCGTCGCCGCGATCTGTGTGGTACATTTTCAATAGAATCTGGTCAACTGCATCGTCATTGTTTTCACCTTGTCCATAGTCTGTTTCATCATGGGTTTGTTGGTATTCCCGGCGCTGAGTAGATATAAAAAGCGGTGCATCATCGTCAAAACCGTCAAAGTCATCGATGTTGCTGTGATCGCCATTTTCATTGTTGTGTCCTTCCCGGAGAATATCAGTATTTCCAAGTTCAGAATCCGTTGCTTCGAGGTCATCATCTTCAAAGTCACCCATCAATAGCGCTAAACTGGGATTATTTGCCACTGCTCTTGCCACAGGATCATCATCAAAGTCAGTCGTATCCATTGTCGAGTGAAAGGAGTCATCATCCATTTTTGTTGGTTTATGATCATCAATGACAATCGCATCTTCTATAGCTGTTTGTTGTTGCGCCGAAATTGATGCTGGTTTTGTCTTAGCCACACCAGGAAGTCGCCACCCAAGCCCTTCATCCATGTTTTCATTTTTCACCAACAAATATTCCTTCCCTCGTTCACTTGCGATCCGAGAAGGTGCTGCAGCTGCCACTGAGTCATGGGATTGATTGCTGGCCATATCATTCATTTGCATCACCCGCTGTGTCATTTCATTTCGATGTTTGAGTTGCATAATTTGTTGTTTGGAAAAATCAAGAGCTGTTTTTGATTGCCGTACCATATTGTCCAATCTTGACCATGACGTTTGCCGAGACTTGAGTTTA
Source organism: Absidia repens (assembly GCA_002105175.1). NCBI lineage: Eukaryota > Fungi > Mucoromycota > Mucoromycetes > Mucorales > Cunninghamellaceae > Absidia > Absidia repens. The sequence goes on along the minus strand of MCGE01000004.1, from coordinate 1,170,184 downwards.
AGATCTTGAATGATTTCGTATTGGATTTCAGGTGGTAATGCCTGGAAGACAGACGATTCCATATCAATATCAGAAGGTTTGAATTCATCAATAAAGTCCAGCAGTTCCTGATCAGAGGCGAATCGAGGATCTATTTTTCGACGCGGTTGGTTGTTGTCATGAATCAATGGTGGCAATTGATATTGATCTTGCTTGATGGCGTTTTGGTGTCGTAGTGTGTCGAGAGCAGCTGTGTTATCCAGCTCTTCCAAATAAACATAATTTTCCTCATCATCATTGTCGAGTTGAGTGTTGTTGCTTACTTCACCGATGGAGACCAATTCTCGCCTATGTCCAAAAATATTCACAACGGAAGATGAATATTAAGTAAAAAAAAAAAAAAAAAAAAAAAAAAAAAAAAATACATGGGTGCTTAGTCTTACCGTTTTTCTTCTTCATGCAATAGTTGTGCTTTCATTTGAGCTTTCAAGATCTTTTCGGCTGTTCGTTTGGCATTTTCTTTCATTCCTTGGCGCCGTTGCCTTCGCTCTCTCTAAACATAATCAAATAAAATGGGAAACGGTTAGCATATATAGTGACAAAAAAACGTGCTGCGGTAAGGTTGTCCTAATCGTGTCTACAGCATTAACCCTTCCCTTTGTACTTTGATTTACTTACAATTGTTGCCCGTTTCAATGTTGGAGCACCGCCATCAAAGACAAAGACGGGCTTGATATTGTAGAAGAGTAGTTTGCATATTCGGCGGAAGAAGCCAAGGGTATGTCCATTCCGTAAGACTGTGCCATCTTCAGATCGCATGGTTCGCATAAATTGATGAATCCAGATACTAGCATCTATAGCAAGTTTTCGATCACGTAAAGATTCCAGTTTTACTGGTCTTGCAGCAGGTGATACCAACGTCCATAGTCCCTGAACACCCATTCAAACAATGGTTAAAAGTATTTGCAGCAAAAAAAAAAAAAAAAAAAAAAAAAAGAAAAGACAATCTGATACAAACTATGGAAAGTTTAAAGCCCGTTGAGAGGGAAAAATTTGGCCAATAAAAACAAACCTCAGGCACGAGTTTGAAAAGTGACATATACTGAGCTTCCCTTCATCTCATTTTCTTGTGGAATTAAATTGGCAAATATTGTTAAGAAGGTGAAATAAAATCGAGCTATGAACACTGAAGGTTATCGTGTAGAAATTATGTTAGGACCTGCCTTTTCAGAGTGTGGCGAACACAAATAACATAGCATATTTTGGATCGTGAAACTGTGTTTTGCATTATCCACTTCTATCCCAACAATAACAATTACTCCCTGCTTCCATTTCACACCACATCTCTGGTATTAAATGTCATTCCCAATGTGGGAATTTTTTATTACTTCCTTATTCAAATAAAAATCATTCTTCTGTTTTTTGGGATTCCATTGAGGATTTTTTTTATATCCCTTGAATTTATGCAAGGAGTACTCAGTTATCGTATACGTGAGTTTTATTTGTGTTATGTTTGCTTGTGTGACCATGTCCTTTTACATACGCCTTTGCAAATATTAGATATCAATTTTACCTTTGCTTCGATTTTTAATAAAACTGATTTTATTTCAAAAAAACGTATAGTAATTTTGCCAGCAACTGAGCGAGTTACAATTGGTAGCAATGCATTAGTTTTTGGATGATGTCGACGATAATGAGATTTGAATTACAAAACTCTAATTTTCATGATGGGCATAAAAAAAAAAAAAGGGAGTTTGGGCAAAGGCGAAAAATGTAGACGTCTCAACCCTAGAAGATACTTGCCCTGTTTTAATTGGCTCATAGTTGTCAAGCATACCGGCATACAAAATTTACGTGGCATTTAAAAAAATCTGCTTGACTCTTTTTTCTCTTCTTTGCTCCTTTTTCTTTTTATTATCAAAACTTATTGCTTCTTGTATCTTTTGCATCATGGTCAAAACAACTCTTTTGTGGTCTGCTATTGTTGCTTCGTTTGCTTCTATCTCTACTGTCTTGGCAAGTGATAGTGATGTGTTGTCGCTGACTGACAAAACGTTCAACGAAGAAGTTTTGGATAAAGACATTATGCTTGTGGAGTTCTTTGCTCCTTGGTGCGGTCATTGCAAAGCTCTTGGTAAGTCATCCAAATATATAAATATCATATATGGAATGGAAAAATGTTTTTTATTTGCCTGATGTTAACGATCTTCTTTCATCTTGAACGCGTCGCTTGTAGCTCCTGAATACGAATTGGCTGCCACGGAGCTAAAAGGCAAGATTCCTTTGGCAAAAGTGGATTGTACTGAAAATGAAGCTATTTGTCAAGAACATGGTGTGCAAGGTTACCCAACTATGAAGGTCTTCCGTAAAGGTGAATCTACTGAATACCGTGGTGCACGCAAGCATCCTGGCATCGTTAGCTATATGAAGAAACAATCGCTCCCAGCAGTGTCTAAATTGACTGAACCAGCTACCTTGAAAGACTTTAAAGAATCCGATCGCGTAGTGGTGGTTGCCTATCTTTCAACTGATGACAAGAAAAACAATGAAGCATTTGATTCTCTGGCCAACAAACTTCGTGATGACTTTGCCTTTGGTGTGGTGACAGATGAAAAATTGGCCAAGGATGATGACGTCAAGGAACGCCCAGCATTGGTTCTCTACAAGGACTTCGACGAAAAGCGTGTGGATTTATCGGGAGCATCCTTGAACGATGAAGACTGGACCAACTTTGTTAAATCCAACTCGATTCCTCTTCTGGACCAAATTGACGGTGACAACTTTGCTGCTTATGCTGACTCTGGCTTACTTTTGGGTTATGCTTTCACTGAAAACAAAGAAGATCGCGCCAAGTACGACGAACTCCTCCGACCTGTGGCCGAAAAATACAAAGGCAAGATCAATTTAGTGCATATTGATGCTTCCAAGTTTGGTGGACATGCTGGTAATGTTGGACTCAAGGAAGATGCATTCCCTGCTTTTGGTATTCAAGATTTGGAATCCAATGCCAAGTACCCCTTAACGGTCACTTCTGAAATCACGACGGAAACTGCTGATGACTTTGTAAAAGGTGTTCTTTCTGGTACCATCAAGCCTTCTCTCAACTCTGCCGAAGTCCCTGAATCAAATGATGGTCCTGTCAAGGTAGTGGTTGGCTCTCAGTTCAATGATATTGTGCTGGATAAGTCAAAGGATGTGTTTTTGGAAGTCTATGCTCCTTGGTGTGGACACTGCAAGAATTTGGCTCCTACTTGGGAAAAATTGGGCGAACAAATCAAGGGCGTCAAGAACGGCAACGTCGTGATCGCCAAGATGGACGGTATCGACAATGACATCCCCCCTGAAGGCAACATGAAGGTAGAAGGCTTCCCTACTCTCAAATTCTTTAAGGCCGAAACAAACGAAGTGGTGGATTACTCTGGTGATCGCTCTTATGAAGATTTGGTCAAATTTATCAACGAACAGGTCACTGACAAATCATTCAAATTGGAGGTGATTGAGCCTGAAAACAACGATGCGAAAGCGGACGACAAGAATGACGAACCTGCCAAGAGTGAAACTGAAGCTGTCGATCATGATGAACTCTAGATGGTACATCCTCCCCCCTCCCCTGTCCTCCTTATTTTTTATCTTTTGTTTTCTTTTTTTATTTTATTCTACTGTCAACTGGACTTCATTACCCTTTTCATATTCCCCATTTTATCATTAGTCCTTCTCTTCGTCATTATTGTAAATTCTACCCTTTTATATTTTTTTATTTTTATTATTTACCAAAAGTGGGTGCAAAATAAATAAAACAAATCTGGTTTACATTAACTTAAATTCTGTTGTTGTTTTGAGTGGATGTGTAGTTGATGTGTCGTTTGTGTATTTTATGTGTAGATGTGTATTTGTGTATTTTATATGTAGATGTGCATTTGTATAAGAAGTACGTTTATGCATGTATGTGTATGCTTGCTTGTTGCACGTTATATGTATACCGTCTTCGTAATATGAGCCGGCAATTTTAAAACTCGGAAAAGGGTTCGACCGAAATAAAATCTGCAACCATGTTAATGATATGGTTGTCTCGACTAGCTTATTATTATTATTATTTACTTATTTATTACATGTCATAGTCATTATTAAAGGATGTAGTTGGAATACATATTCAATTTCTGGTAATATAAAAGGTCTACTGACTCTGACCATTTTTATTGTTTTATCTAATACTAAATTTTTCTTTTACCTTATATAATGCTCAAATTTAATTTGATTTTGATTTTCGCCTTGTTAAGCTACCAAATTTTATCCGTCAATGCTGGATGTGGCTGTCAGGCAACAAATCAGACATGTCTGACAGCTTGCGGTAATTGAAAAAATAAAAAATTAGCATGGTCAACCCTAATTTTTTTTTTTTTTTTTTTTTGGACAAAAGGTTCAGCCTTGGTTCAATGTATTTACGGATGTGAAAATGATCATATGGATGCGTGTACCAATGGATGTTTGGATATATATTGGCCAATTATCGAAAACGGTGATGATTTGAATTTTAAGCTTCCTTTTGCTAAAAGAGATTCTGACCCTACGGTCATTCCCAGTGATCATCACTGGGAGGATGGTGCAGAAGATCATGGACGCAGCGAAAAAAACCGTAATGACAATTTCCGTGGTGATGGTAGTCATAGTAGTCATAATGAGGAGAGAAAAGAAGGCGACGAGTTTGATGGTGGGGAGAAATTTGGTCGCAAGAATGAAAAACCCACCATAGGTAATATAAAACATAAATAACTAAAAACCATCTATAATACTAGGTAGACGACTAAAAGCTATTGCTTTTTTTTTAACACAGGGAATGATCATATAAACTTCTCTCCTGACAAAAATAAGGATGAAAGCCATCATTCTAGTGATCCCTATGATAATTTTAAGAATGGTCCAAAAGACGAATTTTACACTAACGAAGAATTTGGTTCAAGGGAAGGCTATAGAAATAGATCAATTGCTGTAACAAGTGAAGCTTTCACAAAAACTACCATCGCCATTATTACACTAGCTATTACGAGTACATGTATGATCGCTCTTTAAAGGAAAACCAAAAACCATAATCACGTAATTAATCCTCAATGTCGCAAGATACTTTAGTCGTTATACATCATCCTCAATGTTTAATTTAAGAAATAAACTATTTAAGAAACAACCCATATTTTTACTACGGGCCATTATGCTCAGCAATCAGTCAAACAGACATATACAACAGAAAAAATGATGACCTTATTAATACTCTGCCGATATAGTCACTCATAAAAAGTAATTCATATCCCGCCCACGTGGAATATTTATTTTCTCTCTCGCCTCTTTTTTTTTTTTTTGACTTTCTTTCGTTTTGATTATTATTTTTTCTTCACCATTAAACTTCTATGGAATTATGTTGGACTTAGAATAGTGTCAGGACTAGTTTAAAAGGGGGTTTAAGCTCAGGGATTACAAGATGCAAGGGGAAACCCTTTCATTTTGCATCTAAGATTTGGAACCGCCATTAGTTGGCTCTTCGGAGCCTCCATTAGCTTAGTTTTGTATTAGTTTGTCCATAGTTTGCATCTTCAACTGAATAAAATATGTCTCTTTTTATTAGCCTTAATGAAATATGTCCTATTAGTCACTCTCATGTTTCGCACATTAGATTCCTTTTATTTTATTTTTTACTAGCAATCAATCCCGTTTGATTAGTGTTGACCATTGTTGTGTTTCAATAGATAAAAAAATAAAAAACAAGACAGTCTTTAGTATTTCACACGCCTTGTATGATATATAAGACCAAATTTTACAACCGTTCCTTTAGAATAGTATTGATCTTTCTTCAAGCCTCAAGATAGTCTCCCCGTGGTACCTCCAATACAACCTTCCTTTAAATCTCTAGTAGGAATGTACCCCTTCAGTAGTTTTAGTATCTACCAATTCTGCTCAAATGATTTTTTTTTTTTTATTAGCCATCCTCTGACCTATAGTATAGTGATAAAAAATAAATAAATAAATTGCGACTGTAGCTGTTTTGGACGTGTCCTATCAAACATTTGCTTTATAGTTTACCCACTATGGCCACTTTCTCGCGTACACTTGCCTCTAAGGCATAGTGAGTAATTGATGGGGTTTTAAGGCACTTGATATTAAAAGGGGATGTATTCCACTTTACCATTTATATTAATCAATCCATAACATTTCACCAGCATGACCTCCATTAGACTGTATATGCGGTAGATATTCAGATTGTTATTTTTATTTTTATTTTTCATTTACTATAATAAGAAAGAATCAATCTCAAACTGGAACCAATTCAGCCCCAATGGGGTTGCTTGTTAAAAGAAGTGTTTAATTTCATCAAAATACGAATACAACAATGAAAAACAGAAGCACAATCAAATGAGTGACAAAATTAAATGGCTTTTATTCAAAAAAAAAAAAAAAAAAGAAAAACGATTAGCGGGAGCCCGATACATACCATAATAATTTCTAAAATTACAAAATGTAATGAAGCCTATTCAAATAGCTCCGGATATTTTTTATTTGCTCCACCTATGTAACAGTGTGGCTAGGGAAGATATAAAAAAAAAATGCCTTTGCTGACCTTCAGGTAACTGATAAATACAGCTAAAATAAACAACGATACGATCACTACCAACTAAGATTTAAAAAATACATTTTTATTATAAGAGAAAGGGGGGGGGAGATATAAAACTATACTAAAATAGGGAATAATGATCGCGCAACTCAGTTTCCAGCCTTTTGTAGCTTTTCTTTGGCTTCCTGTTCTTGTTCCATTGTGGCCTTGGCATTTTTACGTTTTTGACGTTCCTCGTATCTATCAATAAATGATAATGATAACAATTAGTGTATGTTTATTAGACACCCAGTTATCTCCAAATTCCGTTATAATATTCATGTTTACTTACACAAGACGATTATCGATGATTCTTTCAATGATACCATCTGTTGTAATTGTAGAGTTTGGGTTGTCAATAACTTGATAGATACCACGTTGTTTGGGAAGCTAGATCAAAACAGAAAATCATCAGTGAGTAGTCTCATCATCAGTATCACATAAAAAAAAAAAAAAAACTTATTTACCTCGTAAGGATCTTTGCCATCGACATCAGGTGCAGTTGCTGTGTTGCTGTGAGCCACAATGTGTACAGTGTATTCCTTATTCAATATATCTTCGGTAACACTGTATGGAGCGCCAATGATAACTTCATCTACGTACTTTTTTTTTTTTTTAACAAAAAATCATGTAAGTAAAATGTTGACGTTCATCTCTCCTTCTTTTTAATCAATCACATACGCGACAAGCCAGTACACTGAGAGCACGTTCATGCAAGTTCATCAAAGGGAAGTTGGAGCCTTTGATAGCATTGACGGTCTAAAAAAGAAGAATAACAAATGATAAAGATAAATATGATGCGTACTAAAAAAATTTCCATCCTTCCTATATATGTACCTGATCATCATGAACACCAACGATCAAGAAATCACCTAAAGCTTTGGCCCGTTTCAAAAATTCCACATGACCGACATGGAACAAATCAAACGTACCATCGACGTAGACTACACGATCAGAAGGTTTTGGTTCCAAGCCCTCGGAAAACTGGACAATACGCTTTGAGGTAGGCAAAAAGTGAGAGACGGTGGTGCGACGAGGAGGATCATTGACTGCATTGGCGCGTCCCATGGAGCTAAAGGTGCCTAAATCTTCTGAGCTGATACTTGCAATTGAAGAACCACCGGTGGATTGACGTCGGCTGTGGTGATCGCGTGTCATCAAAAGCATTCGACCCACTAATTCGGTTGTTGAGACACCTACAGTGCGTTTGCATTCCCGATACAGACCCGCGTCCTTCACAGCTTGATAGCAATCGGTACCATCTGCCATAGTTGTAATGTCATCCCCATGCACACAAAAGTCGATGTCGTATTCCCGTAAAATTTCCACAGTGGTGTTGTAAGGTGCGTCAGGAACTACTTGATCTACCCATTTACACGCTGCCACGGCGGCATATCTGGCGAGGTCATAATACAAAACAAATCAGTCAAGTTATCACACCTTCCCGCGTATGTTTCAGGACTGTCACTTACCGCTCTTCCTCTTTCATCACTGTTGGGCCCTTGTTCTTTTTGATTTCCTCATCAGAGTGGACGCCGACAACAAGAATATCGCCCATTGTCTTCGCCTGTAATAATAAAAAGTAAAATAAAAACATACAAGAATTAGCCAAGCAAGTTTGATAAGTGTGTGTGTATGTATTCATATCAAGAGTACCTGTCGCAAAGCATTAGCATGGCCATAGTGCATCATATCGAAACAGCCATCTACCCAGACTCTATTGTTAAAATAAGTGGGATAGTTAGCTGATTATCAAGAGTTTGCTTTTTCCATTTCGGCTACATATTAGTTTCTTACCTCACTGGTTTTTTTGTTTGAGTATTTGTGGTGGTCATGTCTATTGAGTCAAGTAAAAGAGGCAAAAAATAAAATAAAGAGAAAGAAAAGAAAAATCAAAGGGTCGAGCTTTATATACAATTCCCGACAAAAAAAAAAAACTTTATTGATACACATGCTACAAGACGACTATAAAAAGACTAAAAGTGATATGAAAAAATAAACTACACTAAAGTAAAATACTATTAGGATCCAAATGTCGAGTGAACCGTATATGATTGGTTTCTATGGTATGTTCTATCATGTTGGGTTCAATATGGATCACAACTGGTGATGGCACAGGGTAGTCGAAAAAAAGCGTATGTGCGGGGTTTGAATGTGAATTTGAGGGAGGGGATGGGGCTGCTTGTATGTGTTCCTGTTTCCAATAGCGTAATAGGCCCAACCTTGAAAGAGTGGAAATAACGTCTTCTTCTTTCAAACGTGTTTCTTGGCATAAACTTGCAATGGTGATTTGACTTGATTTTGGCAGAGACTTCAAAACTTCTAAGATGATCGAGCTCCAGTAAGAATGGTAACCAAGGAGTCCTAGTGTTGATAATGGTTTTTCCGGAGATCCAATAATCCCTTCTCTTCTAGACATTTCGTAACCTAAAAAAAATATAGATGAGAGATGGGCGATTGTCCAATCCAAATGCATGCCTAATATTATGATTTTTCGTCCAGACTTACTCCATTCAATAAGCAATCTGCCATAGCCTTTACGTTGATGACTTGGTAATGTCATTATACATGCTAAATTATAATTGTCGTACGATATTTTTTCCTATAAAAACATGCGATTTATTCATTAGTCCTCTATGAGACTTGTCGCCGTTTTTTCTGTCATTTTACCTTGGAAAAATAGCCCACCATGATATCCTTAGTTTTCTGTTCATGTTCGGTAACCACATAAAACTTGAATCCTTCCACATCATAATATAAAGTCTTGTGATCCAGAAATAGTTTCGCCATCAGACAAAGGTTTTGGCAATACATCTATCAAATGAAAAAATTCAATGTATCATCAAACCTCATATATGTGCCTTCTACACGCTAGAAAGATGGTGCAAACATATTTCCTTCCTTACCTTATGATCCCGTCCATCTATTTCATAAATTTTAACAGTATCTGTTGCATAAACCACAGTACCAGGAGGTTTGCGTTTTCGACAATGTACCTAAAAAAGAGAAAGAAGTTTGGCTCCGCTTCGCAGGATCATGAATTTTTTTAAGGGCTTACCTTATGATCGGATAACTGGCCGTCATCTTTCATGTACCTAAGGCATGTATCACAGACATATAGCCGCTTGATCACCGTGCCAAATTCGCTAGGATAAGGTGAGTAATACCATGCATCGATTTCGTATCTACCATATACCAATTTTTCCACATTTCGAGGGCGAATCATCGCTGTATCGGAAAGTGGTGGTGATCGTGCTCGAGTAGACGGTTTTGGTTGCTGTCGTTCGTGTAATCGTGAGGATGGAAATACCTAATAATAATAATGATATGATATTAAAACAATAAGAACGAACGGTTCATCGTGATTCAAAGCAGTTTTTGTCATCCCCCCCCCCACTTACCCTTCCAGGACTTGAGCCTCTAGTGCGTTTCCGTGACAGTTGTGATGATGTTGGTGATTCTGTTTTTGACTGTTTTGATCGAACCAATGACACTGGATCAGCTACAATAAAACAAAAAAATAATACCGCACATTCCAAATAAAAGCAGTGAATATCGTAGCATGTCATCTAGTACAGCGTCTGTATCTTACCAGTATCACTTTTATTTGAGCTTATGTCTTTGTTGAGCATGATGTGTGATTTATTTGACAAAATAAATGTAAGCAATAAATGAAGAGACAAATATACGAATATAGAGAGAAGGAGAGACTATGTTGGAGTGAAAGGAGGGTGCAATACAATATAGCATATCCGCCAAACAAAAAAAAATGGAGAGAATGAGTTGGAAAAAAAAACATCTGTTCAATACTCTAAACCCCGCTAAGCAGCTTTATTCATCGTAAAATACATATAGTATAACTAACTAATCTTCCTTCTTCTTTTCAAGCCCGTTCTTCTTGTATTCCATCAAATCAACTCCAATCGATTCAACCACCTTGGCAAGATCACGTTTCGATTGTTCTTCGCTGTCACCCCGCAATTCCGAGTAATACTTGATTTTGGGTTCTGTGCCACTAAAAAAACAAAAAAAAAACAAAAAAAAAACAAGATGAACGCATTAGTGATAATTATTTTGATTATTTTATTGTCCTATATATACCTTGTTCTGATAGTAAACACAGTACTGTTTTCCAATCTGAAGGTGATCATTTCAGAAGAAGAAGAAACTGGCAAAGTAGGTTGATGATCGGGTGTGGTCGAATCGAAACCTATGGTGAGATCCCGTACAGACACAACCTTGTAACCACCAATCGCCTTTGGGTAAGAGAGAACATAGCCGAATGAGGATTCCTCAGAACGTTCCTACAATATCAAAAAAAAAAAAAGTTAGTTGTACCTAAACATTGATTTCAATCCATTCTTGCAATAAAAACCATACAGGTTGGTCACCAAATCGAATACGATGGAAAATGGTTTGGATCAAAGACTTGTCGTGGCAAATAAAGTAAGAGTTGTCCGACACAAAATAGCCATACTTCTGGTAAAGTTGTTCCAAGTAATCATACACCGTTAATCCGCGCTTGTCGTAGAGTTGCACCGCCCATTCGGAAAAGAATGCCAACGCACTGACACCATCCTTGTCTTTGACAATGTCACCCACAGTGAAACCAATAGCTTCTTCGAATGAAAACACAACGTCATAATTTTCCTTTTCAAGCTGTTTTGCCATGTTGCCAATCCATTTGAAACCAGTGAGTGATTCTTCAAATTTAAACCCTTCTACTTGACCCATGCGTTCCAAAAACTTGGACGAGACAGTACTTGCGACCATGGCCAATTGTCCTATTCAAAATAGAGAAATCAGTTGAAATGCATCATTAATTATTATTATTATTATTATTATAAAAACCCTATCCTAAAGACTTACCAGGTGTTTTGCCCGAAGCAATGGCCTTTTCATAGCTTGCAGCACCAAGAACCGTTCCAATTTGATTACCCGTAAAAACTTTCCATTCACCATTTTTTTGTTTTTCTGCAATAGCCAGTCTATCAGCATCAGGATCGTTTGCCAGGATCAATGTTGCGTCGTTCTTGTCAGCTTCTTGAATAGCCAGACTCTATGAAGATTCAACAAAAGATTAATATCACAAGTGATTTGCATTTTTATTTGATATTATCATATTACCAAGGAGCCTTTGCCTTCTTCGGGATTGGGGAAAGCCACTGTGGGGAAATCAGGATCAGGGGTCACTTGTTCTTTCACAGGAATAAAAGGTTGCAACTTGAAAGCTTCAAATGCGCGTTCAGCAAAAGGTGTGCCAACACCATGCATAGCGGTATAAACAAACTTGACTTTGGAGTTTGCATTGTCTTCACTAGATTAACAAAATAAACAAAGATGTTGGATTAATTCAACATTAGATACAAAAAAATATTTCTTAGGATGATCATTTACCTGTAGCTTGACAAAGCAGCCACTTCCTCAAAATAAGCATCAATAACACCTTGATCACGAGGATCTACGCATAAGTCACTGCTATCCACCAAATCATAATCCCATCCCCAAGGTTCCAAGTGTTGTAAGATTGAAGCGGCAATACCCTCATCATGCGGCGGTATAATTTGACAGGCGTTCTCCCAGTACCTAAAAATAAAAGTAAGAAATAAGGTTCATCAACTGGAGTTTATTTTATACTAGCTGCTGTATTTTCAAAGTACTTACACTTTATAGCCATTATCGTCTTTGGGGTTCTAAAAATATAAGTTGGTATTAAAACCATGACACTTGCAAAACAACATTCGATTTTTACTTACATGGGAAGCAGTAATCATCACCCCTCCAGCAGCATTCAATTTCTTGATAGTGTAAGGCTAAGATAGCAAATAAAAAAAATGCATAAGCGTCAAAAATTGTATATAGCTGGCGAATTGCCCGTTATTTCGTTTTTCTACTTACGACCAAGGGAGTATGCACCAGGTCCTTGTAATACCATACTTTAAATCCACGTTGAAGGAAGGCAGCAGCAGTCAAACGAGCAAAACTATCAGAGTTATGACGATGGTCGTGACCAACAACAACGCCTCTTGTTTTGGCATCAGTCACATTTTGTTCGATATACATCGCAAGACCCTAAATATATTCAGTCAGCTATATTTAATTATGTAAAACCATACCATCATTTGATTTTCAGTAACTCACTTGAGAGGCTTGGAGGACAGTGAGATCATTCATACGGGAGAAACCAGCTTCCATCCTGGCACGTAAACCTAGCGTCCGAGGTGGCGAAAGTAAAAGAACGACCAATTAGTACATCTTCATGTTAAAGTAACAACGATGTTCAGACATACCAGCAGTTCCAAACTCGATCCGTTGACCTAGCCGTTTTTCCAGTTCCGCAATGTTGTTCGTTTGTTGAAGTTGAATGATTTCTTGACGGGTGGTTTCATTCTAAGAAGCATACAAACAGTTTAACAAGAGATTGAATTATTAAGTTGTTTGAGTACTTTGTTTATGGAAAGTATATGTTTTTTTTTTTTTACCTTATCAAGACGAATCCAATCTTCTACAAGGGTGGTCAAGTTTACAGTAGTCATTCTTATAATAATAGTAAAAAAGAAAGGAAAAAGAAAGGAAAAGAAATCAGGGAAGAAAACCAAAAAAAAAATATAGCCTAGCGGCGACTGAATTTGAGTGGTGCGGGAAAACTTACCAAATCAAACAATGGTTTGCTCCTGTTAACATTGACATTGAAAAAAAACCAACCCCTTTTGATATGTACAATTTATACCACCCTAATGTCTCATGGTATTTTCAACAAAAACAATATATTTGCTTTTCATTCTTCTTTTAATAATAATATAGTAATTAAACCCAATCGCGATAGATGCGATAGGTTGCCATTTTCCTTTTTAGTAGGTTCTATGTGAAAAAAAAGGAATAAATGTCCATTATGGATGGGTTATTTTCAAAGTACTGTATTTACTGTTGGCAGTTCATGTATTTGCGGGATTGCATGAAATCGAATAACCCCGCTTTCTAGGAGACAAGTCACAAACACATCAAGTCATATGATTGAGCGGTTGCCAGGGGAAGGATTTTAATGGTACCTGCAGACAGCCATCCGTCATTAAAAGATGACACTAACAAAAATAGAAAAATGACGCAGGCTTCTAGCTTTGTCCCAACGTTTCTTTTTGGGATGGATGTTCAGTATAATTGAAGATTATTGGTTGGTTTTCATTGGATTGGGCCAGCTGATACAATCAATAGCAACCAAAACACATGCGGCGGTTTATTTAAACCACCGACAACGCCGATGTAAAAGTTGCATACCTTTCATTTTATCTGCACTTTTTTTCTCAACGAAACTGTTTATCATATTTCTTGCTCTTTTTTCCACTACAAAAGTTATTTTTTAAATGAAACTTTTTACACTTTTTCTCTCTATATTTTGTATTGAAGGGCTTATTGCGACAGTCCACACTGAACGTGCTACAACTCCCTGGCAGCAGCCCATAACCGCCGATATCGAAGAACCTTCCTCTTGTAATAGTAAGTCGATATATATATAAACACGATCTCCTTTAATAATAATATTGCTATGGTTACTCACTTTAATTCCTTTTTTTCCTATATATATTCCCTCCAGGAACGATTCTTTCTTGTCATTGGAATGGGTCAAATGTGGATACTTGCTGTTCACCAAAATATGGCCTCGTGGTATTCACTTTGCAATGGGTTCCAGGGTATGGTCCAAGCGATGAATTCACTATTCATGGAATATGGTAACTTTAAAAACTACTGACATGGAAAATAGAAAGCGCAAATTTTTGATTATATATTTTACTTACTGTAGGCCAGACACATGGTGAGTAAAAGGGGGAGGGAATACGTGATATGATGAATATCTAATTTTTCGGGGGGGGGTATTGACTCTTGATATTATCTAGTGATGGAGGCCGGGCACCAAGAAGAGGATGTGACAGGACTCGGATCTCGAATAATATTGGTCCCATTATCAAATCAATCAACCCAACATTGTATCAACAAATTTCAAGAGTATGGCCAAGCTATAAAGGAAATAACAATTGGTAGAGTCAAAAAAAAATACATATGAATGTTTGATAGTAAAAACAGATAGTGTGTATAATGTTACACAGAGGCAAACTGATCTTACTCTAGTGGTCCTTGGACTAACTTTTATTTTATTATTTTGGCTTATCTTGGTATTTAGGTTTTGGTCTCACGAATGGAACACTCACGGAAGCTGTGTATCTACACTGCGGCCTAATTGCTATGGAGAAAAGTATACAAAATATCAAGATGTCAATGACTACTTTCAGGTACGTGAATTATCCGGTTATGATTGAATTATTTCAAGTCAATTTACTTAGTCGAGCATTTTTTTAGAAAGCAATCGATCTTCATCATGACTATGATATCTATGGTGCATTGAAGTAAGTTAATAGGAATGGTAATTGTGAATGTATATATGATCTTGATTTAACCATGCTATCTTATATCTGTACGACAGTGTTGCTGGTGTATTGCCTGGTCGGACTTACAATGTGGAAACAATGCTGGAAGCCCTTCGACAAGCCTATGGAAATCGGGTCAAGATAGATTGTGATCGTAGTGGGCAATTGAAAGAAATCGGTCTTTTCTTTTACGTACAAGGTCGTGACAACTACGTTTTGACTGATGCCGTCCATCGTGGTAGCTGTGGTGCCCGTGGTGTTTATTACCCAAAGAAATATTAGTTGTATCATAGTCTTCTAGTTAGTCATATTGTAGCCCCAAATAAAGACTTTCTATTGTTATCTTGATATCAATTGATTATCAATTTTTTATTTTCCTTTTATCACTTCTTATATTATCAAGTGGATATGATAGATTTGTTTTACAGTGGGACATGCATGGGAGTGATAACGGCGTTTTAGGGATCTTTACAGTCCTGGATTTTAAACACCGATGATAAGGAATCGCTTTAACTTTTTTTTCTCTTATCATGCGCTGCTGCATTTTCGCTCCCTCCTATCTCTTTCTGATATATAAAAAAAAAAGTACAAATGTTTATAAAAACTGCTCTCGTTTGCGCAATGTTTTTTACTTCATATTTACATATTTTTATTTATTTATTTATTCCCTTGGTATAATGGCTATCCTTTCCCAAGGTGTTGGCTATGGTGTGGTCCTAGGGTAAGGTTTTGAAAAACAAAGGCGCGAATATTTTATACATTGCAAAACAAAATCTTAAATCTACTTTTAATTTTGTCTCGGTAGCTTTGGTGCCCTATTTGCTGTGTGCATGACCCTAGTGACGATGGCACTGAAACGATATTTACATGAAGTACAAACTTCTGAAATGTACATGACTGCACAGCGAAGTGTGAAGACAGGGCTGGTGGCTAGCGCGGTGGTGTCAAGTTGGACTTGGGCTGCGACGTTATTGACAAGCACTGAAGTTGCCTATAAATATGGTGTGTCTGGTCCAAGTAAGTATCTCACTATTAAAAGTTATTTCGGTCATGTTACTAACGCTGGAAATTGGTATTTGTTTCTTATGCACTCCTAGTCTGGTATGCAAGGTAAGAACCCTCTGATTTGTATGTGCATTGTTGGTCTTTTGACTTAGATACATTTTTTCATTACAAATAGTGGTGCAGTTGTACAAGTCCTGTTGTTCTCGGTGCTGGCTATTGAGCTCAAAAGGAAGGCCCCCAATGCTCACACTTTTCTGGAGGTAGGGTCATGTAGCTATTACAATTATTATATGTTTTACTCATTTTCAAAAACGATTTAGGTTGTCAATGCGCGGTATGGTAAAACTGCCCATATTGTGTATCTTGTTTTCTCGCTATTTACAAACATCGTAAGATATGATCACGTTAAACTTAGTGTTTCAATTAAGAGATTAACCATTATATACAAACTAACAGATTGTGACTGCAATGCTACTTCTCGGTGGGTCAGCAGTGGTAACTTACCTTACTGGAATGAATGTGATCGCAGCGTGTTTCCTGCTTCCTCTTGGCGTTATTGTCTATACATTATTTGGAGGAATCAAGGCCACATTTTTGACTGATTATGCGTATGTGAAAAAACCAGCAGTCGGGATATCAGATATACTACTATATACTAAGCCAATATCAACTTTTTTTTTAAAAACTCTTATTTTAGCCATACTGCTATCCTTTTTATCATCATCATATCATTTTACTTTACCGTCTATTCAACATCTCCACTAATTGGGTCCCCTGGGAAAATGTATGATCTTTTGGTAGCGGCTTCACTCAAAACACCCATTGTTGACAATGAACAAGGATCTCTTGTCACCTTCTCGTCTTTACAAGCATTGATTTTTGGTATCATCAACATTGTTGGGAATTTTGGAACGGTCTTCTTGGACAATTGCTACTACCAACGTGCAATTAGCTCAAAGCCTGAACACGCGGTCAAAGCGTATCTTATGGGTGGACTTGCTTGGTTTGCTATTCCATTCACATTGGCGACAACAATGGGATTGACGGCGCGTGCTCTGGATATTCAAATGACGCCTACAGCGGTCAGTCAAGGGCTGGTTTTAGTGGAATCTGCGATTGCATTGACAGGAAGTCTTGGTGGGTTTGGCGCTCTTGTATTGGTATTCATGGCTGTCACCAGCGCATCTTCTGCCGAATTGATTTCTGTTTCATCAATTTTCACCTATGACATCTATCGTACCTATATTCGCCCTGGTGCTACCGGGAAAGCTGTCATCCACTTTTCACATGCCGCAGTGTTGACTTTTGGTATCTTAATGGGCGTGCTGGCGGTATTGCTCAACTTGACTGGTATCTCTCTGGGGTATTTGTACACATTGGTAAGTAACGATAAATATAAAAAGGAAGATAAAAGGGCAATTATGTGTACTTATTTTAATTTGTATTATAGATGGGTGTCTTGATTTCTAGTGCCGTTGTGCCATTGACACTGACGTTACTGTGGAGTAAACAAAATCGATTGGCAGCCATCATCTCACCAATTTTTGGACTTATTGCAGCACTGATTACATGGCTTGTGACGACTTACGGAATGTATGGCAAAATCACGGTGGATACCACTTCCCAAAACATGCCACTAATGGCTGGAAACTTGGTGGCTCTCTTCTCACCTATCCCCTGCACTCTTCTATTGACGTTTTTGAACCCCGACAATTTTGATTTTGAAGCGACTCGTAACATCCAACTTGTCAACGACAGTGAAAATGTACCTGAACAAGTGGCAAAGCAGCAATCTGCCGACAATACTGGTGACTACATCCCCACTGCCGAAGAAATGGCATTTCTCAACAAATCGGCTCGATTTGCAAAGATAGCAAGCGTGATCTTGGCCGTCTGTCTATTCTTAGTATGGCCTCTTCCCATGTTTTTCTCTCGGTATGTGTTCAGTAAGGAATTCTTTACTGGTTGGGTTGTGGTCGGCATCATTTGGACGTTTATCAGTACGCTTGCTGTTGTCGTATACCCAATTTACGAATCAAGGGATGCGCTCAAGTTGATGGGCAAAGCAATATGGGCGGATATACGAGGAAAACGAAATGACATGATCACCAGCTCGCAACAGCCGTCAGAACAGCAAATGCACGAAGATACCAATACAACAGCCTACATTGTGACTGAAAAATCAAAAGAAGTCTCTTAGTTAGTTTTTCGGTATCCTGAAATTTATAGTTTATTAGTATAGTGTTATTTATTTATTTATTGTTTTGTGTACAAATATATCGTGATTTACCCCTCTATTTTTTGTACATTGGAAATGCGTCGGAATTTCAAATACTTCACAATACTTCTCCCCTTCCCTTTTTTTTCTTCTTCCCTTCTCTTTTATAATCTGTCGCTCCTGCTTATTGTAGACATCAGCAACGAAATGACTATTGGAGAAGAGGTAAAATAGTAAAGCTATACTATATCTTATGACTGAATACACTCACCTAAACTATTTTATTTTATTTGTTTTTAGGATCCGACTGTGGCCACTTTGACTCACAAGATACACCAAGGTAAAATATTCACAAGAATATATGATACTCTTTTACACTAATAACACTATCTCTACTTGTACCTATCCTTTAAAACAGATCATCAAACGAAGCAACTTTGCGACAATGTGAACGCTTTTGGTGAAACACTGACACCTGATACTCAATATATTGAACAAGACGAGGACGAAAGGCCTTCACTAACGGATTTTGAAAAGAAGCCGTCTTGTGGTACTGTACTTGATATGAATACTGTGTCTCCTTGCTCTGACGATGGACCAGGTTTTGTGAAACAACAAGATATGCTCACCGAAAAAGAGGCGCCGCCTTTGCCTTTATCCGAAGACTGTGTTGTTATCATTATTATGGCTTCGTCTACTATCGACAAAAGCATAACTGTCAAGGAACTACAGCAAAAAGGATTCCACGTGCACCAACAACTATCTTTACAACTTTCATCCCACCAAGTCGACACACTCTATGATTATGATGGTGAAGATACTAAGTCTCATTATCAACAACTCTTTGAAGCGTGGAAAAAGTCTTCTATTAGGTAGGAAAAAAGTGCTTTAGTGTTTATTTTTTTGTTTTGCATAACGTTGCATGAAGCAAAAAAAAAAAAAAAAAAAAAAAAACCGCATGTAATAATTACTCACTATACCCTTTTCTTCATTATTATTTGTGTTATTTTTAATATTTATTGCCATTATACATAGTGATCCCGTGGAATTGGTTCTACTGGAAAAACAGAATGCTGTAAAATGCTTTAAAGCGCTGGTGACTGAACAACGTAGTACAAAAAGAAAATACGCATTATGGATCCTGATAGGTATGCTTTGCTCTGCCGACCCGCCCCTTTATTGACTCCTTCCATGATTTTGAGATTTACCCTACATTTACTAACCCCGTTTTACTTATTCTATTATTCAGTATTTATGCCAGTATTAGTCATGAACATGTCAAACGGGATATGGAACTTTTATTTGGAACCGAATGGTCATCAAACATTATGGGAGACTATTTACCAAGTGCTACTCTGAACAAATGTGATGATACGGTGACACAAACATCTTCCGACACATTGGGTGGATCCATCGAAAAAAGTATATCAACCCATTCACCATTTGCTCCAGTTCTTCCTGACGATACGAAAATAGCCAAACCTTCTACTGATAACGACGTCACAAACAATCAGCAGCCATTGGGAAAGACGATGATAACAACAACAGCAACAACCACCTGCAAGGATACGACGACCTTCAACAACGCCTCCCAATTTGATATTCAGTCTACAGTGCTAGCGACTCAGACAAATGATACATTATCTATCATCTCATCACCACTGGAAAATGAGAAACAAGATATTATCGATGAAAACTCGACCAAATACATGGTAGACTTAGATGTAAAGGATAACGATCAACATATCCTTCAGCAATCTCTTGATACACCATCTAACAAGCTTGCTGACGATATTAGCAGAAATGGGTCAGACGTCGATACTAGCACCAAATCAGTTGAAAAAGAAAATCAGGAACCGACGACGGCGAATACATCAGTACCTTTGGAAAATAACACTGAAAGAACCATTGAAGACAATACCGTAATTACTACAAGCTCCAACAACTTACCAAGTGGAAATGAAAAGCAATCGATGGTAGTGGATAGTGAAACAAAAAAGGAACCACCTGCAAACAAATACGCCACCACGAAACAATCGGCCAATGGTGCATCGAACAACAACAAGAACATGAAGTCCCCATTAACACCAGAAGCGAAGAGCCCAGCAACTCGAAAAACAGTAAAATCTGACACCAAGACACCATCAGTCGCCCAGCCTTTGAAATCGAAAATTCGTGTTACAACAGCCGGTCGCCCCACCACTGCCGTTACAAAGCATTCTGGCCCAGATGACAGCAAAAAAAGTATAGCAGGTGACACCAAGAAAAACGCACAACGGATTCCTCGGGTAGCTCTTCTCGCCCAACAGAACAACAAGTCGCTAGCAACTGGTACCGAGCCGCAACAGCCGCAAGTGAAATCAAAAACCAAGACAACAAAGGGCGCCATTGCAAGGTTATCCACTCCCACGGCATCAAGCGCTCGACGACAACAAACTTCATCAGTTGCAACTGGACCCTCAACAGCACAGCTCACTACCACCTCAGCAAATGGAACAAGTGTTACCACTAGTCTTAAATTGGATCAAAGAAAAAAACGAATTGAATCGACAACAGCCTCAATCAAAAATGAAACGTCAACAACCAATTTGAAAACACGACTAGTCAAATCTTCTGGGATCAGTAGGAAAAAAGTGACGGAAACCAATACCACTCGGGACACCGTGGAATGTGTTCTGAATCAGAAGGTAATGATTATTTAATTGGTGTGAAACAGTTTCAGAAAAGGCACAACTGTTACTGACTTTTGTTTGCTCTTTTTTTGTTGGATAGGTGCCAGCAACCACCGATGACGACGACAAATCAGTTAAAAGCGATGACCCAGCAAAAGAACCAAATGACGCTCTTTCAGCATCTGTAGAATCTTTCACTGGTGACAAACAGGAAATTGACCAAGATGATGTGGTATCATCACCGCCTTCACCGCAGTCATCATCATCCTCGCTCGTGGCCGACGAAGAAAAAAATATTGACGACATGAAGACGAAAGACACTCTCTCTGTAACAGAAATATCTTCACAATCATCCGCTGAATCAATCACTACGTCGCCTGCCCCTCAAACACCTGTGAAGCAACATAGGCAACAACACCAACACCAAGAGCGCTCTGTGCCCACAACAACACCAGCTACAACAACTGGTTTGGTGACTTTGGATACGGTGAATGCGACGCCCGTCAGATTGATCGACTCCCAGCAAACACATCCCGTCAACACAAACAAGGTTAAGGATCTTCTTGGTCGGTTTATGTAATTTAATATATTATATCTCGCCCCCCACTTGCATTCTTCTTGATAAACCATTTTAGCAACTTCACCTACTCTACCCCTGGTATACTTTTTTTTAGTTTAGCTTTGCTTTTTTTCATCACACTCATTGTTTTTTATTTTTATTTTTTATTTTACTATACCAATAAATTCTCTGGGACTTCGCTGGAGCTTTGAAAAAAAACATCGTTTACTGGTTGTCGTTGGGTTTTCATGGGATGGGATTAGATACCTACGTTATTTCGCACTTCGGTTGAAAAACCATTCCATTATATCACGGTATTTTTTTGTTGTATAAATTTATTTCGTGGTGTTTTGTTACTATACAATAGGAATCAGCAATAACGGTATCAATTAGATTCGTTATTCTCATGGGTGTGGCCATACTATGCAGGAAATGACCACACAGAATATTTCAAATCCCGCGAAGGTCTATTTTTATTCACACCCATTTTCAATTTTTCGCACTCTTTCTGATCATTTTTCCTTTTCTTTTCACAGTTTGTGGCCCCTATGGGATTATGTTGGACTTAGAATAGTGGCAGGACTAGTTTAGAAGTATTTTCAGTTCAGGGATTACAAAATGCATTGGGAAACCCTTTCATTTTGGTTTAGAATTCTTGGACTGCCATTAGTTGGCTTGGGGTCTTCATTGGCATAGCTTCGCATTAGTTCGTCCTTAGTGTGTATCTTTCTGAATAAAATATGTCTCTTTTTATTTTTATTTGCTTTAATTAAATATATTCGATTAGTCTCTCTCATGCCTTGTGAAATAGATTCCTTCGCACCATCACCCCTTTTTTATTAGTATTGACAGTTAAGCTTCAATAACAAATGTCCCTTTAGCCTTTATCATGCCTTATAGAGCATATTAGCTCCCATTTTACAAGCACCCCTTTAGATTAGTGCTGACCATTCTTCGACTCTCACATTAGTTTCCCCTCATACGTCCCCTACTAGATCCTTCATATTAATCCCTTTGCTACAATGAACCCTCCGTCTTCAGTTTTAGTACTTATCAACACGCTTCAATAAAATATTTATTTTTATTAACCATCCTCTTATCCATCATATAAAAAGCAACATCGCTATTGTAGCCGTTGTGTGAGTATCCTACCACAAACGACTGCTCTTTGATGAATTGAATATATTAATAAGACATGGCAACAGCTAAGGCTTACTCCACATTCTTTCTGAGTTGCATCAAATGTATCCTAGACTTTTACTGCTCCAAATATTCCATCCCCTCGCACAACATATATAGCACATAACGTAGTTTCACATCATCATCCCTATCCGAGATAGATAAAAAAAAAAGGTATAAATATAATTTTTATTCAAAAAAATAGACATTATATCAATATACTAAACTAAAACTACATGACGTTGGAAGATATATTTCGCTGAATAGTTTCCGAAACCATAGACCCTTTGATGAGTTAATGGATGATTTTTCAGTCTCGCACATATGCCCAAAAAGTGGGTTGTATTAAATGTAGTATCAGTTGCTTTTTCCTAACAAAAAAGTGAAAAAATTGAGCCGATTCTATGCCGCAAATATGACAGCCTAAGCATTTGTTTGACAGCACGGTGTTTAAAACATTAACCAGTTGACCAAGCCACAGCAAAACTGGAATTTCAAAATGGCGGTATCGCCTTTTGCAGGACATTTCTTTTTTTCTTTTCATTTGATAAAATGTACTTTGACCTCAATATACCTATTAACGAACATCTCGATAAAAATGCCCGGGATAAACTGAAACTCATTCTACACCGCCTAAGTCAACGTAAGGATTACGTACGTACGTACGTACTTGATGAAATACAAACTCATTCACTATTTCTCTTCTTTGATAAAACTGCAGTAGATGATCAGGTAGTCGTAGCTCTGAACTATACCCTAACGAAATATTCTTCAACAAAGGTATATATTAATAATAGCTTTGTGCGAATATAAATTAATTTTTTTAAACGACAATAGTTACCGGACCTTCTGGCTCCTATAGAGTATGATAATGTGAAAATATTGAGGCGGATCACCATGGAAACAGATATTATATTAGAAGAGGTAAATGAATCATCAATGAAATATGGCTAGGATAAAAAGCTCAACAATTTATTCTTATCACTGTTGATGATTTAGTCTGCGTGGGAAACACTACAATCAAAATATGACCTGGTCGCATTACGGACAAGCGAACGAAACGTATTTGAACATGCCTGCCAATCAAAATATATCGATATCATATCTCTGGGATGTGCACAAAGACTACCATTTACATTGGATCCGATGATGGTGAATCTTGCAACGGAGCATAATATATATTTTGAGCTTGAATATGCCCCAGGGATAAGAGGTAAGTTTCAGTTTATCAAACATGGTTAAGAAACGTTGCATCTGATGAAGTTATTATAGATAATACTAGCCGTGGTTATGTTTATCAACTCGGTCATGCCCTGATTGCATGTCCCTTGAGCAATCATTTGGTGATTTCAAGTGGTGCTGAAATTGTGTCAGAAATTCGTGCTCCTTTTGATGTCTATTATTTGTAAGTGGGTTGTGATGATACTTTTTACGAATATATATATAAACCTCATTCTTCACCCTTTTTAGCGCAAAATCCTTTGGTTTACCGAATGACTTGGCCAAATTTCCCTTTTGGAAGAATCCACAATCCCTTATTGCTCACAAATTATTATAGAATATTTTACTTACTTTATAGTGATCATCTCAATAAATAAAAATTGAATCCTGCATTACGTTTTGAAACACCGCTTGTTTGACCCCCCATTCGATTTTTTTTTTTTTTTTTTGGCTTGGTGCTTGCCGTTTTTTCCTTTGGGAAATCGAATTATGAAAACGATAGATCTTGGCCAAGATATACCTGGCTTATCTCTCATTACCGATTTTATTACTGAAGAAGAAGAAGAAAATTTAATTTACCATATCAATCAAGGACAATGGTGTGGCCTTGGAATAAGGTAAAGGATATCAAATATGATATGTTGAAGATGTCATGCTTACTGATTGTTCTTGAATGCTATTACAATATTTTTTTTCAGTCCCAATCCTGAACTCAAAAGAAGGACACAGCAATATGGTCATTTATTCAGTTATCGCTATAGGTAAGTACTATATTTTCACTCACTGGCATGACTTACTATTCCAACTGATGCCTTTGGTACTTTTACTTAGAAAGGTACTCGAAGAATATGGAGAACTACCGGACTTTGTGAAATCGATTGTACAAAGAATCATGTCGAACCAACTGATGCCCATACATCCCAATCATCTTTTAGTGAATGAATACAACGAAGGGCAAGGAATCATGCCGCATATTGGTAAGTGTCAACTATTACACCAAGTGGATAGTGGACTGTCAATGCAATATTAATTCATCGATACATTCCATCTCTTTCTTACTTACTTACTAGACGCTCCTGCCTTATTTGGCCCTGCCATTCTGTCATTGTCGCTATTGTCTGCTTGTATCATGAAATTTATGAATCCTAGTAATGGCCATCAAGTCGATGTGGTGTTACGTAAGTTTCTCGTTTGATCAGGAAAACCGTCTCTACCCTGGCCATGCTAACCTTTATTTTTATTTTGGCTAACATAGCTCGACGATCAATTGTAGTACTGACAGGGGATGCTCGGTATAATTACAAGCATGGTATCTCGAAGGATCTGATGGAAACTGCTCCGGATGGGCAGGTGATTCAGCGAAAACAAAGGGTCTCTTTTACTTTTAGACAAATCATTGCCTGGGAAGTACCAACTGATGAGGATGGGTGTGGATGCAAAAAGAACAAGAAACTCGACCAATGATTGTGACAGTGAATGTTAGAAAATAGATTCCTACTATATGATGCCCCAGTCTTCTTCCCTTATTTAGATGTATTTTACTAGTATAGTTGCCCCTTCTCCTTATTATTTTTACTTCATTTCATCAATAAATTTAATATTACACATGAAATATGTGATGTGAATGAACATATAAGATATGCTTGTGAAAAATGGCTGTATTGGCGACGACCGTGATGATGTTGGTACAAGGGAATAGCGACTGTAGCAGGATGGATGATGGTGGTGGGACTTGGGATATTTCCGGAATGAATATCAAATATCATGTAGCAAATTGTTGTGTTATTTTGCATGGAATTAAAGACTCTGGATTTTCTGGAAGAGCGCTATGGTGGGTAAAAGAAGATCAAAGTTTGATCATTCCCACCCTCTGATTTATCATAAATGGAAGCATAATTTTTTGTCATATGTACAAAAAAGAGCTGGGTCCCCTCAGCAATGATGCAATGACACGAACCTTAATTATAGATGCATTTGATGATCATGATGATGATGACTCGTCGAGCTAGGGCAGATGGCGGCGTTTCAAAATGCAGATATGAATCGACTTTTTTTTTTCCCTACCTTCTTGTTTTTTATTTTTATCTTCACAAATCAACCATTTACTATGTCTGTACAACAACTTGCTCGAGATGCTCGTTTAGCTTCTGTTAGCTTACAATCTGTCACCAATGAACAAAAAAACGAAGCTCTATTACGAATCAAACAAGTGCTGGAAGAACGAAAGGACGATATCTTCCAAGCGAACGAAAAGGATAAACAAGTAAGTCATTTTATGTGTGTATGTGTATGTGTATGTGTATGTGTATGCGTATGTGTATACGTATGTGTATGCGTATGTGTGTATGTGTGTGTATGTGTGTGTGTATGTGAGAATTTGTGATATACTTTAGAACCGAAATATGTCTCTTTACCATTTTACTGATGTTTCTCCCCCTCCCCCTTTTTACCATTATTGCAATTATAGCTGGCCGAAGAACAAGTGAAGCTTGGCAAGTTATCTGGGTCTCTCTTTAAGCGACTGGACATTTGTAATGGGGACAAGTTTGAAACTATTTTGTCAGGTGTTAGCGATATTACAAAACTACCCGATCCAACCAAGAAGGTGACTATGGCAACTAAGGTGGACTCTGACCTATCATTATATCGTGTCACTGTGCCTGTTGGTGTTCTTTTGACCATTTTTGAAGCTCGTCCTGAAGTGGTGGTAAATATCTCTTGCCTGGCTCTGAAATCTGGAAACGCCGTGATTTTGAAGGGCGGAAAAGAAGCTACTCACACCAACGCGATGCTAGCTTTGGTTATCCAAGACGCCTTGGCCTCACTACCTGAATCAAATCCTATTCCCAAAACTGCTGTGCAAATTGTTGAAACAAGGGAAGATATTTCCGCCCTGTTGGATTTGGATCGTTATATTGATATGGTTGTGCCCCGAGGTAGCAATAGTCTAGTCAAGTATATTCAAAACAATACAAGGTAAGCGAATGGAATTGAATAGTAGAAATAGGGAAACAGAAGGCTCTGTTTGTCCGTGTAGGGAGAGGAGAAAAGGTCAACAACTGTACTAACCACTTTGTATATAAATCAAACTTGATTAGAATTCCAGGTAAGTTTTCTATCTTTTATTCATTTTTATCTCTTCAGTCAACTAAGCATTCTTCTTTTATGTATAGTTCTTGGGCACGCTGATGGTATTTGCTCTGTGTATCTTGACAAGGAGGGTGACATCACAAAGGCTGCTAGAATTGCTGTGGATGCAAAGGTGAGGAGAAAAATCAAGTGTTAGATGTGCTCAATCGTAATAACCATATCTCTTTATTGTATTTTATTTTTATTTCATCTTTTAGACAAATTACCCTGCTGCTTGTAATGCTGCTGAAACATTATTGGTTCATCAAGATTTATTGAAATCTGACTTCTTCAGTAAAGTGGGACAGGCTTTACTGGATGCGCAAGTGACACTTAAATGCGATACATCCTCCCAATCATATTTGACCGAAAAACTGGGCAACAGCAACGAAGCCTACAAGAGCAAGATCCAACCAGTTGAAGACGGCGATTACGACACTGAATTTTTGGATCACATTATTGCTGTGAAGGTTGTGCAAGATGTCAACGAAGCGGTGGAACATATCAACGACCATGGCTCCAAACACACTGACTCTATCGTGACCGAAAACGCTACTACTGCAGACTTTTTCATGACCCGCGTAGATGCTGCTGGATGCTACTGGAACACAAGTACCCGGTTTGCAGATGGTTTCCGTTATGGCTTTGGTGCGGAAGTTGGCGTGTCCACTAACAAAACTCATGCCCGTGGTCCTGTTGGATTGGAAGGGTTAGTGATTTACAAGTACAGAGCGTATGGCAATGGCAACATCGCAGCGGATTATGGATCTGGCAAGAAACCATTTTTACACGACGCTATTGCTCCCTCTGATTATCATCTTTAAACATCTGGTACCCCCTCTCTGTCATTAGTAGTTAGTATATTAGTCGTTATCGCTGTTAATATTGTTGTAGGATAATATAGTTGTATTTGTCTTTGCATATGAAATAAAGTTATGAAAATGATTCAAATTATATTAGCGATGTATTATGCGTTTGTGTTTACAATTGTAGAAGAGTTGCAAGGGGCATGATTGATTTAATGTGATGCACCATACAGAACTATTGATGATATTGATAATGAGATGACGAAATCTATTTTTTTTTTTTTTTTTTTTTTTTTTGCTTCACAACGAATATAATGAAATAGTTTGGGTAAAAAACAAGTTGATCTTTTTAGATACTAATATATGGACTTATAGGCAATGAGAGGTGACGTTGAATTAGCTGAATGACTCGCTTACCGTACTATTTTTACGTTTTCAATTTTATTTTGTCACCGTTTCAATTTATTTATACTTTGTCTCAATTGAAAGTGAATAAACTGCAAAAAAATGAATCTGCAAATTGGGATGAATGGGGCGCTGTGCATTTACCGATGGATTGTTGAGAATATATTTTTGCCACATGTACTATCTTGCAATGATATTACCATTTTGAGAAAAATTATTAATGACATCATGCTAGTAATGCTATCATGTCAAAATCAGCTTCAAAATCAAAAAGTGTACTACTATGGTGAAGTTTGGCAAGAACGTACCAAAAAAAAAAAAAAAAAAAAAAAAAGTGTCACGGAAAATGCTGAGGATATTTTATTGAAGTCCAGTAGTGTATAGTAGACGGAGCGCTAATCACTACGGTTGAAGGAAGTCGCGTCATACCGAACTCTCTTTTTAAACAACTGCATATGATATCACATATTTTTTAACACGCATATTACTGTACGTACAGTGCAGTGTGGGCATCAAATGCCCATCGACAAGACAAATTCAACGCTGGAGGGATAATGTAAAAGAAAAAAGACAAGAGGTATTATATTCAGATGTATACAGAATATTTATAAACTATGACACCTAGTCTAAACTGGTCTAATGAAAATACTATGTATGATATAACGTATATATAAATGTGGGGCAATTGGGTTGGGTGGGGGAGGGGAGAAAAGAGGGAGAAGAGTGAGTTTCTTGCTGTAGAACGTATATGCTGCGGCCAGGGAAATCACTCTCGAAGAGGGTAAACTATTCTTCACACGGTGAATGACAAACTATCATAAAAAGTGAAGAGATGATTATGATGACAAAACTATGTAGGGCCGAATTGCTTCATCTTTTTCAAAAGACTTCAAGCGAAGAGGACAGCCATGCTGCCAATGTTGAATGATGGCGGTTACTATCATGAGAAGGGAACCACCGTGTTGATGATATTTAATAGTGTTGGGAAGAAAGAAAAAAAAATAAGTCTTTCCTAAAACTCTTGAAGTCAGAAGTTTTTGCAATTTAATGGATTTTTGAATCATTACCTAACCAAGTTATTATCCACCAAAACATAATGAACGCAACGAGAAACCAAAACCAAAATCTTTCAAATGCCGACCACGTGAAATTTTATTTATTCTCAATTTTTTTTTCCCGCTCTCTCTCCACTAGAAACGGTGGACTTGGTCTTCTCGATACCTTCACCCAAACATTGATTCTCCAACGCCGCTGGTTATCTTTGATTTTGGAACGTGACCCCGGATCTTCCTTTGGTGCCAATATTCTTCATCATCATCTGACAATGATTACTGACAACAATATTGGATATCGCCTCCCGCTCTTCTTCCCACTACTACGTCGTGGTCCACTATGTGCACCAGATGCTGTCCTGGCCCGAATCTTTACCGCCATGGATCGATATTCACCAACATATGATGATCTTCCTCTCTCACCTGCCACGTGGCTTCATCTACCTCTCATCAATGCTGTCTCTTCCGCTCCTCCGGATCACTGGATTCACACCCACCACGCAGCCGATCCGACACATTGGTTTTTCTGTTTTGATTCGACCCCTGGTTGTATCCGTCCGCTCCTACCATCTTCTATCTGTCTTCTTGATCCTCCGGATGACATCAAATACCGCAATCTTTCTGTGCAGCTTTTCCGGGACCTCATCACGAATACCATCACACTACATCCATCATTTCAAGAATACATGACGAATTGGGGACAACAAGAAGGAAATGTAAGTGACTCCACCCTGGTGACAAGCTTCCTCGCCTCTCCTACTTGGACATCCTACACTCCTCGCTCCCTTCGCCAACGACTTCTTTCCTCTCTCCCCCGAACACAATCCCCTCCGTCACTCCCATCCCGCCTGTGGCATTCCTTCTGGAAACAACCACAACACCTATATGCTCGAACTCTATGGTATCGCCTTCTAGTGGGCAAACTTTATTGTCAAAGGTCCCTGGCCCAATTCCGACCTTCCACCACGTCCCTATGCCTGTTTTGTTCTGAAGCTACGGAAGATCTCCAGCATCTGTTTGTCACTTGTCCCATCAAATGGGCACTATGGCAACAAGTCTTTGATCATCTCCTCCCTGGTTCGTCACCCCCACAAACAACAATAGTCTCCGGACTTTTCTCCCTAGATTTTTCCACCATCCCCCAACTCTCCTCCGCTCTTTGGCTTCTCTCAGGATGCGTCATCCAAATTATCTGGCGCCATCACTGGTATTATGTCATACACCACATTCCTTTTAAGCCTTCCATACTATCCCCTATCATCGCATCCCTCTTCTCTCAACTCCGCCTCCTCCTCATATTTACCACATCCCTCCATATTAGATATATAGTTATCGTACCCCCAACTCTTGTTAGATTATTTCAGTTTACTTTTATTCTCCCACACTGATTTGATTTCACCAAGTTGTCGCCACTCTACGATGCGCTCCTTTAAATCCCCGCAATAAAATATATATTGCCCTAAAAAAAAAAAAAATTTCCCGCTCTCTCTGTTACTTTTCTCTCTCTCCCTTTCAATTTTTTTTTTTTTTTTTTTTTTTTTTCGTTTCATTTTTCTTCACAATTATAACACCTATTGGATTATGTTGGAAATAGATTAGTGTCAGGACTAGCTTAGTAGCGTTTTCAGCTCAGGGATGACAATATGCATGGGGAACCCCTTTCATTTTGGATGTAGGACTTTGGGACTACCATTAGTTAACTTCTTAAAAGTCATCATTAGCTTAGCTTAGCATTAGTTTGTCCATAGTTTATATATATATACCTGAATAAAATATGTCTCTTTTTACTTGCTTCTATGAAAAATGCCCACTAGTCTCTATCATATCTTGTAGAAGAGATCTCTTTCACCGTCACCGTTTTAGATTTAGTGTTGACTGCTGTTATGTTTCAATACCAAGATACTTCTTTACGTCTTTATCATGTTTTGCACAGTATTTAGATACCTTTTTAAATCGCCACTTTTGATTAGTGATAATCATTCCTCAGATCTCATAATAGTATCCTGCATCCTTCCTCGAATTAATCCCTTGCTACAATGAAATCCGCTCTTTTAGTTTATCATATACCATGCTGCTTCCGTAAAATAAACATTATTTTATTCACATCTTCTAACATATTGTGTAGTGCATAAACATAGCTCTTACCTTGAGTATAACACTACAGTAGAGTATGAATGATTTCTGCCAATGAACCATATTCATACTGTCAATGGACAACTGGTTAGCAGAGTTTGGTCACATTTTATGAAATCTGACTCCATTACTGATCGACCATACATCTCAATCAATCAAGGCTGTGTCACTAGCGGTAGTCTTCCGTATAAAATGCTATAGCCTCTGCAGCTGTGCTGGATATTACTATATATGTTCATTATTTTCATTTTGCATAACATAGTAAAATAAATAAATAAATAAAACTCTCTCCAAGAGAAAACGTGTTATTAATTCTGTGTTTGCTTACGAAAGCTCAAAATGACGAAGGAGTCTATTTCCATACTTCACCTTCGATAACAGCCCTTGTCACCAAGTAGACCTTTTTGTTTTTCGATTCGAAGTGCGCGATGTTTAAAGCCCAGAAAATTTTGAAAAACTGGAAGGGGTAATCCCCGCAAAATAGCTAGGATATGATGGCTCGCTTTTTACAGGTATATTTCAACCAGCTCTTTTCCTCAAATTACATTGCGAGAAGATGAATAAATAAATAAAGAAAAAAGAAACACTTCAAATTCAACTTATAGGTACAAGCACTAAAAGGCATTCACATTAGAGCCTCTAGGACTGTTGCTTCGATAGTGATTGCTTTGGGATCAGAAAGTCGTCATGGAGAGTATAATTTCGATAAACCGTAGATACAGAATAGTTGATCATGAACCTTATTTCAAAGTTTGAACGAAGTGTGTTCGGGGATTAAATTTCACAAGGCCATTATAAAAACCCTGCGGTTTTACTTTTTCTTTTTCTTTTTCTTTTTCTTTCTCCTTGCTTTATTATTTTAACGTGCGTCGTATTCGATCTGGTATCACTATATAACTATACGCGTTCTACACTTAAATTGTACGGGCACTGTCACCATCGTCAGCAATAATCATGTCGATCGAAACAATTGAAGTAGTTAGTAGCAGGTATAAAATGGTTACTGAGATACCTGTCCCACTTACTCCTCCACCTCCTGTTGCCCATGTAGTTACAGCCAATCCTGCCCCCTTAGGGCTTTTTGCTTTTGGTATGTCGCTTTTTGTTTTATCCCTTCATCTTATTGGCGCTGGCGTATCACCAGATGGTCCTGAAGATATTGTCATCAGTCTGGCCGTATTTTATGGTGGTATTTGTCAAGTAAGTAGAATGTCATTATTTATTATTGTTATTGTTATTAATTCTTCTTCTTCTTCTTATTATTATTATTATTATCATTATTATTATTATTATTACATTACTATTATTATTATTATTATTTTAGGTTTTGACAGGCATGTGGGAATTTCGAGTAAGTAATGACGATAAATGTTTCATGAAAAATGGTATTCACTTTTCATTTTTAGACAGGTAACACTTTTGGGGCGACAACATTTACTAGCTATGGTGCGTATTGGATATCATATGGCTTTATATACTTGCCCAGCTCCAATATCATTAATGACTATGGTGGACAAGTAGACGCATTTGATCATTCACTTGGCCTATATATGGTGGGTTGGGCATTATTTACTGGTCTGATGCTGGTTGCCGCACATCGCTCGTGTTTGACATTAGTTGCTCAATTCTTCATGCTATTTCTCACTTATGTGTTGACGGCGGCGTACAAGTTCAATGGAAGCTCAGCTACTTCGATGGCTAGTGGTGTGTGCGGTCTGATTACGGCGGTACTGGCGTTCTATAATGCTATGGCTGGTATGTTGACTCCGGACAATTCCTTTTTTATTTTACCTATTGGTCGTCTACCTTGATGGTTTAGTTTTTAGTTATCCCTTGTCTTATTTTAATGTAGTTTTATTATCTACCCCCTCCTCTTCGTTTTGTTTTTCATTCCATATTCATAGCGCATTTGTCTCATTATTATTGTCATTCAATCATTTATTCATATTCATTCATATATCATCTTCATGTATTCAGTAAATAAAAATTCATTCTTTATTCTCTCTATTATATTTTACCTAGTTTTATAAAATACAGTTTTCTCAAATTAGAAATATACCCCTAATGAAAATACTCGATTGTATCAATTTTCTACCGATCTGATCCGCTAGTCTCCGATCCACCGCACATTAAGATTGATCTACTCCTGTCGTTTGGTAGAAAATCATCGATTGAAGTATATCCCTCTTCTTCCATATTTCTCTATTATATTCTTGCCATCATATATATGCATATATATTTTTTTAATGATGAATAGCGAAAATATCTTTCATTTTGGGATGTCAAACGAAAAAGGCGGCATTTGAAAAATCCACCCATACCGGGTTGAGAGGGCTTGCTAAAGTATTTTTAAAAACGCAGCCAGCACAAAACACCGCAAACAGCAATAATGTGGGGTAATTGACCATTTTCAGTTTTGGAGCTTCAAATTTTTATATCTCCCACATCCAAAAATAATGAGCTAGATATATACAGTATGTCTATGTAGTGGGAAGGGGAAGTGTTACGCTATGGCCGCATGATCTAGATTGAGTGATACGACTGTTAGTGAGGGAATGGGGCCATGTTTCATATTACACTTAATATAGTGACCTAGAATTGTCCTTCAGTCGCTAGTCTTGAAGAAAAATATTGATAAATAAGTTAGCAAACACTACACTATAGCGAGAGGTACATGCACAGCGCGACCTATATTCATTTATATGATTGATCGAAAAGTAAATATCTTTGATAATAAATGATCTAAGGCTGCTAACTAGTTTCTGGGTCTTTAGGGGGGGAATGGTCGTAGTGGGGTAACTAGAAAGCAAGTATTTAGTGGAACTCTCATAAAATAGTTATAATAGGGACATTGTTCAATATCAAATGAGACAGAGGATTGTTAATAGAAAGGTGTTTTATTGAAACTTATTGTTAGATACTAACTAAACTAAAGGAGAGCGGTCATAAGGGATTTAACAGAAGGAAGGATGATCTATTGCAAGGAGATGAAGGAAATTAATGGACATTCTGATCATGGTCAATACTAAGCAAAAGGTACAATTGTAAACAAAGGGTTCTAATATACTGTACAAGGCATAAAATACATGAGAAAGAATATAAAGGAATATTTTTTATTGAAGCACTACAACGGTCAGCACTAATCAAAAGATGTAACGGTTGTAAAATAAGGAATCTATTGCATAAGACATGAAAGTGACTAATGGGACATATTTCATTGAAGCATGTAAAAAGAGACATATTCTATTCCCAAGTAGAAACAAACTATGAATAAACTAATATTGTGCCAAGCTAATGGAGGCTCCAAAAAATCAATTAATGGTGCCTTCAGATTCTAGATCCAAAATGAAAGGGTTTCCCCATGCATCTTGTAATCCCTTTTCTGAAAACGCTTTTAAACTAGTCCTGATACTATTCTAAGTTCAACATAGCCCCATAGAAGTTGAATGGTGAAGAAAAAGAAAGAGGGAAATTAAGAAATATTGGTATGGGAGAAAATAAATAAGCGCCACGTTTGCGGGGTTAAATATATTTTGCTCTCAGCATTCAGAGGCAAAAATAAAAATCAGTTCGTTCTTTGTGAAAATACAAGGAACCCCCCCCTTTTTTTTTTCTTCGCTTCTTTTTTCCAAAAATCAAGACTCGACAGTATCATCAATATAATGGTTTTCTTTTTATGTCAGACACCGCTCTTATTAAACATCGGTGACATGGTTGTTCCTTTTTTTTTTTTTTTGCCGTCTGCATATAAGATGGAATAATTCGGCCTGCATAGTTTATTAGACCACTTCACAATAGAATAGTCCCGCTCTATTATTGAGCAAGTTTGTCTTTCGTAAAGGTGATTCTACACCAATATACCCCGACGCCTGTACGCTCCATACTTACTCACACACACACCTATCGCTTCACGTTTAGACATGTGTCATAGTATTAGCATTGAACCGCTTTAATTTAGTAGCCATTGTATATATTTATATCCGAATAAAATATGTCTAATCTTTTTGGTTTTACATTCTCCTTATCATATACGTTGAATTTGTCTTTTTAATTGGTATTTGCGGGTACAGTATACAGTGCCTATGCGTATAAAAAACAAAAACAAAAACAAAGATTAGGTATGAGGTAGCTTTGATCAAACGTCGTGCTCCGTGCCCTGTCAACTGTATTGTGCTTCTAAATCTAGGGGTGCAAGGGACTTCTTGAATTGTTTTGAAAATGGCCATGAAAAAAAGGCACAAAAAAATATGCGGAGAGGAATGCATAAAAATATGAAGATTGAGGCGTATTGCTTTCAGCCTTAAAGCGTTTGTTAATTTGGTAAATTCTTGGCTTTCAGCCATGTATTTGGCGTACTTATTTTTTTTTTTTTGGCATCATACTTTTTTTGTGTCAAGAAAAGCATTTTATTTTGTGTGATTCGCGGTGAACAATTCCGAAGGACCTGTACCTGTAGGTGCTGGATGGTTCTTTTTTTTTTCTTCTAAATATATCATGATTCAGTTTTTGTTTTTGTTTTTGTTCTTTTTGGTGTAAAAATCGAACTGCATTTGGACATAGATGATGATAATTTAGTTTTAGAATTTGTAGAAGTGTCTTGCCAATAAATCACATTGTTGGATATAAATTGTATGAGAAGAATTGCGGGGTTTTCGGTGACACATTTGCTCTATTGTACGACTTCGAAACAGGAATAAAAAAAATCAGGTTTAGGTTTACCACTAATATCAAGCAGAATACTGTACCTTTAGCGATGTATCGAGATCGCTGTATATAAATTACTCTCCTTAAAAGTTCAATCAAAATGGGTTTATTTGACTTGCCGTTGACAGGTTTGATATGATGAATAGCTGTATTGTGTACAGTTCTCACAATGGGGAGATGAAAAGAAATCTTGGATCTTTCAGAAGGACCAGGAACTCGTACTGAGTTAAGGTTTTCCCTCCAGGCCAGCGCTTTATAATGACCCATTAATCCCTCTTTGTATAATGTTGAAATGGTTCTCCTCGTTCACACGATTGTGAGTGGTGTGTTTGTCTGGAAGAAGAACCATATTAGGCAGGTGATCCGGAACCATTTAAATGCCGATCTTTTCTTTTTTGGCTTTGAGCAAATCCAACCACGCATGAAAGAGTGAAAAAAAATATATATCAAACCGTTCGTAAAATATTGTCCCTACCATTTTTATGTTTAATTTCGCTCTATTTCTATAATTATTTTACTGTTCTACTGTTATTTCTTGAGATGAATTTGACAAAGAACCAAATCACACAACGCAGCTCAGTAAAAAAAGAACAGGCTACTAGCTGGGTTTCAAAACCATAATATAAAAACGAAATTTTTGTTGTTGACTCTTTCTTTACCTTTTTCATATATCTCTACTTTTTCTTTATTTATAATTTTTTTTTTTAAAAAAAATCTTCCAAAATATTATGTCTTCTGAACAACAGCATATTCAAGATGTTGAGTCCAAGTATGAACAACAAGTGACTCCTCCTCCCCCTGTTGCTGTTGCTCCTGTCGTGATTGCTAACCCAGCACCTCTCGGGTTGTCAGCTTTCGCATTGACCACATTTGTGTTGTCTCTCCATAACGCCGGTGCTGGTTTATCCGCCACGGCCCCTCATGGAGTGGTGACTGGTTTAGCTATGTTTTATGGTGGACTTGCGCAGGTAAAGAAAACCAGGAATGTATGGCGAGTATGTATATTTATGCTGATGATTAACCATTTGTTGTCAAATTGCTTATATATATATATATATATATATATATATGTATATCAGTTACTGGCCGGTATGTGGGAATTTAGAGTAAGCTACTAAAAACAGAACACTTAAAGTCCTCGATGATCTTCTAACTTCCATTATTATTTATCCAACCGCTTTTCCTTAGACTGGCAACACATTCGGCGCTACTGCTTTCTCAAGCTATGGAGCGTTCTGGCTTTCTTTTGGATACATATTCATTCCTGGATCAGGTATACTTGAAAGCTATGAAGGCGATACTGCGACTCTCAATCATTCATTGGGATTTTATTTGCTTGGTTGGACTATTTTTACTGGTATCTTGCTGATCGCTACACACCGGTCGTCGATGGGCTTGGTATCTTTATTTTTTATGCTTTTCATTACATTCACTCTTCTCACAGCTGGCAAGTTCAATAATAGCGTCACCTTACAAATATCTGGTGGTGCTTTTGGAATTATCACTGCGTTAATTGCTTGGTATGTCGCCCTTGCTGGACTACTGACAAAGGACTCATCCCATTTTTTGGTACCCGTTGGTCCTTTGAATTGATTGTCGCTTAGTTTGTGTAGTTTTTTTTTCGATTTTTATTCTTTATCCTTCTCTTCTAGTATCTTATATAATTCTAATTTTTTTTTTTTTACTCAATAAAAGCCAATGTCATAGTTGCTTTACATATTTATGTTTTCCCTTTATTTTACTCATTGTGTCTGCTGTACATGGAATATGTGAAATAAAAACAATCCAGCATGACATGGTCCTGTTCAATTATTATTATTATTTTACTTCAGCATAGTGATATAGATTTATACAAATAATATAAAAAGCACTATTTTATTAGAGTCACATTAGCAACGCTATCACAGTCTTCTCAGAACAGTCGGTTTCATGATTGCTTAGCTAGATATCAATTGATCAAAGTTGCCGAATGAAATACCCTCTATCAGGCCTTCATCTAAAATCTCTAGATTTATTTGATGACCGATGTAACGCTTAATGAAACCTCTTTTCTATTGATGTTGTTGTTTTACTGACATAAACCATAGTAATCGATATCAGACGGCATTTCAATCTTACCCTAGCAAAGATGACCAGAGAATCGTACGGTCATGGAGCGTAAGTATATAAGAGGCCATTGTTTATAAAAATTTATGCGTTTCTGCATGAACGGAATTTTATGAAAATCAGGTCGGCAACATCCTAGAAAAAAAAGACTAAATATTTTTAACTTCCGCGTTTTTTTTTTTCTGTAATTTCTTCCTTGGTTACGCGGCAGCTTTTTTCTTTGCTTCACACTCTTTATTATGGCAAGTTATTTTGGTAATGTAGAGAGAAAAAAGAACTATAACACATTCGAAATCATATTAATCTTAGGGATCTTTACGCTTCTTTTCGATTAGATGAACTAAACATTTCAAGCAACAACAACAGTAGCGGGCGAACGAGATCAATAGGAACCTACAACGTCGATTTGGATGACTTTATGACCCCGACATCGTCCTCTTCAAGTTATCGAATTCCTAGCAATATTATGTCAACTTCAGATAGTGTTAATCAATTATTACAAACAGCCAAGTAAGTAGAGTGGAAGAACGATGATGGACAGGGTTAACGGTTGATAATACGGATTTCCCGCCACTGCTTCAAACCGACTGATCTGGGGAGTTTTTTTTTTTTTGAACCATTAGTTTGTTTCGTCAACACCAGCTACAAATGCAAGCCGACGGGGATGCCAATCAAGAGCAGTTTTTGGATAATCTAGTATCTCAATTATTGGAAGAATCGCAAAGTAATGCAAAAGGGCCTCCACCAGCATCCAAACGGTTTATGACGTCCCTGCCAAACATTGCCAAAAACTTAATATCGAGGTAAGCTGACTGGGATGCAACCATGCACAGCTATATAAATGTTATTCCTTGTTTTTTGTTACCTTTGTTTTAGTGAAGAAACATGTATCATATGCAAGGACGTTTTACAATCAAGTCAGGACAAGGTGACCAAAATGCCATGGTAATAGGATGATGGTATTGTGAGGTTTGTTTTACTAACCTTTGTTATTGTTGTGATTATTATAG
Organism: Absidia repens; assembly: GCA_002105175.1. Classification (NCBI taxonomy): domain Eukaryota; kingdom Fungi; phylum Mucoromycota; class Mucoromycetes; order Mucorales; family Cunninghamellaceae; genus Absidia; species Absidia repens. The sequence continues at coordinate 1,130,949 of MCGE01000004.1, read as the reverse complement.
TGGGCACTACTTTGATCAAGAATGTTTACTACCGTGGCTCCAACTACACAACACGTGTCCGATGTGTCGTTTCAAGGTGGAAACTGAAGAACAGGTCAAACAAGAAGAAGAGGAAGAAGCCAGGGATCTTATGTACGGATAATAAAGTCGTACTGGATTTAGTCACAGTCTATACCACAGTGTTAATGTTAGCTTGAAACTATAGTGTTTATGTTGGGTGTTAGTATAATGATTAGTATTGGTATTTTTTGTTGGTTTGTGATTTTAGAAATAAAGAATGTATTTTTATTTGATAAAGCCTACAGATTTGATTTGGTTTGATGATATTGATATTGGTATGGGTGTTGATGCTGGTGTTGATGATGGTGGTGTGCAATAATGCTGATACTCGTGTTGGTGTTATGCTGCTGGTCTTTTGTGTTTACTGTAATACTACTGCCACAATTCCCTATCTATAATACAAAGTTCTCGATATAAACTGACGAAATGATGCGGATACAAATGTGATAGGGCAAGGAATGATGTGCAATACGTCAAATTATGCTTTTGTTTTTATTTAGTAATCATGCTTAATATTATTTTTATCAACAGCTAGATCAAAATGCCAATACGTCTTGTAGTATAGTACATACTTTACTGTGCAATGCTGTAAATAGACGAGAAATATCTTGAAAGGTCACATATTATTAATGTCAGATGAAAAAAATGGATGAAAATTTAATCAAGCCCCCTTTACCCCGCTTTATTTGCTTCTTTGTTATGATATTTCTTTTTTTATTTATTTATATGAATTGATTTGGTATTTGACTTCATTTTCGTTTTTACATTTTTACATCTTTTCATATGTAATCAAAGTGAGATACCTAGTTTTTAATTTGAGATGGATTTGGAATGCTCTGTTTCTTTTTTTCAGTTTTATTTTTTTACTCAACTCCAGGGAATTCAGGGGTAGGCCGGGAATGAGATATATGATTTTTCAAGGTGATGATCCGTCTTTTATTTTTTTTACATAAACATACATGCATAATAATGAAGTGTATGATGGGTAAAGAATAATAATAATAAAACAATAACCAAGTAGTAAAGGATATAACTATAGCGGTTCTTGGTTACAATATTTTAATGTAGAATGTATAAGTAATTTGGCAAGAGAGCCCAAAAGAAAGGAAGAAATCAAAACCATCATTCAATGAATAAACTATCCATCAAAACAAGATTATTATCATAACGGTAGCACTGATTCTTCTTTTTTTTTTTTTGACCCGGGTAAATGAAAAAGATCATTCATATGCAATATGTACAGTACACCTTGATGTTGGCAATGTGAAAAATTTATATTGACGGAGTTTAAATAGACAAAAGTAAAAAGGCATAAAACTCTATACCTTCTTTTCCTTTTTACTCTTTCTCTCTTTCGTTAACTTTTTTACATATTTTTATTTACATTAACATATTAAAAGAAAGGCGTATACAAGAAATAATGACACAAAACGACGATTTTACTAGAGTTTACTCCTGCTCTCAATGTCCAAAATGTAAGAAAATATCATTATATCTATTCCTTTTTGACCAATATCTTATTTTTATGTTAGTGTTTGCCACACGATCAAATTTGTAAGTAGTTAGTATCTTTTTTGTTTGTTTTGATTCACCCTTCATAATATTGATTCTCTCCCCCTTTTTGTTTTACCACTGTGTTCTTTTTTAGGAAACGACATATGGAAAACCCCAACATCCATAATATTCCATACATAAGAAGTCGCGATCAAAAAAGATGGAAGGGTCATGCCAAAAAAATAGTCTCAAAGGAAGAAACGACTGAAAGGTATTTTTTTTTAGAAATGGTTGATGAAAAAGTATTAATAGCTTCCCCATTTCCAACTTTTTTTTCTTAAAAAATAAATAAAAAAAAACTCATAGGATGCGAAAATGGCGGGCCGAAAATCGTGAAAAAAACCGACAAAATGATCTACGATGTCGAGTTTACAGATGCGCAAAACAAAAGTTTGGTGATCAAGACACTATAGAAAAGCAAAACTTTATCAGGGAAGAAATCATCCGGCGACTAGGTAGAAAAATCAACACAAAAGCAAAACTGCCCTTATCCTCATCAGCATCATCAGCATCATCAGCACCCTCTCCATCGCCATCGCCATCATCACCATATTCTTCAACATCCGCCTTCTCATCAGCTTCCCCACCACCAAGTCACCATCGCATAACCCATCGTCACCGATATCAATATCAACCCACTTTTATTCACGACCATGTTATTGAAGATGACGATGAAATAGAGGACGAAATTGAAGAAGACGATGATGACAATGAAGAAAACCGTTCATGGAGATCAGATCTACCATTTTACAATTCGCCACATCAAAAAATTCAATTGCCGTCCATCGATTCAATGTGCCCTTCTCTGGTATCCAGCACAAGTTTACGCCGACGGACTAGTAGCAGTAGTGAAAGTAGCATCAGCACATCAGACGAGTCGTTACCATCGACTTCGCCATCCTCGGAATTGACTCTGCCTCCTGTCCATAACTTCTTGTACCCTTATCAAGAACAACAGGAGTCGCAACAGCAACAACATCAACATCAGCCATTATTGAAGAATATCAACAACAACTCAAAAATACTGGATGAATTTGTTGGTGTGGTCCTAGAGTATGCTCAAGACGTCGATTATCGTCATAGTACTCACACTTGATTGTCTATATTTCCCACCCCTCCCCTTTCCTCATTCTTTGATTTAGTCTTTATTTATACCCTATTCTCCCTCTTTTACATTGACTTTCCTTTTTCTTCTTCTTCCCACTTGCAAAATTTTAATAAAATGAACACATTCTATATTATCTCCATTTGGTTTTTATTTGCATTGATCGGCGATTGAATCTTAGAATAAGCAGTACTGCGATGATATCAAGTTCTGCATGTTCATTTTATTGTCTCTGGCATTTTATATTATTAGATCACTCAAAGATATTATTGGAAATCAATTTCAATACATATACTTATTATTATGGAGTAAACTCGTTCAACCAAAGAAGTTAAGCTATCTTATGGTGAGCGACTCTCTGTTCCACAGTGCTGTGATGGCTTACTAAACTAGGCCGAACTGCTCTATATTGTCCGCAAAGGGAAAAAGAAAAACGAACAACCATGTTGTAGATGTTGAGTAATGGTTACCACTGCCATGAAAAGACAATCATTATGTTGATCATGTTGGGTAGTGCCGCCCTTTCTAAGAAAGAAGGTTTTCTATGGTACCCTCATGAGAGGCAAGCAAAAAAAAAAAACATTCAAGTCCCGCATACGTGAATTTTATTTACACCATTTTTTTTTTCCTTCTCTCTCTTTCTTTTCTTTCTTCTACATTCAATTTCTATGGGGTCATGTTAGACTTAGATTAGTGTTCAGGACTAGTTTAGAAGGGTTTTCAGATCAGGGATTACAACATGCATGGGGAACCCCTTTCATTTTGGATTCAGGATTTGGGACCACGTTTACTTGACTTCTCAAAGCCTTCAATAACTTAGCTTAGTTTCGCCTTAGTGCTGTTTTGTCAATACTTTTTGTCTACATCTGAATAAAATATGTCATGTTTTTCATGCTTCAATAAATATTGTCTCATTAGTCTCATTCTTGCCTTGTACAATAGATCCCTCCTTGCCATCTCCTGTTTAGAGTAGGACTGATCGTTTTCAAACTTCAATAAAATATGTTTTCACATGATTTACATAGTATATCATGTCGCTTTTTACAATTGTATCTTTGTATTAATGTTAGCTATTCTTAAGATCTCCCAAGTGTACTCCACATCATTCCTCGGATATACCTTTCCATTAAATATTTCATTACCATGACCCTCTCTCCATTAGTCATAGTTAAGTGAATCAAAGAGAAATTGTTTGGTGAGACACTCACAAAAAAACTACCATTGCGATATTATTCATTATTCGAGAAGTCAAAAAGGATTTATTAAAAGGCGTAGTTTGTTGAAGCATATCGATGTGATACTAAAAAAAAAAATAAGCGCAAGAAATTTATTATGCCAAGCAGCTTGATGGAATGATCTATTGAAGACAATGAGGATAACAAACGACGGTCAACACTAAACTAAATAAAAAAATTAAAAAAGAGCTAATATACTGTACGTACATTACTGTAGAGTACAAAGAATGAGAGGGATAAAAGTTACATGTTATATTGAAACATGAACAGTAGATCTAAAGCAGTGACAGTAAAAAGGGATATTTATTGCACAAGACATGGAAAGAGACTAACGGAACATTCTTCGTTAGAGTATGCAAAAAGAGACAAATTTTTTCAGAAGTAGATACAAGCTATAGACTAACTAGTGTTATACTAAACTAATAGAGGCTCCAAAAAGCCAACTAATGGTGCCTCCAGATCCTAGAACCAAATGAAAGGGGTTCCCCATGCATGTTGTAATCCCTGATCCGAAAACCCTTCTAATCAAGTCCTAAAGCTAATCTGAGATTATCATAACTTCAAAGAAGTTGAATGGTGAAGAAAAAAGAAAAGGGAAATTAAAAATAGGGAAGAAAAGAAAGGGGATAGAGCCACCTACAATTTTTACACATTCTCTTCTAAAAAGCCGGAATTTGAAATTTACGTGCTCTCAGAAAATAAAAAAAAGAACGTAAGAATACTACTACTTTATGTTATTCATTTTTTTTTCTTTTTTTTTTTGGATATTATCATCGTATTACTAATCTTATCATGCAACAAAAGGACCTGACCCCGCCGCCAAATTCATTCCAGATTTACTGGCACCACAAAGGTAATATCATTATTATTGATATTATTCTTCTTTCTAGTACCGCTACACATCCCTTTTGGATTTTACTTTCATTGCCCTCTTTTAATTATCACTTCTTATTATTTTATTATCGTTCCATTATCTTTTTTCTTTCTTTCGTTAATAAACAATAAAAAAGATCTTTGTGACAAGTTGTCTGTCTATATGCTGTTTAGTGATATGCCTTACTGTATGTGTGGCTATGTGGGTATTGTTTATTCATACAGTCTAGCCCTTCGATGATAGATATATGACATGCAATGCCATCAATAATAGAGAATTGAACGGTTTCAATTTTTGTGCTTTATTTATAGCCATTCCATGATTTTTATTTATGCTATTACAAAATTCGTTGAATTAATTTGACAATATTTCCTTCTTCGCTTTATATAAAACGAACTACGAAACCGTTCAACTTCAAATTTTCCATGCATATTTGGAAATATTATACAATCATTTTTTGCCACCAAACAAACCATCCACCTTTCATACAATTAATTGCACAATGCTCTAAAGTTTACGCCTATAAGCTCACAGCTAAAGCCTACAGCCATAATGACCGCCTCTACGCTATAGCCATAGCCCGCCATTCAAACACACATTTTTACTTGGACATCAAAATTCTCTTGGCCTCCTCACCATTTTACCTTTGTTTCTTCCAATATCCCCCTTAACCTGCCCGCCACACACCTAAAAAATTCAATAAAGCGGGAATAGTTCGACCGCGGAGCGCGCGGCTTCGCCGCTCCTTTGCCAAAAGCTTCGGAGAAGCATTGTTTTTAACCCCGAAAATTTTTCAAATTCCGATTTATGTATATGTTTGTTTATTGCTGTTGCTAAATGGGTGATTTTGAATAGAAAAGCAAAATAAAGGTATTGCAAGTTAATGGAATGAAATTCGTGTGTATTATTTTATTAACAGGTTAGCAGACACAGATGTCCGATATTGAAAGCAACCCAGATTGAGTCGCCGCGGCGTGATATGAAAGACGTCAATTGAGCTATTTGACACTGTCGTATTTCCCATCCTCTATATTTTATTGTTAATCGATCTTCCAAATATAGCAAATCTTAGTCTCAGATCAGGGTCCTAACTGTGATATTCAATCCCAATTTGTCAGTACACCGATAATCATTCAATCATCTATTCACAGTCAAGTGATTTGTACCCGCCATCGCTACCTCATCCAACAATACTGTCGTATTCGTGGTTCCTGATTAGCAATATTTACAGCAAGGCATCTATACCATCATCATTTGTGTATCCGCCTTATCTCTTCACTCTATTTTTTACCGCTGAATTCCCCACTTATTCTCACACTTGTCATTCAATACATCAGATAGCACACAGCCTCAGTTATCCGTAGTCTCAAATATACCGTTATCATGCTCCCATCCACAGCCACAAATATTTGCATTGAACAGTATTAAATATAAACTGTCGTCAGATTTTTAAAGCCCAGCTAACTTACTAGTGCTAAATCGGTGTTGCTTTTTGCCGCCTTTCTCTACCCAATCCCACCCCTCTATTTCTCTTTTCCACCAATCAATTCTTCCCGTTTTCTCCTTCTTCCAAGTTAGCTCTGAGAATAAAAACTGTTAAATTAGAGGAGATTATTACTCCTGCACCCCACCCCACTGAGGCTCCAGCACTCAGAACGATTTATTTCTAAATCATGGAAATATCATTTTTCACTGAAAATGAGCTGAGACCCTATATAACCTACTTCAGTATACCTCTTTTCCACCAATCAATGTGGTGGACGGAGTCTATTTAGTACGCAACCCATTTCTTTTTCACACACACGCACACGTCCCAGTTTTTTTTTTTTCTATGTTCATGCATACCCATCCGATAAAAGAATACAAAGTAAATGTATGACAGATAGACTAATGATAAAAAGAGACAAGCATATTTTATTGTGATGTAGCTACTGTAGTTACAAACTATGACAAACTAACATTAAACTAAACTATTGGTGGTTCAGTTGTGCTACGGTGAGATGCTATGGTGAGGTTAATCTAACGGCGGTCCCAAATCACGAATCCAAAATGAAAGGGTTTCCCCAAGATATTTGTATTACATTTTTCTAAAATGCCCCTGATTCAAATTCTAATACTAATCCAAGATCATCATCATTTCATGAAAAAAAGGGGGGGGAAGAATGAGAAAAAGGGAAACGACATGATAAATAAAAAAAACTTGTGCGGAGTATAAATATTGCCACCGCCTTCTTTTTTTCTCATAATTAGCTGTTGAAGGGAGTTATTTGTGGAATACTCTCTTTTTTTGAAATGAATGCTCCCAGTGCTGAAGTCAATTACTTTTTCATGTAAACCATCCACTCATTTTATTTGAATAAATTTTAATAATTTTTGTTACTATATGTATATATAATTTTTTTGAATGAGTTTTTTGGGTGTGTGTGGGGGTGGGGCCGAGCAGGGGCGAGGCGGGGGGGAGGAGGCTGGTTTTTTTATAAAAAGACTCGACATTTTATCAGTGAAATAAAAAACCATATCAATTGTATCACTTATTTTACTTTTGTCCCTTATATTACAATCATTTCAACGTGGCATTCCATATATGATAACATCAAGCAGAGATCCGGTTACCAACCGAAGAATGTTGATAATTTGTTTTTAACAACGCAGATATACTGACTGGTGGCAATGTGTACATCCCATTATTTCTTAGTTGCAAAATGCTTAGTCCATTGTTTTTTTTCCCAGCTTGTTTAGTTTGCCCTGGACCAAAAGGTCAAAAAGGGTTTGCGGACATTTACAAATTCCGAGCTTTTTTTTTTATAGCTTATTTTGTGTGTGCCACTTTATTTTTTTTATTTTTTTTTTTAATAAAATATCTGAGCAGCTTCAGCGAAAAATTGGACATCTTGGATTAGTGTTAGATAGTGAATCAGGGGCAATTTAAAAATGCAATATAAACATGCATGGGGAAACCCTTTCAGTTTAGACGCAGGCTTTGGAACCTGCCATTAGATTAGGTTTGATGTTGCGATTAGTGCTATGGAACCGTCATCAGCTTACTTTAGTGTTAGTTATCATAGCTTTATATTTACATCTTAACAAATCATGTCTTAGCTTTTTTTATCATTAATATGTCTCTCTCATTCGTTTAGTTTGTCCCTCAACAGTAGATCCCTTTTTACAATGTCATTAGCTCATTTAGATTAGCGTTGACCATCTCTCAGTTTTTGTTTGTTTCTACTACAATAAAATATACCCTTTTGATTAATAGTCATTGACTCAAAATCATGTTGCATTGACCGAACCTCTTTATTTTGAGATTGTATATAGTATGTCAACCAAGCCCTGTCTATGTGTTTCATACGTACTTCATACTTTCAATTTGAAACGTCATACTGAAGCACAAGTGTTTTTGTTTTTTATTGATTATAATAGCAAATAATGACTAATACAACACTACAGCTATACTATGCTATACTATGCTATTAAGGCTACTAAGATGATTGTGAAACGAATTTCTGAATTTTGCAATTACCAAGAAATACAGGGCGGGTATTTACCAGAGACATCACGGAAGTGGGGTCTCAGAATTAAGACCAATAATCATGCAGCCGGAGAGTGAATGTGCACGTTAACCTTTGGAGAGACCCATCCCTTTTTTATTGTAGAATATAGATTCCCCCTGAGTCCCGCACAACCTTTATGATATCAGACATTCAACCAATACCACATAAACCATACAATCACACAAAACATACATGTCATATAAACATTGGAAGACACAAAAATAATATATAATATGTAATATATATATATAACGATGATGCCATTTTTTTTATTGCTTTTGATTTCTATATAGCAAATAAAGGAATGAAAATAAGAAAAAAAAAAGATGGAGTAAATGGTGAAGTATAAAAAGAGGGAGAGATATAGAGAGGATAAAAATCAAAAAAGTTGAATTCAGGTATATCGGGTAAAGTCAAATAAATTTTCCATATGGATTTTTGATGAATTGAGAGAAATAAGGGTAGGGGTTGTTGAAGTAGAGTTGGCATTGATGATGCCACTAGCAGGTGTTGATGTGATATTGTTTGGAAGATTAGGCATGGTGTTCGATGGGTTGCTGATATTTGGTGTTGTTGCCGCCGATCCGGTCCCGCTGCCACTAGTGCCCGACGCCGATGTAATTGGAGCACCTCCCATAGTTGTAGAGGTTGCATTATTTGAAGTGGTTGCTGTATTTGTTGATGACGGTACTGGTTGTTGTTGTTGCTGCAGTTGAAGTTGCTGATGAAGTATCCTATCCCTAACCCGCCTGATAAGCCGTAGCCGTTCCCGCCAATTGGATACATATTCTTGTTTTCCTCCAGCGCCAAACCGATGGAAAATTTGAGCAAAAATGTTGGCATGAAGACTGATCAGACGTACAAATCCCGGCAATGATTGAGCAGAAATGAGCTTGGGTTCGCTGATAGGCCCCATGTTAGGCATATCGGGTCGTTGCTGCATTGTCACCTTGAAAAACGTATTTTCTTGCCCCAAGGCTGCTTGTGATGGAGAGACTGACTCTGTTGACATGGAATAAGGAGTGACCACAATGTTGATAACGTTGAATTGGCCAGACAAGGTGTCGAAAGCGTATTCCGATGCTATATCGTCGTCATCAAAATAAACTATCGTCACTGAATCATTGCCAATATGTCGTTTCTTGCCACTACATTGAGAATCCCGATCTAGTTGAGTCGGCATCATGGTCGCCACATGAAATACCATTTCCGTTACGTCGTCCTTCCAAAAGTAAGCAAATGCACCATCAATATCCATCTCCTTGTCCAATCCACCAGCATTACCAGCAAATCCACGAAGTCGTTCAATTGTTCCAAGTCCATTCAGAAATTTGACATATTCCGGTGATCCACGAGGATTAGCCAATATTTCAACTTCTTCGCGCTGACCCTTGCCCACATATATTACACCGATTTTGTGGAAGTCCACGACAGGGATTCGATCCAGGTTATCAATCGCTCGTAACGTTGCTTCATCATCAGGTAGAGGAGGGAGCATTTCCATCGAGCCAGTCAAGTCAGGATAGTTGTTCAATTGAATGTACAAAAAACCAGGGTCCAATGATGGTTCCACCTTACGTATGATGTTTCTTGACTGTTGAGAAACACCATGTTCACCATGTTGATCCGATAGTATATCACGCACAATGGTATGTACACGTTCTTCCTGAGCCCTGGCCACTTTCGTCTTGTCCAGATGCGGCGTTTTCATCAATGGTGATAGTAAAGGCGACGATATTGAGGGCGATGAGACTGTTGCGGTCATTTGATGAGAAGTCAAAGGTGGTGATTTGGGAGCCATGCTGGTTGATCCATCCAGTCGTCCATATGATGTTGATGATGTTGCTGAAAGAGGTGATGTAGGGGTCGATAAAATATTGCTTGTTTTCCTGTGGTCGGCAAGAGAGGGTGCTACATTTGCTGTTTTTGTTTCCGCAGCCGAGTCGTCCTCTTCGCCATCGAATGTGATACCAAGTGCTTCTCCTTCCATCATTGATTGATTGTGTTTGTTGGTACCATCCTTTTCCAAGCCTGCTGAATCCGTCATATCATCGTGCTGTTCAGTGTCCAGTTCATTCACTAGTCGATGGGCCATCAAGTCAGGTTGATATTGCATCATCAGTAAAGCCGGAAGCGTCTTGTAGTCAATTTCGTTTGATTTAATGTTGTTTTCAATATTGCACATCAAAGAGACTGTCCCAGAAGAGCGTCGAATAGTCATTTCCATCCATCCAAGTGCTTTCGCAGTCTTCAGCGTCAATAGAGTATGTCCATAAACCCAGGTTCGAGAAATTCTACTCTTTGTAGACTTCCCGTGGCCATGTCCAACCACCATCGAGTCATCAGGTCCATCCATAAGAATGTTTGATACCATTGATTTGTGAGGAGAGAGGCTTATATCAGCAAAGGTAAATCGAGACAGCATGTCGATGCAAGTGTAGGTTTGTTCATCCACCGAATTTCCAGCTAATAATCGCTGAATAATGAATGGTACATGCTTCCGTCGTTCGCGTATGGGTATCGCTGTAAACCACACAGTAATTACCATATAGGCCATAATCAGAACATATTCCGACATTGCGCCTTGTTGACTGGCGTCTTTATTTTGCTGATGCTTGTGTTGTGACGATGCTGAGGGTATACTGCTTGGTGTATTTGGCGAGTTGAAGAGTGGCGAGTTGTTCATATTTGGGGTTGAAGGTGGTGACATTTGTGATTCTATCGCATTGTAGCCAGTCCTACTGAATCCCGTCACTGACCGAGCATGTTGAAGATAGTTGAGAGCAATTGCAAATACCGGTTTGTACATATCACCCACAAAATTCGAATACAGATTGGGGAGACGAGCCAAACCAGACAAAAATTCCAGAATATGCACAGAGACACTTCCCTCAGAGATAATTTGTGACATGCGCTGTAATATTTCGTTGAGCATTTTGGCAATGGAGAGCGGCAATTCATGGCAGCAGATCATCAGCGCATGGATGCAAGGTGTTGTCGCCGCTGTGACTTGAGTGATTCCGATATAAAATGCGTAAACCATTTCATCTTGAGCATGTTTTTTGAATAAGCCACGGTACGATATGAGCGCTGTAAGTATATGATATGCATGTACATTGAGATCGTTCCGCTTGACCGTTGGAGGTATGTGAGTCACTTGTTTCAAAAAGTTCCGGGAGCTGATCCATTTCACCAAAGCACGACGAAGATTGCGTAGAGATGTTCTTGCCCCACAGAACATATGTTTTGTTGCCAATTGACACGATAATCGTCTTGCCACAAACACCACCAACTCCCAATTTGGAGAATCCGACAGCACCGTAAGATAGCCTTTGACCATGTTGTTGATGTTTAATACCGCATTCAAGTTTCCATCACTACCAGCCGTATCAATACTTTGGTCCCCATCATCGCTATAAGCATCAGTATCGTCACCATCACCTTCACCTTCATCGCCATCATCATCACCGTTGTTCCCATAGCCCTGGCGTTTCTTATACGAAAGTATAAAGGGGCTTGACTGTCCATATCTTTCCTTGGAAGTACTTGGCTGAGAGATAATTGATCCAAAGGGGCCATTTTCACGTTGCTTTTGAATAGTCGCTTTTCGAAGATCATAGGCTTTACGGATCGCAAGTACATAATTGTTTTCTTCAGTAACAGGTACTATTTTGAGAATCATAAAAAAAAAAAAAAAATCAGTAATAATTCAACAAAAATATGTATTTATTATATATTTACCTTGTTCAATGACATAAACACGATGGTTTGGAGAGCACCGAAGCCGCAATAAGAGATCCACCGCAACCAATTGTGGACCACCAAAAGGACAAAATAAACCTCCAGATTCGTAGGAAATTTGAGTGATGACATTGTACGCCTTTATACACTTGTCCTTGTTGTTGTTTCGAAGCAGCGTTTCAAATAAATCAGTAATCCTACACGCACCAGAGACACCACCACATTGTCCATGAGCTAGAGGACAGGACACGGAAGAGATAGAGCCAGATGAAGTAGTCGAAGTAGTACTTGGATGTAATGTACGATCTTGGGTATCATGCGTCGCCTTTGTTTTGGATTGGGGATGCTTACGTCGTGTTGACAATGATGAGGATCGGTGTAAAAAGTCGTTTTTTCCAGTTACTGATAATGGAGTTGTAATCAATGGTGAATTGGGGTTGTTGTTCCGTTGTTCAATCCCGGCGTCAACAACAGAGTAAGCATTTTGTTGTGTAGCCGAGCACCGACATTGTGAGCAGACTTTCAGTATTCCCAGCATAGCGTCAAAGATAGCTTCGTCATGACAATCCAAGAGACATTCCACCAATAGATCCATCGATTTTGCCAAATAGCATCATCTTTTTCTTGAGCCAAATGTTCCATCATAGGAGTGACAATTCGTTGATACATCAATTCAGAATAAAAACCCTTGACCGCCAAGCAAACATCCTCCACAATAGTCAACACACGCAGCCGAATTTTTGTTGTCGTTTTATTGGGTGGCGATACAAAAAAATTGTTGGTGATTTCCAATAACAGCTCGATCCAGTTTTCAGACGAAGGTAAGAAGTAATGCTCCGTTTCATAATAGTCCAACAAAATCGTAGCTGATGATTCAGAAGCATACCGGCGCAAAGCATATAGCACCTGCATAAACCTTCCCGCCGGACCATTGTACTGTTCTGACAAATAAAGTTTGTAGACCCGTCCCAAAAATCGACCCAGTTGATGCACCGCATTGTATGTCAAATCGCTGTCGCTATCGTTATCATCGCCAATAGTGTCACCGCCACTATGCTGATTCGGAAGTTGGTCTTGGAGTACTTGCTTTTGGTGAGAGTCATCCATCATGCCAAGAACAAATGATGTGCACGTGTCCACAATATCCCAAACAACATCCCAGTCCATCAATCCAATACGTTGATCTTCAGAGTTCGCCACTAGAATAGTCAAGCTTTTCAATACACAAGCATAAATGACCCCATTGTTCTTTCCACCTTGCTGAACGACCCGGGAAAAGTACAAAAGAAGCACCGTGTCAGATACTTTGTAAACATCAGCAGCGCCTTGTAGCTGAGAGTGCGTCCCATCCCATGCTGTTTCCGTAAGTAATGCGATCGCACCTTCCGCCAAGTTTTCAGCACTAGATCCAGGTTCTAATGGTGTATCTAAGAAGTTGCATAACGTCAGAATGGCTCTATGAGCATGGTGAGATCGCAGAAGGTTGAAGAAGATGGACCAGCAAGAGATAGAAGAAGAGGAAGAAGGGGTTGATAAAATACCAGTAGGGATTGTCACTGTGCCGCATATGATCTTCAATAATGGCTTGAGAGCACCAAAAGGCACAGACCGATACCGCACCACCACATCACAAAAGGCCAAACATGTAGTAATATCATCTGCATGGTTGGAAGCATAAAACGCCTGTTGAGTCGCCGCCATCATATGAGTCACTTGGTCCTCTTCAAACAAGGCAAAGTTGAATTTGGCAATAACAGTCAGTAAGTGTAGAATGTCGCTGAGATAAGGAATGGTTGCTGTTGTTGCTTTTGTGCCTTTGCCTATCGTTGATGATGATGTTGTCGTTGTTGTAATATGCCCGGTTGAGTCTGTCGCATTGTTCGTATGATCTGCCGCCACTGTTGTGTGAGTTGTAGTAGGTGAATTTAATGAAGAACCCTTGCTGGAGGAGAGAGCTCGAAAGCCACCAGTATAAGAGGTCAACAGCAAGCGATGAGGGTAATGAGGCACATGTTGTAAGGTGATATCCAGCCAAGAGATCAAAAGCTTGCCAATGTTTTTTTCGAAACCAGAGATATCACGACCCCCTTTGCACAAAGCATATAGCACACGGTACATATCATAGAAATCGTCCCAATTGTCGTAGTTCCGCAGAGTGTTGTAAAAAGTCACACGAGCCATACCAAGATTGTTGTATTGCCCATGGATGCAGGCAAGCATAAATTCAAATACCCAATGGCGAGATTCACGAGCCTTGTTTGGTTCCAAGATGTCTTGCACAGTGAAGAAGATATTTTCGAGATGCGTAAAAGTGTAGTTTTCGCAGAGCCCAGAAAATACCTTGAGGTGTTTCAAACGAGAGGAGAGCGGTTGAGTGCTAGATAATAATGGAAGAACAGGTCGAGCATCCAGAGCAGCAGCAGGATCAGCATTGGCTACATTGAGGCACGTTTCCACTGATACAGAGGCAGCACGAGGTCGCAAATACTACTTAGCCAATTGTTTGTTGAAGAAGCGGAAGTGTGTTTTGGTGGATTGCTTGACATTTTCCGGAATCAATCAAGAGACAAACAAAGCTCTGTAAGTATTGATGAAAAGATGATGATAATAGTATGAATGTAGTGGATAGCGAGTGTGCGAATGATCGAAGTTGAATTGAGTAAAAAAAAGAATTGGAGGAAAAAATGCACAAAAAAAAAAAGACATAAAATAACTTTTCGCGCGGTGTTCAAATAATTCATATATGTCAATGGAAGAGCAAAAAGTGGATGGTGCTTGTATGATATAAGACATGTATGATTCAAATGATAAGCAAAAATAAAATAAACAAAAGTATTCTGATAAAAAGTCTATAGCATAGTAGTCTAATATTCATATATATATATATATATAGATCCAGCTAAAATTTGAAGACTTGATCCTCCATTTTACTGACGGCACGAGGCATTTCAAATCCAAGATCAGTGGTAGCCTGTATTTAAAAAGAGGAGTCTTTAGTTCAATTTGATGCAAGAAATACTTGGATTAATTACCTTTGTCATAGCAGTAACCATCATAGGAGGACCACATACCAAAATGCGAGCATTGCTAGTAGCAGCAGGTAAATGTTCCTTGATCATATCTTGGGTCACAAATCCAACACCACCAGTCCATCCAGATGGAGGATTATTCAATACATAGTATACATCAAAGCTATCATGTTTACTGGCGAGTTCATCCAATTCCTTTTTCAACAGAATATCTTCTTCATTGACATTGGCAAAATCAAGTTCAACTTGGTTTTATCTTGGGGGTTTCTAAGGACGGCACGGATGATCTAACAACAGCATAAGCAAGTTATGAATAATCATTTCTTTTCATGCTTCCTTCTGTTGCCATGACTTACTTGTAGCATAGGAGTAATTCCGGTTCCACCTGCAATCATACCAATGGAATGGACCAAGTTGGGAGCATAATTGAAGTTGCCCTTGGGACCGCGTACGGCCATAGAATCGCCAATCTTGAGTTCACTGAATAGTCGTGAAATATTTCCACTGGGATAAGTCTAGACGCCCACATGATGTTAGTAAAAAGGCCATAATAAATAACTCTGTTTTTGTTTTTTGTTACCTTGATAAGTAAATCAAAATGACCAGCATCTTCATCAAGACTGGTAGGAGTATAGCTTCTTGAGATTTGCTTGCCATTGATTTCGGCCATTACTGAGATATGTTGACCAATTGGTAATCCCAAAACATCATTTTTGCGAGGAAGACCAAAGCGGTAGCTAAATATACGTGAGTGGTATTGTAAAGGTTAACCAAAAACTTGAAATAAAGATAAACTATACTAATTGCTTACATGGAAGTATTGTGAGAGAGAACAGTTTTGTCAACAAGTTTGAAGTTTCGGTAAACTTTGGGATCCAAAACAGGAGCTGTGATAAAAAAAAAAAAGTCAGTTTGGTTGTCATGATCAAGGTGAAGACCTATTAATAGTGATATAACTTACATTTTTTGCTTAAAAAGAAAAATGCAGAAGCAGCGAGAATAACAACAGAAAGGATGTAAGGTATTAATGATTGAAGAGAATCCATTTTAAAGGTAAGGGGCAAAAAAAAAAAAAAGAAAAAAAAAGGAAACACAAAGGGACAAAACAATTGAAATACCGATCGAGAATCAAAATGGGTGAATTTATTTTTATTTATAGAGGTGCTACAAAGTATAATACACTATTAAAGCCTAATATAATCCATTCATTCAAACACGCCAGCGACCAGCACGCAATAAAGGCTTGACACGTAAAAACCAATATGCCGCACCATAAGATACACCACCAATATGAGCAGCACTATCGACAATGCCGGTCTATATTGTTTTCAAAAAGTTAGTAAACATCTGAAAGGAAAGTAAATCCAAGCTTTTCGTCACTTACATTAAGAGTCGTTGCTTTATAAACATCATATGCTGCAAATAAACCAACAACAGCAATGGCTGGCATGGGAATTACAAAAAATACAAGGAAGGTTGCTTTTGGGACTATAATGATGACATACAAATAAAGTGAGTTTTTATTATGGTTGTATATGCACAGTAAAAAAGTGTAGTATATATTTTTCAAGAACTTACAAGCACAAGCGAAGAAGGTGGTCAATCCCATAACAGAGCCTACAATAAAAATGAATAGTATATATTTAATACAAACTTACTACCACACCAGGTTTTCATATTTTTCTTTTACCTGAGGCACCCAAGGAACCCATGCTTGGAGGAGAATGCATCATTGATCGCCCATTATCACTCCCACCTACTAAAACAGGACGCAAGTATTTTTGATAAACCAAGGTAGCGACTGAGCCAGCAATACCAGCACCACAATACAGTAATAAAAAGCGGGAAGCGCCGACAGCTTCCATAACACCTTGACCGATAGAATAAAGCACCAGCATATTGATGCCGAGATGATCGAGATTCTTATGTGAGAAAGCAGATGTCAAAAGTGTATGCCACCGTCCATTTTGCCAGGCATCAGGCGAGTTCATGAAGTGTTTCAGCATAAAATTGAGCCATTCAGGGTCACCAAACTGTTTATAAGAGCTAATGCCATATTGCCATAGACCAAATACACCCACATTGACGCCAATGACCGACCACAAGACTTTGTTTGGATCCATGTTATTAACAGCGCGTCCTATTTGATGGAAAGGATTGTTTTGGCGTTTCATAGCGTTTGAGAGTGAAGATGAACGGTCATAATGGCGAGGTCGAATATAAGAGCGTACGCTGACGTAAACAGTAGTAAAGGGGGGCGAGTTGGTTTTGAAGGTATCCGGTGTTGTGAGAGAAATATTTCTACATAATGGTAAAGGTCGTTGCTTCAGTAATGTTGACAAGCGAGCATATCTTAACATTGTGGGTGGATAGGAGAAGCAAAAAAAAAAAAGGAAATATAGAAGGCCAAAAAAAAAACCAGGAGCGGATAAAAGAATGGAGGGTGAGTTAACCCCGACCACCGCATAAATAAAAAGAAAAAAATCTCAGCCACTGATATTTTTTAAAATTTTCGCTTACCATATTTTTTCACATTCTTTCATTCGTCGTTTAACCAACAAAAAACCAGTAACACCATGGGGAAATCAAAGGTATAGAATAGTGCTTACAAACTTTTGGGTGAAGTGAATCAAGACATTCAACAGCCACTAATATATGGAGGGAGGGTGTTTATTAGAAAATGGTCAAGCCAACTAAAACGCTTGTAACAAAGGTTCAACCGATAGACCAGATAAAAAAATCACACAAACAACGGGTTAAAGGAACTTCTGAAGCCGACAATCCAAAATACGCAAACATGGTAAACTATCTGACAATAGTTCAAACCCAATATCATAATATCACTTTGACTCACACTAGTTTTATTTCGTAGGATTTTATGCTGGATCTCATTAATACTACCGCAGCCAAAGAAACAAAACGGGAAGACGAAAAGCTAGCCAAGAAGGTAAATATATATATATATATATAAAGTGATGAAAATAAGGGAATCATTGCGAATATGGCTAATTAATCATCTATTTTATTATATTTATTTTAGCTTGCCGTTGAAAAACTCATAGAAGAAAAGGAAAGCAAGAAACAGAACCGATTATCAGAGAAGCAAAAGCAGTTGGTAAGAAACATGGTTAAAAAGAAGTATAGAAGTTTAGGAAGGAAGTATTAAAATTGATGATGATGTGTATAGGAGGAAGCAAAGAAACGATACCTGCAAGCCCAAAGCAAGAAGAAAAACAAAAAGCACAAGGCGAAAAAGACAAGCGTGGAGACTGAGGTAAGTGGAGATGACATTTACAGGTGGTCTATAGTGGTTGATTTTTTGATTTCTTTTGTAGGTATCGAAGAAAAAGGTTCGCTTTGCTTAGGATTGGATAGTTAGTATTTAGTATTTACAGTTAGTATTTAGTAGCTAATAACATTTTGAGTTGTGTATTTATTATCATTATCATCATTATCATCACCATTTATTTGTTATCTTCCCTCATCATCCTTTTATTCATTTAATCACTTGTACAATACCATAAAATGAACTCATACAACAATTTTTTTACATCGGACTTATAAATACAAATGGCGTGCACTTCTGTCGATTTTTTTTTCTTTTCTCTTTTTGTATTCTATTTTCATATACTCATATATAGTCTCATTATGCAAAGATCAACAACCACAGAAGACTTGACAAGCGTAGAATGGCGGGACACTAATTGGCTAGAGGTAGACTCAAGCATTTTCATGACGTACAATAGATACTTGTGAAAATCAATATATATATATATATATTAATCTCTTTTTTTTTTTTCTGCACGGCAAACATGGATAGCGTGTAGGTGGATTCCAAAATCAGCACATGGTCCTGGAATACTTTGCAATGTCACCTTTTTGGGATCGTCAAAGCAACAATCAAATCTTATCCATGCAAACTCAGTACAATGACTTACGCCAGTCTCATGACGCCACTATGGAAGCTTTACGGTAAAACGACACTTTAGCTACAACATGAAAAATTTAGGAACTAACCATTGACGATACTCATTCACAAAACTTGTTCTTTTTCTTTAGGAAGATGACTGGTGTAGAATTCGCCATTACTCATGAACAGCCACCAGTATGGGTGATCCAAAAACGATACCGACGGGGGCCTGCTCCAGATGATGGTAAGAAGGACTACGCCAGATACAACTTTATAGGATTGTCAATCTAAACTTTTGTAATATTTTAAATAGTCAACCCAATTGCAACGTACTATATCATGGGCGCAAACGTCTATCAATCACCAACCATTTACTCAGTTATTGCCAATCGTCTGGTAAGGAATAAGGGGACGGATATCGGCACTGGCTTGGGATATGTATGTACTCATCGAATTTGGTTTATATATATATATATATATAGTTGACAAGCCTTTTCCATGTGAATAGCGCCTTCAAGGAAACACAATCAGTCATGGATTTCAACCCTTCAAAAGGATATAGCTGGAAAACACCAAAGGAAAAGAATGATAAAAGTAAGTCCCCTCTCCCCTCTCTGCAAAAAAAGGAGCAAAGCATACTAGAAAAACTGTGATGATATGATATCAACCACCATTCTTCTCCATTATCTGTTTGATAGGTCAACCAAATATGTTGCGGGCACAAGAAAATCAGGCGTTTCGGATTTGTATGGATCGAGCCATTGATACATCGGCTTTACGGGTAGAGCAAGCTAGACATGCCATTGAGCATCATGATACAAGTACAAACACACCACCATCTCTGGGCGCCAAATCGCAGTCATCGGATGCATTATCATCGGTAAGATTGAGATGAGGACAGCTTGGTGTTGTGTACTTCTTTGACACTTTTTTATCGTATTTTTCTAGATGTCTTCACAACAGGATGCCAATTTGAAGCGATCAAGAAAGAAGGCGGTCGATGATACAGCAGGAATGGCTAATACCAAACGACGAAAGAAACTATCATCAAATCCCTCGGATAAACAACTTTAGATTAATATTACGCATTCAGTGTTAGTATCCCCTGATCTTTAGAAAAAATATAGTATCCCCATTTTCCTCCTCCCAGCTCCCTTCCCCTCTATCATTTGCCCATTTGTATAGCTTTATATCAAGTAATTTGGATAAAAAATATATCATATCTCATTTTTACATGCATTTTTTTTTCTTTTGGTTTTTGTTGTTGTTGCTTTTTGTCAAATAAAATCAAAGTATCTGCCTTTTTACGCATATATATGTATCATCCTTTTTTTTTTTTTTTTTTTGTCTCTACCGAATCAAATCAACCCCATCATTTCATATAACACATATCCCATTCGACCACTTATCCCCCACATTTTTATGTCAAATATATTGATCTTCAATAAAAGTCATCATATTCCCCATTTGCCCCATTCATATATAATATAATTTTCAAATAAAAAAAATAAAACTAGATATTTATTTACATGTCAATTAATGCTTATACTTCAAACAATAACTATTCTATACTATGAAATCTATTCTACTTTGTTTGCCCTTTCCACCTTCTTTAAAGATGCGCGATCTGTCCTAGGTTGTCTGTTTTCCGGAACCGGCATGCCAAAGCTTGATTCCATTCTAAAAGGTCGCTTCAATTCACCACTAGTGGTTCTACCGTTCCATAGATGGATCCTAGCTTCCTTGGATACCAAAAAAGTCTTGAAACCGAGGATTGATTGCATAATAAGAGGTTGGACATAGTGGAATTGAAGGTGCAGAAAAGCGATCATGGCGATTCCCGTAAATGACTGTTTAATACCTTTCTTAATTTCAGCAACATCATATTCTATTTTTGATAAAGTATACACAAAAATAGGTCAATCCCCTTTAATGTACACATATATCGTGGGGGGGCGGGGTGTTCTTACCTAGCACTGTCGTATTGACTATTCGGTCAGGTTGAGTTGACCCATCCCAACCTTGAGGTCCTGCTTCAACGTATCGAAGAACCGTTTGATCTATAGAAGAAGGAAAAAAAAAAAAAAGATAACCAAGTGGTTTAGTTGAAAGTTTATTTGTTTCATATCTACTCAATAAGTGATGATACATATATTATATATCCCTACCGTTTTTCTTCCGCACTACAGCAATAAGCCAATAGTTTAACCCAAGGACAATAGCTTGCGCTGCCAGGTATATATTTCTAATGGTATTGACAACTGATGGATCGTCTAAAGGCAAGTTCTTGGTCGCGTATTTACCAAGCATAAAGAAGGCGACATTGAACAGAGGATGATTAACGAGGTAAAGAATATCGGTCATAGTTGGAGGAAGAAGAGCACGCGGGCAATTTTTTTTTAGACAAAAAAAAAAAAGATTTTTGGAGAATTCAAATGCCGCCTAGTACCTGGCAGCATGCACCATTCTCACCTGTCAAAGAGAAACAAGTGTATCAATTATTATTAATTTTCCTTCTCTAATAGCCCATACAGTGTTTCCACGATTACCTGTCGCATTTTTGAAGTTGGATGTTGCACGATGAAGATCACGGATTTTCTCAATAATGCGACAGTAATCGTAAAAACCCTGTATGATATCATTAGATTGTTTTAAAATGTTCATCGCAATGTAGCACATTATAAAAAGAAAACTGAAGTTTTTTTAAGCGGTAGGTATATTTTTTCTTTTCTCTTTTTCGGTCTTCTTTTTATTTTTATTTTTTTTTTGCGGAGCTTTTGATTGACAGGATCGAAAAATAATAAAAATTTTGTTTTCCTTAAATTGTTTTTTCTTTTTCTCTTCTTCTTTTCTCCCCTTTATTTCCATACCACTCTTTTATTTTTATTTTTTTTGTTATATAACATGGACGGTAGAAAAGGGTCATCCAATGACGACATGCGATCAAGGGGACCACGAAGCTCGGTAGCTGATATTAAAATGGATACCTTCAGCCACCATGACAAGGAAGAAATCAGTGATGGAGCTACTATTGCATCCTCTTCGGGCACCATACATCATGAAGGAAGCGCACAGGATCCTATTTTACCAGAACAACCCAAATTACAACGTGCTTTGAAAGCTCGACATGTAAGCAATCAAAATTAATTTAATAAATCAAAACAAAACCAAAAGCAAAAAGAAGTGACGTTCTGACGTTGACATTTATTATACCTTACCATAAATAGTTGACGATGATTTCTCTTGGCGGAACCATTGGTACAGGGTAAGGCATCGCTAACGTTCTTTTTTATAAAAAGCAAAGCAAAACAAAACTGACAGCTTGTACTTTTTCGTTCTAGATTATTCTTAGCATCAGGTGCGTCAGTAGCAAGTGCTGGCCCTGGTGGCGCTTTGATTGCGTACGCTTTGATCGGGATCATGGTGTTCTTTATGATGGAATGCTTGGGTGAAATGGCTACTTACTTGCCAATCTCTGGTAGTTTCAATAATTACGCCGGTCGATTCATTGATCCCGCTATTGGTTTTGCATTGGGTTGGAATTATTTTTATAATTGGAGTGTTACTTTGGCTGTCGAACTGGTAATACTAAAAAAAAAAAAAATACTTTTAATCGGGGTTTGATGTGATACAGAAAAAGGATCTTGAAATCTTATCTTGTTTTTATTACCTTATTTGGGTGTCCTACTCTCTGTGCCTGTATTATAGACCGCTGGTTCAATGGTCATGCAATTTTGGCTTCCTGATGTTCCTAGCTATGTATGGTCGATTGTCTTCCTTATCCTTGTGATGTCTTTGAACGTCTTTTCAGTCAAAGGCTATGGTGAAGCCGAGTAAGTACATGCACACAACACCAAAAAAAAAAAAAAAGATGAAAGACTATACACGGTATACTAACCAGATGACATATTGTAGATATTGGTTTGCTTTGATCAAAGTATTAGTGGTGATTATTTTTGTCATTCTTGGTATTTTGGTGGATACAGCAGTACTGGGTGGTGTTTATTATGGCATGGATGTCTTTAAGCAAGGGGGTGTTCAGTCTGCAGGTATCCTTACAACCTTCTTGACTGCCAGTTTCTCTTTCCAAGGAACGGAATTAATCGGTGTGGCTGCTGGAGAAAGCGAGTAAGTACAACACACACACACAAAAAACAAATACCTTCGACTGTATGCTGATTAAATGGTTGTGTATTTCAGGAATCCTCGCCGAAACGTTCCCAGGGCAATCAAACAAGTAAGAAAAAGATATATTCAAATCCCGCTAGTCGCATTAAAGAAAAAATATTTTAACCCTTTTATTTTTTTTGTTTGTTTGTTTTTAACTTGCTAGGTGTTTTGGCGTATTCTTTTATTCTATATTTTGTCCATCTTCATTGTTGGCCTTATCATTCCCTACGACGATCCTTCTTTATTGAAAAATGATGTGTCTGATATTACAGTTTCCCCATTCACCACAGTCTTTGTCAAAGCTGGTATGGATTCCGCTGCTCGTAAGTCATGGCTATATGTTTTCTCAACCAGTTTCAAAAAAAAAAAAAAAGGTTACTCACCTTCTTTATTATGATAATAGACTTCATGAATGCAGTTATTTTGACCACTGTGCTATCCGCTGGTAACTCTGGTTTATATGCTTCCAGTCGAACTTTGTATGACCTTGCGTTGGAAGGAAAGGCACCTCGCTTTTTCAGAAGAGTCACTCGATTTGGCGTTCCCATCTATTGTGTCTTGCTGACTTCTTTCATTGGTATGCTGGCCTTCTTGACTTCATTATTTGGCAATGGTGTTGGTAATACTTTCTCACAGAATTTGCTCCTCCTCCCTCCAGATACTGATCCCCCCTCCCTTTTTTTTTTTTTTTTTTTTTTTTTTTTGCTTTGTGTGTGTATTATATATAGTTTATTCGTGGTTGTTGAATGTCAGTGGTGTTGCAGGTTTGATTGCTTGGTTGGGAATTGCAGCTTCTCATTATCGGTTCCGTAAAGCGTTTGTAGCGCAAGGACGTAACCTCGATGACTTGCCCTTCAAAGCCCGCCTTTTCCCTTTTGGTCCCATCTTTACTTTCCTTGTTTGCCTTTTTGTTCTAATTGGTCAAGGATATGATAGTTGGTTTGCACAGCCTGTGGTCGCTGCCGATATCATCGCTTGTTACATTGGTATTCCGGTCTTCTTGGCGTTTTACATTGGATACAAGGTGGTTGTACGATCAAAGGTGGTTCCTTTGATGGATGTGGATTTGGATACTGGTCGAGAAGAGATCATCAGGTAAAATCGATTGTAGATGAATCTATTATCAATTCTTTCTGTATTAATCTTTTTTTTTTTGGATACTTTATAGACACACAATGGAAATGGACGAAACGAAGCGATACGATCCCTTGGAAGGTGTCACTATCTTGAAACCGTCTACTTGGAAACGAATTCCTCACAATTTACGGTCTTGGCGTGATGCTGTTCATAATTAGACTATACTTCATCCCTTATCCTTTATCCCTACTCCCTCTTCATATATTTCACAAATTAGACATTATCATTCATAGAATATCCACATTTATATACAATTAGTCTCATTGGTATCATGCATTCTCTTACATTGAATTAATAAAATTGGTTTTTTGCCTCATATTTTATATACTTCATCCAACCAACTTTTTTTGAGGGGTGGAGAGTATTCTATGGTGCAGTTCTGCGAGAACGTTAAGGAAATCTTGATCGTTGTAACCTTTTATTCACTTTCGAAACCTTTGATCTACTGAGCGTCTGGGAGGTTATATTGCAGGTATGGGGGAGTTTATGAAATTAGATATCCTCCGCCATTTTACATCGTCATAGGTATCCCTTAGGCTCAACAGACATCAGTTTGATTTACTATTATTATTATTATTGTTATTATTATACTACATGCATAAAAAAATGAACAGGTTAGATACCGTATGCGCAGTGGAGGTTATGCTGGTGGAGCGGTCTAGATTGATTAATATGAATGGTAGAGCTGGAATAGAGCCGTGTTTCTTATTAGTGGCCTAATACTGCCATTCAGCCTCTGGGTATATAGGGTAGATGATTTTAGTCATAATGGCTGTACTGAAAAGTAGGTGTTCAGTGGATCATTCACACAAAACATACATACTTGTGACATTGTTCATTATACGATGAGTCAGATTTTAGTGAACAAGCAGTATATGAACTCAGCGGACACAAATGTCCGATCTTTAGAGTAGAATATCTTCACAATAAAATACCATCCACTTACAATATTTTATGAATCAATTGTTTAATTTTAGCTTGTTATATGTAATTAATTTCAGGGGTAGTTTATAATGGCAAAAAAAAAAAAAGAAGGCGCTCGAAAATGGCCAACTTCCTTATTTGGATAACGGACAGTTTTGTCCGCTAATAATACGTGCCTGGAAGTTGCAAAACTAAAGCAAAATTTATTTTATTTTTTATATAATAGAATTCTACATTCTATATTCATACGAATTATATTGTTGAGTCGAAGCTTTAGTTCTAGCATTTTGATCAAAGTTGAATTTTATTAGTGGACACAAATGTCGGATCCATATTCTGCTTTTTAATAAAAAGGGATACTTTATTAAAGTTCTATCGACAAATGTTAAAATTAAAGACAGACGAGGGGTTCATTGTAACTGCAGATTCCATGGAAGGATCTATTGAAGAAAGCATGATGGGAAGCAAATGTGAGATCAAAAGAATGGTCAACGTTAACATAAAAAGGAAATTGTCAAATGGGATCATACAAGGCATAAGAAAAACTAAAGGGATATCTGTCACTAAAGCACAACAACGATCAATACTAATCAAAAGGGGTGAGGGTAGTAAATAAAGAATCTATGGCACCACACATGGAAGACATTTTTTATTGAAGCATGTAAAAAGAGATATATTTTATTCAGAAGTAAATACAAAATATGACCAAACTAAGACTAAACTAATCTGATGGGGGCTCCAAAAAGCTAACTAATGGTGGTCCCAAATCCTAGATCCAAAATGAAAAGGTTTCCCCATGCATCTTGTAATCCCTGATCTGAAAACCCTTCTAAACTAGTCCTGACACTAATCTACGTCGAACATGACCTCATAAAAGTTGAATGATGAAGAAAAAGTAAAGGGAAAAAAATAATAATCAAAAAGAAAGAGACCAAAAATAAAAAAGGCGCGAGAGAGAAAATAAATGTTCCACGTGGGCGGGGTGTGAAAAATTCAGTTAGTTCTCTGACACGCTTTTTTTTTTCCATCTATTAACAGAGGCACAAATGATCACTAGTTCGATCCAAGTAACCATAGCGATGATCAAACATCCAATTCAAATATCGCCATCCAATTCGCATAAAAAACCATCTATGCACATTATGTCACCAACTCCTATAAATCATCACTACACGCACTCCCCCTAAAAAAAAGATCGAAGACCTGGCAAAATGGCTACAAACAAAATAAAAAAAGGTCCACATTCACACAACGGACATTCAATCAAATAGTATAAACAAATAGGCTATGATTTTTTATTTATTTCATTAAAACTGATAAAATTGAGGCACAAAACTATCACTATTCCATTGTTGTTGTAACTCATCCAGTGACAATTTGAATTCTTGAGGGATTGGTGTATTGGAACCAAGTTGATGGTGTTCTTGGGGTAATGACATGATATTGTGTTGCGGATGTTGGTTGTAGTCGGAGAATTCAGGTGACGATGATGATGATAGCATTAAGGTGGTAGAAGGAGGGTGAGGCTGGAAGCCAAGGTCGCCAAGACGATGTGCCAATTGATTGACGGGTGTAGGAGAGGACTTATTGCAAGAGTGAGGCGATGGTGAGGATGATAGTGATGACACGGATGGTGAAGATGGTGGTGAAACTACTGCGGATGACAAGGATGGGGTGTTGGTGGATGATGGCGATGATACTGCTGCAGCGGAAGTAGAAGCAGTGACAGGAGACGGTGATGATGTAATGGTTGGTATGCCTTGCTGAACTTGCACGTTACGAGTCAGGACCTGCCTTTGCTGCTGCTGCTGCTGCTGTTGTTGTTGTTGTTGTCGTTGAGAATGCACTCGTTGACGTTCGGTGCGTAAACGATCCACCAGTTCAGCCTTGCGCCCTGCCACCGATAGGTTCCTTTCCCGTAAACAATCCTTGAGCCCAGCCACTGTGATATCATTGAAGTCAACTTCGAGCAGTTTTTTGTCCAATTGTCGCTGATCTAGGTAAGCAGGTGAGGGATGTCGATGAAGGGACGCAGGGTTGCGTTGAATTTGTATAGGCAATTGTTTTCCACATTGTTGTTGCTGCGGTTGTTGCTGATGATGAGTTAATGCAGGTGCTTGTGGTACCAATGTTCCTGCTGCTGATGATGATGATGACAATGACAATGATGGTGATGATCCAGATGGTAAAGGTATTGGCTGCATCATGTTTGATGGATGGGGTTGGTGCTGGTAATATTGTGGTATTGCTTGCTGGGACAAATAAGCCATATTGTTGTCAGTGTTTCCATCAAACGAAGGAGGCGTAAAGGAGGATTGGATGATTTGTTTTTTAACACTATGGAAAAACGGTGGGACCGAAGATCGTCTACGTCGATGACCACTATGAGATGGCGTCGTCAAAGCATC
This sequence comes from Absidia repens, assembly GCA_002105175.1. Lineage (NCBI taxonomy): Eukaryota > Fungi > Mucoromycota > Mucoromycetes > Mucorales > Cunninghamellaceae > Absidia > Absidia repens. The sequence goes on along the minus strand of MCGE01000004.1, from coordinate 1,103,251 downwards.
CTTCGATTCAGTTGCATAAGATGGTCGGTGCTGCTGCTGCTGTTGGTGATAATGTTGAATGGAGCTGCTGGGCATATTAAATTGAAATGAGAAGCCATCCAACGAAGATGATAATGGTGGTTGTACTGAACGCATCTGTCAAGTTTTTAAAAGACAAAACCAATAATACGTCAGAAATAATCCATTATTTTATTTTATTTATTTAATTTTTGCAAAAAAAGTTACTTACAGGAAGTGATGATATTTGGAAGTCATCAGCAATAAGCATTCTAGGTGGATTGGAAAACGCAGAGTCCAAGTTCATCGCTGCTTGGCCTTCGCTTGAAGATGATAAGGAAAACAAATCCACATTTTGATCATTCAGTGTATCCATATCCAGTAAACATAATTCGTCCAGTGGATTGGGATGGAATGAACTAGTCAATAGCTCTGTTGATGATGGTTGCGACTGCGCCAAGGAGAGAGAGGATGATAAATCATCTTGATTATGATATTGGTGATGGTTTCGTTGCTGTATTGGATAAGGCTGTGATAACATTGATATAATTAGTGTAAATAAAGAAAAAGTGAAATAAGAAGAAGAGCGGATAAATAGAGAGAATAATAGTTATATAGAAAAAAAAAAGAAAAGGAAAGAAAGATGTAACAATGGAAAAAGAGAAAAAAAGAACAATAAAAAAAGACCGCCGTTGCCAATTTTGGAATATTCAACATCCGGTCCAATGGCCTTTTTGTTATTGGCGTCATCGTTCCTCATCTCCGGATTTTTTATTTTGCGGCACAACTTGTTTGGTTTACCGCGCACCACCATCGGCTTGCTGTCAGAATGACTAAATGGGGAATAAAGCCGATATTGTACTTTTGGCATATTCCTTTTTTCTTTAAGAAAAGGCAAACGATATGTCAAGACGAAAGTTGACTCACTCACATGGAAAAAATATATATAAAGAATACAATTAATCTGACCAAACTTCTTTTTTTTACAAATCCCAATCGGTGTCCCAACTAAATTGCCATTGACTCCGTGACATTTAAGCGCTACGGAAACGGCGATCCTTTCTTCCTTTTGAAACAATCGGATCGAAAATCATTTTTTTTTCCTTTTCATCCATTTCTCCATAACCTAATGCCCGCCAGTAGCGCACTTTCCATATTTGCAATAAATAAAAATGAGATGACACCCGGTTTCAAAATCACCACTGTGGAGCCATCTATTCATTCTCCGTCATCCTATAACCCCTTTCCAATATGGTATACATGATGATAATTTTGTCTTTATTTTCAACACTGTATAATATGAATAATAAGAATAAATAATGACTTTATGGATACAAAGAACAAAAAACAATAATAATAAATCTAAACTAAACTAAACTAAACTAAACTAAACTAAACTATTTCCATACACTAATCTAATTCTCCAAGGCAAGTCGGGCCATTTCATAAGCGCCTTGGCGACTTCTGTTTCCACCTATAAACCTATGAAACCAGAGATACATTGTCAATGGAGATGAATGCCTCAATGATACAATATTATCTTGATGTAACTTTTCAATTACCCTCCAGCATGAACAAAAATACAACCATCCACCTTTGAAATTTGACTTAATTCTTGATCACGGAATCCTCGCCACCTAAAAAAAAAAAAGGAGCAGGGAAGTAAGATTACAAGAAGTAGCACCCCATCCTTTTTTTTTTTTTTTTTTGGCTTACGATTCCGGTAAACTTTTTCTATTTTCAAATCCTTCAGGACGAGTAGGAACACATTGAATACGCCAGTTGCCATTTGGAGCAGAGTCAGGGTATAAGACATAAAGAATTGGGGAGTCAGACAACCCATGTTCCTTTTCCAGATCCATTAGATGTTCCTTCCATGGGCAACTACGTTTCAGAGCAATGATTTGTCCAGAGGGATGCAGTTCTTGACGATGTTCCAAAGCTTCCACCACCAAAGATCGAGCGGGTAACCATGATGATACCAATCTTTCAACGTACTGAGATAATTCACTACCAGCCATATCGGAAGCTTCAACAAATCGTGCCTGAATAATAATAATAATGATAATAAAACAGGAAAATGAGTTCGTTAGTCAACCAGGTAATCCATGTCGCTCTACGTCCACTTGCATCAATTTGAGGATCTGTTAATGTTTCGTTCCATGAAGGGTTCTTTTGCTCCACTCGGGCAGCCAGACTGGTGGGACTTTGCTTAAACAATGGGGACAAATTGGCGGGATAGGCACTGATACCATTGTCATGAGCATCCAAAGATTCGACAAAGCCCTACACAACAAGCAATAGAGGAGAGGGGTGAGTGGCAATGAAAGACATCTTAGGTATTTGTCTAATTTTGACACTTTATATAATCTTACATTGTATGTTTTTTGATAAATGGTATCCAAATGATTTGTGTCGCCAACAATGCTAGTAATGACTTCCCGACCAAAATGCCTATTTCGTAGATATATAGCAAAACATATTAAAAGCAAAAAGAGTCAGTTCACTTGCTTGACTGTCAGCGATAACCTACCAACTTTCCTTTTTGCTATGGACTTACTTGTAAACCAAGCCTGCTGAGCTCAACTTCGTAAGATGGCAATCGTCAAAAGTTTCAGCGAAACCACGCTAATAAATAAAAAAAAAAAAAGTGCGGTGAGTGACCTTAGCAACCTTGTGCGTGAATGTGAGTATGTGGCAACCCTTACTTGATGATGATCATATTTGTGTTGAGAAGGATCATATATACCACCGACATCCACAACCACAGTGCATTCGGATAATTTGGCTGGATCACGCGTACGAATCAGTTTGGATTGTTTGAAGGCAGCAGTTTGTTTCAACATCCAAACGGCCAAGGCTTCATCACTACCATATATTCATAAAGATTAGTTATTCCATTTCCCCTTTTTTACATTTTCTGTAAAACCGCACCAATGAAAATGACCGCTGTGAGTGCCAATGACTTTGGAAACTGCAGATAGAATTTTTGACATTTAGGATAAAGAAAAAAAAAAAATAAGCAAAAAAGAAGAGTGGTAAGTTTTTCATGTTGAGCCACACACATCGGAGTTGTAATAATGAACATGAACATGTAGAAAACGATATATAGTTTATTCTTTATTTTGATTGATTTATATAAAAAAAAAGGAGAAAAAATGAAAAAAGAAGATAGCTATTGGTATCATGTGCATAAAAAGCCAGAGAAAAGGACCATTTCTTCAGGAGGGAAAACCAGATGATATTTGATGTTTATTTGGGGTTGAAGCTGCAGAAACATCTATCGCTGTGGCAGACAGCCATGAATCCTTTGCTTCTATCAACAGCATCACATTTATCTTGGCAATCTTTATTGGCACCATCACAATTACCATCGCACGCATCACGCTTGGCGAGGCGGTTAAGGGCATTTCGACGACTGGCACTAGCGGACACAGTAGAGGAGGTCAAGGCGAAAAGACCCAAAGCCATCAATACGAATTTGTAAGCAACCATAGTGTTAAAATAATCAAAAAAATCGAAAGAGATTGAGAGAAAGAGAGAGAGAGAGAGAGTAAATATATAACTGTGAAGATGATAATAAAAAATTGTTGAACGACGAAAGTGAACTGGGCTTTTATATCCTTTCAAGTTTCGATTTAGGGAGTAGGATCATCATCATCATCATCATTATCATCTGAATTCACTATAAGAAAATATGAGGAGTTTTTAAGGAGAAGAATTGTACGTTATGTATATTACATATAGAATCGCAATCAAGTTATTGAAGCGATTGCCTTCTTTTTACATGTAGGAGCAGGAATGGCTGATTTGGTTGGGATCTGACGGACGGAGATTGAAAAAGGAAGGGGCTATCCATTTCAACTAGAAAGAGAGAGAATTTTCTTTATACGCCTCCTTTGATCACCATCCCGTCTCTGCCCCTTCTCAACTATCAACTTCCTTTTCACCCTTTCTTTTTGTCTCGGTCTAATTATCAAAAAAGAAAATTATATACTCAATTCATTTGAGCAAGGGAGAATTCATTTGAAGCAAACAAAAGCTGTCTAGTGAAAATATATATATTCAAGGGTCGCCAGCATTGACATTCAATTTCGGCATCATCTACAATAATAAGGAACCATAATCATCATAACCATAATCATAATCATCAGCATGAGTGAAAGGAGATGCAAAGTGCATGAATTTATTTATAAAATAGAATTGACGAAGGCAAAAAAAAAAAAAAGGACCTAGACCAATCGAGCCTATCAGAAGTGAATGTTATTAAGTTCCTTCAACTCAGCTTTAAGGATCATAAATCCAGGCCCTATGTAATTACCCTAAGGATGGACGATCTTCTGGTTTCCATAAAAAACGAATGAATAGAGTGCGCTGGCGCAGAAAATATTATATGGTTTTATCAAAAAAAAAAAAAAAAAAAAAAAAAATTGCCACCCTTCTTAAGAATCTAAATACCATTCATTATATGGGGCGTATATTATACTTTTGATTCGATGCATATATTCATTTGATCACATATGTAAATGGACACTAGTAAAAAAAGGCCTTTATTATAATCTTATACAAAAAAAAACACAAAAAAAAAACATGGCGCAAATAGAGACAGTCATATAGACAAATAGAGAGAGGTATACGATTTATTTATAAAATAAGGGAGAAGGGGGGTGGCAGATAAATGTATATATATAAAAAATACGTTATGGCCAATTAGGGAGAAGTGATAGATGATAATAGCTATGTTCTAAAGGATGATAAATGAAAAGAATGTGGAATGAAGATAAAATAGGAGACAAAGTAAAAAAAAAAAAAAAAAAAAAAAAAAAGGAGATAGGGATACCTAAAAATAATGTATTACTACTAAAAACTAAAAGGAAAGAATAGGATAGACATAATCAATCACTATACAAAGGAGGAGGGCCCCATTCAAATTGATCTTGATAATGAAGCTGATCGTCATGTGTCGTTGTCGTCGCAGATGTCCTATTGCCACCACTACCATTGTTTCCATTGCCACTAGAGCCACCATCGCCATCACCATTGGCAGTAGCAGTAGCAGCACCAGCACCAGCGTTACTTGACGAGGACGAGGATAACAGAGCCTTTTGTTTTCTACGTTGTGATCTATAATGACTTATTTGGCAAGGACATGGCCGCCGACAAGTTCCCCATTGAGCCGTTGTTGTAATAGGTTGTCGTTGTTCCCAAAAGACTGATGTGCGAATAGATCGGTCATTGTCGTCAATGTTGTAGCTTGGAGGTGGAGGGAGGATCGTTTGTCGTTCATCGTCAGCCACCAATCGGCAATCCAACATGTGCATGGGTGATTCTAAACAGATTTCAAACATCTGACCATCTTGTTCCAATACCACCACCAATCGTAACCAATGCTGAATCTTGATATTGTCGTGATACATAGAAGGATGTAACATTCCTTCGCATGGAGGCACGGGTAATACAAATCTACCTTCGAAATATTCACCCAATTCAATCACATGGTTCAGTAATTTGAGATCCATTAATCCGCCATTGGTAGTTGTTGATGATGCTGTGGGATTGGCCGTGGACTTTTTCGATGAAGTGGAAGCTGCTACCGAGGAAGATGGTTTTATGGCTGAGAGGATGGATGCCGTCATACTATGCTTTCCCAATGCTGTTGTGACTGAATTGGTGGTAGTGTCGTCATTTTGTTGCTGTTGTTGCTGTTGTTGTTGCTGTTGTTGTTGTTGTTGTTGCTGTCTATAAAAGGGTTGATCCAGTTGTCGAAGTGTTTTACACTCGCTGATATCATGGGAATATTGCTGACCCAAATGTGTGATATTTTTCTTGCTATCGGTTGAGCCAACGGTTTCATTACCAGGAAAATCACCAATGCCCATACATGTACCATCTTTAGGGGGGATTGGGTAGCCATATGCCCATTTCAATGTGGTCTTGTTTGATTCCGAGCGCTTCCGAGTTTCAGCAGGGGAGGCAGACAGTACAGAGTGGCGACCAGGAATATTCATCTTGTAAGTGCGTTTTTCTTCAATACCGAGAAAGATCGAGCGTACCTTTGTTCTAACCTGTGTCGGCTGCAATACCACTTCCAGTCCCACCGTTGTTCCTAATGCTATTGCCGTTCTATCTACCGAGAGTTTATATCGTACCCCGTGTTCCTTCGTCAGCGCATTCAGAGGCCGTGAATAATTGTCAGTCGTTCGTCCGCCCATGGAATGTACTAGTTGATCATGTTGTTCATCCAAAGAAAGTCGGTTGTTGTATTGAGTCCACATATCATAATAAGGAGTTACCACGCCTGATTCACTGCTTGAAGATAAGGATGCTGATGAAGAAGAGGTAGAAGAAGGGGGTGGTGTCATAGGACGTGGAGGGGTCGCCTCAATAGCACGGACAAGTCGTAAGTGAGATACATCTGACAGCTTCTTTTTTCCAATAGATCTTCTTGCCCAATCAGCCAATGTAGTGCCTTCATTCGATTTTTGTAAGGTGGCGGTTAATCGATGATAGATTGCAAGACGGTTGGTAATGTTCAGTGTTGGTGGTAAAGTTGGTGGAATAGGGAATTCGAATGGAAATCGATGTACACCAGCAGGCATAATTCCTTGATTATTGGGTGGTAATAAGGATAGTTCGATGACTTGAAGCTTACTTTCGATAGGCCCACCGATAGCCCGGTTGACCATGATTTCTATACAATATGAAACATGAAGGAAAGAGAGAGAGAGAGAAAGATGAGCGGAGAGTCAAAAATTATGGATCTGTCTCCCCCTCTTTTTTTTGCAGAAACTGTACCTGACCAAGGGTAGAATGTTTGAATGGCCTCAAATGACAAATCAATGGGACCTTGAATTGTAGTATCATGAGAGAAGTGGACAATAACCTCTCCGCGAACCATTGCAGGCTTATCTTCAACAAAAAGAACAGGTTCATCCAATACCAATCTTAATGGCTTTTTGCTTTTGAATTGAGTGGGTGAGATACTGTTGCTTTTCGCAGTCATGATATACAGTATCTTGATTAATGATAAAGAAGCAGATAAATTTCAAGATGATAGAATAAGAAGAATAAATTAAGGAGTGATATGAAGAGTCAAGCTGGATCAAAAATAAAACATCTGCTTTTAAATGATTCTATTTAAACGTCCGCTGTAAAGCAGCGAATTACTCATCAAAGCGATCATTTAGTGATGATACCATTGCATTGTAACACGAACGAGCTCTGACACTTTTTTGACTCACAGCCTTGCGGCCATCCGCATTTTAAAAAACTACGGGCAATCTCATCATCACTCACATCTCCCATCTCTCTCTGATTCTGAAATACTAATTCCGAAAAAAAAAAGCCAATTGTCTCTTGACCTTTGAGAACCTCTACTGACGATAACCTTAATTTTGTTTCCATAAAAACGGGTGGCCGATTCTTCGGGCCTGCTTTATTCTTTTTTACACATTAAAATCCCGACCATTGACATTATCATTTAAAATGCTTATTATCGTCATAATCATTATGAAAAAAAATGAAAAAAAGATGCTCTTCGTCGGTATATGATCTTTTCAAACCAATTGCACAACTGTTTCAAAAACAATAACATGTTCTTTTTCCCTTCTTTCTTTACTATCTGTCTTGATATGATTGTCATATGATGAATGATCAGTCATCTCTATATAGTTATCGCGATATTTACGAGAAAGTGTGAAAAGTTCAGTGCTGTCAGAAAACACAAAGTAACACCTCCTTTTTTTCGGACATGTAACAACAAGTGAGAGAAAATGAATGTCATTGGTTCAAAAATGAATCTGCGTGCTCCCAGTCATCTCATAAAGTTTGCCACATGATGGAAAAAGACACTTTTTGAGAAAATATTATGAACAAAGAAATAAACACAAAAAAATCCACACAAACGGATCACGTCAACCATGCAATCATTTTTTCTGTACATACAATGTACATCACATATCAAAGTCAAAGCCAATGTAACAGGCATATTTTTCATTTACTGCATTATATATAAATACATATGAGATAATAACTAAAAATGCAAACGAGGTAGTAAATATATCATCATCTTCATCACCTTCTTCTTTACTATCTTCATCAGCAAATCGAATAAAAAGAATGATAGTTAATTTTTATTCAAAAAATGCATACAGTATATCAAAAATAATATAGTAAAAATAAGTTATAAGGTAATACCGTCTAAAAATATCTAAATCTATAAACTAATTTTGTGTAAATACAGCACTACTTCGGGAATACAAAATGTGCGTGTGTTTGTTCTTGATCCATTCTGTCGGGTTCCCAATCAAGAAGAAAATATTAAGTATCTGCTTTTTTAAAAATCTTTCTGTGCGATAGACACCTTCATTTACCAGTGACCATGTAAAAAGAATAGTTTGGGATATTGATAGACTACGATACAACAACAGAATCAAAGAGAAATATACTTCGCTATTTGACCGTGTAATCCATTTATAATCGTTATTGAATAGTTGTCTTACTTACCATATAATGCATATTGAATAGATTATCATTCTTACCTTATAATGGTGGGCGATACGATGTCCATGAGTCTTGGTACCAATGAGAAAACAACTGATCATTGGATTCACGGATATTTTGTTCCTATAACTTTTTCCGTTTTGCTTTTGATTGAGCTGGCTAGAGAAATAGTGGTTCATTAAATGCTACACAATGCAATTCTACTGGTTAGTCAAAATATTTCGCGCGTCGTTGTTATGCAACTCATAATGCTAAACGATACTTTTATCGTCATGTCGCTACATTTTTGTTGGTAATACACCAGTTGATTGACGGGTTGAGTGATACTGTCTTAGTTGCCCCATCCATGTTTGTCAATGTAGAATGAGGTGTTTGGCTATACTACAAAACCACATGTATTAATATATATATATATATATATATATATATATATATATATATAAAGAATAGCCAGATATATTGTGTCATTAATTATTTTCGGTTTCTTACCTTCCAATTTATTGGGTGTTCTTAGGATGGCAGTGAAACACAAAAAACCTGCATTCAAATCCCGCCCACGTGAATTCTACTTACTCTCAGGTTTGTTTGTTTTTCTTTTTCTTTTTGCTCTCTTTCTTTCTTTTCTTTTTTCTTCCTTTAATTCTTCACATTGGTGGCCCTATAAGGTTATGATAGACTTAGATTAGTGTCAGGACTAGTTTAGAAGGGTTTTCAGCTCAGGGATTACAAGATGAATGGGGAAACCCTTTCATTTTGGATTCAGGATTTAGAACCACATGAAGTTGGCTTTGGACCCATCATTAACTTAGTTTAACGTTAGTTTGTATCTTCAACTAAATAATCTATGTCTTATTTTACATTCTTCAATAAAAAAAATGAACCATTGGTCCCTTCTCATTGCTTGCGCAAGAGATTCTGCTTTTATTAACTTCAACCTTTTGATGTGTTGAGCGTTGTTTAGCTTCAATAACTAATATCTCTTCGACCATTCTCATGAATTGTGCAGTATATTATATCACTATTTACAGATGTCCCTTCAGACTGATGCTGATCATTCTCCAGATCTTTTTCTAATCACCCTCATCCTGCTTCCGAAAGATCTCTCACTGAACCGCATGTGATTGTGAACCCCTCTACTTTAGCTTTAGTATCTAACAATATCTTTAAATAAAGCACGTCTTTTTATTAATTGATTAGTCACCTCTAACTTATCATAATAAAAAAAACAAATGTCATTATTTTAGCTGTTTTGTGAGTGTCCTACCAAAAACCTCCCTGTTCTATAATTCTTTAATTACGACTCCCTTCTCACGTGAATACCCGGTGACTGATTGGCGGTCTTGGGATCACTTAATATTGAAGGTGATTATATTATTGTTCCGGCAATTACATAAATAGATATAGGGTGTGGTATGTACGTAGCCGCCTCTTAGGGCGTTTTGTACCACTTTCTAACTTGTCTATGACAACTTACCCCACTCCCCAAAGAAGCAGTAACTGGACGGGAGGTTCAGCCACATAGTATGAAAAATGTAATTATTCGCTCCACCATTAATAATAATTCACCGAAGTCGTATCACCAGAGTAGACTTCGTCATAATAGACATATTATATTTATGTCCAACGCGTTATTTTGCTTATATTTCTTATTTATTTATTTTTGCACGCAGCATATCTAAAAAAAAACTAGAACTTCAAACTGGTGCCAGTTGAGCCTTAAAAAATCTGACTACCAAGACGCGAAATGACAAGCAGGAGTCCCTAATCTCAGAAAAGATCACACTTTAATAACTTTCCCATGACATCCAGTAGACCTTTTTTTTTTTTTTTTTTTTTTTACAGTGTACAATTGCTGAACTGCACCATATATGGCCCTCTATGTATCATCATTGTCCCTTGTCTCTTTTTCTATGTAAGCAGACATGCTTTATTTTATATGCCCTGAAATATTTGAGCCGAAATAATGAGAAATTTCCCATATTTCCAATAGGATACGCCACACAATATCAACTGATAACCAACACCAACCCAATAAATATATGTAATCTTGCGATAATGCACATCCCTTCAGTTGCATACTATGTGATGCTAACATCATCAAATGGCTAGCCGGTAAAGTTTTTATCATCCCAATGTTTTATTTATTTTCATACACAGAATACACAATAAAAAATAAAAAATACTACAACGGGTGACATATGTGCATTTTGAATATGAATATAACATAAATAAAATAATGTCATAGCTGTAACGATAAGGAGTACATATATCAAAGAAAAAAAAAGGAGATAAATGCCAATAATAAAAGGCAGATGGAGGATAAAATAATGATGGCAATAGTAAAGGGTAGAATAAAATAATAAAAGGAAAGCAAATACTAAAGGGCGTAACGAAATTGGGGATGATTGTCATATAAAGTATCTATATCTTCTAAGGTTGACAAATCCTTGACATCAGCCGGTCCATAAGTTTGGTTTCTTCGAGTATTTTCACGCTTCAATAAAATACGCAGTACACAAGCAGAGATTCCAGACAGTGATATAAATGCAAGACAAACAGCGTGCCCGCGTATAAATCTTGGACCATCTTCTGTTCGATAAACTTGCGTTCCTACGATAGCAAATACTTTTGGGATGCAAGAGCAGTTTGTTAAATACCAGCCATAGCCATACCACAATCATTTATACCTCTCTCTTTTATTGTTTTAGTTACCTTGAGCAATCATCGATACCAAAGCTATTGCCACGGCGCGTTTTGTGTGACCGAGTTGATTGTTAGACACCCATGATAAAGTTAAAGGAATGATAGGATAAATTCCACAAGCGACTAAAATGGCACCAGTATACCGAAGACCCACGCTTTCGCTTGCCAATAAAAATATATAGCCAAGTGCACCCAAAGACGAGACACCCATAATATGGAATCCACGCTCCATAGTTCGATCAGAATTCCATGAGATCAGAAATACCAAACAACATGCCGCCACATAAGGAGGAATCGAAAGTAATTGTGCATCCAAGGAAGCAAACCCCATATCACGAATAATGGTCGGCAAAAATACCTACAGCGATAAAAAGAGAAGTCTCAATAGTAATCAAAGAATCTAAAAATATTTATTTCACGATTTTGTTAATTGTTACTTACCGCATAGCTTCCGAGAGCCACATTTAGACCAACGTAAATACCCACGGCTAACCAATTTTTGAGATCCGTTAAGGCAGCAACGAATTGTTTCTTGTCAAAGAACTGCTTGTCCGTATTTCCGCTCATTTCAGTGCGCTGAATAGCCAATTCACGTTCTTCAGGAGTGAGCCAACGTTTGTTTGGGGAAGAAGGCAGATCGGGCATAATCACCAAAGACAGTAAGCCAAGTATAATCGTTGGAATAGCCTCGACAATAAAAATCCAACGCCAGCCAGCAATACCATGAGCCCCATCCATAGTAGCCAAAACACCATAAGCAATGGCCCCTACAAAATAGCGAAATAATGATGAATATAGAATGCCCCTATGTAATATCAGCTTTGCTTACCTGCAAATGCGCCGGCACAGGTGCTTGATCCAAAGTAGATTGCCACCTTGAAAATAAAATAAAATAGAATGACATTCATTATACCATTTTTTTTTCATGAAGTCGCTTCCTCTGTATTACTATGTACTTACGCGTAAAGCCAATTCATCTCTTTGATACCAAAATGAGAGCACTAATGGAATGGAAGGTCCTACCCCTGTTTCAAAGGTACCAAGGAAAAACCGGCAAGCGATCAGTCCCGCGGCATTGTGGGTAAACGCCTGACTAAAAGCATACGGATTGAAAGATCAATAAGGTTAGTCATTTTTGTGTCACCAAAAAAGAAAATACCCGTTTCGTTCGCCCATCCTTTTTTTAATTTACCAAAGGGAGCAAATTCCCCACATCACCATAGTAAAGGCAATCCAAAAAGAAGGTCGTAGTCTAAGATCAATCATAAATACAAGAAAAAGGGATCATAGGGATAAGTACAGCAACAAATAATCAAGAAAACCATGTAAAGCTTTGGATTACCTTTTCACAACCAAGTTTGAAGGAATATGAAATATGACATAGCCTATGATAATAAATAGAAAAAATAGTAAATAACATTAGTGAATATCATCCATCATCATAATAACATACCTGCAAAGAAGATTGTCAGCGCTGTATAATAGTCATTGCCTTCCAAGTGTAGATCCTTCTCAAGTCCGCCTAATCTTGCATTGCCGATATTGTTTCTATCCAGACTTAGCATCAAATACCTAAATCACATTTAAATATATATATTTATATACATAACGTACAATGGTCAGTTAATGATATAGTTTCTTTAGAATACTACGTACAGTATTGCCAACCAAGGTATCAATCGTAAGTCAATTTTTCGTACCAACTTCTTTTCCAAGGACGATATCTCCTCGATTTTGTCTACCGTTGTTTCTGTTGTAGAAGGTAGGGTATCCTCAATAATATCTTCAGTAGATGGACCGCGAGACATCTTTCTGTCCACCGATTTGGACATTATGAGCTAATTCAAATTCGTGTCGTGTGGAAGAAAAAAGAAAAGGAAAAAGGGAAGCACAAAAGATGCATCAAAGTTTATACCCCTATTTTTTTGGCGACGGGGATTGAAAATTGAGATGAATATCCATTCATTCATGTCTGTAGAAATAAAAGCGGGCTTCAAATCCAAAAAAGCTACTGTTTGGCTCCAGCCACAACTTTTTTTTTTCTTTTTATTTGATATCTATACTTTTTCTTCAAACTTCAACGAAAATGTCCACCGAACAAAAGCTACCTAACATTTTGGTGACTGGAACTCCTGGCACGGGAAAAACAACGACAAGTGAGATGATTGCCCAAGTCACTGGATTAACGCATATCAACGTTGGAGATCTGATCAAGTCAAAACAGTTCTATGAAGGCTACCTGGAAGAGTACGATACGCATATTCTTGACGAAGACAAACTATTGGATGATTTAGAAGACGTTATGCAGGAAGGCGGTAAAGTGGTGGACTATCATACTTGTGAACTCTTCCCTGAACGCTGGTTTGATCTTGTTTTGGTTTTACGTGCACAAACCCACACTCTGTTTGATCGTATGGAAAAAAGGTAGCTGTTTTGAAGATATATCCTTGCAAAAAAAAAAAAAAAGAGAAAAATCATTGACTAATGCATCTATCTCAATTGCACAGAGGATACAACCAAAAGAAACGTGATGAAAATATGGAATGTGAAATCATGCAAGTGGTATTGGACGAAGCCAAAGAATCTTATGCTCCCGAAATTGTGGTAGAACTTCAAAGTGATACAGTGGATGATATGGAATCTAATGTGGACCGTGTCAAATTATGGCTTGATGCATGGAAGACTCAACATGGCTATGAATAGTTTAGTTTAGTAGTTTAGTTTATCAGTGTAGTTGTATTTGTTATTAACATCATCATTATCATTATTATCATCATCTTCATTCTTATTATTATTATTATTATTATTATTCCAAGTTCCCTTATGATCCCTCCCCCTTTATTTTCGCCTTTGCATTTTTACCATCACCCTATTTTTATAATAAAGATCTTTCATTGACTATTTATTTACTACTTTACTGGATTTGATTGACCATAATAAGTAAAAATGTTTTTGTCCCAATAAAAGCCTTTTGATTAAAAAAATAATCATATTATGCTAGGGAAGTATGAGTTCAACAAGCTTCAATATGACTCAACCCAATGAAAATCAGTACATTCGCCTCCGACATGATCTGTCCTGGTTGACTATACCAGTATGTGATAGATAAGGTTACCAGGTCGTCAATGATTGGCTTATGATTATGAATGCATTTTTGGCATTATACTGAGGATGACTTATAACTACTCTCAGCCAATAAGATCATCCCTTTTTTTACATTCGCCGCACTTGTTAATCCTTATAAAATCTTAAACGCTTTTCTTTTTTCTTTCTGATTTTTTTTTTCAACTCTCCCCTCTCTCTCTACTTCTTTATTTACAAATGGCTTCTCGCGCTTTCTCTACTGCTCTCCGTGCTGCTGCTCGCACTACTCGTCCTATGATTGCTAGACCTATGGTCTCAGCTGCTTTGAAACAAAATGCCATCAAGGCCACCACTGTAAGTTCATAAAACAATATAGGGAAAAGTAAGACACCTGTCGGAATACATGCTCAATTGTCTCTTTTTTTTTATTTTTTCTTATTTTGTTATCCTTTGTGAATATTCAATAGATTATGCCTACTATGCAATACCGTGGTATGAAGACTTTGAACTTTGGTGGTACTGAAGAGGTTGTTTACGAACGTGCTGATGTCCCCAAAGAAAAGTTATTGGAAACTTTCAAGGATGACACTATCGCTGTTCTTGGTTATGGTCCTCAAGGCCGTGGTCAAGCCCTCAACTTGCGTGACAATGGTGTGAACGTTATCCTTGGTCAACGTGAAGGCAAGACATACCAACAAGCTATTGAAGAAGGCTGGGTTCCCGGTAAGAACTTGTTCCCTCTTTTGGACGCTGTTGAACGCGGTACCGTCGTTATGAACTTGTTGTCTGATGCTTACCAAAAGGAAATCTGGCCCGAAATGAAGCCTCTTTTGACTCCTGGCAAGACTCTTTACTTCTCCCACGGTTTCTCCATTGTTTACAAAGATCAAACTGAAATCATCCCACCTAAAGGTAAGAAAGGATCATTAAAAGACAAGAAAAAAAAAATAGAGTTGGGATGGAGGGGAGAAGGTCAGAACGCTATATACTTATGCTGTTTTCTTGACTTTTTAGATATTGATGTTGTTTTGGTTGCGCCCAAGGGATCTGGTTTCACTGTCCGTCGTCTTTTCCAAGAAGGCCGAGGTATCAATGGATCTTTTGCTGTCTACCAAGATGCTAGTGGCAAGGCTAAGGACCGTACCATTGCTCTTGGTGTTGGTGTCGGTACTGGTTATTTGTACGAAACCACCTTTGAAAAAGAAGTGTACTCCGATTTGTTCGGTGAACGTGGTGTGTTGATGGGTGCTATCCAAGGTTTATTCCAAGCTCAATACGAAGTGCTCCGTGCCAATGGACACTCTCCCTCGGAAGCTTTCAACGAAACTGTCGAAGAAGCCACGCAATCCCTCTACCCCTTGATCGGTGAACGCGGTATGGACTGGATGTACTCCAACTGTTCTACCACTGCCCAACGTGGTGCTCTCGACTGGTGGCGCCCCTTCCATGATGCCTCCAAGCCTGTCTTTGAACAACTCTATCAATCTGTCCGTGATGGTTCCGAAACGGCTCGCTCTTTGGATCGTAACTCTCAAGCTGATTACCGTGAAAAGTTGGAAGAAGAACTCCGTGAAATCCGTGAATCCGAAATCTGGCGCGCTGGTAAGACCGTCCGTCAATTACGTCCCGAAAATGCTGGCAAGAACTAGGGATATCTTATTAGATTAGCAAAATAGTATAGTATAGTATAGTAGGATTAGGACTAGTTAGGTTATTTACAGTGTAGAAGATTTTGTTTTGTTTTCATATATTTATATATCAATTGCTGATATTTTGTACAGTCTTATTATTTTATCATCTTACAAAAACCAATAAACACTTTAACGCATCATTGAAACTTTTTTTTTTTGAAACAAAGTATATGTCTTTATTGTTTATTTAAAATCCATGCTGCTGTGTATGTGTATGTGTGTGTGTGTGTGTGTGTGTGTGTGTGTGTGTGTGTGTGTGTGTGTGTGTGTGTGTGTGTGCAGTTAGGATTAGGGGTGGGGCGCTTGACGCTGGCTATGGTATGAGGATAATGGATAAATACTGAGGGTGGGAGAAATAGCAGGAGAGTATTGTTTCAAAATCTGACCAAATACCATCTGTAACATCGATATTATGGAAGTTTGTGTCCTTCCTAGGAGAGCATCATTTATTGGATGATCAGGCAACGTACATGTCTATTTGTAGAGCTAGATAGGCAAAAAAAAAAAAAAAAAAAAAAAAAAAAAAAAAAAAAACATGTCAGGGGACCTTTTACGAAAAAGAAAAAAGTTGATGGAACATGTATCGAATATTTAGCTCCAAAACGTATCTAGAGAATATTTGTATGTGGTTTAGGGGGGACAGGCGGTTGATGTAGATTGGGGAACTGGAACAAGTAGCCATAGATAACTATCAGTCAATTTCTGAATCACCGGAGAGGTGCGCGGAAAAGAGTCATAGTGGGAAACTAGAGAGCAAGTGTTAATGGGACTAAAATAGCTACAATAGCTACAATGTTTATTATATGATACATCAGATGGTTTATTAATTAAGGCATACTTTATTGAAGTAGCTGGTAGATACTAAAGCTAAAATAGAGGGGTTCACTGTAACAAGTGATTCAATTGAGGAGCCTGTTCGAGGTAGACCTAAAAATGATCAGCACTAATCTAAAGGGACATTTATAAAAATGAA
Source organism: Absidia repens (assembly GCA_002105175.1). NCBI lineage: Eukaryota > Fungi > Mucoromycota > Mucoromycetes > Mucorales > Cunninghamellaceae > Absidia > Absidia repens. The sequence continues at coordinate 1,086,301 of MCGE01000004.1, read as the reverse complement.
GCTAATATACTACAGAGGCCATGAGAAAGGCAAACGCGACAACTGCCGCTCAAGCAGAACCACGGTCAACACTAATCAAGAAGAGTAACGGTGGTAAACAAGGGAGCTATTATACAAGATATGAGAGAGAATACTGGAATATTTTTTGTTGAAATGTTTAAAACAAGATATATTATTCAATATATATTCAAAATATGTAGAAACTAACACTGAACTAAGCTAATGAAGGGTTGAAAAAGCCAACTAATGGTGAGCCAAAATCCTTAATCCGAAGTGAAAAGGTTTCCCCATGCATGTTGTCACCACTGAGATGAACCCCCTTCTAAACTAGTCTTGACGCTATTCTAATTCCAACGTAATTCCGTAGAAGTTGAATGACGAAGAAAAAAAAAAAAAAAAAAAGGAAAAGAAAGAGAGACAGAGCGGAAAAAAAAATTATGGGGAAGGAATGGGTTGCCACGTGGGCGGGATTTGAAATGGCTCTTGAGCCTTTCTTTTTTTTTTCTGGCAGACACAAAAACGGAAACTGTACTTTCTTGTTTTTTGCTTTCATTTTTCAATAATCTTCACCATATAACATTATAAACATGATAATTATCTTCTCATGAAAACGACTACCACCATTCAACATGGGCAGCATGGTTGTTCTGTTATCCTGCTACATTTGCAGAGAACATGGAGCACTTCAGACTTGTATATGATAATTTAGTTAGTCTCTACACTGTAGAATAGTTTGTCACTCGCCACATCATAACGTACATTTCTGTCTTTTGTTAGACTGGCTTATCGTACGTTATGTTTAAATTTATTTAACACTAAGATACTCCCACCCCATAGATCATAATAGCGTCACATTTAGATATATATCAAGTATCATATAGACCAATTTAGTTACGGTAGCTGTCAAGTTTATACCTGCATCTAAATAAAATATATTCATGTCTTTTGCTTTTACATCGTCTCTCATACCGTAAGTTTGTCCAGCTGATAGGTACCTACTTGCGCGCATAGGGGGAAAAAAAGCTGACGTTTGTGTGCGAAAAAATACATGGTTAGATTGAGGAGACTTCGATCATTCCTCGTGCTCAATTTTCTGTTAACTGTACAGTACAGTGCTGGGTTTCAAATATATGCGTGAGGTGGATTCCTTCGAATGGTGTTAAAGAATGAGCAAAGTGGCACAGCATGAAGAAAGGGCAGCGACGGTGTATAAAAAAGCAGCGATGAGCGCTTAAAGCATTGATGATTAAACGCACTGGAAGGTTTTTAAAGAAAGTTAAACATTTTGTTGGATCGTAATCGACATACATTGGATACTTCGCAGACGTTACATAAGAACAAAGTTGTCTGCAATTGTTTAGCTATCCGGTATTTAATTTACCCGCATAGCTTGGCAAACCGTCTTGGTATTGCAATTCCTTCAACCGTCAGCCAACACCGACGAACTTCAAGTATCTGCGGCGTAGCTTTACAAAACTAAAAACCACGTACCCTTTTTGTTCCTTTTCCATTTTATTATCATATTACTTGGTTAAATGAAGATAGATAGGCAAATTCATGCAAAAAAAGAAGAAAAAAAAAGATATTCAGTTTACGAGTGTAGACCCGCGATTGGCAGAATCATTTCGATCAGCATGATTTTCATATTGACGGGTTAAAGAACAATGGACTAATTCAGGAACGAATTTTCGATGGAAAAACATGGAGCGGCATGTTGCGAAGTTATCAAGGAAGAAAGCAGGGTCAAACATGTGTATTTAAGGAGCATTAATCAGAGAGATCATAGTAATTGTGATGATAGAAATGTCTTTTAATAAAAAAAAAAGCTTGTCAATGATAAACCTTATTCGGAATGAAGTAGAAAAGGCAATGTTTAACCTCATAGAAGTAAAGGAGGCAAATAAGGCAAGTGAGTTGGTTGCAATAAATGGTTTTTATTTGATTTCGTTTTAAAAAGTAAGGGGGGTATGTAAAGAAGTGTAATTTTTGAGGATACAATGAATAATATGAAAAAAGAAGATATAGAAGACGTGAAAGGAATAAAAAAAAATATACAATATAGCTAAATGAGAGAGAGAGAGAGAAATAGAATTAATAACTAATAGCTAATGATATACATGCATGTAGCCAAAAGTGACGTTGAGAAGCATGCCTGCAAGAATCCCCATTTGATGCCTTCGTGTAAAGATCGATTCACGCACCCAAAATATACATAGAATACCCAAAAAGAAGCCTAACATTAATCCCCACATCATTTCTTTGTATGTACCTTGCGCAGCTATTAAAACAAACACAATTATAATGAGTTACTGAATTCTGGTTTGCTATTAAACGTATATGTTGCTTACTTCCTTCTGGCACTGTTTCACCCGTTCGATTCATCCACTGTTCTTCCAGCATTTGTAATTGTTCAGTCAGGTCTATATGCATAATTATCATATATTAGCGTTTATTAAAATCAGAATGGGGTATCTTTACCTTCGTCATCTTCGTAAGGAGTTTGTTGCATTCTATGGAATTGTGTTCGAATACTTCGTATCTCTTCATTGTTAAAGCCAGACTCCAACAAACGGTCGAAGCCACCAATTTTATTTGATTTTTTCTTGATAGTCTATTATAGAAAAATTAGTAAGCGGAAAAGCCGTTTGATAAATATGTATATATATATATATATATATATATATGCCTTACCTTTGTAGAGTCGAATTGTATATGATCAGACACCACACAATGAATGAAAATGCCAGTGGTTCGTATACCATAGTCATATAAGCGCTTAGTGTCATTATCCAATATTTTCCCATTGTATATCAATCTTATTTTCTTGTTCGAAGTATGTGGAGCGGCTTGTTGAATCTAATAAACAAGATAAAACGACGTCCATCCAGGTTAATATCATACCATATTGTATACGATTTGGTTGAGATCCTTACCAAGTCCCTTAGAGTGCTTGGAGTATCAAACATTGGAAACACTTCCAAAGAAATATCAGGGCCTTCAGTCCAGCGAATATATATTAAAATATCGGTATTGTCCATAATAAAAGTGTCACGTTTAAAAAAAAAGAAAGGGAAAAAAAGAAAAAGTGTGAGAAGGTGTGAAACCCGAAAATGTAATCAACCAAAATCGGGATTTCAAATCTCTACGTCCTTGAAGAAGCCTTTTTATTTTATTTTTTTTCTCCTTGTTCTTCTCATATTATATACACACTCTTATATATCTTTTATCCGTATTTTATATCACCTCTATTATTACTGTCACTATAATGTCAGTACCTTTACAAGAATTTATAGGTAAGCAGAAAATAAATAAAGGGAAAGCTCCTTTCTGCGCTAAACTAAAAAGCTCCTTTTCCTTCACAGACGGTGCATGTAGTCCTGCGCGTTATGAACCTGACCTTGCTCTCAATCTTGAAATATGTGAAATGATAAACAAGAAACAAGGCAATGCGTAAGTATGGATTGTTTATTATTATTCATCATTATCTTATTTGACCGGGCTTCATTTTTATTAGTCCAAGAGAAGCTGCCACCGCCATTGTACGTATCATCAACAGCAAAAACATCAACCAAGCTATGCTGGCACTGACAGTAAGTATATTTTATCCTTCTTCTTATCAAACTTTACTTGATATAAAACTCTTGTTTTCATTTGTAGTTATTGGATAATTGTGTCAAGAATTGTGGTTATCCCTTTCATCTTCAAATTGGCACGAAGGAATTCTTGAACCAACTTGTGCGACGTTTCCCAGAACGACCTGCGGTAAATATATAAATCATACGTGTCGTCTTTATCTTGATTCTTTTTTATACTCATTCGTTTTTATTTTATTATTCTTATGATAGCCATTCCCTAGCCCTGTGATTCAACGGATATTATATTTGATCAAAGAATGGAAAGTGGCATTGACGGATATGTCTCGACATAAGGATGATCTGGTTCATATCAAGGACATGTACAGACTACTTCGATTCAAAGGTAACATTCGTAACATCTAATGAACATAAAAAATCGCTAACATGTATCCATTGCTTAGGTTACAGATTTCCAGACCTGCGTGATTCTTCGGTCGCAGCATTGGCTCCCTCTGAAGTAAGTATCAATCAAATTTAAATTAGGCAACGTGGTGGCTATACCTGACCTATTTTTTCTTCATTCTTTTAGTCGCTTAAATCAGCACAGGAATTGGAAGAGGAAGATCGTGTGGCTCAATCAGCGGTAAAATAAAACGCATTAGATTGAAAAAAAAGGCATCCTACTAATATATCTTTCCTAATCCTCATAGAAACTCCAAGAATTGATTCGACGAGGAAGACCTCAAGATTTGGTCGAAGCCAATCATCTGATGAAGATCATGTCTGGTTATGTAAGTCATTAAAGAAATATATAGAAGTAAGCGATTTTTTTTTTTATTAATTGCCATCATGTTATTATAGGATCAACGGTCGAAACCTGATTATAAGCAAAAGTTTGAAGAAGAATTGCACAAGGTCCAAGACAAAGCCATCATATTGTATGAAATGCTGGAAAATGTATCACAAGGCGAACGACTAGACCGCAATGAAACTGTTTTGGTAAGGAGGAAAAAAAAAAAAAAAAAAAAAGGTTGCAAAACTGGGAGGGTTGGTTTTTTTTGACTCTTTAAGCCATTTTTTATAGGAATTGAAAAACTCATGTCTCAATGCTCAGCCAAAAATTCAAAAAATGATCACAGAGGAAGAAGATAACGACAAAATAGGTAACCTATAATATTATTATTTTTACAACCAAAGCTACGCTAACATTTACTCTTTGTTGACAATTTGTAGAAAACCTATTGACATTGAACGACATGATCAATAGTGTGGTCGCCAAATTTGCAGATATTCAAAAAGGGATCTACGACACTCAATACGATATCAGCGGAAAGCCACCCAAGCAAACATCATCTTCTGAAGAACCCCCTCAAGCTATTAGTTTAATCGACTTGGATGACAATGTGACCTCTTCAAATAGCACACCAACAGCAACAGGATCGGCATTGACTGAACTCAATGACTTATTTGGACAAACCAGCATCTCCACTGTTCCTTCAACGATACCTTCAACATCATCGACAAATTCCAATTCGAACGACCTTTTCGATTTATTGAATGGACCAGGCAATAATGCTCCACCTGCGTATAGTCTTGAACCAGCGACATCTAACTTGACGAGCTCACCTGTGTTATCTGGATTTGGCTCCCCTCGGCAACAAAGTCAAACGGCAGATATCAATCATGGCTCGGCTCAACCGTCGTCGTCGTCATCATCATCAACGCCGCCACCATCGACCAACAATGATTCTTCTCCAGTATCGCATCCATCAAGTATGTTATCTCGTTGGTTTATCGAAATGAAATTGGGTCCAATTTACTTACTCTGTTTTTATATCTCTTGTAGTTCAATTGGTCAACAAGAATGGATTACGCATTGACTTGGAAGTAAAACAAATCAATACCCAATGGAAATTCAAGGCATTATTTTCGAATCAGTCAACTGCACCTATGGAAAATATGACGTTATCACTTGCTGCACCAAAGGTATATAAGAAACAGACTGGGAAGGGGCATGTAAAATTAATATTTGTGCCTTTTTTTTATATATAGTCAATGCAACTGAAAATGGAATCTCAATCATCCCAAGTAGTTCCACCTTCTTCTCAGCATTCGGTCACTCAATTTATTTTGCTCAACAACCCAAGCGATGATCCTTTACGTTTACGTTATAAGGTCACTTATCAACAATTTGGTGTGGATATGGAACAAACGGGCGATTACCATGCGTGATTCTAGTTTAATCTTATCTAGTTGTATTTTTTTTTATATATATATTTATGTTAATAAAAAACCAATATTTGATTTTGTTTATTGACTTTTGTTTGATGCAAATGTGGGATTATTTATTGAATGATTAATTGGTTGGCAAAGGATGAGTAGTGAAAGGGATATTATAGAGATAGACAATCCAACCGAATGATTGAAAAAAAGGAAGGGTGACTAGTCTATGTGTACCAGCAAATGTGTTCAAAGCTAAAAAATGATGGGCAAAAAGAACATGGAAAATATTTATGCATAAAAGTGGGGTTGCACTATTCTATTTCATAGTCGCCACTGGGTATCATTTCGTGATCGCCTTGATTATCAGACTTGATTTCCGCTTGATCATGTAAAGAGCTGATATTCACCACTAAAAAACCAGCAACAACCAAACAAGCGCCTGCAATATATTGAACGCCTGGAAAAATATGTTTCAGAATAATATCACCTATCAATGCCAAAGGGACCTATGATTATATAGCAGGCGAAGTGAAAAAGAAATAAGAAAATATATTTGTGTAACTCTTATTTGTCGTGCACACTTACCGTCAAAGTGACCCCCAATGTTACAACAAGTGGGGATGTCAATAAGGTGGCTAACAACCAAAGATAATCAGATCTATACATGAAATATTACTACCACTCCCGTACCCATTCGATGGTGCTTCTTTTTTTTTTTTTTTTTTTTTTGACTTACAAAAAAGTACCAACAAAAGCATTTATAGTAATCATAATCCATAGTTTCGAATTATAAGGGAGAGAAAATGATTCCACACCAGTCCAGTGCAAGATAAAAAAGAAAGGCCAAAAAAGAGACACATTGAAAAGTCCAACGAAACCGAAGAATGTAGGCATATCGATTCTTGATTCATCGTCAATCCAACGTTTAAGCAAAACAGTGTACGCTCCATAAAAGATAGCACCCGTCAATGCAAATAGATCGCCCACCAGTTTATTGTGGACACCATGTGTTGTCGCAGTTGTCAGTTGATCGGACCAAGATACCAATACCACACCAATAAAACTATTATCATAAAGTCGCTCCTGATTTCATGTCTTTTTTTTTTTTTTTGATAATATAACAGAAGATAATCTTCTTACCTTACTCCAACAGACAGCATTTTGAGCCAAGTAAATCGTTCCACTTTGAAGAAAATCCCAAATGCCAACGTGAATAATCCTAGCTCGCAAAAAAAAAAAAAAAAAAAAAAAGTCAGTACCTTCTCATTTCATGTGAAGGGAAAAATCGGATTTACCTGACATGGATGATAGAATAGTCGAGCTTCCAACAGTGGTGTATGCCAGACTCGCATTGGTACAATAATTGGCAATAAACCAAAGTGTACAGAAGTAACTGCTGATCCTAATCAATTCGTTTAATGGCATTTTTCCCAATAATGCGCTTTCGTCATCGCCATTATTGCCGTTATTATTGCCGTAGTCGCTCATCTAAAATAGAATGCTTCCCCATCCAGTTGTAAAAAGATCAGAACAACACAGCTTTGTTTTTTGTTGTTGTTGTTGTTTTTTCTTTTTTATAAAAAAAAAATTACCGTTTGGAGATCACCCTCTAGCTCCTCTCCTTGGCCTTGACTTAGCAGTCGCTCAGCAGTATATATATCTATGCTATTTGAAAAAAAAGAAGAGGTAAGCAGGCATTAAAAATATAATGGTGACTACCTGTTATTTTTATATTAATGCAACTTACTTGTCTGTAGGTAATTTTGATGGTAGCACCATCCAAGACCGACCTCTTCGCCATAATCGAAGCAATAAGAATGGAATCAAATACAAAGTAAAAGTGGATGTACTGTAATAAGTAACAAAAAATGGTCGTTCGAAATTTTGTTCACCAAATATGCTCTGTTTGGGAGAGACAAAAAAAAAAAAAAAAAAAAAAGTAAAGTGCGTATATTAGCAATACCGTTCTCTTTTTTTTTTCTTTATTTTTTTTTTCAATACTATACTTAACATTGGTAATAAAAGAGGTAGCTACCCAAATAAGTACTACAATCAGCAATATAATGATGCCAAAATAATATCGTCGTTTTGACTGAGTGTATTGATTTTTTGACATCAATTGGTTTTGCAATAGCAGAAGATTAAATGCATGAAAAGAGAAACAGAATTGTTAAAAAGCCCGCAATTTATGGTAAACGGAAAAACCGGAGATTAAATATTGAACCCCCTGATTTTGTGAGGTGCTAAGGTCTGATCTCGATGTCAGTGATTTCGATAAGAAGGTCATCAATACTGCCTCATTTTTTACACTATGTTCCCATTTCATCAATCTGCAATTTGATTTCAAATTCCCAATTCTTAATTCTCCTGACCTTCACAAATAGAAGGGTGTGATGGGCAGATATATGTATCAAACCGTATTTGATGAGGAATATTCTTCTATCACCTTAAAACACTGTACTGTACAGTAAAGAACATTATAAGGTATTAAAATCATTTATTCAAGACATATATATATATATATATTATTGTAGAATGAACATAACAATGGTAAACTATGATAAGAGGGTAAGAAATTATACAGTGAATGATCGACTACTCTATAGTAAAGGGAGGATAAATTATTTAATGGCAAGTGACGAACTATTCCACAATAAATTGGGTAAACGTATCTATTACGAGTCGCTCAATATTGAGTTCACAGCAAATTATGTCGTCGATGTTGTATATGAGGTTTGCTTTAAAACGAAGACAGAGTCAGAATGCTGCTTAAATTGAATGGTGGAGGAGGCTGCTGGTAAAAAATAAAATAAAAGGTTAATCCACCATTTCGTCATTGTTGAACGGTGATGTTTTTTTTTTTTATATATTTTTATGAGCAGAGGGCTGTCATATTGCTACTGCGTCATGGTGTTGAAGGTTGCCAAAAGAAAATCACAACAGAAATGACCTCTGAAAATATTTCACATCCCGTACATGTGATTTTTATTTTCTGCTAATTTTCGTATTTTTCTCCGCTCTCTTTCTTTTACTTTTCTTCTTTTTCTCTTTTTTTTTTTCTTCACCATTCAACTTCTTTGCGGGTTATTTTGGACTTGAATTAGCGTCAGGACTAGTTTAGAAGGATCTTCAGCTCAAGGATTACAACATGCATGGGGAAACCCTTTCATTTTGGATTCAGGGTTTGGGACCATTAGTTGGTTTTTTGGAGCTTCCATAGGTTTACTTTAGTGTTAGTTTGTCCATAGCTTGTTTCTGCATCTGAATAAAGCATTTCTCTTTTTATATACTTCAATAAAAATTGTCCCATTCGTCATTTTTATGTCTTGTGCGTGGATTAGTTCCCTTTTTTACAACCATCATCCCGTTTGATTAGTGTTGATCGTTGTTGTGTTCTAATAACAGTCGTCATCCTCATACAATGTACAACACCGCAGCTCCCATTTCACGGTCGTCCCATTAGATTAGTGTTGAGCCTTATTCATATGCCCCTCCCCCATGCGTCCTCAATGATTTAATGAATGTTTATTATCTGCCATATCCCTTCAAATAAAGACCATACCATTTTATTCACCATCCTCTGATTTCATGACATAATGAACAGAGTCATTATCATGACTATCCAGTGAGTTTTCTATCAAACACATGCCTTGTAGCCTTTCCCACCAAGTCTACTTGTCGTTGATCGTCCCTCCCGATATCCTAGTGACTGGTTGACAGTTCTGGGGTCACTATGTATTAAATGTGACTCTATTCTCTCTTCTTATTATTTATAATAATCATGCCTAGACCGTGACACCAACATAGCCTTTCTTTATAAAATAGTATAGCCTCTAGTAAATTGCAAATAGTGTATATATCCAGTGGCATCTATTTTCATATACATAATATCGATCGATGGAACGCTAAATATGACGAGGTGTTTCTAAGGAGCCACCCACTCACTCGAGTGCCCTTTAACACCCATTAGACTTCGTCCCCCCCCCTTTTTTTTTTTTTTTTTTTTTTTGATCGTAAGGCTGATTTAAATGCCGCAAATGAGTGACCCAAGCTTTGCCTGCAAATCCAGTCATCGCGCCAAGGGCTTGTCGTAAAAATCCCATGATCACTTTTTTTTTTTTGTCAAACAGTTGTTGATTACAAGATTCTTTTTATTGTTCTATTTTGCAGATCGTTTTGAGTTCTTGACGAAAATACTTCACCGTCAAAATTGACAGTTCGTTATATATGGCCCATGTCATACATAGCTCAACTATCTGCACAAAAGTCAAAATTTAAAAATAAGGAGTTTGAAAACCAAATTTCTACACTAGGCTTTCATATGTCATGTACGCAGAAGGCTATAAAATAGATGATATGGTATGATATCTGAGGTTTTATTCATTAAAGTAGAAGAGATTATAATATATAAGTACTATTCTACATTGTAAATAGATATAAAGTGGGTATACAACTTAAAAAATTCAAGGATGACACACACTAAGCTAAAATCAAATTAAACTAATGCATACTAAACTAAGTCACTGGACACATCGCCACAGAGTCCAGGTTCTTCATAATCGGGTAGCTGAGAGGGTTCATATATCGGTAAAGCATGTTCGTATTCCACAGCCTTCACAAACTTGGGAGTGAATTGATCATGATCGGCCACACCATTCAAAGCACTATAGAGAGTCAAATCGGAAGATGAGCGTACACCCGCACCCAAAGTCCCAATCGTCAACGGCCAGTCCATTTTCACCCCTTGGGACCATATAGATAAAGGTCCCTTGCGTTTTACCGATAAACATAGGCGATAAGTAGTCGATGATAATTTGCTGTATGTAAAGGATGGTGTTAGACTGATAGGTATATCCAGTTCCAACGATGATGAATATGTCGAATTGCTGCTGTCACCGCTGTTGTCATATACCGGCGATAGATTGATAGAGGTCGATGCAACCAGTTGAATAGAGTCAGGCACATCTTTGAATAGCAAGTTGGTGATTGTTTGATAAAGTGATAGTGATACACGAAGTTGCTTTTTTGATATCGGTGAGCTGCTATTGATGGTGACCGTACCGAGAATAGAGTCACCAGGTACATAATCCAAGGAGTGTAATTTCGCGACGACATTTAATCCAGATTCGTGTTGAGTGGTAATAAGTGGTCGTTTCAAAAGCGTAGTTTCGACGAAAGGCATGTATAGCATCACCTGTTCCTTCATCAATAGAGTTTCGTATTGCTGTTCATGTTGTTGTGATTCCACTACGGCGATCAGCTTGAAGGTACAACCATAAAATTTATTGTCGGTAGAAGGTGGATATTGGGTCATGGGCATTTGAATTGTAAAGGGGTGACTGTAGTTGCCAGCATTGCGAGAACGATGTCCATCTTTACTGTCCCAAAGAATTTGATGAATTGTAAACAATGAAGTACTTTTCGACCGGACAATACCAGGTGCAATTTCATACGGCACTAAGGACTCTTGGGCACGGAAGATCAGACGTAATCGATCCATCTTCAATGTTTCACTTAATTGTAATTCAATATGACCTATGGATTTTAAGTAAAATAACAATGAGCATAAAATAAGTAGTGATTACTGCGCAGTACTACCTTGAAAGACGGAGCCAGGACCAATAATTTGTCTATCACAGATAGACCAGCCGAATTCAGGTAATAAATTGATAGAGATAGTCATAATTAAAAGAATTTGAAGAAGTTAGAATATATGACTATTTATGTGTTTTTGTTTTCTTTTTATTTTTTTTTGAAAGCTTACCAAGAACCAAGAGTACCAAGATTGCCAACAATACCAAGGATACAAGGGTGGTGTAACCTAGTTGCCAATTTGATATCACAAATGTTACGTACCTTCCCGGTGTTCAAGATTTTCCTCAGCCGAAGCCTACCATCCTACTCGAGATGGGAGAAATAAATCAGTGCAACGTCCTATAAACTACACCCATCCGCCTATTCATACATCAAGTCCACACGCCCGCACGCCTACACGGCCCAATACCCCTGATCACTCATCACACGGCAAATCATACACACACATCAAATACACATCAAACATAAGGAATAATTACAAAAAGAAAAATAGAAAAAAAAAGACCCAATCAATCAAATTTATTGAATATATTTGTGTAAAAATCGCCTATGGAAGTCAGATCTGAGCATGTCGTTGACAAATCGCTTGTTTGGTTTTTCGTCTGTACCCCGGGCTTGGTTCTTGAAGATAACATCGTCATCCCATCTATATAAAAGCCAAAAACATGTGAGCAAAGACATAAACTGTATATCACCGCGCATAGCTCTCTCTCTCTCTCTTGCTAGCTCGCTCATAGTCCCCTCCCTTAATTATCTATTTGTTTACCTTCGCTTCACACTAAAGTCACGGTTTTGCTGTTCACCAATGTTTAACAAAGGATTTCCTGTCATGGCTTCTTCATCTCTTTGTGCAGCTTCCTGTTCCAGTTTTTCCCTTTCTTGTCGTTCCTTTTCTTCGGCACGTTCTTTTCGAATACGTTGTAAGGTAGCTAAGAGCTCGGCTGTGTTTTCATCGTCGTCGCTTTCGTCGTCGTCATCGTCATCGTCATCACTACAAAAATGAAAGAGTGTGAATAATCAAGTAATCCTTTGAAGTGAATAAGGTAGTAGTAGTAGTAATAATAATAATAGTAAGAGGACGACTAACCTGCTATCACCGCTTTCATCATCATCATCACTGTCTTCTTTATCTAACGCTGCCATTTTTTCCGCTTCAGCCAATAATCGTTTGCGTTTGGCGACAGGATCTTCGACTTCATCTGCAGTTCCATCTTGATTGCGACCACCGCCTCCTCCTCCGCCGCCGCCATCGTCGCCTGTGAGTAGCCGATCAGAAGAAATACCAGTTTTGCCTTGAGATTCATAATATTCTATTTCAGCTCGACGTAATTCTTCCTTCAATCGTTCACGATCACCGATTTCGGCAGGAGTTCCCTGACCAGGTTGTCTATTGAAACATCACAAAAGAAGTTCTTGAATATCTGGATTTTGTAATTATTACAATCAAGTTCATTGTCTTTAAAAATAGCTTTTACCTGAATTTGAGTTTTGTATGAGAGGCAATATCACGGGCACTGTATTGGAAGCTTGGAGCCTTGCTATCGTTTCCACGAGCAGGATCAAATGTAGGACGAGCTGCCGTTGTCTATCACAATAAATACAAAAAGGTGAAGAAATCAGTATTTTATACTTTCTTTTCGTTTCCAGAAGCTTTGTCATTGTATATTGTATTCTTTTTTTTAAAGTCATTATTTATTTTATCAAAGTGCTGTTCATGTTGACTTACCATATTGTGTCTTTATTTGAATAGTAAGTGGCAAGATGGATGAGAGAGGGAGAGAGGAGAAGACAAAAAAAAAAAAAAAAAAAAAAAAGGGTAAACAAATCAAATTTGAAGTTCCGCTAGAACACAGCACCGCAAGTGAATCTAGCAGCCCAATATATCCAAACCAAATCTACCAATGACTTTTTGTATTTACTTACCTCTGTAATATACATAATTAATTTCTTAGAAGTATTTGCATAGGTAGTGTGACATTAAGGATCCCGAAGCTACTATACACTTGGTCTAAACTTGTACTTGTGCCTAGAATCTGACCTAACAACAACTTTCGAGCGAGCTCGAAACAGAATGTCTTTGATTTCAAATTTTGCAGGCGAGTATCTAAAGTGTTCATCATATTCATCTGTGCCCAATTTTTTGCCAATCATTGAAGCCCCACCCCAATAAAAATTAACCCAATTCATTTCATTCGCTTCCATAGTACAATAGCTACAGCTAGCTCACTCCTCTGCCATACATTCTTTTGACCTTTCTAATTTTCAAGTGGCATGAATTTCTTATTTCAACAAAAAAATCCCAACAAGACAGTTCGCGTGTTTATTTAAACAACAAAAGATATGATAAAATATATACAAATAAAAGTAAACTAGGATCGCTATGTACAAAATAAAATAATATAAGAAAAGGCAAAAGCAGCAAAGGCACAAGGCACAAGAAAAAAACAACCAAACTAAAAGTTTTTGAAGAAGCGGCCATAAGGATCTGGCTGGTCCACCCCATAGCGTATGTTTACTTCGTCATATTTGTCAAAATTGCTTGTATCACCTGGGTCTTTGGTCATTGGGATAAACGGTGGAGTGACCTGCCGATTGGCAAGCATTGTGAAGTCTATCGAGGAAAACCAAGGATGTTCCACTACGTCCATATAGCCACGTCTTAAATTGCCATAGCGCTGGGTGAGATCGGCGGTCAAGAGATGGGAGAGTAAATCCTTGGTGGCGGCAGAAAAATGATCAGGGTACACCGGTTTACATCGTACAATTTTTTCGTAAAGTCGCAATTGGTGTTCGTCATAAAATGGAGAATATCTATGAAAGAAAAAAAAAAAAACAAAGTCAACCAGAGGGAGAAACACACATACGCACACACATAAAAAGCTATTCTTTTGTACCTACCCAGCCATCATTTCATATATAAGGATGCCAAGTGACCAATAATCTACCGACTTTCCATAACCTTTCGATTCAATGATTTCGGGAGCCAGATAGTCAGGGGTACCGCACATAGTGTAAGTAAGATCTGGCACATATTTTGCAAATCCAAAGTCCGTGATTTTCAAATGCCCTTGAGGGTCGATCAGTAAGTTCTCCGGCTTCAAGTCTCTAGAAAAATGAAGTCGTGTCTGTGTTTTAGTTGCCCAACTATGGTTCCAATTCACACGACCCTTTTTTTTATTACCTGTAGATGATGTCATGAGAGTGCAGGTAAGCAATCGATAGGAGGACTTCTGCCGCATAGAATCGTGCTGTGACCTCGCTAAATTTCTATAAAAAAGGACAACACCACAAAAAAAAAAAAAAAAAAAAAAAAAAAAAAGGTGGATGATGAGAGAGTAAAAATAAAAAAAATATTGGCATGGTTGATATGTTCATACTTGATGCTTCCTTAATAGACTAAACACTTCCCCGCCAGGGATGTAATCCATGACCATGTAAATATTTGCCCCATCTTGAAAAGTACCCCATAATTTGACCAAAAACGGATAGTCCACCGCCATAAGTACATTGCGTTCGTTCACAGTATGCTGCACTTGCTTTTTTCTCACCACCAATTCCTTCCTCATGACTTTCATCGCATAATATAAATGATTGACAGTCGACTGGACCAAATGCACACGTCCAAAGGAGCCGGTACCAAGAGTTTGCAATAAATTGAAGTCTGAGAATTTGAGTTTAAGGTTCATCGCTTGTTGCTGTTGCTGCTGCTGCTGCTGCTCTTGTTGTTGTTGTTGTTGCTGTTGTTGTTGTTGTTGTTGTTCTTGTTGTTGTTGCTGTTGTTGCTGTTGTTGCTGTTTTGTTGCTGTTGTTGTTGTTGTTGTTGCTGTTGTTCCTGTTGCTGATTAGACTGACAAGAGTCATACAAACTGTCTGATGTGTCGCCAAGGAAATTGAAGTGATAGATCGGTGTTGAGATCATTGGTTTATGTGTCGATACATTATCTGAATTGCCATCTGCTTTTGACGTATTGTTATTGCCTGTTGCTTCAGGAGGTGAGTGCGGTGGTGAGACTGGAAAAGTGGAAGTCTGAGGCTCTACATAAAAAGTGATAATAAGATTTATAAGAGAGAAGATAAGAGCGCCAAAAAAAAAAAGGCAACTAGCCCTATTTTTTAAATGCCGCTGCTTGCACTTACGAAAATTCATAGCTTCAGGTTGATGGTCCATCATAGAATACTTTCTATCATCGGATGCTATTACAAAATATATAAAAAAAGAGTGTGATGAGCAACATACTGATATTAAGTCGAACGCGTAAATTCATTTGCATTACATTTGTCCTCTGAGTGTTTTGGAGAAGGTAAAGCTGCTGTATTTTTCATTGAATTCTCCCAATCCATATGTTGTTGTGTCGAGGAATCCATCGAGAATGATCTATATTCAGTTATAAGAATGTATGTATTATGATCATAAAGTGAAAGAGAAATAATAACAATAAAAAAGCACGTCAATGCATGAAAGCGGTTTTAACTTTCTAACCGAGGTTTCACAAATCGACAATGCAATCCCCTACACATTCAACTCCGCTATATTTGAGCAAACCGAAATAACCGTGCTAAATTGTCTGTCTTTTTTTTTTTTGCAATTAATGCATTTGACTGTCTCGCATAATACTTCAAAAATAAAGGGTACTTTTGTTTTTATTATTAAAATACGAAGCATAAACAAATACAGACAATAAACTATAACTAAAAGCTCTATGCATATTCAGTGCCCCGCTTCGATTTCGCAGATCTTGTGATAATCAGCTGGCGACACTCCTCAGCCTACTTCAAAAAAATAATCTAATGGGTGTCAAGGGGGGACCACCGGTCATTTTCATTGTTCCAGCGACCGACTATTTCGTTTATGCAGAAAAAAAAAAAAAAGATGCTTCCGCTATTTCTCACTTTGATGAGCAGTGTGTGTTAACTAGCATTTCATTCGTATGATGGGTGGGGAAATTATTTGGTTATAACATGCACAAAAAAAATAATAACCGGATTATATACAAAATGTCCAGTTTATTGGGGGCAAAAAAAAATTTTTTTTGAGAGGTTTATTTTAGTGGCACAATCTTTGGCTGATTAATACAAATGGCAGAGCGGGACTAGGGCCACGTTTTTAGCGCCAGTGATTTATTAACACGAATGGAAGACCGCACATTGCTACAAAAAAAAAAAAAAAAAAAAAAAAGGAAGAAGACTCGCGAGTCCTTTTTCTAAGAGAAAAATCTGTGTACATCGGAGGTTACACTCGCAGCATAACCTAGACTCAGTAATGTAATTGGTGGATCACGAATAGCACCGACTTTCTAAATGACTTTCGACTAATTGACATTTCCGGGGGATGATCCTCAGATAAAAGTAACTATACTGGGTAAGCCAGAAAGTGGGTGAAAAATGATCTATAACGGCGGCGTCATTGATGGCTTGGCATAAGTCCACTTTATACGATTTTTTTTTTGGGGGGCGGGTTTGGGGGAGTGGGGAGGGAATAAGGCAAATCAATCACTGAGACTCTCATGGAAATAATCATAATGAATGAACTGACTTTGGTTGATTAATAGGGCATTCACAAATAGTTACAGGAGCAGCATTGGTTAATATCAGATGGGTCAAAGGATGGATAAGGAAAGGACATATTTTCTTGAAGTGTATTAGTAGAAAATAAACAAAGAGCGGTGGCTTATTGTAACACGGGATTAAATGGCAATGAGGGAAACTAGATGGAGATCTAAAGGATGGTCAACTCTAAACTAATGGAATAACTGTAAAAAGTTTTAATACACCATACAGGAGAAGGTGTGAGAAAGACCAAAGAGGTATCTTTTATTGAAGTATAATGATGATCAACACTAATCTAAAGGCGCGATGGTGATAACACATTAGTTATATAGTACAAGAATGAGAGTGACTAAGAGGATATTTTTCATTGAAGCATGTAAAAAGAGCAAATATTTTATTTAGATATATATATGCAAACTATGATTAAACTAACAGTAAACTAAGCTAATGGAGGCTCCAAAAACCCCAACTAATGGTGCATTCAGATCCTAGTTCCAAAATGAAAGGGTTTACCCATGCATCATGTAATCCCTGAGCTGAAAACCCTTCTAAACTAGACCTGACACAATTCTAAGTCCAACATAATCCGAAACTGGCCTCAATCCTGAAGAAGAAAAGAAAATAGTTAAAAAGAAAAGGCGGGAGAGAGAATAATAAATATTTCACGTGGGCGGCATTTAAAATATATCCGTCGTCTCTGTTAAACTTGGTGGATCCAAAAACGAAGCTGCCAATCTTTTTTTCTTTTAACTAAGTCATGATATTCTTGCCTTAATGTTTTTCAGTCAAGATGCAGCCTATCGGTCTCGTTTACCTTATCCCTGTCCTACTAAATAGTTTGCCTTCCATCTTAGACTAACCCCAGCCCCTCCCTGTATAATTCATTACCCTCTCAGTTTACCTTCCATTATGTTTGTTGACACCTATAATAAAATAGAAAACTAGTAATAGTAGTAGTAGGTTACTCTTTTATTTGACTTGTTTTTAGCGAATTAACTCAGCCTTCTCCATGCTGTACTAAGAAAATAGATAATGATGAATACGGCATACAACGTCAACAGGCACTAAATCATACCAGAAAAAAAAAGGGAGATACAAATGAGAATAGCGTACAATATAAGAATTGAGCCATGACATACCAAACTTTCTTTTTTTTTTCTTCGCGTGTGATCAAGATTTTGTCACCCCACCACTTAAAATCAGATCAAGTGAATTTAAATAGTATGGTTTTTTTTTAGACTAAATCCCAGTCGTCAAAATATTATTAATTGCTCACTTTATTACCTCAACCATCATGAGCAAAGGGCGGGGGGGGTACGCATAATACTGAATGACAGTGAAACTAAAATGCACATCACACTTTCCTAAACTGGCCAACCCAAATGCCTTTTATTTTTATTTTTTTACTACGCACACCAAAAAAGGTAATTGTCAGATTCACAATTGCTATCTATTGACGTAACACATTAGCGACATTATCCACCTTTTCATTATAATGCATCATGATGCGGCTTTTCCTTCCGAATGATTATGATATATATATATATATGTATATCTATGGTATAATATGATATGATACGATAGCTGATGCTTAGTCAATCACTCACATCATGAGATTTTTATTGTGACGATGTGATATGATGTGATACTATCATTTCAAGAAAAATGGCGTCCGAACAATAAATCAAATATATTTTCCATACATATCCACACATTGGTGAATGACGTACATACTAACTAACAACCATTTTTAGAGGAAAACGTAACAAATTTTTTATTTGATTTGAAGGGGGGGGGAAGAATAAATACTACATATTGGTATGATATTGTTTTGATAATATATAATAAATGGGGGGGGGGGAGGGAGGGGAGTGATGCACTACCTATACTAAATGTAAGTGGCACATGATGATAATAGGGGATCAAAAGTAATAATAAAAAGTGAGTGAGAAATAGATGCTTAAATAGTTGTACGATGGAGGAAAAGAAGCATGTAGCAAAAAATAAATAGATAAATAAGAAGAGAAGATAACATACACCAATAATAGACTAATTCAATAATAAATAATCACTAATAATGAAAAAAAGAGAATGCCCCAGCATCTTCCATCACTGGCAAGGAGTCACCAAATGCTTTGTCCGTCTGTTTTTCAATAATGTTGCATTGTCCATGTTCAAATCGAATCCCGGTTGCCGCCGTCGAGACCCATGTCCAGTAGGAGCCATGCCGGTTGCCATTGATACAGGAGTCATTGTTGATCCTGTAATTTTTGCCAGTCTTTGTTGGTGATGCGCCGCCGCTTGTGCGTTGTATTGTTGTTTTGTTGTCGGTTTTACATGTTGATATTGAAGACGATGGTGTCGTTGCTGCTGCTGCTGTTCCTGCTGTTGCTGGCGAATATTTTCTCTTCCAGAGTGATGGTAATCATAACCATTGTCATACCCCCTTGTTGTTGTGACCCCATGATGCGTGTGCTCTTCCGCCATGCGTTGTACAGCTGCAGCGATATCGAAAATTTCCTTGAGTGTTGCCATTCCTGGAGAGAAAACATCCCTACGACGAGTCGATGAGCCCGTGCTATCCACGTCAGATATGGTCGTTGAAGAAGAGCTGGTCGTATCCATAATCATGTTGTTCGGTCGTTGGTTGCTGTCTTTTTTTTCCGTAGTGGAGTGCATAGAATAATAAGGAGATGTCGTTCGTGGTGATTTATTGAGAGAAGAGGCGGCGGCAGCATTGCGAATGGCTTGGATACGCATTGACTCCGTATTGTCGTCTAATAATGAGCTTGTCGTTGAAGGAGAAGTATTCAAAGATACACCGGTCAGCCATGGATGGTGCAATAATTGACGTACCGTGTACCGCTTGTCAGGATCAACACACAACAGACCTTGTATCAGATTTTTGGCTTCGTCAGAGATCGGGTCCCACCATGGACTAAGGAAGGCGAATTGGCCACGAGCAACCTTGTGAGTTAGTGCATTGATAGATTCGTCATAAAAGGGAGGGAAGCCACACAACATTGTGTAAAGAACACAGCCAATAGCCCACATGTCCACCCTTTTGAATACTTTTGGTCACAGACAATTTCCGGCGCAGTATATCCCAACGTTCCACAAGGAGTCAATGCGCTACTATTCCACACCACCTTAGAAAGACCAAAATCCGCCAATTTGATTTGACCAATACCACCACCGCCTACATCTTTGATGAATACACCTTCGTCTTTCTTGGATGCGTCATCAAATGCATGGAATTTGCGCTGTTCAGAAGGTATAAGGGGTATCGGTCAAATAAAATATTCTCTGGTTTGATATCCCTATTGCAAAAAAAAAAAAAAAAAAAAAAAGGTTAGGGCTGATTATTCAGCTCATTCCTAACCTTCCCATATGTTTTTTTCTTACCTATGAACTACACCACATTCTTCATGCAAGTGATAGACTGCCTGTGCTAGTTGTCCAATGATGTGTCTTGATAATTCTTCGCTAAAATAAGTTAAGTCTACGATCCGGTGGAATAGTTCCCCACCTAAATAAAAACAGCAATCAGGTGAGTCTCAAAAAATGAGATCTTTTCGCCTCCCTCCCCCCATTATGTGTCTGATTTTACCTTCGCACAAGTCCAACACCAAAAAATAATTCTGCCTTGATTCCGTAAATTGGAGGAGTTGTACGATATTGGGATGATGTATGTTGCGCATGATTTGGACTTCTTTCAATATATTGGCCCGCTATCATAATAATGTTCAAGTCATAGCAAAAAAGGATGTCAGTTTTTTTCATATGCATGGTAGCTTCATTGTTGATGCATTATTACTTACCTCTGTCACTCTTGGTTTCTTTTTGATGCTTGGATGTAAATGTTGCAAATCGATCTGGAATAACACAAAAAACAAAAAAAAAAACGACATGAATAACGTTTATGATTTGTGGTCATTTCTTTTGGTTCGCCTTACCATTGGATCATCATCAGTATATTTTTGAGCCACTTTGATAGCCACATTTCTTCCAGTTCGTTTATCACGAGCCCGGTATACATCCGAGAAAGCACCACTATCATACATTGAAAAAAAGAAAAAAGATGTCATGTTAGTAATGATATAGAGAAACTAAACCTCGCCATTATTCACCTTCCGCCACTCCCTTTTTTGATCACGCTACTTACTCGCCTAATTTCTTGATGATTTCATAGCGTTCCAGGCTGGGATAGTAGGGGAGAGTTGACTTTCTTCGCATATTGCTTTGGATCCACTGAGCAGCTTGCGTTTGCTTTTGCTTTTCTTCGTCTGATTCTGATGCTTTTTGATGCTGTTGTTGTTTATTTGGTCGCTGTGTGGATCCGCCTTCTTGTTGAGCTGTCACTTGTGGTAGCGGAGGTAAAGAATATTGTAACGGCGAAGGTACAGAGTGCGACGGTGGTGATGGCAGATCAAGTGCTTGGACTGCTGGTATTTGGTCAATAGGATCTTTACACTTTAGGTCTACAGAGCTATCCTTAATAATTTTGACCAATGTGTAGGTTGGTTTTGTTGAGATTGCCGTTCCGTGTGATCTAAAGAGGGCTGCTGGCGATGTCTTTGTTGCTGTTGTTGTTGTTGTTGTTGTTGTTGTTGTAATCCACTGTTGCAGTTCAACACTTCCACTCTAACTTGATTTTGCCGTTGGTTTTTTTACTGATAAATTTTTGCTTCAATCGAGACAACATGAGCTATAAAAATAAATATAAAGTAAAAGTGAGAAAGAGAAGAAGGAAAATAACCTTCGTGCGTTTTTGGTAATAAAAAAAAAAAAAAGGAGGTGTCGGCGATTAAAAACATTCCAGGCCAAGAGCTAAGCATAATGAACAATAATAATGCATGGTCAGGACTTACCAATTTGTTCATAGCCTAAGGAAAGGTTTCTGTGAAAACAAAAACATCAAAATAGAAATAAAAATAAAAAACATTAAATCAATCAAGCTTTAGGTAAATATTTATCGATTTTCTGATTTTTTTTTTTTTTTTTTTTTTCACTGCCCAGTGATTTAGGCAAACCTAAAAGAGTCAACTGGACCATCAAGGGATTGGAAAAATATCGTCATTGCTTGTCATTTAAAAATGATATGTACCCATGTGATTCACACTAATCACTGCCCTGTGCATCCCCCGCATCACCAACTATACACACATCATGATCACCTAATTTCATTTTAGTCACCTATTTCATCATCTGCATCATCAAAAGTCAATTCCAAAAATTTAAGCTTTTTACTCTAAATATTTTTATTGCATGAAAATAATAAGAGTCAAGGGGATGAATAAAAAAAGAAGACTAGACCATATGGAGAGGATGGATAATGGTTTAATGTGAATGAGGGTTTATAAATGATAAAAAAAGGATAATAATGGGGAGCTAAACTAAATTAATTTCTATTACTATCCATGACATGTAAAAAAATGGGGTGGGGAAGAATGGGAAGAGGAAGACTATATATATAAAGCATCAAGAAGACCATGACAAACACAAAAAAGTTATAATGGGGGGAGGAAGATGTAGAGGTGAGGATGTAAGACAATCTAGTACTTCTTATCGAGGATATCACGGGCAACCTTGACGATCACCTTATCGTCAGGGAAGGCTAAGGCTTCGAGGTTGGCAGCATAAGGAGTAGGAACATCAGCACCAGTGACACGGCTTAAAGGAGCATCAAGTTCATCCCAGACGTCAGCTAATTGATGACAAAATAATAATAAACGTCAGTTTTCTATATTAGGTTCACGCTACTTTGGCACGCACTTGATCATCTCCCCTTTATACTTACATTCCATGATTTGAGCAGCGATTTCGGAACCAACACCGAAAGAAGCCCAGCCACCTTCGACGGTCATGATACGGTGAGTTTTCTTGACAGACTTGAAGATAGTTTCAGTATCCATGGGCTTAATGGTACGCAAGTTGACGACTTCAGCAGATATACCAGTTTTGGCTAATTCATCAGCAGCCTTGACAGCAAAACCAACGGAGCGAGAGTGGGCAACAATGGTGATATCTTTACCTTCACGTTCAATCTTGGCCTTACCGAGAGGCAACACATAGTCAGAGGATAAAGCTTCTTGAGACATGGGGTACGACACACCGTATTCCAATTCGTTTTCAAGAAACACAACAGGGTTAGGGTCACGGATGGCAGCCTTCAATAAACCTTTAGCATCTTCAGAGTTCCAGGGAGACACTACCTTCAAACCGGGCACAGAACCGTACCAAGCAGCGAAACATTGGGAGTGTTGGGCACCGACACCAGCAGCAGCACCGTTGGGACCACGGAACACAATAGGACAAGTCACCTTACCACCAGACATGTAGAAAGTCTTAGCAGCAGAGTTGACGATTTGATCGATGGCCTAAGAAAAAGAAAATATCGTAAATAACGAGATACTTAGTTCCGGCTCCGTCCCCTACTATGTTTACTTACTTGCATAGCAAAATTGAATGTCATGAATTCACAGATAGGCTTGAGACCATTAAAAGCTGAACCAACAGCAATACCAGCAAGACCCATTTCAGTAATAGGAGTATCGATGACACGTTTTTCACCAAACTTGTCCAATAAACCCTTGGTGACCTATTGAAGATGTTCAATATAATCAAACGTAAGATAAAAAAATTAAGCTTCCCAATCGGTCAATCTCCGATTCCGGCACGCCACACACAACCTATCTCACCCGATTTCACCCCAATCTTTCCCGTGTATTCCCAAGCACAATTATACACAAAATCACCAATTTTGCTATCATCCGTCTTTTGTTTACCTTGTAAGCACCATTGTATTGAGCAACTTCTTCACCCAAAATATAGATCTTTTGGTCAGCAGTCATTTCTTCGTCAATAGCTTGGTTCAAAGCATCACGGACAGTCATCTAGTGTATCAATATATCAATAAATAAAAAAGAGATGGTTAGCAGTGGTCCAAGTGGAGTTTGCGTGTGTTAGAGTGAAAGAAACGTCATGGTAGTCACTGGAGGGCAAAAGCTAATTGTATCCTTCAACCTAGGAACTCCCCTCTGTTTCTATGAGCATCCTTTGTTATTGGCTGTACTTACTTCAGTGGCGCCGTTAGAGCTGAAGCGCTTTTGAGCATAAGCAGTGAAGGCAGGCTTTACTGATTTGGTGGCTGCACGGGAGGCAGATGTGGCGACAGGAGCGATGCGATTCAAGGTGGAGAGGAAGGTCATGCTGGAAAAAAAATATAGCTATATTGTTTTTTAAAGAAACAAAAGAGAAAAAAGAAAGGAGAGGAGGAGCAGATCCCCCAAAATAATAAAAAAGAACCAATGTCACAAAAAAAATTTTCAAACTCAACGTCCATACCCACACCAAAGACACTTACCATCCAATAAAAAAAATGCATGGCACAGAATATACCCTTTGCCATTATGCATTCATGCCTGTGCATTCATTCAATTGATGTGGCCTTCCCCATCATTTAACTTTTTCTTTTTCTTGTCTGCCATGCCATATAAAAAAAAGCATCCCAAATATTGCTTTGCTACTAGGAGGGTTATTTTTTCCATACCCGATTGTCCGAACTTTAACCCTTAAAAAAAATATAGATCAATTCTATTTTTCATATATAGCAAAATATGGCCAAAAAACAAATAATCATCATCTTTATTCATTCATAACAAACAATAAAACGAAAGAAATTATTCTACCTTAGTTTTCGAGATAGAAGAAAAAGATGCATGAATAGAACTAGGGCCAAGACCACTTGAGTATAACGGGTACACCATTACTGTGGTGCCAAAAGCGCAAAGGTGTTGATTCAAATGGTTGAAGGTACAGACACGTTTTTCAGGTACAATGATATATGTTGGTCATATAAAAATACGATAACAATAACAAGTTCAGTTCAAACATTGTACCCGGCTTTGTAGCCGAGCATGTTTTGTCTTGCCAGTACGAACCTCTCTTGAACAAACATCATATGCAGAACATGTTTCAGTCAAGATCATATCATGAGATACAAATATGGAAAAAGGGTACTGTAGACTGATGGCATATTTACACCACAGGTACGTAGTGTAGGATAAATCAAAAAAAGCACAACAATGAGGTCAGTTATCACCCATCCTTCTTTTCTTACTTTGATCTTAATCCAAGAAGATTGACTGGTTTGGATACCCCCAGATTCCAAATAAGAGAAAAATGGATCAATCACATCACTGTAGTCTTGTTCCACTTGCGTAAGAGCGACTATTTAATGTAATTCATCCGAGCCCATCGAACCCAACGCAGCAGTCCATCTCAAAATCAGTCATAGTTGGTCTCTCAAGTATTCCTATATAGATGGATAGATAACAAAAAATGAAGGTTAGGCAAGTCATGTTCAGAAAACCACGTTTTATCAACGGTTCTTACATAGCAAATGGGTTCCCATTTTCTATCAAAACCGGAGTTGCAATAAGTTATAATATTTTACCACCCTGCCCTGACTTTCTAAAGATGGAATCCTTTAAGACTTCTCACCTTCCTTCGCTTGATAAGACCAATAGTTATGATCAAATCACTGCTGACCGACCTATAAACTGAGGAATATTATATATAATATAAAACACATACTTGGTTATATATTTTAATCGATCTCCCTTTCGACTCAATTTATATTACTTACCTTGCTCTTGATGTCTTGAATTCAAGAAAGACTAGACAGTTTGCTTTGTGTCACTTAATCTTCTTAGAGATGAGTGGCTATTTCTTATAAGAAAAAATTGAGTGAAATTATCTCTAAAATATCATATTTTTAGCACTTACAGTTACTGAAGGCATATGGGAAGCGGTATATAGAAAGCCATCTTTTTTTTTTTTTTTTTTTTTTTTTTTTTTACAAAATTCATCATCCAGCCTCACGCAAGATGTAAACGATGTTGACGTTTGGGTACGGGGCTCATGTTGTTTCGAACTAGCATAGTAATAGAGTAAGACATGTTGGTTCATATATTCAAGAAAAAATTACACTCAGTATTTTATTATCAAAGACACACAAGTCAACTCAACGATCACATGAAAAAAATTAACGAGGCCATTCATTATCGGTAGCTCTTCAAGGAAATAAAAACGTAAAAAGGGTATCATACCTGTTGTAAGAAGAATTCAATACCATAATGACGTCGTGTCCGCTACGACATGCGTCGATTGTCCCGCATATTTTCACTTCTACCATTTTATGAAACAGAAATAAATAAATAAAAAGATATTTAGTATTGCGTCTTCATATATTAAAGGGTGTAATGTGAGGCATGAGGTGGGCGAGGCGGGGTTTCTGTTAAAGTTATATCGTGGCAACTAATCTACTGGTGGAGGGTTTATTATAACAAGATATACAATGAAGGAAGTATAACGGAGATAATATGGAGTTTTAAAGAATTTTCAACACTGATCTAAAAAAACATTTTTAAAAAGGATCTAATATACTGTACTATGATACATGACTTGGGATTGACTAAAGAAATATCTTTTATTGAATCATAACACTAATCCAAAGGGATGAGGGTAAAAAGGAATGTACTTGACAAGACATGAGAGAGACTTATGTGACATTTTTCAAGTGAAGTATGTTAAGAAACAGATATATTTTATTGAGGTGCAGATACAAACAATAGACAAACTAACATTAAACAAAGCTACAGAGGCGAACTAATGGAGGGTCTAAATCCAGAATCCAAAATGAAAGGATCTCCCCATGCATCTTGTAATCCCTGAGCAGAACCCCCATCTAAACTAGTCCTGACACTAATCTAAGTTCAACATAACTCCATCAAAGTTGAATGGTGAAGGGAGAAAAAGAAGGGGAAAAAAAAGAAGGAGAGCGAAAAATAAATATCCACGTGGGCGGGTTTTGAAATCCTTTCTGTGGCCTCCTGCTGAACTGCAGTTCTGACCATTTCCCTCGATGACCTTTTTCATTTCGACGAAAAAAAATACACAAGAAGATTACAGAAGGTCACAATGCACCGATATATATTTTCTGGATACACATATCTGAATAACGGAATTATTCACAACAGCAACAACAACACAATTTAGCTGTCGCACTGACAACGTTAATGTGAGTCCTTACTGTACCGATATTACTCGATATCTACTCCGTTAGTACCACAAAAAGCAAAGTGCCACTTTTATTTTATTGAATGTGTGCCTAAACTATTATTTGAGGATATGAGCTTAATCTAAGCACTTTGTAACAACAAAATATACTCAACTGCTTATAATGTTCCATTATGTTCATTTAAATGCTACTCCTAGATGGTATAAATGTGTATATTATAAAGACAGCCAATTATGTACGAAGCTCCCTCGCTCCCACAATGGTGATTTTTCATCTACCTACGTCATTTCACATCTTGATGGGCAGTCCCTTGGGTGGCGCATGCGGTTTCGTAGCAGGCCAATTTGACGACTTGCGCTAGGTTGATCAATATGAACAATAGAGTGGGCTTGGAGCCACATTTTATATAAAGTGACCTGGAACCGCAAACAAGTCACATGAGCTCTATACATGTTCATAGTGGTTCAGCCTTATATATATATATATATATATATATGGGTGTGTGTGTGTGTGCATGAGTGTGTATGTACGCTAATACACATTTCTAGTATTTCGTCGCGACCAACACCGTGAAATAAAAAATATCAGATGTCGAAAAATGAGGATCTTCAAGCAGCTTTTGGCGGAGCATAAATTCCGAGATTTCGATTTGTCAATGGAGTTCGTGCTCTCCCTTGAGAAAAACAGGAACGATAGTCGAAAATTCGAAGTTTATAGTTTAGTTTCATATATATCTATATATATATATAGAGAGAGAGTGTGTGTGAGGGTATCATTGTCATATTATAGAACAAAACACCTCTCTGCAAAAGATAGCAACGACTGCTTTTTAGTGAATTTCAGTTATTGATCATTATTGATTTCCTGCTACCTTAAGTAACAGTGATACTTTTGTTCAAACGATTGTATTTTTAGTACAGTGCATTGATTCGGTTGTTGCAAAGTTGTCGGGAATGAACCAATTGTATCATGTCCGGAATAATAAAAAATATACAATACCGATCACTAGTAAACCCGTAAGCAAAGCCACCGCTCACCATCAGTCGTTTTTAGCAAAAAAACGAAAAAAAGCCAGGGGAATAAAAAAAAAGAACTTGCATAATTTACTAAACTATAAGTGATCTTAAACCTTGACACTTATTATTTGTACTGAGGATCATTTTTATTACCAAATGATCATATTCATTTACTCATTTCCTTCAAACCTAAATACAATACTTTGAAGTGACAGCTTGAACAAAATTATGCGGCGTTTCAATATTTTTTTTTTAAAAAATTGTGAACGGCCACGCACATTCATTTTTTTTTCGTTGCTTCTTTTTTTCTCTCTTGACTTCATTTTTTTTATATCATCTGTTTATAGATTCTTTTAATTTATATTTTATATATATTTAAACGCGATTCTTCATTAAACTCTTCTCTCAATTACAAAAGAATCACGCCTATCACTGATTGAAGTATGTATAGTTATCCAGAATAAAATATAGACGAAACTTTTTTGTTTTTTTTTTGTGACATTATCTGACATTACCTTTTTTCTTTATTTCTCTTTGATCTCTTTTTATAGCTCGCCTTATCAATCGTTTTCTTCGCCTTTCTATCTTCTCCTCATAACGTACTATTCTTTTCGACAAACAAAGGATATATTTACCTCGTTTGATTCAGTTTGGACGACATACAACATCTCTCTCATCTTTCCTCAAGCAGATACAACAACACTGAACTATTAACAGCAATCAATGGAACAGATCGAACAGGCCGTTATTTGTGCTTTGGATCCCCACGTTGACCCCAACCTTAAAGCTCAGGTAAACAGCAAATTACAAATAGAACGGCTACTATACTCCAAGGATAAAGTTAGATCGGTGGAATGGGATTATGTATGCGTCGGAGGGAGGGTGTAAAGGGGCTCGGGACGGGATATTAGATGAAATACTGCGGACAACTGATATATCGAGTCATTATGATTCGAAATATCAGCTGCGTGTATGTATGTGTGTGTGTGATACAGGTGTTATGGCATGGTGTCAAGCGTGATCGCGTGACAGTTGGTGATCCTAGTACATCATATTAACTATTTCTTCGTCTCTTAGGCAAATTCTTACTGTGAACAAATTAAAAACTCTACTGATGGTTGGCAATTATGTATGCAATTATTTATGAAGGAACCAAAATCGTAAGTCATCTTTATAATAGTACATCCAATTCATTCTTTGAACATGACATTAAACGGATTTGTATAAATATCTATAGCATGGCTCAAGCTCGATTCTTCGCTCTTCAAGTTTTGGAAAATACCTTACAAAATAGGTATTGTTATTATTATTAATTAGAATGGTTCTATTGTTATTAGGTCACTTACACTAACCTACTCAAAATTATTTTATATAAATTAGATACGACACTTTAGATGCAAATTCGGTTGAATATATTGAACGTACTATGATGGAATATTTGCAAAGGGAATTTGTGGACAACACTGATACTGCATCGGAAGAAACATGTAACTACAAGAAGAATGGCTCGATTTTTAAATATTCGTGATGCTGACCTTGCTTTTTTTTTCTCTTTAGATATTCGAAATAAGGCTGCCCAATCATTGACACTTCTTTTTGCTCACGTGTATCCTAATGGTTGGCCGTCTTTCTTCAAGGATATCATGGCATTAGCTCGTACCTCTACTGGATCCAGTCATGAAAAAGCCGCCGACTTTTTTTTACGACTTTGTATCAGCATTGATGAAGAAATTGCTCGAATGGATATTCCTAGACATCGCGATCAAGTGGTTAGAAATACAAACATTAAGGATTCGATGCGACTTGGTGACATTCAACTTTTGGCCGGTTACTGGTTTGAACTTTTGCAAGAATTCAGGGTTCAAAACCCAAATATTGCTCAACTCGCTCTCAAAAACATTGGCGCTTATATTGCATGGATGGATATCTCTCTCGTGGTGAATGATCAAGTGATGAATGCTTTGTATGAACTGTTGTCGGATTCCAATTTACGTATTCCTGCCTGTGAATGCTTGGCTGATGTAAGTGAATACCTTCTTGATTCTATTCAAACGCTATTTATTAAATGTGTTTATTGCTATTATTTATTTCCAGATTGCCAGCAAAGGAATGTTGCCACTGGACAAACTCAATATGATTCAGATGTTAAATATCACCGATACCCTTGGTCGTTTGGACTTGGTAAGGAAAAGTTAATGCTAAATAAGTTGACGACTCTGACTTTATGTCTTTTATTCGTATAGAGTGATCCCGAATTTGTTGAAAGTGCGGCTCGCTTGACCAACGTGATGGGCATTGAACTTTGCAAGATCCATGGTGATTCTAGTATTCCAAGTGATGCGAAAGGTACTTTTTTTTTTTTTTTGATCTTCGTTTTCGGGCGCATAATGATGACTTACTGGATCTATCTTATTAGCAACCTCCTGGGCCCTCATTGAACAACTCTCGCCTTATTTACTCAAGTTTCTCGCCAATGAATACGACGAAACAACCACCGCCACATTCCCCTTTGTCAATGACCTTTTATCTATTGTAAGTACATGTCGTAGTTATTGATTCAAATGAAATTCAGGATTACTTATGTACGCATGATCTCTTTGCTGTCTTTAGTTTAAGAAACAGAAAAAGGCAATGCAACCATTTACTCAAACACAACGCGAACTTTTGGGATCTCTTCTCAGTGTGTTTATCCGCAAAATGAAATACGATGAGGATACCGAATGGGGGGCTGACGAAGATGAACCTGAAGAGGAAGCCCTTTTTGCAGAGCTGCGAAAGGTAAGTAAATTTGGAAAAAACAAAACAAAAATGAGGGGCCAGTATTAACAAGGTTTTTGCTCAAATAGAACCTTCGTGTTTTTACTGATCATGCTGCATCTATTGATGATGAACTTTATGTAAGCTTTGTGCATTCTACTATTATGGAAACTATCAACAAATTCAAGTCCGGTGCAGATTTGGATTGGCGTGAAGTGGAACTTTGCCTCTATGTCTTGTACACTTATGGTGAGGTTCTTCCAAAAGCTGCCATGGTATTTGTCAACGCAAACGATCCTAATGTTTTGACTCCGCTCGGCGAGCTTGTCCAAGAAATGGTGACCTCAAGTAAGTATACCTTTTTTTTTGAATTTGACTTGGTAGACTCAGGCTAAACCTACTTTTTTTTTTTTTTTTTTTTTTTTTTTTTTTGCGTTTAGACATCTCCTCATATTCTCATCCCTCTGTGCCTTTGCAATACTTTGAAAACCTTGTACGATACTATCAATTCTTTGAACTTCGTCCTGATTACTTACCTCAAGCCCTTGAATCTTTTGTCGACGCTCGTGGAATTCATCACTCATTGAAACAAGTTAGATGCAGATGTTGGTACCTATTCCACCGTTTCGTGAAAAGCCTCAAACCCAAGATGGGTCCTTATGTTGAAACGGTGCTCTCATCCCTCGGTAATCTGTTGTCTATTCAAGCGGAACTTCCTGTACTGACCAACAATGCTGATGGTATGCCTTTACCTGCCGCGTCCATCTTCGACAGTCAACTTTACTTATTTGAAACCGTTGGTATGCTTATCTCATTTGAACAACTGGAATCTTCCAAGCAAACTGAATACTTACAAATCGCATTACAACCTTTGGTGGATGGTATTCAAAGTACCATGGGTCAAGGATACAATGGCGAAGATGAATTATACATGATCCAGTTGCACCATTATATTATGGCTATTGGAAGTGTAGCAAAAGGTAAAGAATATAAAGATTGGTAGCTTTTTAAGGGGGAAAATGAATACTACTCTTATTAACTTTTATTTTGTTTACTAATTTATTCATATGATAGGTTTTCCTACCCTTCCAAAAGGGGCTACGTGCAATCAAGCATGGGCTGGTGTTTTTGTGCAAGCAACTGAAATCATCATGAACGTACTTCAAACTTACAACCAAGTCGAACTTATTCGTGACGCTGCTCGATTCTCTTTCGCGCGATTTATCACTTGCCTTGGATCGGAAATCTTGCCTTACTTACCAACACTTATCACTGGACTTTTAACAGAATGCCAGATCACCGAACTTGTCGACTTCTTGCCATTCATTGGATTAATTGCTCACAAATACAAGGTAAAGAAACAAAGAACTGATAGAAGGTGGAATTTTTTTCTGACGCACTTCATTTTATTTATTTTATAAGCCGATGATTCGAAATGTCATGGATGAATTGCTTTTGCCATTGGTGAAAAGGGTGTTTGACTTTTTGAATACGACCCCCTCCGGCACTGACGAAGCGATCTTACTCCTAGAGCTCCGCAAAGCCTATCTGAACTTTATTGTTAGTGTATTTAATGCAGAACTGGATGGTGTATTAGTCTCAGAAAGAAATATTGGACACCTCAACACTATTCTACAAACTATTCTTCATTTTAGCAAAGACAACACTGACCCTACAACACAAAAAATGGCGTTTGGCGTTTTCCTGAAATTTGTCACCGCCTTCTCCAGCACTGCTCAGCAACCTACAGTGGCTCCTGGCTTTGATCAATTTGTATACAATGAACTTATCCCAATGACATTCTCTGTGCCTATGAACAATTCATTCAACGTTGCCGACGGTCAATCTATGCTGGTAAACATTTTTTAAAAAAACATAGCGATCAAAAAAAAAAAAAAAACAAGACTAACAGTGACAATGCATGCCCGTTTTCTTTATTAATAGGTGTTTGGTGAAATCACTGGTATTCAAAAAATGTTATACACAAAACAGGGCAATGACTATGTTGAATATATGCTGAATGTCTTCTTTCCGTCCATTCAATGCCCAAGGGAAACTGCGGAACGCTACTGTCAAGCGATACAACAATATGATGCGAAACAATTCAAGAAATATTACCAATCCTTTATTTCTGAAGCAAAAAGTTAGATTTTTTTTATTACTACCACTTTTATTTTATTTTGTCCATACATTTATTCCCCTTTTATCCTCCCACCATCTATCTCACAGCACTGTTTTTCTCCCTATCTATATTTTTATAATATCCATCCACTTTTTACATGTAAAAAAAAAAAAAAAAAGCAAAACAATAAAGGCTACTTACTATATTTTTTTATACATATATCGAGAATGTACCCGTATTTTATGGTTAGAACGATGACTCTCAAGAAAACCAAAGCCGATGTTGATTAGGAACGGTTTTACTGGTGTCTATCTCAATGAAGACGGGAATCTTTATCCTGCGTCATAGGTATTTATATTTCAGCATTTAAAGAATCATCTATCTGACACCATCATTATCTGCTATCCTCCATACACTTAGAACGATATATGATGCATTATTTTTACTTTATTTATTACCTATGGTACTGTAGTCTTCTTCCTAGGGTGCAAGTGAATAAATTTCAGATCCCGTCCACGTGGATATATATGCATGGGGAATCCGCTCATTCTGAATTCAGGATTTAGAATCACCATTGGTTGGCTTTTTGGAGTCTACATTAGCTTAGTGTAGTGTTAGTTTAAATTTTTGCATCGACATCTGAATAAAATATGTCCCTTTCTACCTGATTCAATGAAAAATGTCCCATTAGTTTTTTATGTATTGCGCAATAGATCCCTTTTTTACTCCATTGATAATAGATATCCCTTTAGTCCTTCTCATGCTTTCTTCTGTGCACATACTCCTAATTTACAATTCCCCCTTTAGATTGATGTTGACTATTTTTCAAATCTCACATTAGTCTATCTCATTGCTCCTTCAATAAATCCTTCCAATAAGTCAGTTTTTACAATGAGCCCCTTCAATAAGATATATTTTTGGGTCCATATTATATTCGCATTACTGTATCCTGGTCATGTTTTTCCGCTATATCATATAATCTTTTTTCGTATATCTTACCTTGATGTTGATTTTCACCTATTTTGTTTTGGAAAGCTAGAAAGAAGGAGGGAAGTGGGAAGGCACCCGCTTTATATGGTCAAAGTCAGAAAAGCAATTCCATCGGCGAATGGATTTGCTAGGCCGCAGATTTCCTCAAATCCAAAGAAATGTGCCGTGCCCCACCATTTTGCGGATCATTATCCCATCCAGTAAAGCACATGCGATCGACCATTGTCGCGTTTTTTATTCGGAAACGTTTTTTTTATACCTAAAAATGCTTTCAGAATTTTTGATAAGCTACTACTATAACAAGGTATTAAAAAAAAACTTCGAAAAGAGAAAAACGGCGTTTGAATTAATTGGGAAATCATACCAGAAAAAAAAAGAAATTGTGCACAATAATCGAAGAATTGGCATCAAATTCATATGCATAAAGCGAAACTGACATTGGTAAAGTTATACAAAACACAAATGAAAGCACGAGCAATAAAACGTGTTTGGATGTTCACAACGAGGCGAAGTTACAGGGAAAATTGAAAGTGGCTTCTGGAAGGGCAATGGGATGGGAGGTAGAAGAGATCCAGCATTAA
Source organism: Absidia repens (assembly GCA_002105175.1). Taxonomy (NCBI): domain Eukaryota; kingdom Fungi; phylum Mucoromycota; class Mucoromycetes; order Mucorales; family Cunninghamellaceae; genus Absidia; species Absidia repens. The sequence continues at coordinate 1,051,811 of MCGE01000004.1, read as the reverse complement.
GGGAAGGATTGTTTTTCAAACAGCGCTGGTAACACATAGTGGATGAACTCTACCTTTTCTTTGATCTCTAATTGGAGATGTTTCAAATTTGTAGCTCACCGGTATACATCAACATGGTCAAAGCATACAAAAGACTGTCATTTTTTTTTCTTTGATACTATTTTCCACAATCTTGCCTTATTTTCTCACTGTTATTTTTTTTTTCTGTTCCCGCTTTTCTTCCCTTTATTTTTCTTCTTTTCGCTTCTGTTTATACTTCAATTTTATTCTCACTTGTATTTTTGTCCTATTATTCTTTTATTCTTCGCCTTTATATTTTTATTCTATTATTGCTCTATTTATTATTACTCTGTGGACAAACTGCTTCTTTTGTTATATTTTAGCCATCATATTGGTTAATGATAATAAACTCTGAAGCTACACTACAAGTAAGAATTGAAATAAAGGTGCTCATGTTTATCATTTACACTGCTAACCTTATAATTTTTTCTTGATTGAAAAAAAGTCTTCTAGTCCCTTTCTGCATCATTTCGTTATAGACGTGATCGATCGAGAAACCATCTTTTTACCTCTTCAACTTCCCAACCTTTCTTCTCTCAGCCTCTGACGCTTTGCACAAAAGTGGTGGTACCGAGTTATCCTGCCAGTGACATACATGTCGAACCAAACAGAATCTTCGGTTTCTGAACCTGTACAACAAGAACTATATAGGACGGAGCAACAGGTGAGAACGACGATACTTAAAATTGTATAATGTTTTTACAATCATGCTTATATCTTCTTCCTTTACCTTATAGTTAGAATCATTTTATACCAAACTACTCAGCCTCAATTTTACTGACAGTGCAACAGCAATCAAACAGTGTCGAACTCTTTGTGCGCAGTATGGATTCACCGTTAAACAAGAAGCTAGTACTCATAGAGTAAGTAAAAAAAAAAAAAAATACCAATTGCATATGTTATACTAATTTCTATTGTTTATTTGTTTGTTTTTGATGTCCTTCCTCCTCTTCCTATCTGTGGTTACTCAGAATATATATGTGTATTGCTCTCGTGAAGGTCTACCTGATTCGCAAAGAAACCCAAAATCCAATCCTCAACGAAAACGACCATCGAAACGGTGCGATTGTAGGTGGCGCGTAGTCCTTTACGAAAACAGCGCTCCCGGTGAAAAGAAAGGCGGCAGCAACAGTATTTGGCAGTTTCGCAAATCTCAGAACCCTGCTGCTTCGAAACACAATCATGAACTGATGCGACCGGAAGAAATTGACAAAGGCTGGCCTAGTGATATGCTGGATCTTATATGCGAACTGGCACGACAACGCTTACCTACTCAAGAAATCCGATCTCGTGTGAAATCTCAATTTGCAAGTATCACCTGGAATGAACGAAGGTTTTACAATCGACTATCTGACGAGAGACAAAAAATCAAATGTCGGGAAGCTGAACAACGTGCACGACATCTAACCGGGATTTGGACGAAAATATGTATGGCCGCTGCTGGACATGAAGAATTGGCCGATTTTGTGGAAGACGATATCATCAAACTACTTCACTCTGTGTGCAAATCATCAAATATTGACGAATCTTCTTTGACTGTACCATCCTCTTTATCATCTTCAACAACAAACATTGCATCATCAACAGACGTCAGTGCTTCCAGTGCCACCAACTCCACCACCGCAACTGCTACTGACCCGACGACTCAAAATACCACGTTGTTTACTCGATTTGTAGACCAATCACCAGAAAATCCACAACAATCGAAGCAACCAAAACCATCAGCAATAGCGAAAGCAAAAGCACCAGAACCACACGATAAAACCACCGCGAATACGAATAAACCAATAGAACCACCAAAAGGATGTATCATGGTTGATATACCTCAGCACTCATATTTTGTCAAGATTCATACCCAACGAGCTGGATCCATCGGTCAAGTTTCCATTGCACCACCATCCGCATCCACAACTACATCCGCACCTAGCATCGATACAATTGAAGCCATGATACGAAATCCCAGGAGGACAAGATCACCATCAACCGATGTAATGGGTGGAAACGCAAGAAAAACACCACGGAAAGGAAAATCAAGACAACCTTCAACATCACTTGCGCCATCGTCAATGGGATTGGATAATGCCATTGGAAACCCACTTCAACGCCTACATAATCATCCTGGAATTGCAGCACATCAGCAACAACATCGACCTCCACATCCACTGTCAGTTATTGCGAACGAATCAACGATGCACCCACCACCTCCGGAAACAACCACATTTATTTATTCGCATTTTGATGCTCAGGGAATGCCTTTAGACACAACCTCACTCTCACCATACGTTCCATTCCAAAACACGTACAACATATCGACAAACTCGGGCGGATTTGCATCAGATATGTCATTCCAATTCGATCCTCCTAGTCCTACTCCAATAGGTAGCACCAGTAGCGGAAATGAACAAGGAAGATCTGCAAACGACAATACATCACACAACAACGAACCAACTATTCACCCAGCACTGCAATCCAACCCCATGGCTCATCACGAACGACAACGTCATCACCCACTTCAACCGAAACTCGATACACATCACCATCAAAATCATCATTCATCTTCGACGGCACCATCCGGCATGACCATCGAGACATCGGCTCCGCATTCAAGACAATTATATTCAACAACCATGCGCCATTCAGATGGATCCGTTAAATTGACGCAACAGCAACAGCACCAGCAACAGCATCATGGCAATTCACCAACCGGTACTGGTACTTCTAACCTTGCTCCACAGCAATATGCATCATCATTTGTACATGCTTACTCCCCAACTACATCTTCTTCACAATCTACCGCATCTTCCTTTCATGCTCACCATACGCCAACACAACAGCACCAGCACCAGCAACATCAGTCAACAGATCAAGTTTTAGGCACTTCACCAAGCTCTACTCAGCAACAGCACCAACATTCTCTACATCACCAAAACTCTCAAACTGGACAAGGCTTGATGGCTAGAAAAGAATCTTCATCTTCTCTTGGAAACTGATCCGGTGTAGTGTCAACTTCTTTTTTTTTTTATGTTATCTAAATTATGAAAAAATAAAAAATCTTCTTCCATATGCGACGGAACTTCAAACATTTACACTGTCTTATTTTCTTTTATACTATTGTCCCTTTTCATCTTATGTAGTTATATTCTATATTTTATGTGTTATGTTAGATTATCAAATAAAATCATCACATTATTGGTTGTTCTTTTTAAAGAACTCCTCTAATAACCTTTGTTGTGGGGTGCAGCCTGACAGAATTGTCGGGGATTGTATTTGTATCCCAATTTGATGTCTTTTTTTTTGCCTTTTTTTTTTAGCTTTTCTTTTTTTTTTTAAATTTTTATACGTCTTTTAATGGTGGAACGAGAGGCGTCATCCTCGTCAGATATTCCGGAGGCCTTCAATTTTGATGAACAGCGCCTTCAATCTGCTGAAACTCAAGAAAAACAGGAACTTTATCTTTTGCAATGGTTGGCTCAGGTTGAACGCGAAATCAAGACTATTCCTGTTGTAAGATTTTGGAAAGATGACAAGCATATTTTCCTTTTACTAAAGAATGCTTTTTTTGTTTTTATTTTTTATTAGGATACCTTGAAACGAGCTCAACCAGTTCTTGAAAAAACTTTACTTCGATTTATCTCTCTCTCAACCGCAAAACCGAGGCGTCCTATACGATTCCTCATTGGTCGATGTTATGTATTACTTTATACAAGGGGCGACACAAAACAACTATTTGACACAGTTACGGCTTTGCACAGTCTCATCAGTGCCAGCAAGAACATAGACAAGGAAACAAAGATGTAAGCCTAGAAGTATTGATACTTACCCGCTTCAATACTGATCCTTCTTTTGATCCCCTTTCTTCTCTAGTGCTGCTATTGCGACTACTGGTGTTCTCATGGAAGTTGTTGGGAGCAAGGTAAAAGTGATGTCGACACAACTATATACTGTTACGACGAATATCTGACATTTCTTTGCTTTTCTAGATTCTATCACTTTATGGGGAAACAGCAAACATTCTTTTAAAGGTTGTGAAGAACCATAATGTAAGGCATAAACAAACTCAAAACAAGGGCGATCATTGTATGAATATTAACATTGTCTTATTTAGAATTCCCTGCTTTTACGATTGGAAGCGATCAATGCGTTTACTCAACTTCTCAAGGGCGCAGGAAAGGCGGCAACGGAAGGAAGCCTGAAAGATTGGATGAAACATTTGAAACAAGGACTGGTAGACAAGACTTTGGCGGTGCGAATTGCCACAGCCCAGGTACGGGAATAACCAATGACCAAGAACCAACTATAATCAGTGTACTGATTATATTTTTATATCATAGTGTATTCAAGCATCCATACGACATACTAGCCAAGCATATACGCCGAACGATGTTGAAAATTTACTCCAAATCATTATCAAATCATTCGAAAATTCCAGTTTTCCCGTCCGGCGTGCTTCATCGTCTCTATGCGCAACGCTCTTAGAATTCACTCAATCTCCAGCAATGACAGATCAAAACAAGCCAAACATAAAATACTCTATGACTGGCGGTGATCCTTTGGCAACAACCAAAAAAGTACAAGGCATACAATCGGATACTACCCTTTTGACCATCGATGAAATGCTCCAACAACTTTCCGTCTGCTACAATCGACCAACAACTACTCGTGAAACCAAAATTGCCATTATTGAATCCTATGCAACTCTTTTCACACTCCTTGGAACTGATTTTGTGGAAACCAATTATGCTACCATTGTCAAGCACATATTTAGTGAGCTATTGGAAGGTGGATCAAAACCTATGGTCGTCGATGCTTCTTCCGGTGCCTTTAATCGTGCTCAAGTATTATTTTTGCTATACAACACTATTGGAAAACGGCTTCTCAGCGAACAGGGTCAAGCAGCTGCGATCCGGATCCTTGTCACTCAGTGGATCAAGTCATGGCCATCACTTACACCTACGAAACCCTCTGCCAACAAGCATACTCTTATATGTGCTACCAACCTGGTCTCTTTTTTGGTCTGTGAACTGGAAGGTGCTGCAGTATCCGTGCAGGTAATTTATTAACTAAATTAGGATCCTTATTCTTAATGCTTTGCCTTTAGTAACCATTCATTCTTCTTTTCGTTTTTTTCTTTTAGGATGTCTTGGTGGACCCATTATTCGTACTGTTGACTCATCCCAGCTTATCGGTTCAAACAGCGGCTATTTGGTGTATACGGTGTGTCTGTTATTCTGTTCCAGCAAACCTGCCTTATTTACTACCTCGATCCTTGAATGCCTTGGAAAAGGACCTGGCCAACCTGTCAAACCCAAGTACAACTATACAAATACATCAGCGAACCATTGCTTATGCCCATGCCTCTGCTGCCATTATGAGTGTTTTCCCTGCTCGTCCCATCTACACCTCTTTTGACCTCAGTGCTCGTGCTATGGCTATTGCTACTCAACTATTGAAAAACATCAACAAAGAAACTCGGATAGCCAGCATTCAAGTTCAAGTTGCATGGATTCTGGTTGGGTCTTTGATGTGTCTTGGTCCAAATTTGGTGAAACTGCATCTTCCTCAGCTGTTACTATTCTGGAAAAGCGCCCTACCGAAACCCACTGGGAAAGAAGCCAATGCAATCAGGAATGAAGCAGAATGGTCTTACTCTCTCCATGCCCGAGAATGCGCAGTCACATCGATATACAGCTTTTTACTACACAACAATCTTTCTTTGGTCACCTTGGATATTGCAAAACGCGTATCAGCTCTACTCAACAATGTGTTTGCTTTTTTGGCCACCGCTCCTGCGACATTTTCACCATCCGTTGTATCACCGTGCTTGCCTTACGAAACAAAACTTACCGATCAATACTATACACTGCGTCGGCGACTCTTCCAGTGCTTCGTTACACTCCGGCCATTGCTATCGACTTACGAATCATCGCTCACTAGCTTACTTCGGAATTCACTGGCGATATTTACGGAGCCAGAAAGGGTAACACCATCTTCAGGCACACGCTCTCAGGTGACGGCATCTGTTCCTGGTCAATTTGTTAGTTTATGGTCTGCGACGGATGGTCATGGATATGGTGTCACAAGCAAACTGAAAGGCTATCATGTCGATGTTGGGACTGTAGATGCGGATCAATACGAAGACAACCTCCGGGGCAAAGAATGGGTCACGAAGGATCGATTTGAACGGATTGAAGAATTATTGGAACGGCCTATTATTGGATCGGCAGAACTGGATCCTCTTTACCTTTACACAACCTTCGATAAGGATGCTCGAAAGACCGCTATTCCTCAACCAGTCGCTCCTTCAACATCTTATGTGGATGCCAGTATTGAACTATTTGCAACTCTCTTCCCAAGTCAACCTCCGCCAGTGCAAGAATCAACGTATGAACAAATTGCAAAAGTGGTCAAGGATAGCCGATCGGAAAAAAACTCACCGAAGCGGGCGGCTGTGCTAGTCAACGTGGTTGTGGCTTTACTGGGTGCTTTGAAGAACATGATGACTGCTTCGAAAAGCCATCAACAGCAAAAAAATACTTCTCCGGGGCAAAGGAAAAATGGAAACAACACAGACATTGTGGTTCAAGAAACGATTGCCATAGGGCGGGCAACACAATTGGTACAAGAAATCTTGATGGAAGCAGTGGGTCACCCAGATCCTTATTTACGAAATGCCGCAAGTGAAACGATGGGACGACTGACCGCAATCGTGGGTGGTTCATTTGTTGCCTCTCAAATGCAGCAGTTGGTGGATTTGGTGGTTAGTAACCGTGACCCTGATGTCCGTGCAGGTTGTGCTCTCACTATTGGCTATATATACTGTCATGTCGGTGGTATGGCGGCGGCTCCTCATCTCAAAACAATTGTGGGCATTCTTTTGTCTCTCAGCAGCGATCCTCATCCCGTTGTCCATGTTTGGGCGTTGGAGGCTTTGGCGATGACGGTCAGTGCAGCGGGTCTTATGTTTTCTGGGTTTGTCAACAGCACATTGGGAATGGTGACCAAGCTTTACCTTAGTGAAACCCATGAACCTGGCAGTGGATCGGTGGCGGTATCGAACGCGGGGATGTCAGTTGGTTTTACAGCATATCAAGAATTTGGGCGGATTATCTATGAACTGATTGGTACTCTCGGACCTGAATTACAAGCCTCTTCGAAAATCCGTGAACTGTGCCTCAATATGGTGGAAGAACTCAAGCTGGAACCTGATGAACGTGTCAACCTCGAGGCCATCCGTTGCATTCAGCATTTCCTTATGTTTGCTCCTCAGTATTTGGAAACTCATGAACTGGTGCCATATCTTCAAAACCAACTTACGTGTCTTCACATCCCATTGAAAAAGGCGGCGGTAACCTGTCTCTATCAGTTGGTTCAACGTGACGCAAGCTTAGTCTTCAAATCAGCACAACCAGGCTTGGATAATGAATTGTTCAAAATGCTTGATACCGATCCTGGATTATTTGACGTCAAGAACGTGATCAAAAGCTGGCTCAAGGAAACCTGTGTACAAGAACCATCGGTATGGGTGAATATCACGAAACGTATATTGACGCGAAATACTCCACTGGAAAACGCTTCCTCTGCTGGTGAAACATCTGAATTCGAATCGCCCTTTGATAACGGTAATCGTGGTAGCAAAACAGGTGATAGAGCGTTTGGTGGTGACGGTGATGACGGTAACGACTTTGATGACGACTATGGGGATGATGATGCGGATGGGTTTGGTGATGACGATATTATCGACATACCGACTTCTGTGGCCGATGCCTCTGGTATGACGTCCAAGCTTTCGGTGAATGTGGAAATCCCTCCTAGATGGCGCACCCAACTGTTTGCTTTACAGTGTCTCCAAAAAACAATTGATCTAATTTCTACTTATGGTGGGCCGGAGCATTTCAATTTGGTGCTTGCAAGGAAACGACGGCAACAAGCAGGACTTGGCGACTATCTTGTATTCCGTGTTCCTGACCTCATTCGATTGTCTTTTACTGCAGCAACAGCTCAAGTAAATGAATTGCGACTCGGTGGCATTGCTCTTTTGAAAATGGTTATCGAGGTAAGAAAAAATAGTCCCTCTCTTATGCTTATTTACTGATTTTATATGATAATTGTAGAAATTTGCTGGAACCGAAGATGCTGATCTCGAGGAAATGTTACTGTTGGAACAATATGCTGCTCAAATTGGTGCTGCCCTTACTCCTGCGTTCGGATCAGATTCATCATCGGAAATTGTATCAGCGGCTGTGCGTGTGTGTGCTATTTATGTTGGAAGTGGTATTGTCAAAGATTTGTATCAGCTTGGCCGTGTTCTTAAACTGCTGACATCAGCGTTGGATAGATGCAAGGACGAATCGAAACTCTCCGGCGTTGGTGAAGTCAAGGACCTCAGTCCTCATGCGTCTGTTATGGTCAAACTCTCTGTCCTTAATGCTTGGGCTGAATTACAAGTAGCAAGCCAAAAGCAAGATTACCTTCGACAAATTTTGCAGCCGTAAGTCTAACAGGACGGGAAAGATACTTGAATTATCCAGGGGTTGTTTATTCACCTTTTTTTTTTTTTTTTTTTTGTATATAATTCTAGAAATTTAGCAGCACTTAGTCCTTTATGGTTACGCTCATTGCAGGACTACGCTCGTATTCGTCTTGAATCAGATATCACCGCTTTGTCAAGTAGTACTGAAGGTTTACATGCATCATCTTCTGGTGGTATGGATTCTATGTACTCTGCTGCTACAAAAGAGGTCGTACTTCCTGTAAGTAATTCATGTTAAAAAAATGATAGGATACCCTAATCTGACAATAATATCTCATTTGCAACTCCATTTAGTACTATCGTCGCTCGTGGCTGAAGATTATGGAGGCAGTAGCAACATTGATTGAAACAAAATCGCCCTCGATGATGGAAGCTTTGTCAAAGAATAGCAACTACACTAGTACAACTGACAGTGAAGGGAAAAAACCCTCTGATTTATTTTACATATTATTTGGACTCTGCGTAGAAAATCTGTCTCGGATATCAAGCAGTAGCTCTGGAAGATCAGACGTATCATCAATGATGGTGATCTGTTTGAATGCGTTAAAAACCTTTGTACAACCATCTCTTACTGGTGCTCAATTTTTACCGAAGGCGATCTTTTTGGAATTCATGAATGTTTTTGACCGTTTGATCCAAACCGAAGGCTATCATGTGCAACTGATCATAATAGAAACTATCCAGCGGCTAATCGCATTTTACGGTGCAGAATTTCTTTGTGATGATTTGGAAAATAGCACTGAATCTTATGGGTAAGCCAACGATAGACAAAGGCAAAACATAGCTTCCTACTCATCTTTGCATAATATCTTTTTAGTGATCTGATTGCTGTCAACGACTCCTTGGATTCGGATGTCTTCCCTACTACAGCGAAGTTGTACTATTTGCTACGACTATTGGTGAATGTCTTTGTCCATCATATTCCTTCGCTCCGAAACAAAAGCTTATCAGCTCGTAAGTGCTTGGCTTCCAGTATTCTTAATTCATCCACTCATTTACTTTTATTTATATAATATAGGACCATTTATTGACAACGACAAGGACACTGTATCATCTTTACAACAACGCTCTCTTGATGCTCTTGCTCAAATGATCAAAATCACGCCTCCCAAATACAGAGTGGATCTGTTGGCCATATCCCTGCATATATGCATAGGTAATACTAACTCATGTTTTCACGATAAAAGAGAGAAAAAAAAAAAGGCCTATTTTACTTAACTCATATGTTGTACCTTTTCTTAGAAATTCTTACGTCTCGTGAATTACATGCAACTTTGGGGCCGTCGGTGCTTGTGTGCATGAAAATAATGCTACATCAAATCGAAAGTGATCTATCGTCCTCTGAAATTCGCTCATTGTCGAAGGTGGTGTGTAATGCTTTACGTATTCTTCTGAGAAGTGTCTTTGTGTAAGTAAAAAAAACAAAAAACAAAAAATGACCATCCACACATTTAAATTCATCATACTTTTTAATCTTGTAGTGATACCTCATCGGAAGAAAACATTCAGTTAGGAAAAAATCAATTACTGGCATCTGTACTTATTATAACTGGTTGCCCTCAAGCGGTAGCGCAAAACCCTGAAGGATTGGATTTGCTTATAGATGTGGTGAAAAATGGATTGGCTGTCGAAGATTCTGAGGTACGGAAAATATAATCAAATATACTAGAAAAAGTGAAGTGTTGGAATACGTAGGCTCAATTTTTTTGTGGATAGATTATACGCGTATGTCATCAATGTATCCGTACTTTGTTAGTTTTACCTGAAAAAGCAACAGGTTGTGATGCATCGAAACTTCTTGGGCGTCAGTTTACTAGTGCAATTATGCCGCTGCTCCTCAACCGTATTTTATCACACCAATCTTCTGACAGCAACTCGCAAAAATCAACACCGGCATCTATGGAATCCCTATCTGATGATATCAAGACACTTACTGTGCTTCCCACTTCAGCACCTGAAAAACAAAGTACAGCAAAAAGAAGAAAAAGAAAGAAAACACACGTACCAGTCCTCGCTAATCTTTTTTTATTATTTTGGCATCAGAAATCCAACTATTACAAATCATCATATCAACACTGGTGGTACTGCTCGACAATCCTCCATTTGATGAAAATTTATCGATGCTTCATTCGGTTGTGATACAACATATACTGTCTTTAGCGACATCGAGTCCACAAGCCTTCAAAGATACCGTGGCACAACTACCGAAGCACGTGCGTGACAAACTGGAAGCAAGCGTACGATACAACGTTGTTTCAAGTCAGCAAAAGGAAATGCGGCACCAGCAAGAACTTCAACAAAAAGCATCAAGAACAGACGATGGAAAACAACCCACTATTCAACTCAAAATGAACTTCGGAAACTTCTCTTAGCGTTAGTTATTCCTTTCCGTATATTTATTTAAATGCTTATTCTGTACTATTTATTATTCTTCTTTATTTATATCTATTGACCTTATTTATCGACTTTTTATTATATTCTCCATGAAAAATTATCAAATCAATAAACACACAACATATATTTGTATTCTTTTGACCAATTTTACTCCAGTATTAATTGTTTGGCGTTGCTCTTTTCATCAGGATTGAAAATTCATGCAACTCCTTCCCTCAAAAAAAAAAGTGATCCAATTTTTTAAAATGCAGCTCGATTTAACTTTTTTTTTTTTTTTTTTTTTTTTTTTTTTTTTTTTTTTTTTTTTTTTTTTTTTCTGGTTCTCCCTTTCACAAATACTTTTCTCCATGTCTGGTTACTTTACTGATCTGTTAACCAATGATGCAATTGTCCCTGCTTTATGCGATGACGACGATGTTGACTTCATTATTACCGAATCCCGACAAATAAATGACTCTTCATTATACCTTCCTGCAAAGCGATCTTTGACGTCCATTTCAACTGAACAGGACATGTGCCTCATCAACTCACTTCCAACTGTCTCAACTGTATCAAGATTCTCTTCTTTAATTCCTATTGATGTTTCTTCCATCGACGTATTGGACTACCAAGAACAACAAGAACAACAAGAACAACAGGAACAACAAGAACAACAGGAACAACAGGAACAACAGGAACAACAAGAGCAACAGGAACAACAGGAACAACAAGAGCATCAAGAGAAACAAGAGCAACAGGATCAACTATCAAGTCGACTATCAGTGGATGATCAACCAGACAGCCAACAAGTCGCGTCAAGTACAAGGTATATCCTAGGATTATGTAAACAGAAGCATATTTTTGATAATTTTATTTATATGTATAGAGACTCGATTATGGCTTCTATTGAAGCTACTTTTCTGGAAATATTAAATTCGCTCTCCATGCTCAAGCCCGTAGAACTACCATTTATGATAAGAGCCCTGTAAGTAAATCACAAACATTTTCACACCCCCACCCCTCAAATGACGCCGTACTAAACCTATTATATCTTTTATCAGACAGCGACGATCAAACACGACTGGCTCCTCATCATCATCATCGGTGCTCTCTGAGCGTATGGATCAGGATAATCTGCAAGATATCAGCGAACCTCGATTGAAGATCCTGTCCTTGAATCACACAATGGCCGCCACCACGCTAAGTAGGTAACTTGTCACTCAGTAAATGAAACATATATATATATATACCACTTATACAATCCCTTTATTTATTAGCTCGATACGTCCGCGTTTTGGAGGCGATTTATGAGGCTTTGGCAAACAACATCATGATGACAAAGCGTGATATCTTTTATCGTGATTTGCCTCTTTTCAAATCGCAGCCAACAGTGGATAAGGTAACATATATATTAGTATTAAAATAATAATACATATTGGTCGCCTTTATTTTTCATATGGAAATATATATATATGATAGATTGTAGATGATATCTGCTGCCATTACAATGTGCCTCGATCAAGCTTGAATGTTGTAAGTTTTAACAAATGCAAAACTCATTAATATATATATATATATATTTATACATATATGCGTATATTAATTGGAGGATAGAGTGCGTCTGGAAAGGGTCGAATCTATGGTCCAGCGAACATTATTTTGAAGAATCATCGTGTTTTGAACTGTATGGCTGTTGCGAATGATGGTGACGAAGACTGCAACGATGAACATGGTTTGCTGATTCCTCCTATCAATCAAATACTGGACATTGATTGCCGGGCACAATTTGTCGTGGTGATTGAAAAAGAGGTAAGCGATATCATTATATCTATCTGAAGGAAGCTATCTTATATTTTCATGTTATAGGCTAGCTTTCGTCACCTTGTTTCAATCGGGTTTGTCCAAATGCTCCTCCAACAGTGTGTCCTGATTACTGTAAGTCGAAAACTGTTATCAATGGATCGACTTTGATCTACATGTATACTCACTATGAGTCCTTTTTTTTTCTTTTTTATTTTCTTATCAGGGATGTGGTTACCCGGTACCGTAGAAGAATTATCAATTAATTAATAATACAATATGAATAGTGGCAGCGCTCACCCTTTTTTTTGAACTTATAACCGATAGGACTTTGCTACGCGACATTTGGTCAAACATATATCAACAAGATATCCTACTATGCCTATTCTTGCTGTCATGGACAACGATCCGTATGGACTTGATATATATTCTATTTACAAGTGGGGTAGTTTGGTAAGGCAAAAAGAAAATATAACATGAATGACTTGCATGACGAATTTTATTACCTGTATTTTTTTTTCTCCTAGGCTCAGGCACATGACTCGGTGAATTTGACTATTCCTTCAATGAAATTTCTTGGACTTGAATGCGGTGATCGTACAACGTAAGAGCACAAGAACCAGTTAAAATAAACCGCTATATTTCTTAACACTAGTCAATTTAGATATCAAATTCCTGAAGTTGCTTATGCTCCACTTACTTCTAATGATCGAGAAAAGGGGATTCGGATGATCATGGCTGCACAACAATTACAGCGCACTCAAGCTACCAACCTTGAGCATAAGTCATTTATGTAAGTATGAACTATTAATGACTTTTTTATAATGTATCAATTATATTAATGGGGAATATCTCTATATTAGATTGGAATTATGCAAGGTTCTTCATATGAATCAGAAGTGTGAACTGCAAGCTCTTGTTACTGATGGTCCTCTTGGTTTTATTGAATACTTACGGCTAAAAATTGAACGTTACATGGGCTCTATATATTCATACTAGTCATATTATATCTAGCATTACCCATCAACTCCTTGAATTAGTATACTACATATTCCCAACTTCCATCTCACATTAGCACTTATAAAAAAAATAAAATCCCAATCTTCGTACACTTTTTTTTTTTTTTTTTTTTTTTTTTTTTGCATGATCAAGCCAGCGACACAAATCGTTAGCTGACTTAAGAAACATGTTGATTAGTTCGGTGTGTGATGTCGAATAGATTTAGTTTAGGTATGGTAATTATCATATCGTACTTTATGTTATCTTTCAGTAAAATAAACTCTCAGGCATACGACTGACTCATTGGGATATCATTGATTTTACAGGGTGCCAAGAAGGAGGGTGGGGTTATTTTTGTGTATGCGTATAAGTGCGTGTACAAACAAGACATTGTGTGTGTGTGTGTTGTGTAAAAAGAAACAAGAAAAAAAGCTGCCGAGTATATTATTTCTGTTGTCTCTGTGTCGCATACCAATTATAAATAATAGTGTTTGTAATATGCTTTGTAACTACAATTCATACACAGGTCACTTCCAAGTGCAAAATGGCACCCATTTCAAAATTTCAAAAAGTGACACGGGTAGAGGTATGTTTGTGTATTTGAGAATTAGTGCTAGTTTTAAATATATTATATATATGGTGCAATCCAACAAGAACGCAAAGTGACTTAAAACATTGTCATACCAGCAAAAAGTTGCTCTACTGTACTGGGGCAAAAGGGGTGGGGAGAGGCAATTAGCCGTATATAAGCTGAAAAAAAACAGTGTAATGATTGATAGCAGCGGTTACAATGCATATAATGAACTGCACTCATTTTTATGATTGGTCGAGTAGAAAAGTGATCTAAGGCTGTGAAGCAGCCCCTGTATCTTTATAGAAGAAAAGTAGTTATATTGGGTGAACTGGAAAGCAAGTGTTTGGTAGGGAACTCACAAAATAACTACAGAAGAGATTTTATTACTATCAGATGGATCAGAGTATGGTTAAGAAAAATATATATATTATTCGAGTCTATCGGTAGATACTAAAACTAAAGGCGAGGTAGGATTCATTGTGACAGGGTAGGTGACAGGGTACAAGACCTATTGGAGGAAGCATGAGGTATCCGTATGCGAATTTGACGAATGGTCAACACTAATCTAAAGGCTTAATTGTAAAATGGGAACTAATATAATACTACATTACAAGGCCTGAGAAAACCAGAAGGGGCCGTCTTTGACTGAATATGACAATGGTCAACATTAATCAAAAGGTAGATTGGTACTAATAAAAAAAAAAGGATCTATTGCACAAGACATGAGAGAGACTAATAGCACACTTTTCTTTGAAGTATGAAAAAGAAATATATTTTATTCAGATGTTGCTATAAACTATGGACTATGAGAAACTAACGTTAAACTAAACTAATAAGACTCCAAATAGTCAGTTAATGGAGGACCTATAACCTAAATCCAAAATGAAAGGGTTTCCCCATGCACCTTGTAATCCCTGTTCTGAAAACCCCTCTAAACTAGTCCTGAAACTAATCTAAGATCAACATAACCTATAGAAGTTGAATGGTGAAGAAAAAAATGAAAGAAAAAAAAATAATCAAAAAGAAAGAGAGCGAAAATAAAAAAATAAAAAAAGTGGAGAGGAAAGAAATTTTATGTGGGCGGGATATGAAAATTTTCTGTGGTGAGAATTGGTTTGTGTGCATGATTGCAACGCTATATATTTCAATAGTGTAATAGTGTGAACGTAAATAAATGAAAGTCGATTTATTTCAAAACAAAAGTAAGACAAAATGTAAAATACTGACTATGATAAAGAATAATACAGAGTATAAAATAAATAGATAACACTAAAATAAACCAAACTACGCTTTTGAGGGAGCTAAACCAATGCGCGACATCTTGAAGTCATACACAGAATAGTAATTTCTCAAAAAGGTGTCGCCCATAATAACCAAGGGAGAGTTTGCCTCTGCTACACCAGAGAAGCACATGGATGGATCATCAGAAGAGGAGCGTTCACGAATCATGTCAGCAATGGGTACTGGGAAAGACTCATCACCCAGCATGAAGGTCACAGAGCTATTGGTGGCTGGATGACAAGGTACACGCCATCCATATGTGTTACTGTATTTTGCACCAGGAATGGCTGCATGGAAAGCTTGCGAGAGAGCCGAAGGCAATACCGTCAGTGTTGTGCCAGTATCAATGATTGCTTGTGAGCTTCTTGGGCTTGAGATAGTATGTCCACCAACTTCCATACCAAGAAAATCAACTTGCCAATAATTCTGTCGGCTCACCTTAATATATTTAAGGTCACCAGCAAAGTGGTCGGGATTTACGCCACCAAAGACCTAAGGGTACATATACACACACACGCAAATACACATACCACAAAAAATTCAGTTAAACACTTATTATTTTTTATGCAACATCGTGCTGAAAATTATTATAAAAATAAAAAAAAAAACCCCCCCAACTTACCGCTTCACCTTTGCCGCCAGCATCACGAATACGACCGAGGTAAATACCAACTACAGGTTCGTCAATTTCCCCAGCATCATACATACTTTGGATAATGGACTTGGTTTCACCAGTATAAGACAAAGAAGGAAATGAAAGGCCGAGAATACCATCCATCAATCTATCACTTGTGAGACCCGTAGATTCGGAATTTGCCAACCCAATAATTTGGTCAGGCTGAGAGGAACCACCAATATGGATTGTATCCTTCGCCGTTACCTATCATACATAATTGTTAAGTCCCTACTTCTTCAACGCTTCATTTTATATGTATATAATGATGCTTACTCCCATGACACCAGAACCATCACCATAGCGTAATGACCAAGACTTGTTGATTGCTTCAAATGTGGATGATTCATTGGGGCTAAAGATGTTGTGCCCTTTACATGACTGGCAAGGTTTAGATGGAATCCAAATATCAGCGCTTCCGGTATCCAAGTTCATTCGGAAGTATTGGGGAGGTGTACCTATACCTATGGTGCCCAAGTACTATGCGAAGCATTGTATTATGAAAAGAAAAAAGCGGAGGGAGGTGATGTGATTTTAGTTTTGCCTGACTTCGGCGTTTCAATTGTTGGGGTCTCTTTTTTTACCTCTACATCGACGAAGGCACTTTCTAATTCTATAACAGCGGCAGCGCCCAGTCTAGTATATTCATCCATAATACCATATTTCGAAAGTACGTGGTTCACTCTTGCTGGAGTATTCCAAACCTTACCAGTACGCTGTTCTAAATTCATTCTAGAAATAATTTCAGTTCAATGGCTGTCATGTAGTGTATATTACATTACTTACTTGAAACGCCGATCATGTGGCGGTGTTGATTCAGCATGAATTGTGGAGATACTTATGAACGCACCTGCGACAGCGAGAAGAGAACAAGAAAACCGCATTGTGTTATAGTACTATAGATAAATTTTGATAACAATGGCAATACCACAAAAAAAAAAAAAAAACCAGCAACAAAGGTCAAAAACGGTTGATATTTGTTTTGACTCTTTATAGAAAATGATTGATCTTTTTTTTTTTTTTTTTTTTTTTTTTGGACCCGAGGTGAAAACCGATCTGTATACCTCCTATGGATCGAGAACAAAAAATCATTGTTTCAACTCTACAACAATAAAGTACATAATACGATCGACATTTTCAAATGTAAATCCGTCACTAAGTCCTTTATCATTTTATTTTCAAATATCTGTGCATGACAGTTTTGTATTATAGATCAATGATACCGAAGTTGGAGCAGCACTAGATTCTGTATCATATCAGTAGTCACATATATACGCCATATTCGTTGTCATTTCTAAAATACATAACAGAATCATATGAGAGATGAAGTCAATGATAATAATAGGTATACTATATTAGTTATAAATCATCAGCCACAGCAATGCCAATCTAAAAATGATCACATAAGTGGCCCCTCTCTATTGTTCATCAATTCCTGTCACTTTGTATAGCAAAATGGATGTTTTAAAATAGATTTTATTTATCATATGGTGAAGGGAAAACGCATAACAATAGGAATAAAAACATACTGTACTAATCTAAAAACGTAAATATAATCTATTTTCTAGAAGGGGCCAAGCCAATAACAGCGTCCTCGAAATTGTAGCTGGAATAATAGTTTCGCAAAAAGGTTTCTCCCAAGATAGCCAGACCCGCGTCCGATTCAGCCAAACCAGTGACACACATAGAAGGATCATCAGCAATATAACGATCACGAATGAGGTCCATAAGAGGTACCGGGAAATCCTTGCCACCAATCTTGAAGGTCACAATGGTGTCAGAGACAGTATCACAAGGGAAGAACCAACCATAAGGACGGATGAATTCACCACCAGGGATAGAATCATGAATGGCTTGAACAATAGAAGAGGGAAGGATATTAAGAGTAGTACCAGTATCAAGCATAGCTTGATTTGCTCTAGGACTTGTGTAAAGTTTCCCATCGATTTCCACACCACCAAAATCCACTTGCCAATATCTTTGTCTTGTCACTTCAATATACTCCAAATCACCAGTAAAATGATCTGTATTCACCCCTCCAAAGATCTATCAAGACAATGAAAATGAATCGGTCAAGTTATATATATATATATTGACCTTGGAACCATTTCCAACTTACCGCTTCGCCTTTGCCGCCATCACGCGTGCGACCCAGGTACATTCCAACCACTGGCTCGTCAATTTCACCAGCTTTGTACATATCCATAATAATTGATGAATTTTGATTAGTGAGGGATATCGAAGGGAAAGACAGACCAAAAACCCCGTCCAATTTGTTATTCCTTGCAAAAGAGCTCGACTCGGAAGTGGCGAGGCCGATGATTTGATTGTTGTGAGAGAGATCGCCAAGTTTCACGACATCCGTTCCAGTGACCTAAGCAAAAATATACAAAAGTAAATTAGATTGAAGTTGACTTTGGAGATATTTTGAATAATACATACACCGTCCACATAAGAGCCATCAAGGTAGCTTAACGACCATTCCTTGTTTAGTGCAGCATAACTGGTAGAGCGTTCTGAATCGAAGAGGGTATGGCTGCCGCATGAGTGACAGGGCACAGAGGGAACCCATATATCGGCACTGCCAGTATCCAAAACCATATCAAAGGGTACAGGAGGGGTCCCTATGCCGATAGTTCCCACATACTATTGCAGGGAAAAAGAAGAATGAGAAAGCAAAAAAAGAAAAATATGAGATGAACTTTTTTCGATGGCGGATTTCAAAAATCCATCAGTGCCTTTTTTTTTTTTTTTTTTTGACGACATATATGCTTACCTCGACATCAACGTAAATGCTTTCAAGATCAACTTCCGCCATTTGTTTCATTTTAAGATTTTCATCAACAATTCCATATTTGCTTAGGATGTTGTTTATTCTTGTAGGTGCATTGACTGCTGTCACTTCTTTCTTCTTTAGTTCCATCCTATTTTTTTTTTTTTTTTTTTTTTTTTTTTTTTGTTCGTCATGTATAACGGAAAAAACCAGGTCAATGATATATCGCTTTGATTTGTCAACTACCTAATTTTCCTATTACTTGAAGCTATTATTCTTAGGAACATTATTTGTGAGTGGCAGTGGTGATGGTTGAGCATTGACTGTTGAGTTCAATAAAAATACACTAGCAATAGCTATAAGTGAAAATGAATTGCGCATATTGGAGAGGGGATAAGCAAGGAAAGCAATGGAAGAAATTTCTAACAAATAGAAACTAGAAATAAAAATAAAAAAAATAAAAAACACCTTTTTTAATGTTTTTTTATTGCAAAGAATGATTTCAAAGATATGACTTCATTCTTCGTAAGAGAAAAGCTGAGAGCACTCGAGAGCGAAAATTACAAACGCAACCAAGTGCTTCTTTACCATATCGGCATTTCATACATTAGATTCTGTACATACTAAATGCTTAGCGTTGTCAACCAATATTCCCTCTCTTCGGGTTCGGCATTCCAATCAATTGATCTTTTTCCTAACACACGTCTTTCTCCTTGGGTTCAGCATTGGGTCACAATCATAAATGCATCATGCCATTAACACAAGCATGCACACATGCACATATGCACACACGCACACACGCACACACGCACACACACACTCATACACACACAACAGGTCATAGTGATAAAAGGTTTCAACCGGAAAACTGTATTTTTAAAGGCGAAGTTTCTATTTTTATTAAATATCGTGAGAAGACATAATCAAAGGGTAGGGTTTTACGTAAAATACATTCAAAATAACTAAAAGACTAATTGGTATACAAATAAAAAGACATTCAATCACAAGATCCAGAGTGACAATTGTAGTAGACAATGAAGGTGAGAGTGTGGTTGCTGTCGAGTATATTAACGTGCCGTAAGAAATCCATTTTTCCAGCGTAATCGTTAATGCTGATGCAAGGAAAAGTGCAGGTGAGACGATGAGAATCAGTAGCGATCGTTTGGATTTGTCTTCAGGTACTAGGGCCGCAGTTGTGGTTGAAGTGGCATATTTAAATCCCGCCCTTTCTTCCTTTGGTGCATGGCGTGTCAGACTGTACTTGAGGTTCATTTTATACCGGGCATAGATCGAGGATGCTAGATTAAGTAACACACAAATGGACAACACAGTGATACAAATAGCACTAGAAAGCGACAAGCCCATCGTTTGAGCCGAATCGTTCAAAATAAATTGGCAGCAGACCAAAGAAATCACGGTAGACCCATAAATCAATAATAACGCGATATTAAACCACCGCCAAATCGAAACTGGGTTCATGTGCATCATATCACCATCATGCGAATCCATGATAGATAATTTCGAGATTCTTGGATTCATATGTAAAGCGGACCACCTTCCGTAATTACTGAGTACCACTACGTAGAATTTGAAAAACTGAAGCTGAGCATCAAAGAGACCGTTGTACAAAATAACTGACAGGCAGGGGAAGGCAAATTGCATAGGCGGAGGTGCATCGTATAGCCAAGACCTGTATCCGTCGACAGACGCTGGCCCATCATGCGCCATACGTCCCACAGCAGTGAGTGCTGAAAAAACGGCGAATAGCAGATTAAATAAAGCCAACTGACAATAGACTTTTGGGTTCGTCCGATAACGAATCAATGGTAATAAAAACAAAATGAAGAATAAAGCTGCATATACAAACCAAATCACAAGCTCTGCCCCCATCAAAAGTAACAAAAAAAAAAAAAAAAAAAAACGAAGAGGTGAGCAATAAATATTGTAGAGGACGACAAACTAAAAAAAGAAAAATCAAGACAACAGGCTTTTTATATAAAATCGATACATTTATTCAAAGCCCAAAATAAACACAGAAAGCCCCAGCCAAGACATAAACAATAAAGCAAACTGTTTATTTGATATATATATATATAAATGTAATTAAAACTAAGTATAAATTTCTACAAATTCACTATCACACTAAGGTAATTAAAGTCGTTCAATCACAATGGCACTGGCACCACCGCCACCTATGTAGAAAATAAATAAATAGAAAATTTCGTCAATATCACACTAATAAAAAAGATTCCTCCCCTTTCACTTTCCCACTTACCGTTACAGACACCAGCACAACCGTATTTGCCGTTGTTTTGCTTCAATACTGAGTTCAAAGTGGTGATGATTCTTGCACCAGAACAGCCAAGAGGATGACCCATAGCAACAGCACCACCCCAAATGTTGCTATTCATACAGAAAAAAAAAAAAAGATTAATCAATATTGTATCCACTTTTACTACTAGGGGAAGAGGGGGTTCAACTTACATCTTTTCATCGTCAATGTTCAACAGCTTCTTGTTGGCACAAGCAACGACTGAGAAGGCTTCATTGATTTCAAAGTAGTCAATATCTTGTAAAGTCAAACCGGCGTGCTTGATGGCCTTGGGAATAGCAAGAGCAGGGGATGTGGTAAACAAGTTGGGAGCTTGAGCGGCATCTCCCCATCCAGAGATCTTGGCCAACAAGGGCAAGTTGTATTTTTCAGCGGCAGCCTTGCTTACAAGCACCAAAGCAGAAGCACCATCGGACAAGGGAGATGAGTTGGGGGCAGTGACGGTACCGTTCTTGGGGACAAAGGCAGGGCGGACAGCACGTAACTTTTCTTCGTTGAGTTTGGCGACTTCGTCATCTTGTTCAACCACACGATCGGGCTTACCACGGCCTCCTGAGACAGTGACGGGGACGATTTCTTCCTTGTAGTGACCAGCAGCAAAGGCAGCTTGAGCTTTCTTGTAAGAGTTGACGGCATAGTTGTCTTGATCTTCACGGGTGATCGAGTGAGTTTCGGCACATTCTTCAGCAGCAATACCCATCAAGTAGTTGTTGTACACATCTGTCAAACCGTCCTTCACAATACCGTCCACGACTTCAGCGTTGCCATAAGTGGAACCGAAACGTTGCTTGGGCAAGTAGTAGGGAGTGTTGCTCATAGATTCCATACCACCAGCGACAATCACATCAGCATTGCCCAACATGATGCTTTGAGCACCCATGATGACAGCCTTCATGCCAGAAGCACACACCTTGTTCACAGTGGTGGCCACGGTTTCGTTCGTAAGACCGGCACCAAGAGCAGCTTGGCGAGCAGGGTTTTGACCGAGGTTGGCTGACAACACACATCCAAAGACAACTTCTTCAACAGCTTCCACAGGCAAATTGACCTTCTTGACAGCACCTATATCATAAAAAATCCCACGGTCAATATATCCCTCCTACCATAATATCGGTCATCGCCGCCGCGCGTCTCCTATTCCTTTCCCTTTTTACCTTCAATGGCAAGAGATCCGAGCTTGGTAGCGGGTAAAGAGGCCAAAGAACCATTGAAACCACCAAGAGGAGTACGTACGGCAGCAGCAATGTAAACGT
The DNA here is from genome assembly GCA_002105175.1 of Absidia repens. NCBI lineage: Eukaryota > Fungi > Mucoromycota > Mucoromycetes > Mucorales > Cunninghamellaceae > Absidia > Absidia repens. The sequence continues at coordinate 1,029,163 of MCGE01000004.1, read as the reverse complement.
CTATGATGACATCAAGAAAAAAAAAGGTAAAACGTCAGTAAACTCAAGCAAATTTCATTTTCGCGATCATAAACAGGATGGTATATCTTCATCCTTTGTTAGGACAAAGAGCTAATCAAAAAAGAGCACCTACCACGTTGTTGAGTCATGTTGAAGAATGAAGATATAGTTGAAAGATGAAAGAGAAAAGAAAAAAAGAAACAAAAAAAGGAGCACCCACCCGCTTTTTTGTTGTTTTAAATGTCTATTGCCCGCCAACCAATGACAACCTTTGATTGGATGACTCTCTCCATTTTGACTTTTTTTTTTTGGCTGGCCAAAAAGCTTAATATACGGCGTCTCAAAAAAAAAACCTGTTCTCTCGATTTTACTGCCAGATGTTAGGTGTTCATGTATACACATAGGGCATGAATTAGAGGGGGCGGTGGGGGGTTGTTCTGACAAAAAAAAAAAAAAAACGACCATCAATTTCGTTTTGTTTACATGATCTAAAAGCACAGGAAAAAGTGAGGATGTCTTACACGATATTTTTGACACTAATAAACTAATTATCAAGCTTTTTGGGAGTCAAAAATCTGCATCCTTAAATGTACCCCATTCTGCGTTGTCATAGATGTGATGAGGGGCATTGAGGGATACAAGCAAAGGCCAAACTTGACAATAATAATACATGTCATCCATTGTGCCATAAGGAGAGCTGCGACCGACGAGGTCTGATTTCATTTGATCTGGATATAATTTGAAGTGTATATAACTGATCTGTTCCTATCAACTAGAAGACATTGTCACGGCTAGATTGTACTATATTGTACGTGGAATAAAGTCGTCTGTCACCCAACCCGCCTTTATGTTACCTAAAGACACATGTACTTTAAACCCGATATCGATCCGATAAATATAACATGCACCAATTGACAGAATCAAAATCCAGCGATTTTGATTTATACTTCTTCTACATACATGTCTACAATAAAAATATGATATGAAAACGAAAAAAAAAGAAAAAAAAAACGATTTGCACCAAAAGTAATTGATATTCAAAGTGTTCCTGAGACTAGTTTATCGTTCTTTTGATCTCCCTAACAAGTCAAAAAAAAAAAAAGGCGTCTACGGGGTTTCAATTATCCGTGATTTTTTTATGGGTTGTTCGGTCGATAGCCTAGTTCTATTTTTTTTTTTTTTTTTTTCTTTCTAAACAGTGTCTTCTCGTTATGCTGCGCTCTACCACATACACACCACTACAGCACATACGATGTTTAGGCGTGAAACATATGCGATGGACTTCCACGTTACAAAAGAATGACTTTATTGTCCAGCCACGATTAGATTATGGGTACATTGCCGATCATGCTCACCAAGTGGCCGACAATATGCAAGCACGGCGATATGATCCTATCAATCCTACTGCATTCCAGCATTTGTATCAACAACGTAAAGACCTATACCAGCAGCTTCTTTTGTTACGATCGCAACGGAATGCTTTATCCAAGGCAGCAGCGGCTCACCAAAAACAACAACAACAACAACAGCGGTCGAAAAAACCATCCTCCTCAGCATCAGCATCAGCAGCGGCTTTGGCATCCAACACACGCGAACGTAGTATTCAGCAAGCCCAAGTACTGAAAGCGGATATCAAAAAATACGAACTTGAATTGGAAGCGATTGAAGCAACATTGATGACACAAGCATTGTTAGTCCCCAACGCGATCCATGCTGATGTTCCTCGTGGCGATGACCCAGTGGTGCTCAAACAGATTCAGGGTGATGATAGGCACAAAAGCAACAACAATAAGGACGGTTGGAAACCATTAGATCATGTGGCATTGAACGAAAAGCTAGGATTTATGGACTTTCAGCAAGCAAGTCGTGTGACGGGGTCGAGCTTTTACTATCTGCAAGGCATGGGGGCGTATTTGGAACTGGCATTGATTCAATATGCGATGGACAAGGCGGTCCAGCGTGGTTATCTTGGTATTCTCACGCCTGATATTGTACGGACGTCGATTGCCAATGCATGTGGATTCCAACCTCGACGTGGGGAAAGTCAGCAAATGTACAGAATCAACAACGGACAGACCGCCACGGGAAATGATGATAAAGAAAATGGCGCCTCCAGCAATGATGATGGTGGTGGGTTGTGTTTGACAGGCACCGCTGAAATACCCCTGGCTGGCAAATTCATGGATCAAATTGTACCTCAAGTCGATTTGCCTCAGCGATGTGTTGGGTTTGGTCACTCGTTTCGTATGGAAGCAGGTGGTCGTGGTGTGGAAACAAAAGGGTTGTACCGGGTGCATCAATTCTCCAAAGTGGAACTCTTTGCTGTCACCACGCCTGATCAAAGCGATGCTCTATTGGAGGAATTCATGGCTTTACAGGAAGAAATTTTTACTGAATTGGGTCTGACTTTTAGGCAAGTACATATGATTTTATTCTTTTTTGGGGGGCGTATGGGTTGGTTGAGAGGCCGGGAAGGAGGGTCGATAGAACATATCAAAGTACCTAACGATAACACTCTAATTTTTTTTTGGGGCCCGGGATGATTATAGGATATTAGACATGCCAATACAAGAACTGGGTGCAAGTGCTTATCGGAAATATGATATGGAAGCATGGCTCCCTGGACGACAAAAATGGGGCGAAATATCATCAACATCAAACTGCACCGATTACCAATCTCGACGACTTTCTATTCGATATCGACCCACACATCCCACCCAGGACAATACCTTATTTTGCCATACGCTGAATGGAACGGCAATGGCAGTGCCACGGGTGATGATTGCTATTCTTGAAACCTTCCAACAGCCTGATGGTTCAGTGGAGATTCCAAAGGTGTTACAGAAGTGGATCCCTGGCCAACCAACCAAAATTACACCTTAGATTAGTTTATTTCTTTTAGTACAGTACACATATTTCCTCCTTGCACATTTAGTTTTGTAGAATTATATATATGTATATTACAAAAATAAATTTTTTTGTTGATTTCTTATTTATGGGCGTTTGTGTCTTGTATGTTGACCAAATTGGGAAAAGGAAATGGCAGTGATCGGCTGTTAAATTATTTCCCACTTTTTTGAATGCGAATGATTTTTTTTTCTTTTACTTTTTTTCTCTTCTGTTGTTTCTTGTACACGCACTCGACGAAAAGAGGAAGGATGAAATGGAGAGTCGTTATGCTGCTACTAGCCGGAGTTGGTGTCATTTATCTGGCCAGCTTGCTGCAAGATGAATCCTACCCACATCCTGCAAAAATAAGAACCTCGGATCGGATACATTACGCTGGACCTGGACCTGATACAATATTACTATCCGTACAACCAAAATATCTTTATCAAACAATGATCTACTTTGGTCAAAGTCATCGCGAACAAATTGTCTCTGGAACGGGAGATATGAAAACTGGTGTTTATGGTAAATGGAAAAAATTGTTCAAAAAACAATGTAAGACGGAAACTCATAGTAGTCCTTACTTATGTGAATATAGGCAAGATTAGACAACTACGAAAACCTATACAGTACCTACTGCAACATCAAAACGATTCGGCCACAGGAGACGGTAAAAACTGAACACTGAAAAAATAGGGGCGAGTTGCTTGGGTATATCACGTATATGTGCTTACTTGTCATTGATATAGAATGGACAACGCTCTGGGAGCATACCATAGATGGGCCTATCACCAAAGTCTCTGGACCACCAAGTGTGGATCACTCCAAACTACAATTCGCTGTACTATACCACACTGTTGAAGATGAATCGTCTCGCTATTATATCCGGGTTTACTATATTTCGAACGAAAATGAATCCTTTGAATACAAGACTCTGATTCTCCCGGGTACCACTTGGATCAAATCATTTGTGTTGGAATACAACTGCATATTATTACAAAGGTAATCACCATCATAGACAATATTCAAGCATGGTACTTATTTATTCTTTGATTAAATATATACTAGAGATCCTGATACTTATCAATATCGCATCATCGACCTCCCACGCCAATTGACTGATGCACCGCACTCTATGAATTCCAAAGAAATCATTCTATCTTCAAGCAAACCTGGATATCAAGTATCGTGTAAGTCGTTATATACGTTTATTATACATATCCAATTATCTGACTTGGATTTTTTTTTTTTATAGCAATGAATCGACTTATGGATCAAGTGGAGAAACACGAAAATGTCATATCCCAACTTTATTCTCCAACGTAAGTGAGGAATACCACACAACCAAAGAGTTGACTGACTGATCATTTTCTCTTATTAATATTTATCAACTATAGTGAAGATACTTTGCGCGTGTTCTCCTTAGACGTCTACAAGGCACGAAGCAACTTTTATGTCACAGCCTTCTTGACGGACAATGCAAGCACTGTTACACAACTGTCGACATTACGTGATGAAACCCCAGTATCAACGTGGCACTTACGGAACTATCAAATGGCGGTAAAATAAAAAGTTGAATAGGAGATGTGAAAGAGAAAAGGATCTCGTAGAATGACCTGATTTATTTTTTATTTTTATTTTTGATGATGGTGGGGGGGGCTGATGTTTTATATGATATAGGAAGACAATTACAACGAAGATGATTATTTCCGGGACAATGGAATTTTGGATATACCGCGGACGAATGATAATAGGGTTCGAATGCCATCGATCACTCTATGTAAGTGTATGAACGTACGGACGTGTGTGTGTGTGTGTGAAAAGGGGGTATCGATATTCTTGCTCATTATTACTATCTACTTGTCATCTTCATGATAAATATAGCTAGATCTACCGACGCAAAAACGGTGGCCTTCCCTATCAAACGTACACAATTTATGACAGTCGACTATATGGACAATGTGAACGCCTTGATTGAACAAAACAACAAGCAAAAAGATTGGCTCTATCGAAACAGTGAAGGTGTGATTATTCCCGAATATTACTATTGGCCCTTGGATGATTATAAAGAAGTGTATGACGTATATGACGGTGATATTTTGGGATTGAAGGTCAACAATGACGGAACGCTTCTCGCAGTATGGACAGAAAACAATTTCATTTATATTTACAAGCGCGGTGCTGGTGATGATCACGTTATACAAGACAATTCACAGCAAGAGAACCACAACAAGAACGACGCCGATCCGGTAAAGAACGATGACGTTGATGATGATGAAGCTCAGGGGACAAAGAAGTATCCGCATTCAACAACAACAACAACCACACTACCGATCAAGTCTCTATCACTTATTGATCATTTGGATGTTTTACTTGGATTACGCCTTGCACTGCCTAGCGCCACACCAGCTAAACAACACCCTGACCTTCCTCCTCGCTGGTATTTGCGTATGGTGATAACTCCTCATGATAAAAGCTCAAGGCAAGCGGTAAGTTTATAAAAATAAACCATAGAGTGTGGGTGTCTAAAAAAAAAGGGGGAGTTGAAAGGATACTTACAAAATTGTTTTTCTGTATTTCATTAGCGAATCGACACCGTTGATTTTGTCAATGCTATTTCTAGCCCATATGAACATGCTGGGAATAACTATCTATGTAAGTACATGTGGAAAATGAAATGGGTGAATGCGAGGAAATGGGAAGACTAAAAAGATATATTCATCATAAACAATGTCCATTTATATATATATATGTTTATCTACGATAGTGGTGGCATCAAGGACAGGTGTACAGTCATATATGATTGATACTATGGAACCGGCCCAGGAACTTGGCTTAGGCAGCTTCATTACTGGACAATGGGATATGCTCATAGCTATGTGTGTGATTATTGCCGCATTTGTCTTCAATGAATACCACCATTATGGCCATCTTTAGAATTAGTAATACCGAGATATGTAAGTAGGGTTAGTGTGAGATATTATTATTATTTTTATTGGCTTTAGCATATACTTTGTAATAGTTTGATATATATATACCTATCAATAAAAACCTCCTTGGTGATGATTTCTGTTGCTATTGGTTTTTTGTAGGCGGTGGTGTATGAATCAAGGGGATAATGTTAATCATGGAAAAAGTGCAGATCAATCATATGTAGAATTTAGGTGGAAAATTGAAAAAATCGGGTCTGGTGCCATATTGACGGGAAATGGATAGTTTAGTAGTTTAGCATTAGTCTAGTTATCTTTATTTAATTTTTGATTTGATTTTTTAATTTTCTTGTGAATAAACTGCTGATGACTTTCTCAAACTAGACAATGGTGGTGGTGGAGGCCAAGAAATGGTGGAAGTTGGAATGCAGAGGGGCTTTGTGAACGGGGTATTTTTATTAGTGATATGAGTAGTATTTTTTATATCAAGCTGACACTGACGTGGTACCGGTGAACAATCCACTCGGAGAGTATGTTGTTCTTGCTCAAAATTATTTAACAGTTGCTCAACTGCAATGCCTTTTGCTTCATTTTCTTGCTGTTGTAGTTGACGTTCTAATTTCGCGACTTCAATATGATGCTGCATGCGACAAGAGGATAGTGCCTGTTGTTGAGACTGAATCAATTGCTCCACTCTTTTACTGTGTGATTCATTAATCCTTTCTAAAGCTCTTTTTTTTTCTTCCACAAGTCGGTCTTTGTTGGCTAAAATGGATTGATGCTCCTTTAGCACTTTTGCATGATGTTCCTCGTTGATCTGTGCTTAGTTTAAATATAAAAAAGGAAAAAATTAGAATCTCCGCTGCTCATCGACGACCTTTTTGCATCTAACCTTTAGTTGATTGACAAGTGCTTCTATTTGCTCTTCGTAGCTTTGCGTCTTTTTTTTTTTTTTTTTAAAAAAAATAAAAAAAAATAAAAGTAGAAACAGGTTTAAGATGAGCCATGGTTAAATGCAATATTACAATGCCTCTGGGTTTACCTGATTTGGCTTGACTTTTTTGCTTTGGGCAATGATAAAATCACCATTCTTTGAGTCAGAATAAGTCTATTTCAAAAAATCAGTTAATGAACAATTGATACTTATGGCTGCAGTGTTTGTGATTGAAATTGTATTACCGTTTCTTGCAAAAATGCATCCTCATTTGAAAAAAAATCCTGATCAGCAGCAAAAATAGCGGGGTTTGAACTATGGTTTTGGTTCATTTGAATAGAGTATGATATAAATGTAAATGATGTTAGAAGTAAAAATAATAGAGAAAGAGAGAGAGAGGGAGAAATAATGGTAAAAAGTAAAAAGATATTAAAGAGCGTTTTTGAAAGAATGATGATGATAAAAGGGAGCGGCAGAAACTCAAATAAATAATTAGAACAATCATCTTTAATGAGAAAACAGCATCAAGGAGAAAGTGGCGAAAAATAAAACGTGTAATAAAATAATATTATCAAGTAGAATGCATATCAATGAGAAAAGGAGTTACGGGGCCCAGGAGTATGTGATCTATGATGAGCTTCACCACAATCAATGTTGGATTTTTTGTTTTTTATTATATATGTTAAAAAATAGAGCCGGTGTTTAAATAATTCCGTACCTCCCCCCTATTTGCTATTCAAGTTTTCTCATGTATAAAAAGCCAACTGGGAATTACATATTAAATAAATGGTACTGTGATTCTTGCACAATGCGATTAACCAACTTGTTTGACTTCCAAAGCGTAATTTTTGTACTCAGCTATTTTCAGGCAAGATGCGTATGGTTTCTTATGTGTGTATGTCGATCATTGTTTTCCCCGTCATTGCACTTGCTTGCATTTATACAGTACATCTGTGCCTAAATTAAATGAACGAGTCTATTTGACTTGAACTGTTTCCTCTCATGGTATGGGGATGGCGTTATTGATCAAGTAATGGTACCTATCAAAACCGTAATATCAACCTTTTTTCAATATTATACTGTAGCAGATATATTTTGCATGTATGTATGTACAGTACTGTACAGTACAGTAGTGCGATGTTGGGGTATATTACCAATGTTAATGTCACAAAGCGGGCACTAATCGCAGAAGGTATTGCATATTGTCGTCTTTGACATGTCGGAGTTCACCGAAAACCTAAATTATTGGTTGAGGTGTGAGAGGACGTGACAGTCAAAACAACAATTTTTAGAGTTTTTTTTTTTTTTTTTGGTTCTTCTTTTCGAACACATTTTTTAATATTTGGAATGCTTTCCCGCTTCAATGTTGTCGCTCGTGAAACTGGACTCAAAGGTAATAAAGTCAAATAATAAAATTTATAACTAGTCATTAATGCACTCGTTTTTTCAACTCATTACTTAGGAAATTGCTTATGCCGAAGAGTAATGGTGTCTCGTTTCTATTCGAGTAAAGATCCTTCTGACAAAAATACCTCCCCTCAAGAACTTCTCGACAACGATCACTTTTGGGAACTTCCTACACCAAAAACACCAGCACGAAGACCGTCGAAAGCGACAAATGGGGACACAATTGACTTTCGGCAGTTACTGGATAGCGTGCTGAAAACTCGACAAACGCAAGAGAACAATCACATTTTAGAAGGTGTGTCACACAAAACGTCAAAGCAAATAGAACCTACCAATAATGACAGCGTGAAACCCAAATTACGAACTACCTCCTTGATTGAAAAACGACTCCTTCAAATGGTTATGCAACAGAGACAAATCTTCAAGCAGAAAGCACCTTTACCTCGAACGATGATGCCAGCAATCTATAGAAAATCAGCAGCAAACAACCGTAATGACGTAGATGGATCGACCTATAAGCAACGCAACACGACCTTAGATGCAGCACAAAGTGATATTATTCGACAAAACAAATCGATTCAAGATCATGACCATGAAATCAAAACAATTGACGACTTGCTATCTACCAAGAGCCGACATCGCCTCTTAGACATGTTTATTACGTCAATGCTGGACTACCAACAACAGAATACCTTTCCCAGCTATTATTCGCGTTTGGTAAAAAATGCCATTCATCATGCTTACAACGACTTTTATGACCCATATCTTGCGATGGCGCTTTTTGAACAATGCAAAACGATAAGCGTCCAAAGTTACATTGAAGGATGCACTGTGGATGTTTACAATCAAGTTTTACAAATTCGGTGGGATGCTTGGAAGGATATCTATGGCATGTTGGATTTGATGGAAGAAATGACTTTGAACGGGATTGCATTTGACAAAGTATCAGCTGGCATTGTACAAACTATCACGGATGAAATGGAACAACAAGAGTGGTCTGGTGGCGAAAATACAGAACATGTCCGATTATGGTCTCCTGATGATATTCGATCTACTGAGCTTATGAAAACTCTTGTTGGTAAATGGATATTCAAGTAGATTTCAAGCATTAGATTATTTAGGGGGGGGTTGTATAGCTTAGATACTGTGTATATTGCTTTTTTTTTTTTTTTTTTTTGACAAATGAAACACAACGAAATAAATCTTTGATGAACCTGAATTGTACTATTGGATATGTGTGGATTCGTGAACTATCTTTTGATCCCTTTTTTGTTTTTTTCAGTCTCCGATTTGAAAGAATAAAAAGTCTTCATCCCTTTCTTATTCTTTCACTTTTCCGTCTCTCGCTTTTCTCTGACTTTCTTTCTTTTTTTTTTTTCTTCTTTCCTTTTCTTTTTCTTTTTACCTACTCTTTCTCGTAACCTCAAATTTATTCAAACATGGTTGTCACTCGTCGTATGAAAATCGAAAAAGAATCCATTGCTCACCCTTCTATCATTCTCCCTTCTGTTACCGTCACGACCCTAAAACGAGAACCTGTCTCTTCGCAATCATCGATAGCCTTTTCTCCTCCTTCTACCTTATCTCAAGAAGACTTACCTGATCTTGATCAAGCTGTCAAACGTGATGTTAGTGACGACGACTTTGAACCCTATGTACCTCCAAGATTTCGGCGCAACTCCAATAAAAAACCAGCTGGAAACAAGCGGATGAAACTTGAGGATGATAACGAAGCCCTTGTGGAAGCGGTATATTCTAATGCTAGCTTTCTCACACCCACGACCACAGCATCGAAACAAGAATCGGTGACAGCAGCCGCAACAAGTACGCCCATTGATAGAAAAGGAAAACAACGCGCGACGCCGACCGCAGCACTGGAAGTTGACAGCAATCACGACGTGAAACAAGATGGCGTTCCCAACCTACACTTACTGAATGGACAAAATTTGGACACTTATCTCTCTTCTGACCTGCAGACCATCACCTCCCCGTTCTTCTCTTCACATAATGGTGGTGGCAGCACCAAATCGGATGACGATGATGATGACGACGAGCAACAATCACCTCAGCATGACTCGGAGTTGGAACCTGATGCTTCTACATTAAATAGTCCTATTGGTGATGATAATGGCGATGCGGCGACTGTCCCTTCCAATACGGATTCATCGGATGATTCAGATGAAGACCAAACTGTTATACTGAATAATAATAACCGATCTCTACGTGGCAGACAAACTGGTACTCGTGGTCGGGGACGAGGTGGATTATCCTGGGTAAAAAAAAAAAAAAAAAAAGAATGGGTACTTGTACACATCGGTTTATTTGATTACTTACTTTTTCTTCTTCTCGCTTTAGCACAAACGCACCAACCTCAAGCTGATCACTCATCATCCAGAACTGACAAACGTGTGGGCGGATTTACGTTCGAAGGAAGCAATACCTGTCATCCCTATTGAACAACCTGAAAATTTGATTCTTCCTTTACTTCCATTTCAAAGATACGGTGTGGCCTGGATGATCCAACAAGAAAAAGATGAAGCGGTAAGGAGGATATAAACCTTTAGAAAATATCATTGACATTATCTCATCATATCCCCTTTCTTTTCTTTAGTTCAAAGGCGGTATTCTTGCTGTAAGTGCATTATATTTATATTTTGCTTGATACTCATACATTGCTTTCATACCTTTAGGATGAGATGGGCATGGGGAAGACGATACAGACCATTTCACTACTTCTTAGCGATCAGGGCAAGAAACCCAATTTAGTTATTGCTCCTACCGTAAGTTGAAATTAACAGATCAATCTAATATATATTTGTTAACTCACTGGTTTTTTTCTTACTAGGTGGCTATCATGCAATGGCAAACTGAAATTGAAAAACATACCAAAAACGACATGAAGGTCAGCATCTTTCATGGTAAGAAAACAAATCAAACCAAAAAAAAAAAAAAAAAAAAAAAGAGGAGAAGGGGATCATGTGTTAAGTTTGGCTTCTAAACTATATGGTTTAATATTATGCTGCGTAGGTACCAAACGTGAAAAGTCTGCAGCGGCTTTGTCGAAGTACGATATTGTGATTACAACATGTAAGTCGATTCAAAAAAGGAAAGAAAACTGTTATACGAGGCAAGGCGTTTAGCCACTGACGCTTTCATTCACTGCGTTGTAGACTCTGTGGCGGAAATTGCCTTTCGAAGACAAGAACGTGGATGCAAGAGGAACGATGAACTGGTCAAGGAAAAGTCGGTATTGCACAAGGTCCAATGGCATCGAATCATATTGGATGAAGCTCATTGTATTAAGGACCGCGCATGTGGAACTGCCCGCTCAGTGGTAAGCGAAAGGTGGCTGGGGATGAACATCCATATTATATGCTTTTAAGGGTATTGACATGCATATATTACTTATAGTTTGCCCTGAATGGTAATTATCGATGGGCTTTATCTGGTACTCCTTTGCAAAACAGGGTGGGGGAATTATATTCGTTGATCCGATTCATACAAGCTGGTATGAAAAACAAACAATGAATGTTTGTATCACAACCAATGGTATACTGATATAACTGCTCTTTATTTACTAGATCCCTTTGGATACTATTTCTGCAAATTATGTGATTGTAAATGTCTTAATTGGAAATTCTCTGACAAGAGCCACTGTGATCAATGCCATCATACACCCATGGAGTAAGTTGAGCAGATGATGTATATACAAAGAGGTGATTGATAGAATGATCACTTACTGATTGCTATTTTATATATATATATATATATATATATATATACATTTAGACACGTCTGCTGGTGGAATAATGAAGTCCTGAAGCCCATTCAGACTAATGGTTATGTTGGTGATGGACGTGAAGCGATGGATAAACTGATCTTGCTTTTGGATAAAATGATGCTCCGACGAACAAAAATACAGTGTGCGGATGATCTTGGTCTTCCTCCTCGAACAATTACTGTGCGGCGTGATATGTTTAATGATGCTGAAGAAGAAGTCTACCTGTCCCTCTTTAGCGATACTGCCCGCCGATTCAATAGCTACGTGGAAGATGGTAAGGGAAAAATGGACGATGTCAGAGTGTGCATGTATTTATTGATATATGGTTGTTTATATTAGGATCTGTACTGAATAATTATGCGAACATCTTTGAATTACTCACAAAAATGCGACAATGCGGTAAAAGACGGAATTTTGAATATACAAATATACTATAGATGTTATGTATAGTTACTTACCTTGGCTTTTTTCTATTGATAATCTTATCATTTTCTTATATAGCCAACCATCCTGACCTCGTGACAAAGAAAAAGGGTCAAGTTGGTAATAAACAACTCGTATGTATGCTTTGCAATGATGCGCCAGAGGTAAGAAAACGAAAATAGATATAATGATAATCTGGTTGAACAATAATATGCTGAATGACTCTTTTTGGACTTGACAGGACGCTATTCTCTCAGCATGCAAGCATACTTTCTGTCGTGAATGTTGCATCCAATATTTACAAAGTTTCGACAATACTGGCCCTGGACCATCAAGTCAATTACCGAAATGCCCTTCGTGTTATGCCAATTTTACTGTGGATCTGACTCAAACTGCTGTGGAGATTGACATCGGGGAAGGCCAACATGCCGCATTTTCGAAAACAAGTATCGTCAATCGTATTGATATGGACAAATGGCGCAGTTCCACAAAAATCGAAGCGCTAGTGGAAGAATTATCGAAACTACGAACTGAAGACCGAACTATCAAAAGGTAAAAGATGAATATGTGTTTGATATCTGAACTCATATATATTTATTTTTGCTCTTTTTATTCTCTACAGTATTGTGTTCTCGCAGGCAAGTACATCAACACCGGATAGATGACCCACAAGAGTGTAATACTAACGAAGTATTTATAAATCTCACATCTAGTTTGTCAGCTTCTTAGATTTAGTTTACTGGCGATTGTCGCGCATGGGATTCTGCTGTATTCGACTTGATGGAAGCATGTCCCCTTCACAACGTGCAGCAGCAATTGAACAGTAAGTGTTTGCAGGACTACTTGATCTTCGATATTTGATTCTAATAGATACATTTATTACCACTATTATTGTTATCGATTATAGCTTTTCGACCGATCCAGCAACTACTGTCTTCCTCATCAGTCTCAAAGCCGGTGGTGTAGCACTGAATCTTACTGAAGCTAGTCGCGTTTTCATTTGGTAAGTCTCATGTTATATATAAAGATGAGGATCATGAAGGTCGATACTGATTGTCTTTCTATTTTTAGTGACCCTTGGTGGAATCCTGCCGCCGAACGTAAGTTAGAAAATTGAATGTTTATCTATTATGTTAAAACTGAAATATCCAATACTTTTTTTTTTATGTCACTTCACACTTGGTTATGGATTTCGTATTAGTACAAGTAAGTCATTCAAAATTGAACCACTGGAAGACATACAGTACTCACATTTTTTATTATGCTACTTTTAGGCTATGGATCGCATTCACCGATTAGGACAACATCGACCAATTCGAATCACAAGACTTGTTATTGAAAACAGCATCGAAAGTCGTATTATACAACTTCAAGAAAAGAAGACTGCATTGGTAAACTCTACGATTGATAAGGATCAATCCGCTTTGGAACGATTGACTGTGGACGATTTGAAATTCCTGTTTGTCATGTAGCTATCCTTTAGTATCTTCATTTTTACTTTTTTTTTTCACCAATATTCAGTTGCAATTATAGCGTATACACTCCCACTTTATATTTCCCTCTATACTTTATGTACCCCTTTCCCAACCAAATAATAGTTTCCCCACATTGCTTCTCCTACATATGAAATCTGAAATAAATAAAAATGATATTTATCAATGCAATATTATGACAGTATATTATGCTAATGCGATATGTATATAAATGATGCACATTCGCCCTTAAGCATTCGTACTCTGTTTCCTTTAATTAGCGCCTAGACGTTCTTTTGGGAAATCTTCGACTTATTGGGTGGCAGGACTATTTTATATTTTTTTATATTTTTTTTTTTTTTTTTTTTTTTTTTTACGTTTGGGGTTTGACGACTTCTCCGTTTCAAACTCCACCTACGTGATTTTACTTTTAAATATAGTGCCTTCCCTTTTATTCCACTTCTTCATTATGAAAATAGAAAAATGCTGATCTTGGATTATTATTCGAATTTGAATAAGGGGCATTTTTGAAAAGTACAATACAAATATCATGGGGAAACCATTTCATTTTTGGATTGTGATCTGTATCCACCATTAGATTGCCCTCATAGAATAGTGTCCTGGAACGGTCATTAGTTTAGATTAGGGTTATTTTGTCTTGTTTTGAAATAAAACTAACATCAGATATACGAATTCAATTAAAGAGGGTAAGCTATCCTGTGGTGAGTGACAAGTCATTGTCCATTACAGTACAGTACAGTATAGTGAAGGGATTAAATTCCAGGAATAGCCCCACAAGAGCGATATTAAGGGGAAAACGAAATTGCATCGTTATTGTGGGCAATGTTGTTATCCTGATGTTAAAGTCATGCCAAACTTAGCAATACAGAGAGACTTTAGGATTATTATTTTTTTAGCAAAAGGTTATCAAAAAAAAAAAATCCGGGAAATGAGTAGTTCAGGGAGGTCGAAAATCAATTCAAGACCCGCCCACGTGAATTTTATTTACCTCCCAATTTTTAATTTTGTCTCTCTTGCTTTTCCTTTTCTTCTTTTTTTCCTTCATCATTGTAACTCCATAGGACTATATTAATCTTAGATTAGCGTCGGGACTAGTTTAGAAGGGGTTTCAGCTCAGGTATCACAACATGCATGGGGAAACCCTTTCATTTTGGATCTAGGATCTGAGGGCACCATTAGTTTAGCTTTGGAGTCTTCATTAGCTTAATTTAGTGTTAGTTTGCCAATAGTATGTATCTGAAACTAAATAAAATATATCCCTTTTTACTTGCTTCAATAAAAATGTCCCATTAGTCTCTCTCATGTCTTTCGCAACAGATCACTTTTTTATTATAATCACCCCTTTTGAATGGTGTTGACCATTGTTGCACTTGAGAAATAAAAGACGTTCCTTTAGTATTTCTCATGCCTTATACACTACGTTAACCCCAAGTTTACAACTGCCCTGTTATATTAGTGCTTACCGTTCTTCAGTTTTTCCATCAGTCACCCTCATGCTATTTCTTTAGATCCGTTGATCTAATGCACTCCGTGCCCTCAGTTTAGTTTATACCATTTATGCTTCAATAAAATGTATTCTTTTTATCAGACATATTCTCTGACTCATTATATAGTAAGCAAAGCCGTTATTATGGCTATTCTGGAACGTTTTATCAATTACCTGATTGCTAGCCCATTTACTATGACTACCGTCCCCCTGAAAAAAAAAGCTAAAATCAATCATAATAATGAGCATAGATCGTGCTGCGAATGTAGATACCGCTATACGATGCTTTTCCTAATTTTCTTCCCAACTACCCATTGTTACTCTCCAAAAATTCCCAGTTACTATTTTTCAGCTCTAAGCTATTTTATATAAAACGTGGATCTATCTCAAGGTTACTATGCATATCAAACACTCTACACCCACCAGCGTAATCTACATTAAACTGGAATACTGTATATATCCGGTTCGTTGTTTATTACTTATTTTTGCTTGTGGCATGTAAAAAAAGAATAAGCTCAGCCTGAATCCTGTGAAGTCCCAGCGGTCCACCTACTAAGGGGCGAAATGGCATGGGTGTCTAATTTTAACACGCCCCAATTACTTCTATGATACCCTGACCCCAGTATATCGCATTTTAGCAATGTGAGAATGTTTAAATTCCGCTTGAAAATGGGAGTGCAAAATAGTAAGAGTTATTGGGTTTATTTTATGAACTCGTAATCGCATACAGTAATGCTGCATCATACGATATCGTATTTATTTAATGAGACTCAACACTATCATACATATGAGTCATATCATATTGTATGTGCATTGTAGAACTCCATAGAATCATGGAGGTAGAGAAAGCGTCATATCATAGGTTTCTGTACTGTACAGTATAGCCCTTTCAAATCTGTGCTATATTATAAATAAATATTGGATTAATTTTCCGGTACGTTTAAATAACAGTGATCATGCAACTAGGCTGGATTGACGGCAAGAAAGATGACCTGCTATAAAAGGCACTAGAATTGAGATAAATAGCGGCGATTAAATAAATATTCGATCATTATGCTTGATAATCTGTCTTACTGATGATGGAGATCAGCAAGCTATTTTGATATACGCTAGCTGGAGAGATTGATTATGTGTATGTGTTTTTTATATACATAATTGACCCATCAAATTTAAAGCGACTTTCTTCGTTTTTTATGTTAATGTAGTTTATTTTGATGATTACCAGTAAAGGAGAAAAGATGACCCAACTGCAAAGAGTCAGTGTGACGGTTGATCTATTCCATTCACTTCTGACGGAAATCCATCTTTCATGCTTTCCCAATTTGGAAATGCCGCTCAGATTGTACATCGGTTTAAAAAAATGCGGTGGCCAGATTTTTTTTTTTTTTCTCTTTTCCTTCCTCACTCCATTTTTCACTCCATTTGTATATATTATTTTTATTTTACTTCCGTCCTTTTATTCTTATTTATACACATTATAATACACAATGGTTCATGCTACTCGTACGGAATCCGATGTGCTGAATGGTTGGAAATCACGCTTGGGAAGCTTGGCCGATTTACAAGTACCTACTGATTACCCTCGTCCTTTACCTTCACGATCTGTGGATGATGTTCAAACCTTTGAACTTCCAGAACAAACCCTCCTAGGTATCTTGCAACTCGCAATGAATCAGCAAGTCAAGGCCACTCCTTTCTCTATTTTGTTGGCTGCTTTTGCAGTACTTTTACAACGCTATACTGGTGATGAAGAATTCGCCGTTGGATCCTCCTCTTCCTCTGGTAACCCTCTTGTATTACGTCTTTCAGTGGATCCTACAAGTACTTTTCAAAGCATAGTGGAAATGGTACAAAAGGTAAGATGATGAACGATAGCGTTTAATATGAACGGTGGACGGATTGGTCTAGAATAGGAAATGATGTGGAGATTCAAATGATTTTACTCATGGTATGATACTTTAGGTTGAACAGGAATCCTTGGATAACGAAGTACCCTTTGAAAAATTGGTGAACCTGATGCATGAAGGAACTGAACCCGACAGCCGAAGGCCTTTATTTCGTGTCTGTTTTTACAACGAAACTGATACACCATCTCAAACACAGCTAGCTTTCACATCCAGCACTGCTGATCTTACCATCTTTATCACCTCCGAATCCTCGAGCTCTTTGCGTACATCCTTTTTGCGACCCATTACCATCCGTATTGTCTACAATCAAATTTTATTCTCTCCTCGCCGTATTGAATACCTGTTATCTCAAATCAATACAATCCTACTTGAAGCTGCTGCTGGTGGCAGTGCCTCGACCAAGGCTGTAGGCAAGATCCCGTTGACCGACACAAGTGCTGATTCTCCTTTACCTGACCCAACCACCGATCTTCATTGGTCTCTATGGCGTGGTGCCATTACTGACATATTTGCTGCAAATGCTGCTTCTCATCCTGACCGTCCTTGTGTGATTGAATCCTCAGAATCTGGCACAACAACAACACTCACTTATCAGCATATGCATTATGCCTCCAATCTTGTTGCTCATTATTTGATTCAACAGGGCATCCGCCGTGAAGATGTGGTGATGATCTATGCTTACCGCGGTGTTGATCTTGTTGTGGCTATTATGGGTGTTCTTAAGGCTGGTGCTACCTTCAGTGTAATTGGTAAGTAGGAATGAAATTATGAAAAAGCGGAGGGGAAGGGGATGATGCTTGGGAAATGAAATATCGCATTCATGAATCTAAAAAAAAATCTTTCTATTTTTGTCAATCTAGATCCCGCTTATCCTCCTGCTCGTCAAGAGATCTATTTATCTGTAGCCAAACCTCGCGGTTTGATTGTGATTTCAAAGGCCTGTGAAATCGCTTCCTCGGTGCGTGATTATATCAAGAAGGAACAAGATATCATTTGCGAAATTCCTGGACTCAGAATCGGTGCCAATGGACAGCTTTCAGGTGGTGTTTTACCTGAAACAGTGGGTGATTGTTTGGACAGTGTTCGGGAAAAGGCTTCTACAAATACTGGCGTCGTCATCGGACCTGACAGCATTGGTACTCTTAGTTTTACAAGCGGAAGTACTGGTATTCCCAAAGGTAAGTTATATATATATATATATATGTGTGTGTAGGAAAAGCATAACAAAGAGTGCTCAAGTCCTAACGATCAATTTATTATTATAGGTGTCCGAGGTCGTCATTTCTCTTTGACTCATTTCTATCCCTGGATGGGCGAAACTTTTGGTATCTCTGAAAACGACCGATTCACTATGCTGTCCGGTATTGCTCATGATCCTATCCAACGTGATATATTCACGCCATTATTCTTTGGTGCCGAGCTTTACATCCCCACATCCGAAGATATTGGTATCCCTGGACAACTTGCTGAATGGATGAACCGCACTCAAGTGACCATTACTCATCTGACACCTGCCATGGGACAATTGCTCTCATCTCATGCCCAGAATGAAATCCCTACCCTACGAAATGCTTTCTTTGTTGGTGATATACTTACAAAACGTGATGCTGCTCGTATCCAAAAGTTTGCTCCCAATGTCGCTGTCATCAACATGTATGGTACTACAGAAACGCAACGATCGGTTTCGCATTATGTGGTCCCTGCTCGATCTACTCACCCTGCATTCCTCGGTTCTCAAAAAGAGGTGATTCCTGCTGGTACTGGTATGGTGAATGTCCAACTTTTGGTGGTGAACCGTCATGATCGTACCAAAATGTGTGGTGTTGGTGAAATTGGTGAAATCTATGTCCGCGCTCCTGGCTTAGCGGAAGGCTATCTTCGGTTGCCTGACGCTACGAACGAAAAATTCATTCCTAATTGGTTTGTGGAAAATCCTTGCGGCGAAGACAAGATTGATGAATCTTTAGTGGATGGCGATGAATGGAAGCAACATTGGCAAGGAAAGCGGGACCGTATGTATCGATCTGGGGATTTAGGACGGTATCGGCCTGATGGCACTGTGGAATGTACTGGACGAGCTGATGATCAAGTCAAAATCCGTGGGTTCCGCATTGAACTTGGTGAAATCGATACTCATCTCTCCCAACATGGTATGATCCGAGAAAACGTGACATTGGTGCGTCGTGACAAGAATGAAGAACAAACCTTGGTGGCCTACTTTGTGCCTGTGCAAAATATGGACAACGCCTTTGCTAGTCAAGATGATGCCCCCAACTCGGATGACGGTGGCTCCTCGGGTGATGTTCGCTCTCGCCATCGCTACAGACGATTGATTAAGGATGTACGTGATTACCTCAAGAAAAAATTACCATCTTACGCTATCCCTACAGTATTTGTCCCTCTTGTGCGTATGCCTTTGACCCCCAATGGAAAGATTGATAAGAATGCCCTCCCCTTCCCTGATACTGCGCAATTCAACAAGAACGAAAAAGAAGTGCCAACAACTGCCGCCAACGCCTTACCCGAAATGTCATCTGTCGAAAACTTGATACATTCTATCTGGCAACGACTCTTACCCTCCCCTGAACCTGTCATCGGCTTGGATGAAAATTTCTTTGACATTGGTGGTCACTCCTTGATTGCAACAAGATTGATATTCGAAATTAGACAAAAATGTCAGGTGGATGCTCCTCTTGGATTGGTCTTTGCTGAACCTACGATCCGTGGTCTGGCGCGACAAGTCAACAAATTACAAGCAAAGGAAGTGCTCTTGGCTGAAGAAGTGGATCAAAAAGAAGAAGACAAACAACAGGCCAAGGAAGTGGTGGACTACGCAGCAGATGTGGATGTGTTAGCCGCGGAATTCTTGGAAGATACGTATCAACCTCTTCCTCATCGTGGTACTGAGCGAAGAAATATTGTCCTGACAGGTGCGACTGGATTTTTGGGTGCTTTTATCTTGGGCAAGTTATTGGATTACAACAACACTCGGGTCGTTTGCGTGGTGCGCGCCAAGGACAGTGCTGGTGCATTTGATCGTGTCAAGAAGGCTGCCATGTCTCATGGTGTATGGAGCGATAGCTGGCTTACGGACAACCGCGTGGAAGCAGTGTGTGGTGATCTTGCAAGTGATCGGTTAGGTATGACTCAAGCGGACTGGGATCGTTTGTGTGCTGAAACGGATGTAGTGGTTCACAATGGCGCCCTGGTACATTGGGTTTATCCTTACCAACAATTGCGTGCTCCCAATGTGGTTGGTACTTTATGGGCTATGCGACTGGCGTCCTCTATCAAGCCCAAGTCTTTCCATTTTGTCTCATCAACTTCCGTCTTGGATACCGACCACTATGTTGGATTTGCCGATAAGCGTTTACCTGAAACCGATGATCTTGAAGGTGCTCGCGTTGGACTGGATGCTGGCTATGGACAAAGCAAATGGGTGGCTGAAAAATTGATCATGGAAGCAAGAAAGCGTGGCATGGCAGCAACAATTGTGCGACCTGGTTATATTTTGGGTGAATCACAGTCTGGTGTGACCAATACGGATGACTTTATTTGGCGTCTTCTCAAGGGGTGTGTTGAATTAGGCTTTATACCTTCCATTTCAAATATTGTCAACCTGTGCTCGGTAGATTACGTTGCATCTGTAGTGTCCGCAGTGGCCTTTTATGATGAGCAATCAACGAAGCTGGGTGTCTTCCAAGTCACGCATCCTGCAACCTTCACCTACAATGACCTATTTGGTACCTTATCGACATTTGGCTACGACGTAAAGCAAACCGAATACATCGACTGGCGAAACAGGTTAATGGATTATACGTTACAGGCTCAAGATCACTCATTGTTCCCACTGCTTCATTTCGTTTTGGATGATCTTCCTACCTCGACCAAGGGTGCTTTATTGGACGATACTCACACCAAGACTATTTTGGCTAATGACAAGGTGGTGTGTCCTTTGATGGGTGATGATTTGATGGGGTTGTATTATGCATATCTAATCATTGCTGGATTTATGCCCGAGCCTACTTTACCGGCCGTCAAGAATCTTCCTACTTTAGATGCTTCACAAGTGACTTTATTGAAACGAAGTGGCGCCAACAATTAGAATAGAACTATTTTTCCCATCTCTACCTTACTTTTATGTATAGCTATAATTTTTTTTTTGTTTGCCTTTATATTTTATATTACCTCCACCCCCTTTTTTTGTGTATATTATTGATGATTTTGTCAGTCATGCTGACTTTGAAAATAAAATATTTCATTGTTTTGACATATTGCATGATTAAAAATTCAATCCATTTTCTCTTTTTTCCCATTTTTCATTATCTTTTTTCTCTTTCTTTTCCTCTTTATATATTTATATTTGCTTTTGCATATTTTATGATATTGAAGCTGAGAATGCTATGGAATATCTTGATTCCAATCATTATTTTGTCTATTATCATCAACATCGTCCCTTTTATTATTCATATTCGCCTCAGAAACTGGTCTGCAACAGTTATGACACTGCTCTTTGCGTTATACGGGGTACTGATCACGATAAACGCATTCATCAATTGTACTATTCCAATCTTTACCATTATGCAATTGTCACCTGTCTATTGGTTTTGTTGGACTTACGATTTGAGCATATCCATTATAAAGATTGCCTGTACTGGTTGCTACCTTCGCCTTTTAAATCGGTTATTCATCCTCCTCCAAAAAACAGCATCAGCACAGCAGCCCCAGCCGCCACAGCGACACACATTGCTCTCTGTAGATTCTGATCAGCATGCTACAAACATTTTTACTGTCGCAATCCGTCGTTTCCGATTAATAATATCACCTTCTTCAGACGATAATGACATTTACAGCACCCGCACCAACAAAAAACAACTTTGGAAAATCAAACTATTATATACCAAGAACAAAATATCATTATGGTATCAGGATCAGCATTTGCTTCTATGGGATATTATATTTATTCTGGTCTTGCCTATTGTTTATATGCTTCTCTCGCTATCCATTAACCTTCAGTATCCCCGATCCAAATACTCTGACGACTTTATGCATTATATTTATTATTCACCGTCATTGGGATGTCTACCCAGGAAAACATATGGACTCAAAGCGGCAATTGTTTATTATTTATGCCCTCTTTTACTTATGTGCGGTGGACTCTTTTATACAGGCAAGGAAACAAAAAAAAAAAAAAAAAAAAAAATGTAAACCTTTATTAATACGTTTAGTATATTAATTACAATGACTTTTGTTTTATACAATTATAGTACTGATTGCAATCAAGATCAAAAAACTGCGATTTTACTTCAATGGAAGATCCAGTGATCAGGGATCAGATCGACTACCTTTTTATCGTGTATTTATCTTTTGTTGCCTCTACAATCTTCTCTATGTTGTTCACCTGCCATTTATTGTCCCCACTTTTATGTCTGTGATAAAGCATCATCGAATCCCCATATCGGAAGAAGGAATGCAACTCAGTAGAAATGGATTGATTCTGAAAGAAGACAAAACCCTTGAAGTAATACCGGTATTTGTTTATCCTCTCTTATCATTATTCTGGGCCCTCTTCTTTGGAACGACACAACAAGCTTATAATATATATAAGGCAGTATGGTACTGGTGGAAAAATGCCTGGTGTGGGAAACAACGAACAATGAATGATCAAGGACGTGACCACGGGAATCAGCAACCACAAGAAGAAGCAACAGCACAAGGATATACATCTCCACAGCAACGAAATTGCTCCGAAACAACAACCACACTGTACTCCCATGGTACAACCATCATACCATTAACAATACCACATTCGGCATTTTCACAGAAAGATACATCGTTACACTACGACGATCGCAACTCCGGTATTCGCTCTATAGACAGACGGGCATTCTCTTCGATTCCATATTTTTCTGATCGTCGCACTTCCTTCACAAACGATTCCGCTTATTCAACCATCGACCCTGGCTCTACTAGTGCAACTGGATCCTCAGTTACATTGATCAATCACCGTAGTTACTAGTTATTAGTAGTCCCCACCCCTATTTTTTGTACTATGTTTACACTCATTCTTATTCTCTTATTACACATGCATTCATATGTTTTTACATCATATCAACTTTTTCAAATAAAAAGTAAATTTTTTTTGCCAATACTTTGATTACGATAAATGACGGAACTCATTTTTATTTTATTATTTGTTGCACGCACACGAGGGTTTTTTTTTTTTTTTTTTTTTTTTTTTTTTTTTTTTTTTTTTTTTTTTTTTTTTTTTACACATACAAGCAGTGAACAGTATGAGTAAACCCATTCTCCATGATAAAATAAACTATGTGAAGGCAAAAAGAAAAATAAAATATTCAGAAGTACATTTAAACTATGACAGCGGCGCCTGTAGAGTGTGTGGGGGCGGGCGTTATCTTGATGTATTGTATGATAGTTTTTTTTTTCTACTCATACATATAACCATTGAACAATACAAACAATGTAATCGTATGGTACAGAGGCGAATGATAAAGAGACAAGATTTTTATTTAGTTGTAAATGTAAACTACGGCAACTGACACTGCTCTAACCTGATGACGGTTCGAGGACACTAATCTAAGAGAAGACTAATCTAATCTAATGGTGGTCCAAATCACAGATTTAAAATGAAAGGGTAGCCCCATGATGTTTACATTGCATTTTTCAAAATACCCCTAATTCAATTTCTAACACTAATCTAAGACCACTATCAGTTCAATGAAGGTGCCAAATGAAGTCCATATGCTAAAAAAAAAATGAGTTTGCGGTATCCCAATATTGGTGGGTTAAAATTGCCTTTTGAGGATCTGGTATAGCATCTTGCCATGGGTGTGCCGTCAAGAGCAATACATCCGAGCGAGTTCAATCAATGTGAAGCGTATCAGACCAGCCAAAGAAAGAAATTTATAGCAAAGAAAGACCTAAGTGAGCAGTCTACCATTATACAAATCCCTGTAAGGACAAAGCCCTAGTTCAAAAGATAGAGGTAAAATTCATTCAGTACGCTCATTTTCAAAATAGTAACCTTCTATTCGCGATGTTCCTTACATTCAGCAGCATCGTGTTCTCATAAAATAGACACGGAAGCCAAGTAGCAAGTCAAATATGAATAATGATGGCAATCTAAAAGAAAAATAAAATAAAAATGTGAGTAACAAGAATTCAAGCACAGATGGTTTTGTGATTACATTGCATGGAAGGAATTTAGTACCGTTGCACCGAATGAGTTGTTCTTGTTCGTCGTAGTCGCCTTGCTCCACCACCACAATATATCCAGTAATAGGCGAGTTTTACATAAAAGAGACAGCATGTGTGAGGAGTAAAGTTTGGAAATAGAGACAATATGTTTTTGTTCATGTTTACCTTGTATTGTGCGTCACCATCACACAATAATCAGCAAAAGAAATAAATCCATCACAACCATCCCGCAGTACAGAGTCCAGTAAGCATTCAACGACCTTAAATCCCGCCACAAACCCCAGCTACTTGAGCCTGCAAAGGAACATAAGACGTTTGGACAACATTTAGCACACATCACCACAAAAACTCTGGCCAGTGAGATGATCAAGATGATCAAGATAAAAACAAAAACACCACCATCGTTGTCAGATCCAATGTCAAAACGAGGCCACACAAGACTTGCCGAATTCAAAAAGAGAGAGAGAAAGATTATTAGTAAGCTCCACTTTCAACATAGTCGCCTTTTCATTCATGCTCTGTCTTACAGTCCAAAAGGTGTAGGATCTTGTTCAATAAAAATAACACCGGGGGAGGGAGCCAAGTAGCAAAGAAGTCAGACACAGTAACACCGCCGTCAATCTAGAAAAAGAAAGAAGGATACACAGTCAGTAAACTCCACTTTCAACACAGTCGTCGTTTTCTGTTCGTATCGTACTGTGTCTTACTTGCGAAAAAGTGCAGGATCTTGTTGATTAAAAAGCGCCTGTGAGTCAAACAGCAAAGTCAGGCACAGTAACACCACCGTCATCTATAAAAAGAAAGAAGGTTGTACGATTAGGTACGTTCTACTTTCATTCATGAGTCACCTTTAATTTATACTTTGTCTTACATTCAACGGCATACAGTTTTGATATAACATCCCATAATCAACGCCCGTATCAATTACGACTATCACCAGCTAGCAAAGTCTTGCCCTTTCATAATTATAAACACGTAAGAATATAGGAAGGTTAATCTTTCATAAATAGACGATTTCAAAACAAGATGTGTTTTATATAATTATTACCATTTGGAGTAGGAAGTAATGATGTTATTGAAAAAAAGTAGATTAATGGAGTAAAAGAATAAAAAAAATAAAATAAGAGTGGGCAAGAAAAATATAAACCTGTGACGATTGAATCTCCGCTGATTTTCTAGTGCATGAAGACGTACCTGAGACGATTAATACTATTTTTTGCGTTTGAGTAGTCGCTGAAAAGCAATGGAAACTGGGTTTATTTTGTTCATTGATAGTTTGCATTATATGTATATAAATCATTCCAAAACTCTTAGTTTGGTGCCGACTTCGATTACCTGTCGAGAAAAAAGTATTAACACCAAGGGCTGTTAATTTCCGCTCCATAACCGTGGTACCAGATCTCTGAGTTGGCTTTGACCATCTCGTAAACAAAAGGCCGATCAATACCAACGCTCCTGTCAAGGAATTGGTCATGATCCATACACTTCTCAGGAATAACACTGAAAACACATGAAACATACTGCGTTAAAGTACAGTACAGTACTATTGCTATATTACATGGCAATAACTCAATGGAAAGGTACACTCATATAAACGAATCTAGGTGGTGCTATGCGTGTAGTTACCCCTTGCAATGTAGAGCAGTTTGTGTTGTTATATTCTCCTCTTGCCAATCGTATTAATTAACTTGGGCCAAGACATCACTGTAATTCACTCTAGTCTGGACATATTGTATATATCCAGCTCGCTATTTTTATTTCTTATTTTTATTTTATTTTCTACTTGCATGTGGTAGCATAGAATGAGACCAGTTGGGCCCCAAGTGGCCGCCTATGTATTAGGATGCAGAACTGCGTGCTGTCTAAATTCATCAAAAAGCACTCTTCAACCTCCTCATCCTTAAACCATCATATCATATTTTTGGAAGTGTAAATTGAATGGTTTACTTCACTTTCTTGATGAACTGCACCATACCGTCCCTTATATCGGTTTACCAGAATATCAATTTCTGCGGTGTTCGTAAATAGAATATGTTTTTTTTTTGCCATACACACACAATTGGCCTCTATATTCCAAAAAAAAAAAAAAAAAAAAAAACGGAATTGGGAATGCCGATTTCATAGTTTTTCGTTGGTATAGTGGGGAAAGAAAGAGACAAAGTACTGTATATACAAGACATTATTCACATTGCATTTTTTTTTTATTGAGGTTCAGAATAAATACATTTCAAAGAGACATATCAATCTAATAAACAGTGTCTGAATTATTCTATAACTAAACTAGCCGGACTATTCTAATACTAACCTATTGGACTATTATTCTATTGCTAACTATATAATATAGCTTGACCTACTTCGTATCCTTCTTCTTATCACCACGACCACCAAGCCAACTGACCCATCCTTGTTGCTGTTCCTTGCTCTGGTTGTTTGCTATATCTTCTTTTTTCGAGCCCAAGAGGTCTTGAGCTAATGTGGCATTTTCTTCATCCTTGTGTGTCAGCTTCTCCAATCGAACCACATTCTCGTCGTACTGCATTTGACTTGATGTATCATCCATGGTAGAAGCATACATTTGAGCTTGCTTGTAGTATACCAAAGCCTGGTCAAATTCCCCTTTTATCTATGTATACATAAGAAAACAAAATTAATATTAGTTCCATTACAAGGATGCATGTTAATTTTTTTTTCGAGTTACCTCCAGTAGTTTTCCCAAGTTGTTTGAGACTACACCGCCACATTCACGACAGTCCTTCGCATTGCTGTATTTCGCCATGCCGTCTGAGGAAGAAGACAAAGCTGCCTGCGCCCATCCCATTGATTCCTTTGGTTTTCCCATACCATAAAACGTTTCTGAGAGTTGATTTTGAAGAATTGCTTTCATACAAAGCCATTGTTCGTCACCATCACCTCCATTTTTGCTGTCGGCGTCGGCATCGTCATTGTCAGGAATCGATTGCAGCGCTTGTAAAAACAGGGGAAGTGCCAAGTGGAATTGGCGTTGCATCGCATATAAACTAGCCAAAGAGCAGATGATGTTGATTTTCCGTAAGCGTGTCCCATTATTGTCGCCGACATTGTTGGATTCAGGTTTGGTCACTGCATAGAATGCCCACGTCAAATATTCTTCGGCTTTTTCGGAGTCCCCAACCCGTGTATAGAGATCGCCCAAATGCTTCGCAGTAGTGATCATGTCATCATGGTGTCTTGTTGATAGTGAGGATGGTGTAGTGGCAACTAACAAAGTCCAGGCACGTGTATATTGAGTGATGGCATCAAACAAATGACCGGCATGCCATTCATCATAGGCCAGGCGCAAACGCAGCTGAATCAAGTCAGGGTCTTGTTCGTCTAATTGTTGTTCGTCCAAAGCGACTTGGAGCACCTGTTCCAAATAAAAAGCTGCCATGCCATAATCGGGCGCCACATGTTCTCGAAAGTAAGCACCATGGAGGAGAAGTTTGGCCTTGTAGTTCAATGAGGCTGGTGACCGGGATAAAAAGTATTCAATGTACCAATGATAAGATTGCCAAATCAATGCCGTTGCTGCAGTAACCGATAAAAGAGTATAGCCAGTAACTTTCGCAGCCAGTTTTCCCTGAGACTTGAGCTTCTGAATCGATTCACTATATGGGTTGGTGGAGAACTTTTGAGTGTTGGCATTGTTAGTCGTCATGGTCCGCCTCGCTGGTGTCAAAATAGCCGTGGCTTTGGTTGCCCTTAATGCTGTTTGCCTGTTGCTAATAAAGGACAGGTTTCTTTGTCGCAATAAAAGAGTCGGAACCCTTCCATGATTCACGATTTGAAATAACCGAGTATTCATAGTTGTCAACGAATCAGAAGATCAAAAAATAATGAGGGATAAAGAAAAAAGTTGTTTTTTTTTGGGAGTTTCTAATTTTTCAAGGTGGCGGAGGGTGAATTCTGCCATAAAATATACCAGAGAAAATAGATAATGCAAAAAAAAGCGAAACTATCGTGTCATTTTATTGAGAGAAAAATAGAAGTCAAGACAAAAAGAGGGGAATGGTTTGAATACATATAATACAAAGAAAAAAGTTACTAAATAACTAATGGTAAATGAGTGTACATCCAATATAAATTTAATGCCGAGGTTAATCAGTAGGGTGAATGCTAGTTATACTACTTGACATCGCTTGGGAGAGAAGTGTCAATAAAGTCTGATCGCTGCAAATTTCCACAGGACAGGTTTCGATTAGGGTATTCAGTTGTTCCTACAGCAATTTAAGTATGAGTTCTATGGCAATAATGAGTAACATTTTTCTTTTTTGCCTTACATCATTCATAAATAATGCACCCGTGGAAATCAATTGACCAGCAACTTTAGAGAAAAGGATCGAGTCATGAAGATCTGTTGATTCCTTGAGAAACGTCAGGTTTTGTATGGCCAATGTCAGCTCATTTACCATGTTAGTTAGGTGTACAGAAGTAGATGACGATTGCTTGATAATGTGTGGATAGTCGTTCAGGATGTTGTGAATATTGAATAAAATGTCAATCGTCTGTTGTAAATCCACGTCATCAGGGAATAGAGTTGTAAGTTTTGTGAGGTAGGTGATTATTGTATCGGTCCGTTTCCCTAATATACAGAGATGTACAAAAAAATATTCGTCAGTAACGCTCCATAAACAACAACAATCTACATAAAATTCAAGCATACCGTCCAAAAATAGTGCAGGTAACATATGATTTAAAATGGCATTTCGTGCTTTTGCATTTTCATTGGCCTCCAGATAATATTCCACTTCCTTGTCATAAAGTTGGTGATTGAGTGCATACAAAGCCTATCAAGATATAATCAAATTTAATTCAGCATTAAATTCCTATTTTCCATATTTTGATTCAAAATGTGATTGATCGTCTCTGTGCTTACCTTGGAGTCCGTAATCCATTCGGAGGGTATTTGCAATTGACGAGATAAATAATGTTCCTTTTCCATTCGTATCTGGATAGCAGTTCCTTGATTTTAATTTCAGGCCTAAAAAGTGAGAGTAATTCATAAGTATGTGTATGTATTACATCCTCCTTTTCAAAATTATCACCAGTTCTTACCTTGATGCGTAAAGTCCAGCATGGATAGCCATGTATTCAAGTCCCGTACGATAAAGTTCATCACACCATTGCTCTTTCCAAGATTCCAAAGCATCAGGGCCATTTTCAAACAGATGTGATACATGTAGTAGTAGTACCCAGCGACAGTGTAGTGGGAGGTCCATTTCCAATCCTTTTCGGTATACAGAATTATTGGCAGAGGGATGTAATGACGATGACCACCATTGCAGTAAAGTATACCATAAACAATCAGAAGGAACTCGTGCGGTATGTTTTCTTGCTCGCAATCGATGGATGCCAATAACACCAGCGCCCGTAGCACTAGTAAGAGTATGATAAGCAGACAAACCAGAACCGAAATGACCACGCTGTCCACCATAAAGGGCATAAAGAAGTAAAGTTTGAGGCCACGGTAAATCCTGAGTCACCACGGTTTTGATATGATCCACATAACCCAGTTGACCTTGAAGAACATACCACATTTTTTGTCGGTAGAGTGGTAGTGAATCAAACAAGCCACGTTGTTGCCAGTATGATACCTGCTTTTCGGCTGCGTCGCACACATCATCTTCTTGCTGAAAGTGTACCACCATCATTGTTGCCAGAGCATCATCCCCTAGTTGTTGCACCATCTCACAAGCCTGTACAACTTGTCCTGATGACATGTAGTAGAATGCCCTTTTCCAATCATCCGCCGTGTCCATCTCCACGTCGAGTAGATTTCGTCGTTGCAATTCTTCAACTACTGTGCTACGTATCCAATTTCGCAATCGTCGTTGTTGTTTCGCTGTCATTGCTGTGGCTGCCGGCGATAGAATTAAGGGGTCGTTGCTTGATCCAATGACTTCCTGTTCGAATAAAAGTGCTGCCAAGCTCCATACCTGTCGCTCGTTGTAATCGAATGCTGATGAATCCATAATTTTGTCAACAAGAGGTGTGGAATATAGATTTTTCGTCAGATATGCACGAGGTGTATCGTTGATAGTTTCTATTTTCGATTGATTTTGCACGAAAGCCATGATCAGCTAGCAAGTCAATAAAATCAAATTAAGAATCGATGCATATAATAACATATGTCCTTTAAAAATTTACCTTGTTTGCATGATTTTCCTTAGCTATGATATTGTCAGCACCATCCTATAGAAATATAAAAAGTAGGACAATTCCTGTCAAAAACCCGTAAAATGGTATATCATTCTGTTTTGCGTTCAAGAACTTGCCTGTTCGACATAAGTTGAGTTTGTCGCAAGCGGTTTTGTACTATAAAGTAAATAGGGAATAAGTAAAGACAAAAATAACTGATATATATATATATATATATATATATATATATGTAATTCTAACCTACATAATCGCTTCATGGTGTACGCGTTGTTTCTTTGAGGATTGATCACGTTGAGAATCATCGTTTAATCGTTTCCCAGTAAGTGAGGAAAAGACACTGCTATTTTGTGGATAGAAGAAGAGATCAAATAAGTATGTATTTATATCAAATCTTGTTATATTTATGAGAATTCAAAACTTACTTGAAGATGGACATGAGTCTTGCTATTGTTACTGTGCTAAGAAATAAAAGAAAGAAGGCAGGAGACAAAAACAAACAAAAAGGATTTCTGGTTTTTGGTCTGTTGTTATTCAGGCTCCGCCAAAATAATATGTTATTTTATTGACGACATTTAAAAACGTTCTACTGTATATTTCACCATTTCGTATCCACCATTGACAATTTTCGACCATAGCTGTTCGCACAATTCAGCAAATTGTTTACAGGGATTGCCTTGCCTGAAAATAATTTCTCATGTTATGAATGAAATTGAACTCATATGTACTCAGTCCGCTTAAACCCAGCCTGAATTCTTTCGAATAAATCATTTTCACCGACCCACTCAGTAACCCGGCCCCTCCCCCCAAAATAAAATAATAATAATTCGGAAATTTGCAGTTTACAAAAACGCTTTCCATCCACATATTCTCTGCCTGATGACAAATGTTTCCCCAGGAATATATATCATACTTCCATATTATTGATATTAGACATTTTATGTTCATTTCTACTTGATAAAAATATCAAAAATTCGAGCTACCCACACTGTATGCACGGTACAAAAAGCTCAGAAATGAGTGACAGGAACAAGATATGCACAGCAGAAAATGACACCCCAATTAAGCAATGTGAAGATTTGTAAAATAAAATATGGTTGGAAACGAGTTGCAGTTTATTGAAGTATTGAAATAATAATAATAATAATAAAATAAAAAAGATGAGGAGAATAAGCTAAGCTATGTGTAAAAGGTATTTCAAACTATCGTATGGGTACACTAAGAACAGTGGGGAGAGGAAAGGGATAAAAAGGCGAATGCTTTTCTTGTCAACCATCTAACTAACTAAATAAAACTAAAAAGAATCCACCTTGAATTTCCAAGTACCGGTTTCGATTTCATAGTCCACAAATGTTGTTCCGTTTCGTTTGCGCAATTTTTCCAGGAATAGATTGAATCGTGGATGTGTTGGGCTGGTGATCGGTTCATTGGTGCTTTTGTCAACAGAATAGCATCGTTCCAGTTTAACTGTAGCAGGGACATTCAAGCCTTGGCCAAGATCAGGCTTCATGTTCAGATTTGGATAGACCGTCACGCTTTTGTGGCCCAAAACAACAATACCACCCATAATCTTCTTCAGGTCCAAGTTGGAAATATCGACAGGTTGATCAAAATGCACTTCCCCAAAACCACGTCGTCCAACTACAAATCCATCTACCTTCTTGAGTTCATCGGATGTCATGGCTTTCAAGACTTCAAATGTAGGCGAGCAGTAATATCCTTCCTTGATGGCTACATCCATAGTGGCAGTAGTGTCGTCGGTATCTTTATCAGCGTCGCCGGAAACATTGTCGCTATCGGAGTGTTGTTTTGGCTGCTCTTGTTGTTGTCTAGAAGATGCTGCGTCGTTTGTTACTGAGCGAGAATGAGGGGCACCAGGCAAGGAGGAGGATTTGAATCCAAGTTTGTCAGCAAAGATTGCAGCTGATTTTCCATTTTCTTGAGGCGTATTGACAAGAGAGGTAACTGTGTTGGCATCCACTTTGTCGAATAATGGCTTTCTATTGGCAGATCGAGGAGTAAAAGCACCGGAATTAATAACATCCAAATCACTAACACCTGTCAGATCACTGGTTTTCTTGGTAGTAGGTTTGCTAGCAGGGTTGAATGAGAAGCCACGTAACTTGATTTTGGAGACCACGCGAGGAGAAATTGGGTAATGAGGTGCTGATGTCAATTTTTTAGATCCACCATCAACCGCGGTAGCGAGTGGGCCAGTTTTGCCAGGGTATGTTTGATTTTGAGTGCCGCCTTGCTGTTGCTGTTGTTGTTGTTGTTGTTGTTGCTGCTGTTGAATGGCAGTTGTGTTAAATAGAGGGTTGTTTCCATAGGGATTCTTGTCTACTGCGGCGATCAATGGTTGTTGTCCAGGTTGTAATCCGCTGGTGCCAAACGAAGTCAATCCACCTGTAGCAGGTAGGGAGAACATACCAGTGCCAGGTTGTTGTTGCTGCTGTTGCTGTTGAGCCCCAAATCCACCACCAAATCCACCAAATCCACCACCTGTTGCAGGTTGAGTATTACCGAATAAACCACCTCCTGTTCCAATACCAGTTCCTGCAGGCTTTGCACCAAATAAGCTACCACCACCTGTTGCTGTACCGGTACCAAATCCACCCGCAGGTTGTTGGGTATTGGCTCCAAAGCCAAAGGATGGTGTAGTCGATGGTTGTTGTTGTTGAGTGCCACCGAAGAGAGAGCCAGGTTGTCCGGTAGCAGGTTTGGCACCAAAAAGCCCACCCGTAGGCGCAGCAGCACCAAATCCAGTTTGCGCAGGTTGGGTTTGCCCGAAGCCACCAGGAGCGCCAGATGCTGGAGCGCCAAAACCGCCAAAACCAGTTGCAGCGGGAGTAGATGTTGCAGGAGCAGCAGAGGCACCAAATGAGAACGATGACGCAGGTTTACTTGCAGCAGTAGCACCAAATCCACCAGCAGTAGCTCCAGTACCGAAACCAGTTCCAAAACCACCGGTAGTTCCTGCCGGTTTTTGTCCAAAGCTGAATCCCGTTGATTGTTGTGGTTGTTGAGCTGTTTGACCAAATCCAGTAGCAGCGGGGGCTTGACCGAATCCGCCAGTAGTTGCACCAAATCCACCAGTAGTAGGTGTAGATCCTAATAATAACAAAATTTGACACCAAAAATATTGAGTACACATTTTTCAATAGCCAGTAACCATCACTTTTTTTTATCTTACCAAATGAGAATGGCTTTGCAGCATTATTGGCACCAGCACCAAATCCACCAGCCTGTTGATTTGCACCGAATGCGGAGGATCCAAATGCACCAGTGGCAGGTTGTTGACCGAATCCAGTAGCACCAGCAGCAGGTTGTTGTTGTTGACCAAAGAGACCTCCAGTTTGAGTAGCACCTCCACCAAAGGCATTTGTAGCAGGTTGTTGAGGTTGGCCAAAGGTGTTCGTTTGTTGTTGTCCGCCAAATGCAGATGGTGATTGTCCAAAGGGGGTTGAAGTCTGCGCGGCAGGGGCACCGAATCCACCCGTTGCGGCACCAAATCCAGTACCTGGTGTGGCCTGAGCAGAGCCTGTTTTTCTATTTTGATTGTAATCTTGTAGTCGTAGTTCTTCAATGGATTGTTGCTTGTATTGAGGCATAGCAGTGATTGTTTGGAAAAGATTGGTCACACCAGTTGTCATATCACGATCTTGAGTTGGGGCGAAATCCGCAGCCGCAGTACCTTGATTGCCCATACCACCGGCAGGTTGACCAAAACCAGATGTGGCCGCACCACCACCAAATGCTGACGTTTGTTGAGGTTGACCGAATGTGTTAGTCGCTGGTGTGGCGGTTGAACCAAAAGCACCAGTGGTAGCAGGACGCTGACCGAATAATCCACCGGTAGGTTGAGCCGCGGGAGCACCGAATGCAGAAGTTGTATTAGTAGGAGCTAAAAAAAAATATGATCGTTGAGTATATTTGCCTTGCAGGTAATTGATATGAAGATGTAATACTTACTGGCACCGAAAGCACCGCCTGTGGCACCTCCAAATCCAGTTGAAGCAGGTTGAGCTATTCAGAAGAAAATAAAAGGAAAAGAATCAATAGGCTGTTATAATTTTAACACCAATAATACAAATAAACTTACTTGAACCAAAACCAGTAGGAGCTGGAGAACCGAAAGCAGATGGCCTTTGACCAAACGCAGATCCAGTATTAGCGGTTGCGCCAAAGGCGTTAGTAGTAGCCGCAGGTTGACCAAATGCTGATGTAGTTTGCTGTGCAGGTTGACCGAATGCAGAAGTAGTTTGTTGAGCAGGTGCACCAAAAGCACTTGGTGTAGATGTTTGTGCTCCAAAACCACCGGTTGCTCCAGAAGAACCGAATCCTATAATCAAAAGAAACGAGATGAAATGGGTAAGTAATAATATATCGGAATAAAACGACGGTTGAAAAAAAAGGAAGGGAAAAGTACCCAGTATGATCATAAAAATGAATCAAGAGACAAAAAAAAAAGGGAAATAAGAAACGTACCTCCGAAGGCAGATTGTTGAGGTTGTTGTTGTTGAGGTTGTTGACCAAAGATGGAGTTAGTAGGTTGTTGTTGCTGCTGTTGGCCAAAGCCACCACCACCAAATGCACTTTTTCCGAACATTATACACGGTTGAATTGATAGTGAAGTTCGGTAAGAAAATGAGTATGATTGATAGAAAAAAAAAAAAAAAAAGAAAAGAAAGATAATGGGGTCCACGCGCCTTTTGTAAGAAAAAAAAAAATTGTCGCAGCCTGGATTGATGACGGTGGCAAGCCACACAGTGAGAGCTGCGGAATTTCAATTTTTACCATTTCTTCCTGCTTCTTTAATTCTTTTTCTTCTTATTCTTAATTCAAACGCTATCTTTCTCCCTCTTTCTTTTTACCCTCTTATATATGAATCATAGTCCTGTCCCAGATATTCCTGGTATTCCTGTTGCTGATTGTGACTGGCTAAAGGAAAGAATTGCTGGTCTTTTGCGACTACGAAATTACAAGTAAGACCGTCATCTACTATATCATATTTTTATCCTATTGGATCTGAAAATGTTCCCTTCTATAGGTTCCCTGGCGCACAACCTGTTAGCTTTGGCTCTGGTGAACTCAAGGAACTAGAAAAAGAAGAGTAAGTGTATATCGTAAAACTTTCATATACTGTGAAGGATACGCTGTCTCACTTTTTTATTGTTGCTGTGTATTAGTTACTTCGTGGCCGAAAAAAGTGATGGTGTTCGTTGTCTAGCCTTCTTGACAAGGGCACGATCAACTGGTGAACCGGAAGTCTATCTTGTAAGTTGAACAATTGAACTGGGTTTGATAGAATTTATAAACACTATATATATATATTATATGTGTATGCTCCTAGTTTGACCGGAAAAGCAACTTCCACGTTGTTACGAACATGTACTTCCCGATTCCGCAAGATAAAGAATATCGCAAGTGCCATGATGATACGATTATTGATGGTGAATTTGTATTGGATAAACGTGATGATGGATCGGTAAGTTATTTGTCAATATATTACTGTTATTCACTTTCCCCTGACTGAGTATTCTTTGCATCATCCCATAGTTTGAACTCAAGTTTTTATTGTTTGATTGTTTGGTGGTCGCAAAAATGCCTTTGATTGATCGTGATTTGGTGAAACGACTTGGTGTAAGCGCATTAAAAAGAATAAATTTTGTGATAATACTGACTGACTTGTTTTTTTTATCCAGTATCTGAAAAAAGATATCATCGCACCACATCAAAAAATGCTCTTAGATAGACCAGATCGAAAAAGGACGCAGCCATTTGCGTAAGTATATAAAATGAAAAAATGATGATTCATATTAATGCTA
This sequence comes from Absidia repens, assembly GCA_002105175.1. Lineage (NCBI taxonomy): Eukaryota > Fungi > Mucoromycota > Mucoromycetes > Mucorales > Cunninghamellaceae > Absidia > Absidia repens. Next base: position 992,693 of record MCGE01000004.1, on the reverse strand, counting down.
GCATTTTTTTACCTATTTATTTAGTGTCGAATTCAAGGAACAACAATTTACCTACAAACTGGACGCAGTTTTCAATATAATCATGCCAAACCTTCGACATGGAAGTGATGGACTGATATTCACATCTGTCAGAGCTCCATACAATCTAGGTACATCAAGGAAAATGTAAGTGAACAACAAAGCAAGAGCGACTGACATTGTATTGCTTTTTTGACTGACAAATTTCTATATACTATAGGATCAAATGGAAGCCAGCGAACGAAAATTCTGTGGATTTCAAAGTACGACTACAATATGAACCAAGCAGAACTATACCAGGCGCGATAGATGCAACCAAGAAACCGACTATAGATCTATTGGTATGGCAAGGCGGAACTGATTATTCCTACTTTACACAACTTGGTATTACTGACGAAGAATGGTATAGCACATTTGGAAAAAACGCAAGACGGTTTGATGGCCGAATTATTGAATGCAACTACGATCCAGAACTCCAACAAAAGTACAACCTTGCTTCACCTTGGAGATTCATGCGATTTCGGGATGACAAACCTGATGGGAATCACCAGTCCGTTGTGAACAATGTCATGAAAAGTATTGCTGATGGTGTTACCAAAGAAGAAGTAAGTATGATGTGTTGTACCCTATTATTGATGAATCCATTCGACTGTATGACTAATCTCACTTCTTTATTATTTTTGTTCATAGCTTATCGATCATCTGGATGTGATCAGGACGGCATGGAAAGCTCGGAATGAACGAAAGTATTAGATTAGTTACTGTATATATTTATTTTGCATTGGATAGGCTAGTTTTTATTATTCCACCTCCACCCCCACCCCGTAGCTACCTTTTAGTTACTTTTTATCATCCCTTCTACTATTTATTATGACTAGATATACTTGCCATGCTATTGTTGTAGTTTTGTTGTGCCAAAATAAAGATTTTTTATTTGTCCCTCAATCTTTCTCGATTTTGTTGCTGTGTTGATTACTACATATAGGGCATTTCAAATATATCATATATTATCGCATGCAAATTGCAAATTGCAATTAGCAACCTATCGCGTATTCAAAGTGTCACAATAAAAACCACCCAAATAACTCTTCCACTTTACAACTATTTCGTTCATTAAACCCATGCTGAACTGCTAACATTAGCAATACTAGATCATTAAGACTATAAACATGTATGTTAACAAAATAATCAGACGATAACTATTTGTTTATTGAAATGCATATAAATATATGGTGTAATTATAAACTATATAGAGGGAAGAGGGAAGTAAAAAGAAGAGAAACATACAAATGAAAACAAAGTAGTATAATGTATAAAGGATTCAAGGGAGTAAAAATGATATCAAGCTAATAGATAAAAAACGAAACAAAGCAAATCTACTGAGCAGCTGGGGGATTTTGGAACGCACCGTCTTGTCCTTCATGAACAGGTCCAGTAAGGGGAGTGCCAATAAATTGAGAGCCATCCACATTGTCCACATTATGGAAATCTAGAATTTCAGAGTACATCATCACTAGTGGTAAAGACTGTCAGTATCATACCCCATTCGCTTTCAGTTTTTGCGATTCCCAACTTACCTTTCCATGTATCAACCGGTAAGTCCGCTTCGTTGAAGGACCAATCAAACTTTTCCGGAGCGGCAGGTTCATCCGAAGGGTCGTGATAAGGAGCAAGATATGGATGTGACAAAGCTTCTTCAGCATTGATGCGTTTGCGCGGATCAAACATGAGCATTTTTTCCAGTAAGTCAATTGCTTCCTTGTCTTGACCTTCAAATCGTTGTGAGAAAGGAATGGGTTCACGTTTGGGAAGATTCTTGACAAATCGTAATGTCTGTAAAAAAAAAAAAAAAAAAAAAAAAAGGGAAGGTTTACCCATTTGCAATCTGGTTCACTATACTTTCTTTCTTGTCTTATAATCCTTTTTTTCTTACGTTTTCGCTGCAAATAGTAGCAATCACATCGTCTGGTGGGGTGCCCAAAAGTTCGGTGATAATAGAGAATTGGTGGACATCTACATATGTTAAAAATACCATGAGCACTAATTCAATATATATCTTGTTTTTTCCTTTTCTTTTTGTAGCCTTACGATCCTTTCCAGGGAATAAAGGTTTTCCTTCTAACATTTCCGCAAAAATGCATCCAGCACTCCATATATCAACTATGCGTAGAGTACGATATAACAAAACGTAAGTATATTAAATAATGAAGGTTTCTATAAATAATATATATATATATGTATACATATATTCAACTTACCAGCGACATCATACTTTTGCCAGGTCAGCATGATTTCAGGAGCCCGATAATATCTAGTGGATACATAACCAGTCATTTGAGGATCTTGAATACGAGCGAGACCAAAATCACAAATTTTCAAGTCACAGTTTTCATTGATAAGAATATTACTTGGTTTCTAACAAAGGGGAAAAAAAAATAAGTTCACGCATAGAAATATAGATGATGAATTTATAAAAATTTTACCAAATCTCTATGAATAACGCCAGCTGAATGGACATATTTGAGACCTCTCTATTGTTTATGTGTGCAACATATTCATAAAACAAACACAGAAAAAAAATCAGTACAACATGACGTATTAAATTCACACCCGACTTACCAGAATTTGGTATAAGAAGTATTGAATAAATTGTTTTTCCAAAGGTCGAGATTGAAGTAGTCGATGTAAATCCGTCCCCAGAAGTTCAGTTACAAAATAGCTAAAAGATAATAATACCCAAAATGTGGTCAGTTCAAATATTGTCATTGTCATCATCATATTGATATTTTAAGTAGTTTTTTCGTTACTTACATATCTTCCAGGGGTGAGATAAAAATGTCGCTCAAGCTGATGATCTATATGGAAGACGGGGTGGCGAAAGCGTAACAAGGTTAGTGGGTGGTCGTTCAGAAGAACACTAAAAAATCATCGACCATAATCGACCCCGCAAATAAAGTACACTGTTATAAAACCCTACATACGTTTTCATGTCGTAAAGCCTTCAATAATTTGAGTTCACGATATGTCCGTTTGGCCAATACAGGTGCTGAAAAGGGTTTCATAATTTTCTTGATGGCCACGTTCATTCCAGTCAATTGATCCTTTGCAGAGCTGTTCAATAAGATATTGCTGAGTACAAGTTCCTCGTTTAATCACTTACCCTGCTCTTGATTTACTTACCATACAAGACCAAAGGCACCCATACCTACTGGTTGCAAATCGACATATCTATATCGTAAGAAAGGAAAAAAAAAAAAAAAAAAAGTTGGTTAGACACGCAACTGAGCATTCAAACGCAAAAGATTACCTAGTAGTGACTTCAAACACTGTACCAAAGATGGATAGTTTGACGAATTCGGCCATGATATGTTGATAAAGTAAAGTAATAAGTAACGATAAAACAAAAGTGGGAAAAAAAAAGCAAGAAAAATGAAAAACAATAAAAAGAAAACAAAAGGAACAGAAAAGAAGTGGAAAAAAAGGTTCTATTTTTCTAAAGGAACTTTTGAAACGGTGATTTTTAAACGCCGCGTGATCTATCTCTTGAATGTCTACTGTTTTATACTGTACACCGCTACAATCGCCTCTTTAAATATTAATCGAGATACAGTAGTTCAATATATGCTTGCTTTAAACAGCATGACCGTCCCCTAAGTATGCCTGAAATATCGATCGATTCATTGCAACGTGACAATATCATCCGGCTCAAAAAAAAATCAGGGGTTAAAATCCGGTGGCCAATGAGCAACAGAAAAACTTGCTTCATAAATAAATACAAGCCAAAAGTATTTCCCTAGCTGTTCTTTTTCGTTTTTTACTCTTTCCCTCTCTGTGTGTGTCTCTCTCTCTCCTCTTTTCGTATTCCTTTTATACCTCAATATGACTGGACCAGCTATATCAACATCGAAGGCGAAGAGACTTGCAGCAAAAGCGGCAAAGCAAGGAGTCAAAGGCACCTCCACCACAAACGTTAACAACATACTCCCACCGGGATCCAATGGTTCAAGCGCTCGTACCCCTTTCGACCCATCAAGCAGCAACTCTGTTGAAGAATTACCTTTATACCAACTCAAGGTTAGCGTAGATCGAACCGCCACTGGGGTGTATACAGCACAAGAACGAAGCCGGGATCTCCGTATTGAATCCTTCTCTCTTAACTACCATGGCCGTGTCTTGATCGATAATGCAGTCATAGAACTCAACTTTGGAAGGCGATATGGTTTGATTGGCAACAACGGATCTGGTAAATGACATCGAGTACGGGAAAAGAAAAAGGATGCTGCACCTTTCTTTATTCTAACCTTTATGCTCTTCCTTCTAGGCAAATCTACTTTTTTGGCATCGCTGGCGGACCGCGACCTTGAAATACCGGACCACATTGACGTAAGTTTGCATTCGATAAGAACTATCCATTCAGTTACATCATATTGCTACTATTAAAGTTAGTCTAACCTTTTTTTTGCAATTTTTTTTTTCTGGTGTTTCACAGACCTATCTCTTGAACCAAGAAGTCGATCCTTCCGATATGAATGCAGTGGAAGTAGTGACCCGCTCTGCCCTGAAGGAAGTAGCAAGGTTGGAAAAGCAAGTGGAAGATATTCTGGGCGAAGAAGATGGTGCAGACAACCCCTTGCTGGACGATATTTATGAACGCATTGAAGAAATGGACCCGTCAACTTTTGAAGCTCGTGCTTGCTCCCTTCTCTCTGGTTTGGGATTCTCATCGTCGCAAATGCAAAAAAAGACGAGTGATTTATCTGGTGGATGGCGTATGCGTGTTTCTCTTGCCCGTGCTCTCTTTATAAAACCGACGTTACTTCTTCTGGATGAACCTACCAACCACCTGGATTTAGAAGCATGCGTTTGGCTGGAAGAATACCTCAAGACATATAACCGTATCCTGGTAATTGTGTCGCACTCACAAGATTTCCTCAATGGTGTGTGTACCAACATGATGCATCTGACTCACAAGCGCAAATTGGTGTATTATGGTGGCAACTACGATACCTTTGTCAAAACCAAGGAAGAAAACGACATCAACCAAAACAAGGCTTTCGCGAAGCAGCAAGAGGAGATTGCCCACATCAAGAAATTCATCGCCTCGGCTGGTACCTATGCAAATCTTGTCCGGCAAGCGAAATCAAAACAAAAAATTATCGACAAAATGGAAGCTGCGGGTCTAATTGAAAAGTGGAGAACCCTCATCCTTTCAAATTCAGTTTCACCAATGTTGTCAAGCTTCCTCCTCCAGTCCTGGCTTTTCAAGATGTATGCTTCTCTTATCAAGGTGACATGGATAAGCTTTTATATAAAGGGGTGAACCTGGCCGTGGATATGGACTCTCGTGTGGCATTGGTGGGGCCTAATGGTGCTGGTAAGGAAGAGAAAAAAGAAAGCCAAAATAAATTTAATATACTAAAGCAGAGCTAATCTCCTTTTTTTATTGTTATCGTATATAGGCAAATCCACCTTACTCAAGCTCATGAGTGGAGAACTGGTGGCAACCGACGGTCGAGTACAACGTCACACATCTCTCAAGCTTGGAAAATACTCACAACATTCGGCAGATCAACTGGAAATGAACCTATCACCCATCGATTATATGCGTAAAAAATTCTCTCATGAAAGTACCGAAGTTGATTACTGGCGTCGACAAGTAGGACGATATGGTATTTCTGGGCGGCATCAAACATCACCCATCTATCAACTTTCCGACGGATTGAAGTCACGACTCGTGTTTGCGGAACTGGCGGTACTTCATCCGCATATCATTTTATTAGACGAACCAACAAACCATTTGGATATGGAATCTATTGACTCTCTTGCACATGCCATCAATCGATTCACAGGAGGTGTTGTCTTGGTCTCTCATGATTTCCGTTTAATATCTCAGGTAGCGCAAGAAATATGGCAATGCAATCAAGGCTTGGTTACACCCTTTACTGGCTCGATCGAAAACTACAAGGAGTCCCTTCGAAAGAAAGTCAAGTTGTAGATAGGCGACTTTGCGGACTCATGATGGTGATATCACAATGACTGCGGCTTAGAATTTGTATTTCGTCTCTTTTTAGATTAGCGATACTGAATATGTATTTGTTTAACGTTGGGACGTGTGAGGGAGCGTGTATTGAAGATTGGCCTTTTTTTTTTTTTTTTTTTTTTTTTTTTATCTATAGTTTATTCATTTGTTTATTTTATATATAATAAAGTGAAATGACTTTTTTGTTATGTTTGTTACTATGTCTTTTACACCATTGAAATGGGTGGGGTTTACTCAATTTGAATGCATTTATGTATATATATATTCATGTAAATAAATAAAGCTTACATCATATATGATATGATTTAGGTCAGCATACACTTGGAAAATTGGTCTCAGAAATGCTATGATAAAGGTAGTTTACTACGTGACAATAGACCTTAGGTGAAAAAGAACACAGTTACATGGTCAGTTAGTCTTAGATATATAAATTTGGTTAATTTTGGATGAAATGTCAAGAAATTTACCAAAGCAAAAGAGAATATTATGTGGGTGAAACTAAACCTTTCCAGAGTTCGCCAATCAGTCTTGTTTTATTACTTTCATCGCTGCTTATTTTTTGCGTTATAATGCTGATATTATTGAATGGTGACGGTTTCTGGCAATAAAATAAAACTATTACATAATGATATTGCATGGCATTGGTTGTTGTAATAAAGAAATAAAAAGCGATGGGCTCCTTTTTTGTGGCCATAAAGATTACCACCAACCCAAGTAAAAAAATCTCAGACGATGGGGAAGATTCAAATGCCGCCCACGTGAATTTTTATGATTTACTCCCCGATTTTATTTTTTCGCTCTCTCTCTTTTTCTTTTCATTTCCTTTTTCCCTTGAAATTTTTCTTTACCATTCGAATTTTTTTGAGGCTATTATGATCTTAGATTAGTATCAGGACTAGATTAGAAGGGTTTCAGATCATGTTACAAGAAGCATGGGGAAGCCCTTTCATATTGGAATCAGGAGTTCAGCTCAACATGAATTGGTTTTTTTGAAACCTTCATTAGCTTAGTTTAGCGATAGTGTATCCACAGTTTGAACTTCAATCTGAATAAAATCGTTTCTTTTTGCTTTCTTCAATGAAAATTGTCCCATTAGTCTCTCTCATGTGCTGTGCAATAGGTCCCTTTTTTTTTTACTGCCATGACCGGCTTTTGATTAGTATTGTCAGTTGTTGTGCTTCAATAAAAGGTATTCCTTTAGCCTCTCTCACACCCTATTATGTATAATATATTAGCTCCCTTATTACAAGTGTCCCTTTAAATGAGTGTTGACCATTCTTCAAACTCTCTAATGATACCTATATTAGACCTTTAGCACAATGAACCTCGCACTTTCAGTTTACTATTACCATACTACTTCAATAAAATAAGTTCTTTTTATTATTCATTCTCTGACCCACTAGTCAGTAAGAAAAATTATTATTTTAGATATTTCGTGAGCGTCCTACCATATACCCCCCTTCTACCTCGCCCACTACAATTACTGGCGCTTGAGTCACAGTGATTGATCGGCAGATTTAGGTCAATCCATATCAAATGTGAACTCATTCTCAGTTGACCTTTATATTATTGAATCTAAATTGTGTCATTAGTGTAGTTATCAGCGTACAATACTGTAAAGCATCTTTGCTTTCTCTCTGAGTGACATTTGGAAATATTAGGTTATTTGATATGGAAGATGGCTCCATTCATACCATTTACTGAAGGTCATGTTACTAGCGTTGACCCCTCCAGAATAGAGATATTGAATATATTAATTAGTTATTTATCTTGCATGTGGAGAATGATAATAATAACAACGAACTGAAGCCATAGGTGTACATCAAGTGACTCCACCAGGATGCAAATTGGGGGGGGCGTAAATACCAAAAATCTCACTGCAATAGCCTCCTTCTTGACGCTCGGTAGATTATCTTTTTGGTAGCACAACAATGTTCTGAAATCGCGAGTCCAATGCGGGAGTATTCTGATCCGCGCAAGAAGCTTGAAAATACCAAAACAATTACAACAATTGAGGTCTACAGTACATCATTATCATGCGCCCAAAAAGGTCCGGTAGCCAGTTTTTTGAAATAATAAAAAATTAAACGCATTCATACTGTAGTATATTTAAAGTAATTGCCTTCTTTATTGACTGCCATGTGTAATAAAAAAAAAAGTCTATACTATGATACCAAAGGTTGATAAACAGAAAACTATGAATACTACAAATACTGAGCGATACTGACGAAAGTACTATGGGTAGTATTGACATTGTGTCAGGTGGTAACGGAATTAATTGAAATTAGTGAGAAGATGGTCTATAAAAAGGTATTTATTATTAAAACTTAGGGATAGGTACTAATAGTAAGGTCGAAGGGGTAAATTATAACTATGATGCTTAATGGAGGGATCTACAAAAAGGATCATGAGTAAGATCATATTAAGATCTAAAGAATGGTCAACACTAAGCTAACTAAACAATTGTAAAATGGGAGCGAATATAATTTACAGCACAGTACAAAGCATGGAAAAGGATAACGACGTATCTTTTATTGAAGGGTAATAATGGCTAGCACTAACCTATTAGAAAGAGGGTAAAAATGGGGTCTATTGCACAACACATGAAAGAGACTAATGGGACATATTTCGTTGATGAATGTATAAAGATATATATTTTATTTGAATGTAGATACAAACTATGGCAAACTAATACTAAACTAAGCTAATGGAGGCTCCAGAAAGCCAACCAATGGCGGTTCTAAATCCTGAATCCAAAATGAAAGGGCTTCACCATGCATCTTGTAATCCCTGATCAGAAGCCCTTCTAAACTAGTCCTGACACTAATCTAAATATCATAATAGCCTCAAAAAAATTCGAATGGTGAAGAAAAATTTCAAGGGAAAAAGGAAATGAAAAGAAAAAGAGAGAGAGCGAAAAAATAAAAATCGGTTGTAAATAAAAAAATTCCACGTCGCGTTACTTGAAAAAAATCTCGAGTGAGGAAATTATTTGATATTATTTTTGGATCCAAAAGACAGTATTGTTTTTATTACAACAATCAACACCATGTAGTACCATCGTCATTGTTGCTTTCTTATCCTGACAGCAGCAGCCACCATCCAATAATGACAGTTCATCCTTTCACAGCAACCACGATCAGCAGCACTATGGCTCTGTTTCCTATAAAGGCAAGCTCTACCATTCAACATGGGCCGCGCGGTGGTTTGTTTTCTTTTATGATCACGATGACTTTGAAATCAACATATCATAGAAAATAAAGGGTTACGTATGAGACGACTTTAACAATAGTTTGTGCGCAGCGTTCAGTTTACAGTACAGCGATGGGGTTCGAAATGTATGATACATCGCAGTGAATGATTTCTTGAATGGCTTAAAAATTTAGTCAATGGGCTGATAAAAAAAAAAAAAAAAAAAAAAAGGCAGTGAAGGACGCACGAAATGTAAGCAGGGATGCGATAATGAAATATGGCAAAGACTGTAATTATAGTAAAGGTACAGTATTTAGTTTACCAGCATACATATCATAAATTTCTCTTTTAATGTACTGGACGTACAGTAAATAAATAAAATTTCGCTGATTTGAGCTTATATCATAGGCAGTTCTGCAGTAATTTATTTGAAAGGATAAAAAAAGTGTTCATAGAGATCATAGAAGTATAAATTTGGGGATGCTGATGAAAGTGATATATGTACATAGTCTTCATAATATTGAGTGGTTTTTACAAGGGATATGAGAAATAAAAAATATAGCGGAGAATAGATATTCAGGTACCATTTTGTTTGACAGACACCTGAAGGAGACGGTGTTGACCATCCTTTTTTTTTTTTTTTTGATTTTTGCAAGAATCCCATTAGCAGGATCGAAAAATTGTATAATTGTTGCCTGCATAATGTACATAGAGACCTGGTCCACTGACATAAGCCTTATCATGAAAGCTTCCCACATAGATCCATGCAGCTGCTGATCGCCGCCAGAGGTTCTCAATCGTGATTTGCGTCCCTTTATCAAAAGGAACCCACACAGATCCAGCAGAATAACACCATTGATAACCCATTATATGAAAATTGATTGAAAAATTTATGATATACTTGATTACGCAAAAGAAAAGAAAAGAAAATATAAAATATATCTCTACATGTCACAATCTTACTGCCCTTTTTATATAATAACAAAGTTATCGCAAATCTCTGTTTTTGTGGATGCGCTTGCTTGAATGACATTATCACTTTGCAAAAATTATCCCAGCAGTCAACCAACTGAGGTGATTATGCCACACTACCATCTTTTCAATTTCTTGTTTTTGCCCAATCACCAACGTTATATTGCCTTTATACCGATATAAATACAGAGCGATAAGACTATAATGGGTGTTTCGTTTATGCCATTGGATACTTATAAATAGTGACGATTTGACGTGATCTGTGCTGTGCTTCTTTTTACTCCACAATCATGGAAAAGGAAAGCGAAAAATGATCGATTGCCTTTTTTGTTTTATAGTCTTTTCTTTTTTTCAAAAAAGCTATACTTTTCAAAACCGCGTGATACTACCTATGGCCTTTTATTTTACTACGCATAGGCGTTTTATGCTTTTGGCATAACGGCCGGGTTTTTACGTATGCTGAGCTTGTGTAACTTGAGATATTGGCTGCACGCCTAAATTCCATGGCCCAGCAAAGGCCGAAGGCTCATTTCCACGAACTCGGTAGCATGCTTTTCAAACACCGCATTGCCATTCGAGCAAACGCGCTTTACTTTCAACTTAATTTGATAGCTATACATATGGAATACATCTTCATGGTTTACTGATGATGATAATATTTATCTATATACCTATATATGCATATACATATAATCGCGTATAAGCAATTAAAAGATTAAATAGTTATGAATCATGCGCAATTTCTACTATGATATACACTAATTTTTGTCTGTAAGTCATCAGCAAACGAAGACCAGTTTCATATAAATATGATATACAAAAACAAAAAAACTTTTATTTGATGGATTGGATAATGTTAAAAAAAAAAAAAATAAGAAACTAACAAAAAACAAAAATGCTAAAGCTAATGATAAGACTACGTTACCATCCCCAAACGTCCTTCGCAAACTGGGCGATATCCACTACACGAGTCTCCCACATCTTGATGAATGGGTGTTCCAACATTCTTGCAGGAGGAGGTCGCAAATAAGGATCCTTCGTCAAACTATGCGTAAAAGCGAAAAGAGTTATATTATAGAAGAAGATCTTTAGAGCATCTAAGCAGGCGCGACTTACCAAATAGCCACAAAATTCTTGCATTCATCAGATATGTGATCGCCTTGAATCTCAGGCACAGGTTGCCGCACAATAAAATCCAGTAATTCAAATATTGACAGATCAGGTTGGCCAGGAGGTGGTAAAGCAGGTTCGTTTTGCGATACTTCAATCAAGGTTAATCCCAAAGACCATATATCAGATTGGACCGCATAAGCATTTCCCTTTATCCGCTCAGGCTATTCAATAAAAAAAAAAAAAAAACGCCCAATGAGTACAGTTACATATTGCAGCTTCATTAGATCTCTACTTACAGCCATGTAGTATTGCGTTCCTGTAAATGTTTCTGCTACTGAGTTGATCAATTCGCCAGAGACACCAAAGTCACATAATTTGATATCCCCATTCCTTGTCACCAGAATATTTGACGGTTTGATGTCTAATAAGTGATATGATTTGTGAATAGAATAGTCCGTTTCCAGTTCCCCTGGTTTTTTTTTTTTTTTTTTTTTTTTTTTTTTTTTTTTTTTTTTTTTTTTTTTTTTGTACCTCTATGGATGACTCGTTTTGAATGTAAGTAAATCAATCCTTTGCATACAGATTCTGCAATTCGTTCCAATACTGCTTCACCAATGACTCCGCCACGTTCTTTCGCCCGAGTATATATATCCTGTAAACTACCGCCTTCGCAATATTCCATACACATAGACACAGTGGTTTCACCTTCGTCCAAAAACGCACCATAGAACGACACAATATATGGAGAGTTGCATGTTTTCAAAAAGGCTAATTCACGAAGAATCTGTCGCTGTACTGCCGGATCGGGATCAGTGGAGATGGACTATATAAATAGTATTAGCCTTAATATGTAGACTAGCATATCATAATCAAAAGAATAACTTGCCTTTTTTGCCATCACCAAGTTGGAGGGTTTATGGAAGACCTTACGTACTGTACCAGCAGCTCCTTCGCCTAGTCGTTTTAAAAGTTCCAAATCCTTGGCTTGAACGTCATGAGGAATTGTCGGGTCCAGGTTGGCTGAGTCACTGTTATTGTTGCTGAAGGTATGTTGTTGTTCATGTGCTGATGACGATAATCTATTTGTTGCCGAAGCTACAATGTTGGTATCCAATTGACTATGATGATGATGTTGTATTGTTGAATTGGTTGAGATAGGCAAGGGAGGTGCTCGTAATGAAGATACATGCCCTGTGCTAGCTTGATTTTCTATGGTGATGTTGGCATCAGAGCCATTAGAAGTCAATTGAGAACTCCTTTGTTCTTGCTGAGTATTTTCTCGTTGTTGTTGTCGTTGTTGCTGAGAGGCTGCAAGATAAGAAGCCGCCAACGATGTCTCTTCTTCAACTGGAGGTGGGCCACCATAATAAGCTGCGATGGAACCAGAATTGTTGGCATTGGATGCTGAAAGTCCGTCACCGCTTGCACCTACGTTTCCATTGCTGCCCATCAGATGATCTATTTTTTCCCTTAAAGTGTTGTTGCTTGCTTGGGAACCGTTTGGTGAGGAGCCACTTGGAGGAGTAGTTTGTAAATGTTGAGGTGATAGTTTGAGACCTGGGTTTCGTTTACCCACTTTTGGTTGAGGGCTACTGCTTCCAACACTCAATTCAGCCGTTTCGGGTGCTAAAGACATGCTTTAAACAGAATATAGATATCACAAGGTATAGATGAAGGAAGTGGATAAATTATAAAAATTAAAAATAGGAATGAAAAGCAAAAAAAATAAAACAGGGAAAAACATGGCTGCACTCAAAGCTAAGCGTGACGGAGTCTAAATTGCCATTCCCAATTCCACACTCTGCATCAACTACAGTTTATTCAGATGAAGTGTAAATAAATTGAGAAGGTGACAAAATAAAGTTGGGATCGGGAAAATAAGAATTTGGGTTAGTGGGAAAATATTTTGAGACGAGGAGCAACTATTTTGGAATGGGGAAGAAACGAAATTGACATTCGCCAAATAAAAATTGAGATAGAAGATGATAAGGCAGCCAAGGAGAAAAAACAAAGAGTAGTGTAGTGAGTCTACATGAATTACTGGGGAAGGGGGGGGTTTATTATTTTTTATTTTTTGTACCTTACACTGTAAACATCAACACGTTTTTGCTACGTGGAGGAGGAGGGTCTGACCAGGTGTCCAGGTCTTCCGCTTGGAGAAGTTGACGGGCCGTGAAATACAGTATGACAGTGATTGCACGCTGATACTGGTATGCATACTTGAATGTCTACCCACCGCCCTGAAGCAACCATTGGATCATGAGCAGTTGGTGCCATTTTCCTTTCTACATCCATGCCAATGATCAGTTCATTAACTACCCCTTGCATTTTGTTGCCTTAGGTTGCTGAGGAACGGAATCACAGTCGACAAACATCTGAAGATCGCCATGCTGGACAGCAACGCTCTCATCATCGGTTTCATAGTCCCTTCGGGAAAAAAAAAAAACTGGCCAACATTTACGACTAAAAATCATAAAGTATAGAGAGGCTTATTATTTTCCATATTCTTTAAATAAATAGAGATTAAATATATGCAAAAATACAGTTAACCGAAGTTTGTCTCACATTCGCCAGCGAAAGCCATATCTACAAAAAAGTCGAAATGACATTTCAAGCACGCGGAAATGTAGCTTGTGCTGACAGCTATGTGCTGTAAATTTTATTTCCAAAACAAAATCCAAACAAAATTGAAAAGTCAGCGCAAATATTATTCCATTTTAATTATTGTAGTTGGCAAATGTCATGTATTTAGATAAATCAGTAAAGGATCAAATCCTTAATGGTGTACATTAGGTGTGCTCTGGGTTTTAAAAAATACCGTGACTTTTTTCCTCACAGGAAAAGGGTAAAAAAAAAAAAAAAAAAAAAAATACTCGATGCTGGCGCTAAAAAAAAAAAGGCCTTTTTCCTTTCCCTTATAAACTTTTTACGAAAATGAGTGACAAATTCCACTGTCGCATGTACGAAAATGAATTCCCCCAAGTCGACGATGTTGTCATGGTGAATGTCAGACAAATTGCCGATATGGGTGCCTACGTTCGTTTGGTAAAGTATTTACTGAGTCAAAAAGCTTTGAATGTATCTACACTTTCGATTGATGGCTCAACTTCTAATTTTATTTCTTATTGATATCTATGTATAGCTCGAATATGGAGACCGTGAAGGTATGATCCTTTTGTCAGAATTATCTCGACGACGTATTCGCTCAGTACAAAAACTGATCCGTGTTGGACGAAATGAAGTGGTAGTTGTACTCAGAGTGGATGAAGAAAAAGGTAGGCACAAAATAACAATAGAAGAATGGGTCTTGAAGAATACTTGAAAGAAAGGACATGGATAGCGTTAACACCAAGCCATTTCCCTTCTTCTTCCTCTTATGATAATAGGCTATATCGATTTGTCGAAACGCCGTGTGACCCCTGAAGATATTGCTCGATGCGAAGAGAAATTCAACAAATCCAAGGCTGTCCACTCCATTTTACGTCATGTTGCTGAAAAGCATGACATCCCACTAATTGATCTCTACACATCGGTGGGCTGGCCTTTATATCGGAAGTTTGGTCATGCTTATGATGCTTTCAAGGTTGCCATCGCGTAAGTAATAATCTACATAAGGGGAGGTTTGGAATGACGTAGAGTCTAACACAGCATGACTCACTCGCTGCGCATTTTTTTCTCTCTTCTTCTATATATATCTTAGTGATCCATCTGCTGTATTTGAAGGTATTGAAATGACAGATGCTGTCCGAAATGAATTGGTTAACAACATCAAACGACGTATGACCCCTCAACCTGTCAAGATCCGTGCACGTATGTTTTAGGAAGGAGGGAGAAAATCACTCAAGGGAAAGGAGTATTGACTCTTTTTTAATTTTCTTGTAGAACTCGATCTTAGATGCACCGGTATGGACGGTGTGTTGGCAATCAAGGCTGCTTTGGAAGCTGGCGAAAGCCAATCTACTGAAGATGTCCCCATCAAAGTCACCTATCTTGCTGCTCCTTTATATGTCGTTACTGCGGATGCTTTGGAAAAGTCGGTTGGCTTCACAGTCATGGAAAAGGCCATCAATTCCATCAAGGAAAGTTTAGAAAGTCACAAATGGGCCAGATTCAAGGTGGAAAAGGAAGCGAAATTGGTGTCCGAAACTGACGATAAGGACTTTGCTGCTCTTCTTGCTCAAGCTGAAAAGGAAAATGAACTTGTTAGTGGCGACGAAGATGAAGGTGATGCAGTGGCCGCTAGTGATGATGATATGTAGATTATATATATTTAGTTTAGCATACATACATATTGATAGTCCTCATTTTATTGTTTTTAGTTTATTTTATTTTTTATCTTTTCATCACTACTATTATTTTCCTATCTCTCTTTCTTTTACATCACTGTCTCATGTCAACACTTTCTTTTTGTTTTATTTTGTCATCTACATCGTTTTATGAAATAAAAAAAAAATGCTATACAGTAATGAATTTAGGCTTAAAACATATAAAGTTGTAGTTAGGATTTTTTTTTTTTTTTTTTTTTTTTTTGCAGGGAAGGTGGAAGTGAGCGTCAACATTTGGCTGCTGTATTTTGCTTTCAATTGATATCATATGGGAATAAAGTTTGGGGAATTCAATGGAATTACAGACAGTAAAGCCTTTTACGTTCTTAATCTTTGTTAATCTGATAATGTAGATAGATAAGGGAATAAATCATGGACAAAAGAGAAATGGGCGATAAGACTACAACGTAGCGGGTTCGGTACGTTTTAGGGAGTGAAGTCTCAAGGATGAAATTGCACCATATGTAATGTAGGAAGCTACAATAAAGGTATCGACGGGAAAATGAAATTGCATCATTATTGTCCATAGTACTGTTATTCTGCTGTGTGTATCCATGCTATATTTATGAAAAAAGCTTTTGAAAACAGGGAAATGATCAGAACAGTGAAATGCAGTAGAAAACTGACAAACCAGCTACAATAGTGACTTTACTCTTAATTTGGTGGTTCAGTTTATGATTAATTGATAAAAAGGACATAACTTATTAAAGTGTTTTGGCAGACATTGAAACCAAAGGAGAAGGGCTCATTGTAACATGGGGTTTGATGAAAGGATTTAATGGAAAGAGCATAAAGGAGGCTAATGGATATTTGAAGAACGCTAAACACTAAACACTATTATAATGGGTCAGTTGTAAAAGTACGCTAATATATTGTACATGGGATGATAAATGCTAATGTTACATCGTTTTTGATGCACAAAAATAGTCAACGCTAATTAAAAAGGGATCTAATACATAAGACATGAAAGAGACTAATGGGACGTATTTCATTGATGCATGTAAAAATAGACATATTTTATTCAAATGTAGATACAAACTATGGACAAACTTAGACTAAGCTGAGCTAATGAAGACTCCAAAAAATCAATCATTGGTGGTCTTAATTAAATCCTGAATCCAAATTGAAAAAGTTTCCCGATGCATCTTGTAATGCCTGATCTGAAAACGCTTTTAAATAGTCCTGACACTAATCTAGGTCCTACATGAGCCGATAGAAGTTGAATGATGAAGAAAAAAAAATGAAGGTGAAAAAAGAAGAAAAAGAGAGAGTGCGAAAAAATGAAAATCGGAAGTAAATAAAAAATTCACGTGGGCGGGATATGAAATGGTGTTTTTCATCTTTTTTTCGTAGGCACATAAAAGGAAAACCTTCTCTTTTTCTACAACAGTCAAGACCATACAACATTAGCAGCATGGAAATGTTATCATAATGACAGTAAACGTCATACTATAGTATCTGCTGCATGGTCGCCTTCTTTGGAAACCTCTGTCAGCCAGGATGAAGCCGCTTTGGTTCATCTCCCTTCACCGTATGTCATTCACCGTGGTCTAGCTTACTCTCTTCAATTAGGCCATCATAGCGTATATGAATCTATCTTTATTCCACCACAAGGTACCCCACTCATCTCCCTATGATAAGTTTCTCATTCTTAAATAGGCGTCATGAAACTATGTTACCATTATACTACATAGATTAGTTGAATTGCCTTGGTTTATATCTACATCTGAATAAAATATAATTGGTCTTTTCAATTTACATCATCTCTCGTGCGTTTAGTTTGGCTTGTAGAATGGGTATACGAGCACTACAATCCCTGAAGTATTAAAGCAGGCACAAGTTGGGGACTTTCATATCATATCAGGATAATCAAACAATCAAACAAATAATACATATGTATACTGACAGATAAAGACGAAGATGGATATACATAGTTGTTTTATTATAATAAGGTAACTTTTTTGATATATATATATTTTCCTTCAAAGGCAAAGGTGTAATGGTATATAAATTGACACAAATGGATAAATAACGATAAATTACTAATTCTAACGACTAATCATATAAAAATTACTTAGTGACTAAACTACCAAGCTATTTTTTGTGCAAGTTCAAGCTTTGATCCATGGCATCACATAACTGGGCGTCCGTTGTTTGACGTAATTCTTGAATTACACTTTGGCAGAAGATACCCACGGCTTTTTCCAGCTAGTTTATCGCATAAAGAGTATATGAAAAAGAAGTCAGTACTGATTTCTTATTGTGATTATTTCCTAAACATACCATTGAAAGACCTTGCTCCGTTTTCCGTGCAACAACAGTTGGGTCGAAGGGATCGAATACAAGTTCAAATCTAAATTTGCAAGCACTAAAATAATAAAGTCAGTAAAGTTAGGCTGAATATAATTTGTATCATTTCAACTTACGCAGCAAAGAATCGAAGATTTTCAACAACTCGGTAAGTTCGTCGAGTATCTTCGTGAATTTTGTTGATGAATCCAAAAGGTCGTCGCGATCGTTTGACAATATTGTTGTAAACATGACATAAAGTATTCCCGTCTCTATATATTCAAAATAGTATTTCAGGGATGCTCAGCGTATGCTTTTTTTTTTTTTTTTTTTTTCATTCCGTGGTTTCAATCCCACTTACGCTAAAAATTGCCAAAATGCATCTTCATCTTGATGAGGGTCAGGAATATGGGTATTTTCGGCACAGTGATCAATCAGCAGAGAGTGATATCGACCTACAGTAATAATGAATGAAAAAAAAGAGGACGGCGGTGAGTCAATTTCGCCTCGAATTGTATTAAATGCATTTCATTATTGTATTTTTACCTATCTCATCATTCACAAAAGAACCCCTTTCCAACCAAACCGGTACCAGATTTGCCTTCGCCGATATTTTACTTTCAATAGGATAATGATCACTTTCGTCTTCCTCATCCACAGGAGAAGGGGGACCAGAAGCCGTCTTTACCATGAGAGCCTTGATTTCATCAGTGAATGCAGCCGGAGGACCACCAAGGTGATGAGGAGGATTAAGAGCATGTTTTTCTACAGTTGACAAGTAGTGATGAATAGCCATACGTTCTTTATCCAAGTGGTGAAAATCAGATGCCCGATAAATGTACCCATTATCATGTTCGCCGTGTTGATCTACAGTGAGAGTGCCGCTGTCATCATTCGGGGTAGTACCAATATTGTTGTTGTTGTTCGGCTCTTCCTCATCAAGTCGATAAAGTGACTCCAAATCCTTCATGGCTGAAAGTAGGCTGAGCGAGGAGTGGCGTAGTTGAGATAAAGCGTAGTCGGATAGATCATGTCGATTCATAGTGTAAGTCTTGACCGAGTTGAGCATTTTCGTTACAGATTGTAAAAGAGGTAGTATTTGAAATGTTGTAGTTCCATGGTTTGCTGCCTCAGATGTATCAGAGTCGACTGAATGGTCAGATAAGGACATTCTTGGCCCAGTAACCATTGCCCATGCCGTCAGTGTTTGCTGTATATCCTGAAAACAGTGCTGCAACAATACATCCAAATCAGTTTCGACATCGAGTTCTTTCCAACTAGGGGGTGGTTGCTGCGGTGTAAGTGGTTGATCATCCATTGCTTCGGGCTCTTCTGCAAACTTGAATCCCAGCGTACCTATCCTACATAAAACATGTCGTTAGTATACTGTGTATGTATATCTATAATCGTCCTTTCCTATTTACATAGCCTTGCTTACTTGTTCACTGCCAATTCCTTTTTAGCGTAATAATGTTGAAGTCGTTCAATGCTTCCTAGAGTTAATACCGAAGATCGTCTTTGTGCTAATATGAACAAGTTGGAGCTATGTGTTTCAGTACACTCCTGTTTTTGCCCCTTTTCACCTGTATTTTCTTTTTTAATATTTACCTGATCGAGCAAAGCCTTTTATTTGTATTCCATTCACAGGCTTCAAGTATCGTCGACCTAAAGGACTAGCTGCGCGAATGATGTTGTCGGGAGAAGGGCTATCTGGGCGCCAAAGTGGTTGCTGTTGTTGTTGCTGCTGTTCATGAGCTTGTTCTTCATCCAGCGGGGACAACGGTTCACCGGCAGAGGGGTCTTCGTGTAATGTTGTAAGAGATGTAGCACTGTTTTCACCAGATTCAAGTGGAGAAGGGGTATCGAAAGGATGGTATGCCATTAGAATAAAGAGAAAAGACCCAGCTTATAAAGTATAAAAATAGCAAAAGAAAAAGAGAAGGAAAATAGAGAGGAAACCACGTTTCAAAGTAAGAATGAAAAAAAAAAAAAAAATCAATTCACATCCCGCTCCATCTGTGTGGCGAATTCCCACATGGTGGCATTAACTGAGAATGAAGAATAGGAAAAAACAGGGTGGAGTATACAAATCATCTCCCTTTTCTCATAAAATATGAATGATAATGTAAATAATATAAAATAAATTTCATAATCTGATTTTTAGGGGTACTCAATTAATGCAACTTGATCTGACAGTTGATAAAAATAGTGCTTTTTAAATCACATAAAATTTGAAGGAATTCCATGCTATCTTTTTCATGATATTTTACGTGCAATATCGTGTTTGTCTAGGCTACCGAGGGAACACAAGCGTATTTATGAATTTATCGGAGTTGACTGACTGAAAGGCCACACACAATACAACACGGAAAAGAATTTGAATATAAAGGACATACAGTATAACATAATAATGAAAAGCAAGGCAAGCTAGCAATAATTTTTGGTAAAAGTCCCAAGAGAAGCTGTGCAAGTATATTTTTAAAGTGAAGGCAAAATAATAATGCTAATAAAATAAAAATAGCTTAAGCTTGTAAGTTTGAATGGCCGTTGCTATGGGAGTACAGTGGAATAAGTGTCATGGTTTTAGTTACACAGCAATGGAATATATTGTATATAAAAGAAAGACAATCAAGTTCAATTCTTTTATTGTTTTTGATTTAACGATAAATCGAAGAGAATCCAACAACGTTAAAATTGTTGGCTTCCTTTTCTTCCAACCTTGCAAACCCTACAACTCTCACCCATTCCTCTCTTTAAAATTTTCTACCTTCATTTACTGTTATAATCATGTATTTTAAACCCATTTCCTTCTTTTTCTGCCTTTTGTCTATTGTATTTTTTGTGAACGCCACCAATCATACTCAAACACCATCAACGAGCAAGTCTCAACGCTACATTGTTCAACTGAAGCCTTCTACGGATATTGAAAATTTTATCCCAAACCTTTTGAAAGGAATATTCGACTTGATTGGTGACGTTGTTCATGATATCGCTGATTTTTTGGACGATGCCACCCACTTGGAAAAACGAACGAACCCACTTCAAATTTTCGATACTATTGATATTGATGGCTCTTTCAAAGCACTTAGTACCAGGATTGAAAAAGAAAGTCTTTTAGGATCCATGTTGCAGCACTTTGACGAAATTGTTGATATTGTACCTGACGATGTGATTCAATTCAATTTACCTACTCCTCAGTCTTTGCATCGTCGGTATTATATGGTAGTGTCAAAAAAAAAAAATCATCACATGCTTTAATGTCCGCACTCGTGCCCTTTTTTTTTTTTAATATATTGATTTTTTTCTCTCTCTTTTATTCAATAGCGAACTGTTTCGAACAACTATGCTCAAAAACAAGCCAACAAAAACTCCACCTCTAGTAAACACAACAATTCCACCAGCAACCCATCAGAGTCTGGCCTCGCCAAGCAAATCCATGCTCCTTGGAATCTTGCACGAATTTCCCAACGAAAGCCCAATTCGAAATCGCCTTACTTGTATCCTGAAAATGCTGGGTAAACAAACACAAAACCAAAACTAAATATACCCAACCTTTTCTTTATATCTAATATCCACAACGCTTGATTTAACTTTTCTTATCGACCTCTATAGTCATGGTGTACGCGTTTATGTAGTTGACGACGGCCTCAACAAAGACCACAAAGATTTCAACGGCCGCGCATCTTGGGGATTCTCTGCCGTTGGCAAAGATACTACTGCAAAAATCGGAGGTGGTCATGGTAAATTACTGAAATATAATGAAAAACACTCACACACATTGATTCAAAGCTAAATATGGGTATATTGTTTAGGCACTCATGTATCGGGTATCATTGGTGGTCGTCAATACGGCGTAGCTAAAAATGTCACCCTCGTGTCTGTTCAGGTATTGGGAAAGAATGGCCAAGGCTCGATCTCTTCTGTTTTATCTGGCATACAATGGGTCGTAAAAGACGCCAAGAAACATGGTAAAAAGTCAATTGTGAACATGTCCCTTGGTATTCCTTCTATGGCCCCTAGCGCCGACACCTTGAACAAAGCCATTACTGCTGCTGCTAAAGGTGGATTGCCAATTATTGTTGCCGCTGGAAACTCTGGAAGGTATTACAGAATAAAAATGAAAAAACAAATCGTTCAAATGAATGACCTTTTTTTTAAAGTGATGCCTGCGATGTGGTTCCTGCTGGTAATCCTCATGTTTATACCGTTGCTGCTTCCGACAAGACCGACACTTTGGATCCTAGAAGTTGTCACGGTAAATGTGTTGATATAACCGCTCCAGGTAATTCCTCTATAAAAAATAATACACAATCAAGCCGGACTTTAACAATATCTCTTTTTGTTTTCTTAGGAATCAATGTGGAAAGCGACTATATTGGTAAAAAAGATGCTACTGCAACCATGTCTGGTACGTCCATGGCCGCTCCTCATGTTACTGGTATTGCTGCTTTGATTCTTCAAGATATGCATAACCCTAGCCCAAAGGCGTTGTTTGACGCTTTGACTTCGTTTGCTACCAAGAACGCCATCAAGAAGAATCGACCTCACACTGTCAACCTGTTAGCTTTCAATGATTTGACTCAATCTAAAGGCATTGAAACCACAACTGTCAAGAAGCAATCCAGCAAGACCTCATCTTCTGAAAAGAAATTCCCGAAGAAACCTTCCACCAAGAAGAAACCCCAACCCAAGAAGAAATCTCAGCCCAAGAAGAAATCTCAACCCAAGAAGAAATCCCAACCCAAGAAGAAATCTCACCCCAAGGAGTCCAAGAATTAGGTTGGCTTATTATTGATATTACTATTAGTGGTAGTAGCAGTGACATAGTATTATGTATGCCTTGACTGCAGTATGTAGCATATCTCAATTTATTCTACTTTTAATCAATAAAAACAGTGTTTAGTATCTTCTATTATATATGTGTCAGTATTCAAATTTGTTATTCCTTTTATGGTGCGGCTCACTTATAATGTCAAATATTAGGCATGATCCTAGAAAGCTGATGGCTTTTTAAAAAATGGCCACCTCAAAAAAACAATGTATCAACATGGTAATCCAGACCTTTAAGAACAAAACATGTACATCAGTTGTTTTTTTTTTTTTTTCATAAAAAAAGAAAAACTTATCAGCCATCAAAAAAAGAAGACTTTGGCTAGCTGGCCTAGGATTTGAAACGCATCTGATGTACTAAAAAGGAAAATGATATGTGCATTTATTTTGTAAAGCACCGCGAAAACTGTAAAATATTATACAGAAAACAAGGTCCTGATTTTTGCTCGTTCCCGCTCCCATATCAAGCGTAGTTAGCATATATAGATGTAGATGTAGATGTAGATTGTAAGACTTGCAAATGAGGATTAGTTTATGTATTTTTATTTATTATTTGTACAATAAAAAGTGCCATCCCTTCTATTTTTTGTTGTTGTACGGACACACACCCGTTTGTATGTTTCTGCTTATAATAACCCTATGTATATACATTTGGTAAGACAATTAAAAAATGATAGAAAAAGGCAAGACAAAGTTTATTCAGTAATAATTATAATAACGACAACCAATACTAAACTAAGATGAAGGCTAATCTAATAGTGGTCCCTAATTCTGGATCCAAAATGGAAGGGTTTCCCCATGCATCTCGTAATACCTGAGCTGAAAACCCTTCTAAACTAGTCCTGACGCTTCTAAACTAGTCCTGACGCTAATGCCAGTTGAAGATCATCTTATTGAGATCAATGAAATGGCGATGACTTGAGAAAAAAAAAAAAAGAAAGAAAGAAAGGAAGGAAAAAAAAAAGGCTTTAATAGGCATTTTCAAACTGCGATTGAAGTCATAAAATTGAAAATTTGACATTACAAGTGAGCCGCACCATAACAATTAGAGGTGATCGTGATCTTTTCGGCAGTCGCCATGACGAGTCACCATTTTGTCAATCATACTGTCGTGTTACTCACCATTTTTTGGTATATGTAAAATATTATATATATATATATATATATATATATATTTGGCTCTATATCGTCAGCTACACATACTCTGTACTGATATTAACACATATGGTGTAGTTGAACAAAAACGTAACATCATTTATATCTCGCAGAAGATTCCAAGGGTATCAGTTATACTTGACAACAAACCTTTTAATCGTGTTATATGATAGTGACAGTGAAGAGAGAAAAATTACGTTATTTGTTTTGTTTTGAATGTCAAAAAAGGTCTTGGACATTTAACCAAAAAAAAAAAAAAAAAAAAAAAAAAAAAAAAAAAAAAAAAAAAAAAAAAAAAAACCAGAGGATTGCTAACAACGGTCAACGCTAATCACAATGAGCGATGGTAATAAAAAAGGGATCTACTGGGAGAGACATGAGAGAGACTAATGGAACATTTTTGTATTGGCGTAGGTAAAAAGTGGCATATTTTATTCAGATATAGAGACAAACTATGAACAAAGTAATACTAAATTAAGCTAATGGAAACTTCAAAAAGCCAACTCGGTGTGAGCCGGAATCCTGAATTCAAAATGAAAGGGTTCCCCAGTCATCTTGTAATCTCTGATCTGAAACACCTTCGAAACAAGTCTTAACACTAATCTAATCCCACCATGACCCCATAGGGCACAATTGTGAAGAATGAAAGAAAAAGAAAAATCGAAAAAAAAAGAAATTAAAAATCCACGTGGGCGGGATTTGAAATGCTTTCTGTACCTCTTGGTGAACTCTGAGCATGCCCTTAAAAAAAGCAAGAAAAAAAAAAAACAAAAACAAAATTCAGTTAGGCATAAATGGATGCCCATTGAAGTTCAGAATGATGAATGTTTTACTACATATCCTGGTTTTTTTTATTTTGTTGCACCTACAAAAATCCTTCCCCTATCAACCGAACGTTGAGCATGACGCTCATCCCCCCGAAGCACGTCCACTAATATTTAAAATACCGACGACGCCAGACTTGCCCTTTTCTTAGGCATCAAATACATATCCACTATATATCCATAATACATACACACACACACGCAGCCATACACAAATATATTAAGAATATAAAAAGTAACTGGTGGAATGAAATCTCCAGATGTTTTTTATTTGGAAATTGAAGTAAAATCATACAGAAGAAGTGTATATATGTATATAAAAAATAAGTAAAATAATAGAATAGAAAAAAAAAAAAAAGAGGAAGAGAATGGAAGGAAATGAGAATCATCATTAAACTTTTCATATAACTAAAGATAGGGGTGGCAATAATAAGAAAAGAAGATATACTAGTAGAATAAAAAATAGGGAAGGATGGAAAAATATAATAATACAAAATAAAAGAATGGAAGGAGACATACGAATAATGGGCAATAGAACGTACTAACCGGAGTGTAAACTGAATAAATAAATAAAAATCTATGCGATAATCCTTTCAATCACTTCACTGGCCAATTTGGAATGCTGCATGACATTAGTGGAAGAAGCACCAAATCCAGGTTCTGCCAGAGCTGTAAATCCAATTTGTTTCAATAGTTCTTGCTGTGTCTTGGTGGATGAGTTTTTCTCGGGGTTGAAGCACGGGTCAGAGCATGCAATTAATAGAATTGTTTTCACCGATTCGATAATGGGTTGTGTATTGCTGCTGAGGACAACTTGATTCATCTTGGGAAGTAAAGAGTCGTACACCAAACGGAACACATCAGGCATGGAGAGGGCTGCTTCCGCTAAGAGACTATAGAGGAGTAACCGTTCGGATTCACTTTCGGCTGAATGGAGCGCAGTAGCCATCATTGAGATCAACAACAGAGCCGTCTTATCATCAGGTATATCCAATTTGTCAAAGAGTCCGCTATACGATTTCGCTGATCCATCCACTTGCACAATTTCATCAGAGAGCCCCGCCAATCGCAAAACATCCCGTAGAGATTCGTTCTTCACCGCCAAAGGTAACAGACTACCCAAATAACCCAATGTTTGCACTTCCACCACCGCAGTGTCTTGTTTGGATTCAATATCCAAAAATGCCGTCAGAGCTTGATAGATGGTATCCTTGGCATTGCTGTAACGCATTCCCTTCAAAAAAATGGTCGCCATTGCAAAGGAGAAGTGGGTTTCAAAATTCACACCGCAAAGTTCATCCAATTCACGAGCCACATCTGCCATAGGTTCACGTGCGGCTAGCAGTACATCTGTCATGGTATCGCCTGTGAAGAATTCGTCCGAATCCAGCGCTCGCACCACAGCCAAAAGGAGTTCCACTGACATACAGAATGTTGGGCCATTATTGATTTGCACCAAAGATACCGCCACCCAAAAGAGAGGTAACAAATACCGAGAATCAGATGGAAGACTTTCCACAATATTCTTCAGGCACATCATAATACTCAAGACTAAATTCGGATCAGATTCATTGAATATTGCCAAAGCACCACGGAGAGCCACCAGAATTTGATACAGTAAATCATCATCCACTTCTTCACGACCGAGACAGCCCAAGACAACAAAGGCTCGTGGTTGGATTGCAGGATTGAATTGGAACGCCGTGCTTGCCACTAAACTCATCCATCTCGCACGCCATACATTAGCCATATCTAAGTAAAATTTAATAACAAGAATCAAGTCAGAATCGCTACGGCGTCTATTCCCCAAAATATCATGTTCTTCCTTACCTGATGATGGAGCACCCCAATGTAAAACATCAAGGAGCTGTGTAATAACAGATTCCAGAGCCAGCAGCTGAATAGGTTCGGCAGCGTCACTCATTGTGTCCGGTGTAAGAGTGAAGGCGTTCGCATGGGATTTATGTAAGCCAAATAACAGTCGTACTTTCGAATCAGACACCTCTGTGAGGAGTAGTTGAAGTCGTTGGATATTCACTTCAGGCAATGGCATCGAGGTACATAAAGATTGGATCATATTTACAACAAGGCCATGTACAGAAGCGCGAATAATGGTAGGACCCACACCAACCACTAAAGAAACAACATGGAAGATTTCAGGCACATAGCTTTTCACCGGTCCACGGTTGTTGAACGACAGCATCAATATAAATCGCACCAACACAGCAATTTCAGTCCAAGTCCAATGTTCAATCAGAGAGCGGGTGGGTTTAAATGAGGTCTTTTGAAGTACCTTTCGTAAGCGAGAGATCACTTTGCCACGAACAGCTACATTGGATAATGTAACAAAGGTATCAGCCATTGCTTCCGCTTGTGGGGACCCGACGCCATGTTCGTTTGAGAATTGCACAAAAGAGTCCAGCACCAAGTTCAACACATCATCAATTTTGCCAATGGTTTTCCAAATCTTTGCTTGTACTAGCTTATACATCTATGATTGGTAATCATAAAAAACAAAATGAAGTCAGTAACAGACTTTTGCCGTCGGTTGACATATCTTGCTTACATCTGTTCGTGCCACCGTCAGATCAATCAGTAATCGGATGACCTCCTTTGTTTTCACCAAATCAGGGTTACTTTCATCGCCAGCAGAATGACAAAACAAGGACAGATTCGGTAGCCAGGGAACCATATAATCAAGACACAAATATCGTAAAGGTTCATTTGATTTGTTGAAGCCAACAAAACATTCACTAAGGAATTCAAGGGTAAGGTTGGGTTCCGCAGCAGCAATCTTTTCACTGATGTTGATGATAAATGCTGAGCTGTTGGCAGGCAGACATAGGTCTAAAACATTGTGAAATTGTTAATAAAGAGGTGAGTACAGTAACCAAGATATAAACCTTGACATTTTTGTTTGTTTGTTTCTTCTCTATTTACCTCTAGCATCTAATAATTGTTTGCCAACATCGAAGTTGAATGTCATACTGAGAGAATACAAAAGATTGTATGCTGCCAGTCGTAGGTTGGGATCGTCGCTACCGATATTCAAAAGTGCCATATTCAACAATCTTCCAGGTACATCGTTGGGTCGGATATTGCGTTCGGAAATGTTAGTTGGCTTCGCCATTTCATATCTCCGTTTACTGTGCCGGATTGTCTAAAGGGGGCAATATATATTAAAGATATAGATCAGAATACCTCAATACATATATACATAATATTTTGTGAAAAGACTTACGCTAACTACCGCATCGCGTTTTGGAGTAGATAATACTAGTTGTGATTTGCCTTTGTTGTATTTGAAGCTGAATTCGTTTGCATGAGAATCGGTTGTTCGCCCCAAAGTAACATCTTCAATTTCCGATATATGATAGACATCGTTCGTCACCATACTGACACCATAGATAAGTTCTTGCTTGCGTACAGTCATAACTTGGACATATTCTGAACTAATCTTCACAGTAACCGGAATGTTGAGTTTGTACTGAGATAGTTTGTTGACAGGGTAGAAGACAGTACTTGGCTCAGTGTCCAGAGCAGCTATAAGAAATGAATAAAAGATGTTAGTACTGTGATTGAATATTATATTCCAAGGATACCCATGTTCTTACTTGTAGATTTTGGAAGTCGAACCTCAGAGGGATGAATATGTTCATGCAGTTCAGCCAAAGTTACTGCGAATGTGGTTCGTTTACTGAGCTTGCTGGTGATAGGTCGAGTCAGCTTCTTGATGTATTTTCGAAGGTAAGAGTTCGGGTTGAATAAATGCACTGCGCCAACATTTTCAAAGGAATCGAAGGGTAATAATTGAAGAATTTGATTGATCCATTGATTGGAAACTTCATTTGATGGGCCAAAGAGGGTAAGATCAATAACGATTTCAAATGGTTTGTTTGTTGCACGTTCCATAGTCTAAAATACAAAATAATGAATTTGTGAGAATGTACGGTAAGGTAATCCTTCCTATTCCTTTCCAATACCTGAAGCATATAATAGGTCAACAGTTCAAAATCAATGCTATCACTGGTAACATTCCGAGTAATAAAATAGTATACACGTCGCCCGGCTTTGGAGGTTCCACCTTCGTAAAAGATGTTTTTTGATGCAATAGGTTCAACACTGCGATGACTGTTTCGACGCATAAATTCGGCATAGAGTTGATTCGAGGCAGCAAAAGTATAGCTTCGTAGTCCACTAAATTCTTGTTTCGCAATTTCAGGTGGTCGACCAAGTTGAGCAAGAAGATTCGAGAATTTATCCAGTTGTCTTTTCCAAGCCGTTAAGGTTTCCTGGTCACCATGATGTCGGAACCGTCGAGTAGCTAGATCACGAGAGATGCGTTCCATATTATCCGCAAGAACACGGTGCAGCATGGCATAACTTTTGTCGTCCATTGGTCGGGACTCCATTTCGTCAATTGAAGCAGCTGTAGGTGTTGGAACGATTGATATTTCACGAAGGAAACTTGTCACCTTGTAAATGTTGCTGGTCAAGAAGTCATTGAGCACAATCATATATGTTTCCTTAGCACCGAATAATACGTTGTTTGCGAGATTTTGGATAACCTTTGTTGCCATCAAATGTCCACGACGCATTTCGCGAGATACTGTTGTCATTGGTTTGATCAGGCCTTCCGATTCTGGGGACACTATAGCAGGACAAAAGAATCGCAAAAAGATAAAGGCACCAACAGCGGTATATTTGGCCTCAGGGAAACGTTCACGGACAGATATCAGAATGCAGTGACATACTTCACGGAATGATCTAAAAATTTAAATCGTGTCATTAGTAGTTCTAAGATTTATTTTTTGCTTCATTTCTTACTTTGGAGCTTTGTCGGCAGATGCGCAAATGGCATTAAGGAGCATTTCGGTTGAAGTGACCACATTTTGCTTGTTCTTGAGCACATCTTCCCCAGGGCCAACTTTGGTGGAATCGAGTTCATAAGTCCTTTCATCAGAAGGTTTTTCGGCAAGTTTATGGAAAACAGGTTGCAAAACAGATTGGACGTATTCAGCACCATTGGTTTTGGCAAAGACGGATAAAAGGCGTGTCGCTATACTTGTTCGGCGGAAGAGTTCAGTTTCGCTTTCTGTAAAACAGGTTTAAAAAGCATTTAACAAACAATCAAACCAAAAAAGAAAAAGAAAAAATTTACCTGTGCTTTGTACTTCTTTTTCAATGACCGCTTTCAGCAACACCATGGTTTTCCCACGAGAAGAGAAGCTTGCTAAAAGAACATTGGCAACATCATCAATATCAGACGCAGGACAGACATCACACAATGAGAGACTAATATTCAAATCCGAATCCACCAGCATCTAATAATTTTTCATAAGGAAAAAAATGCACATGAATATCACCGTCTTCAAACATGTGTGGTTCAGTTATCTACTTACATCAACCAGCTTTTCATAGCGGTCAGTCATCACCGTTTCAGCTAACGTTTCAAATTCCGTTCCTTGGTTCAAGATATTTGTCAACACTTGCATAAAAGCTGTACGCATTCGAGTATCTTCGTGGTATCCCATTGATAATGAGTATTTTAGACCAGCATCGACGTTAGCACTAAGAAGGTTGGACATTGCTAAAATCGTACAATCCTTGAGTGGGGCCAGATAGGTAGCATTTTCCTTGTTCTATCACAATAAACGTAAAAATTAGTATGACTGCATATCAACATACCCTATTGTTTTTTAGATTACCTTATTCACCATCATCACCCCTTGTTTACGGGCATGGTGGGATCCCGCTTCAATCTAATTTTTAACATGACGTAAAAGTGTCAGTGAGTGTTTTCTTGGACTTCTCTTTTTTTAACGCAATTCTTACCTCTGATAATCGACATCTATTCAGTAACTTTAAAAAGAATGAGAAGTACTTGTAAAAGATCCTGCTTTTAACTTGAGTGGAGTCGGTTTCATGGACTGAATCAGAAGGTTGTAAAGGTAATTGTTGAAGAAGGCCCACAATGGTTTTCAGGCACGCAAGATCCAAATCACGATGATACTTATCACCTCGGTTTGCGGAAAGGGCCATGCCTGTATCAGGGTTCTATTATGACAAAAAAAAAAAATTAGTTAGGCAGCCAAAATACAACATGTTTCGTTTCTGTTTACCAGAGAAAAGTCGCTAGTCCACTCTACAATGATTTCAAGCAGCTTGTTGCGCAGACGGAATTCTTGACGGATGCTGATTCTATCTTTCTTGGCCATCAGGACTTCACATAGATGACAAAAGCGGATCTTCATTTTCAAAGCCAATTGACTGCTACCAAGTTTGTTAAGATATTTTGCGTATTGATCAATAAGTCCACCAAAATCCACGGTAAATAAGCTATCAACTGTTTCCTCCATACGATCCAAAACAAGTTTGAGCACGCTAATTGCCTGTTCCACAAACAAAGTATAACGAGGACTACATAAGGGATCACCGTCGGAACCAAAGCATTTCCCAAGTACGGTTTCCAAATGACGGAACATGATTGGATACAAAGCAGGCGAAAGGTCAGTACCAAGAATATCCATCACCCATTCACGCACGATGACGTTGTCGCATAGAAGTAGATCAACCATTTCCATAACAAATTTGTCCACCATGATTGCTGATTCAGAAGGAGAAGAGATACGACGTAAGTGAGGAGGGTCATTGAATGATCGTGGACCGGGAGATGCAGGAGACGTAGGAGATGCATCAGCCATCAGACAAATACCACCAAGTGAAGCCAGAAAACCAGCATAATTTTGCCATTCCGAAGACTTGTCATCGTCCAATCCATCTGTCCTGTTTGTCACATTGATTGTTTGCCGGTTCGTGCGTAGCTTGTCGTGCCATGCTTGGGCTCCCTTTTTGCTGTCCACATTTTCGTCTTTGGTTTCTT
Organism: Absidia repens; assembly: GCA_002105175.1. Taxonomy (NCBI): domain Eukaryota; kingdom Fungi; phylum Mucoromycota; class Mucoromycetes; order Mucorales; family Cunninghamellaceae; genus Absidia; species Absidia repens. Next base: position 961,052 of record MCGE01000004.1, on the reverse strand, counting down.
CATGAGGTCGAATCATCGCTGGAGTCATATATTTCCATCGTTTCCAAGCTTCTTCCCACGCGGCTAGATTTCCTGGTGCATAGTGAGTCATCATTCGCAATAGTCGTCGAAGTCGCTTTTGTTGAGATTTCCGCCCCGCCACAATACCGGTGTTGGAAGTCATTTCAATGTAGATAGGCAAGTTTTCCACAATAGTCAAGGAAGCCCGTCGAGGGTCTTCAGTGCTTTCTGTAATATGAGCTTCTACACAGAGATGTCCAAAGCATGCCATAGCAGCAGTGCATATTTCCGGGTCTGCAGAGCATAATAACACCAATAGTGCCACTTCCAGGCCAATCGAAGCTTGTAATCGTTCACGTACATCAGAACCGTGCATGGTAATATCCTAAATGAAAAGTAATTGCGATTGAGTATTTCAAATAGAATAAATGTGGAGTTTTTTTTTTTTTTTTTTTTTTTTTTTTTTTTTTTTTTTTTTTTTTTTTTTTTTTTTACCTGGTGAAGCGTCAAGAAGTCATTTCGGCAAATTAAGAGCTTCTTCAATAAATCCAATAACTTCTTGAGACTTTCATTCTTTTCCCGGTTATCCAGTAGTTGCTTCGCCACAGTAAACACAATTGCGATGAGATTTTCCAAAAAGCTTCCATAAAGTGATTGCTGTTTCCCCATTCTGAGATAGCTTCTGACGAGTGAAGTTTGTAAAGGCATTCCGCAGCAGCATCGCGCACAACGACACTATTTTCTCGTAGACAGTTTGCCATCGCCACCATGGTTGCTGCATTTTGTTCGAAGCGATCTTCAGAGTCACCACGGATCGCCAGCATAGGGTCATTTTGATAAAGTCGTAGTAAATCCAAAATCAGTTCTAGTCGATCATTCCCAGCATCATTTCGTTGTAGCACTTCCTTCTTCTTCTTGTCAGTTGCCGCACTAATGATATTCGTTTTCCTTCCCGTGGTGGAACTGGTAAGGCTGCTGATTTCAGACTTGGCTACGGCATCACGACTAGTGACATCCAATAATAGCTTTCGAAGAGGACCACCCATCAAATCATAAAGCGCTGCTGAAGTAGGATTCCATGGAAGACCGCATTCTTCGGACGTGATGGCAAGACAAGCTTTCACCAGACTCATCTTGAAAAGAGTGGGGGCACGTTCAGAGAGACAAGTAGGGAATAAATTACGAAGGGTGTTGCGCGGATTGAGACGGAACATAGCCACCAAACAGTCGGCCAATAAGCATCGATGGTCAATGATGATTCCAAGATTTGACACCAGACTATCAGCGATCAATGGTTGTTGTATATCGAACAGCTTTTGTTTTAATTCAGTTTCTATATCGGGGACAATATGGCGGAGAGCAATGGACATATCCTTGGGCACATAAGTAGCAGCTTTGCAGATATCCACATAACAAATAGCAGCAAGATCAGCAGTACGGCCTCCTTTGAGTGATTTCCTAAGAGCGGCCAGGAATACCGTCTAAAAAATAAGTGAGATTCAAAACGTTAGCTGGTGCTTCTTGCAACTCTATAGCATATTTTTTTCCATCGACTGTTTACCTTTTTTGTGTTGATGCCGCGACTTTCCGACACTGCTGCTGCTAATAAGAGATCGGGACAGAGGATTAACAGCAGCGTCTGTAAAGGCCAAAGAATTGCTTTCTTCCTAGTAGTGTCAGCCAATGTGTTGCAAATGTCAAATAAGATTTCAGGGCCACCTTCTAGACGTTTTTGGCTTTGGCAGAGTCGCATAAATTCCATCGGGTAAGTTTCAATCCAACCCCAAATAGCATGACGAAGAACCACAGCAGCCATTAATTGAGCAGATTTTTTCAGATGTACAAAGGCGGTACGGAATTCTAATAAAGATAGTATTAATATAAAGTATCTACCTACCTAAACAATATTCAATATTTCCTAATTCTAGTTCTTTACCTGTAAGAATAGCGCTAAGTCGCTTTGCATTAAGGGCACAACATTCCAATAATCGGAGATCAGCAAAATTTGGGTTTTCGTCCAGGGTTGTGGTGAGGTATAAAATACGAGTTTTGATCTTGATAAACATGATATGCCAGTTGCTTGCGCTGATATAAAATATAACCCTGCTTGCTGCCTTGTATATGTCAACGATAATATCAGAGGATATGCTAGCAACACTGGTGGAAGTGTAATATTCAGTTCGAGTGATGTTTGTTGTGTGTGAGGTACCGTTTTCGCGTTCTTCCATAAAAGACAATTGGTGCATAAAACGAGACATGATGGATACAATGTATTTGGCTAAACCTTCTTCTAGTGCTGGAGGATCTTGTAATTCGGTTGGTAAAGCACCATCGTTCGTTGATTTTGGCATACCGTTTGTTGTGCTACTGTGGTTGCTACTAGTATCTGATGTGGTATGATGCATTGGTTCGTTATTTACTGGAGATTTGCTGTTGTGTTTTCGTACGAATTGCCAGTGATGTTGCATACAAGCTGAAAACATTCGAAGGAGGAAGAGTTGGGACTGAAGGACATCATAAGGTATATATTCATCGGTGATCGAAGGCGACTGGTAAATTTGATATACAATAGAACAAGGAGTTAATAACGAGTGAGTTTTTGTCATCAGATACAAGGAGATCCATAATACTTACCTTGCAAATATTTTCAATGACTGTGACGATGGTACTCGCTATGGTTGGTAGTCGATATTTGGAAAGATCAATAAGTGCGGCCACTAAAACAAAGTAAAAAATAAAGTCAGTATCGTAATGATCAGCGATATTTCATTGTATGAACTTACCCCTAATGATAAAAAAAAAAAAAAAAAAAAAAAAAAAAAAGATGACAGTAAGGTGATCCAGAATCATATAGAAACACACACACGTAGAACAGATGTTAACAATTAGTTGATATCGTCATGTAATATATAACCGCTTATTATAGTAATCAGCTTACGTCTGTTGGACAAGAGGATCGTTTTCTAAAGAGTCTAATTTTTTTCCACTATTACTTGGTAACTTAAAGGAGAGAATCAAAAAAAAAAAAAAGAAAAAAAGAGGAAAGAATTAGGAGAAGAGTTGCGTGATGATAAAATTATTCAACGTACCCGAACAGTAATACGGTTCACCAAACTTAAGATAAGCTTCGTATCAGGACCCATGGTGAGCTTGAATTCCTACAAGCGCGTTACTGGATATCAAGATCAAGAGTGAGAACCAATGGTTATTTTGACTACAAAACGATAGTAGTTAGTTTATCATCAGTAATTAAGAAAAAAAAGAAAGTAAAAATAAAAACAAGGTTAACGAGAATCAAGAAACACAAATGAATGAGATCCTTCATCAAATTCATCTGGAATTGATGGTATGTATTTTGGAGATGTACCTTTTCTGGTAGCCAATGGCAATAGCGTAAATGACAAGATAAAAAGTAAAGGAGGGAGTAAAAGAAAGAAAGGGTTCAAAGAAAAAAGAAAAAAAATGGGCAAAAGAAAAAAAAAGTAAATAATATTTTCGATCAGCCAATCATTTGAAGCGATCGACTCTGTTATACCCTTTTTTAATTCCCCGCTCGTGGACCGGGTAAAGTGATTGCAGTAAATACTAACAGTTTATTTTAATAGACTCAATCGTATTTTGGTGCTGTTGATTTTGTTATGTAAAAATTGAAAAATAAATAGGCATCAAAAATTGAAAGTGATGTATTGGAGTCAGTCATTATTTGATCGATTCCTGTCACTGATCAAATTGCGCCCACATCAATTGGAATTCTAATAACTTTATTTTGGGAGCGTTAGCCAAAAATTATCAATACGAAATTCATGGTGCTCAAAACATCTTGAACAGAATTGAAGTAATGTATATATATTTATATATACGTATTCTGACTGACTTCTGAATTTTGACTAACATTGTATAGAATAAAGAGAAAAAAAAAAAGGAGCAGCCAGCACTTCTGTACCATTATTTCATTCTCCTTCATAAATTTGGCAACATCCACTTTTGCTGAGATATAGCTTTGCTTGACAAGCACGCCTTTGTTCTCGGTCTAAGGGAGAAAATGTTACTGCTACCGGTTGAAAAGGTCACAATGAAAGAGCAAGGATAACTTTATGCACTATCCTTATAGTGTCTGACAAACAATGTTACATACGGTGCCTTCAAATAACACTGCCCCTGCTCATAAAACCCGATGGCTTGTCGTCGCGGTACTTCAAACAATGACCGTCAGGGGCTCGTATCGGTAGGAACAAAATTACCTCCTGTCAATGAAGTGATTCAGTCGCCTTCAACATTGACAGTAATGCTTTACAAAGGAAATAAGTAGGTAATGGGAATAGCTAGGTGCACGGGCAACTTCTGTGAAGTGGCGGCATTTATAAAACAGAAAGCGCACAAGGAAATTAATCAGGCAAGCGGACTTTTGACATTCGAATTTGACACGACTACCTGTCAAAAAAGGAAAACACAGCATATTGTAATTTCGCACTCATATATTTATCGATTATTAGTTGGTTTTTTGGTTGGTTTTTTTTTGGGTACTGTAGCAGTACATTTTATTGAGTATGATAATATAAATTAAATATATATAATTTGACGAATGCTGCATAGATGAAACCTATCACACATTTGACACCTGGTTATATAAGACTTTATTTTTATTGCGCTTTGTACAGTATTATATGCACAATATGATATTTAAATTTGATACAGTATTATAAGCAGTACGCAAAAGCTATCAAGGCAAGGGATTATGGAATTAACTTTTGCTTGTTTTTTTCATCCAAATGAGAAAAGCTAGCAAAAAAAAAAAAAAAAAAAAAAAAAAAAAAAAAAAAACTGGAAAATGGCAAAATTGCGATTCAGCGACAGGTCAAAGAAAATATTTCAAATCCCGCCCACGTGAATTTTTCTTTCCTCTTGTTTTTTCAATGTAATTTCTACGAGATTATGGTAATCTTACATCAGTATCAGGACCAGATTAGAATTATTTTCAGATCAGTGAATACAACATACACGGGGAAACCTTTCATTTTGGATTTAGGATTTATAACCACCCATTAGTCAGTCGGCTTTTTGCAGTCTTCATTAGCTTAGTTTCGCGTTAGTTTGGTGTTAGTTTGCCATAGCTTGTCTTTGTCGCCATATCTGAATAAAACATTTCTGGTTTTACTTTGCTTTAACAAAAAACGACCCATTAGTCTCTCTCGTGCCGTGTATAATAGATCCCTTTTTTACGACTGTCATCCCTTTTAATTAGTACTGACAGTTTTGTTATAATTCAGTAAAAGAGAACCACTCATAGCATTTCTCATATCTTTTTATGCCTCCTTTATGCTACCTTTAATAGATCCCATGTAGTGTGTTTTTAATGCGTGCTTCTGGCATGGGTTACCACTGGGGAGTACCTCAGGCGATTTCTTTTTAACTGTGATTAACCAGTAACATGGCGTTAGCCATAGTCTCCTCGTACACTTTTTTTTTCACTTCTGTATCTCAAATAAATAGATAGAAAAATCCATTACTCAAATATATACTACAGCCTGGTTGTGTATATGATGGCTTTGTATACTTTAATTATTATTGCTTATTGCCGTAAAAGCTGTAGCGGATATTATTAACGTCTATTACTACTTGAGACGGATTCCAGGGAAATTTTTAGGAGTCCTTTTTTTTTTTTTTTTTTTTAGAAATATAGAGGCCTCTTTCAGCTGTTTAAGTATGTGTGTATTGAATGGTGGGCCACACCGTAGAGGGGGTTATTATGGAGTTAGATAATTCTATAGGCAAAGTTTCTTGAGGCACCGCAGGTTGAGCGTTGAAATATATCTTTTTTTTTTAATAACCATTGGATCAAACTTATGTTGACACTAGATAGTGCCTCTTTATTTTGAGATTGTATATAGTATGCTAATCAATCCATCTGTGTGTTTCATACGCGTTTCATACGTTCACCTTGAAAAGTCATATCGATGTTCAAGTGTTTTTATTTTTTATTGAATAGAGTAGAAAATAACAGCCAATACTGCACTAAAGTACTGTATACTATACTAGACTAGGTTTATTTACCCCATGTAACAAAGGTGATTGGTTGCAACGAAGTTTTCGTTACTTTTGATCTAAAATGGGCCCACCACTAGCCATTGTCAAGAAATACGGGCGGGCTGGGATGTCCGTGGCGGAATTTAAACATCGAATTGAATTTTTTGAAACCAGGCTCGCAAGCACATTTGAACACTTTTCCTTTCTAATCATTGCTCATCATCCATGACTACACGCAACAAAATACTGGTGACAGGCGCTCCTGGAATAGGAACTCTTGATGTTGTAGAAGGTAGTACTTTTTTCCTTTTTTTTTTTTTTTTTAATTCCCTACATCCCAACTGGTTGACAATTGATTAACTTCATCCTTCCGTACCCATAGGCATCTTCAAGTCATCGAACCAAACAATCCCTTCTGGATTAAAACCAAGCACCACCGATGATGATCAGAAACTACAACAAAGCATCGATGGATTGATTATACCATGGACCATTGACAATAAATATTACACAGCTTCGGTGGATTTCTGGCTTGACGAACCGGCAATAGATTCACTCAAGGAGACGATTAGCGCCTATTCAGAAACTGATAACGGGGTGGGACAAGTGGTGGATGCTTTTATATATGTCTTCAAACAGGTAGGTAATATATAGGGGGAAAAAAAGCGTCTATTGACTATCCTATTTTCTTCTTCTTCTTCGTTCAGCCTGATGACTTTGGAGGGATCCATCAATGGTCACCGTTTTTGGAAAATTGCGAACCAGCCATTCGACTATGTATTAAATTGCCAGCACCACCAGCAGCAAACACAGCAACAATGACCATTCCGGAACCGCCAGCTGTGACACATGAGGAAGCATCGACCAGCAACGACACATACTTTGAAGACTGGTGCCTCGAGAATCAATTTGGGTACATTGATATTAACCAACCACCGTCTGACATACCGATGGACAAATCAGGATACGATTTGGTAGTGGATGAATTACATACGAACATGTGGGATGGATTATCACGTAAAGACGGGAAAAAAACGGAGGTACGACTCCCTGATGTATTTGACACATCGTTGGCTGGAGACGATGGCGATGCCGACGACCAATTAATAGCGGACGACCTATCAAATGATATGAATGATGATGAATGGATTAAAGGTAAAACCAAAGAAAAAAAACCAACGTATGTATCAAAATGTATTTACTTGCATTGGTTCATTTTCCATTATGTATAGAAATCGAAAAGCTGAAACTGGAACACGACAAGTCGATTGGAACAGAAAAGAAGAAGGACGATGATGGTGATGATATGGGATTTGACGATGATTTCGGTAAGAGTAAAAAGACACGGGGATTGAAATGGCATATACTTGACGTTTTCTTTTTTTTTTTAATATGCGTGTCTAGAGCTACCAACAAAAGAAGATATCGGAAAGATGCACGATCAACTATTTGGGGATATTGATCAGGATGATGGTCTGGATCGGGCACTACAATCACTTCAGGCAATGCGAGGTAATAAAAAAGAAAGCAAGGCGGAGAGAGAGAGATAGGGATGTTAATATTGGTCCATACTGATTTACTTTTTTACTCTATACTCTTTTTTTTCGTTAATTAGAAAAAGGCAAGGACTTACCTGATGAAGAACGTAGAAAAATGGCGGCACAGGTGGCCCTCTCATTTGCTGCTCAGTTAGGGTTATAGATACTGTTATAATTTTTATTGTGTTGTCTTGTCCTTTTACTGTTATTGTATTTTTTATTTATAAGCTTTTGTTAATAAAATTCTCTTGATACTTTTTGAATTTTGTTTTGTTCCGTGTGAAACTCAAATATTTTGCAATGGGGTATGGAAATGCCTATGATGGGGATTTTGTGGCAATGTCAATCGTCAATAGTTATACTAGTTTTGCAAGATGGGGAAAATGTGATAGGAATAAGTGTATGGAGTGAAGCGAGCAAATAGTTGGCTACAGCATGTCACGAAAAAAACGGAGAAGACTTTGTTGTATAATCATATGGAATGTAATAAACTTGTATAGAGCTTTTGTTGGTAAAGATATTTGTATCTTTGTGCTATTTTTTTTTTATCGAGTGAAACCATAAGATCGGCAACAAGTAGTTATAGAAAGTGAACTAGAAAGCAAGTAATTAGTGGTACACTTACAGAGAAGCTGTAACAAAGACATTTTTACTATACAGTGGGTCAGAAAACAGTTAATAAAAAGGTATTATTTTATTGAAACATGTGGGTAGATACTAAAGCTAAGGAGGAAGCGTTTTATGTAACAAGGAAATTAATGGAGGGATCTACTGGAGGGAACCTGAGTGGGAATGAAGTGAGATTTGAAAAATCTAAAAGGACAGTTATAACATGGGAGCTAATATATTGTGCAAGATATGTGAAAGACAAAAGGGATGTCTTTTAGTAAAGCATATCAACTGTCAATACTGAACAAAAGGGGTAACGAAAGTAGAAAAGGGATCTAGTCCACTAGACATGAGAATGACTAATAAACATTTTTCATTGAAGTAAATATATATACTTTTTATTCAGTTGTAGATACACACTATGGACAAAATATAACTAAACTTGGCTAATGAAGGTTCCAAAAGCCATCTGATGTGTGGTTCAAATCGTAGAACCACAATGAAAGGGTTTCCCCATGCATCTTGTAATCCCTAAGCTGAAAACGCTTCTAAACTAGTCCTGACACTAATCAAAGTCCACCATAACCCCATTGGAGCCACAGTTGAAGAAAAAAGAAAGAATAAGAAAAGAAAGACAGCGGAAATAAAAAAATGGGTCAAAAAATAAAATTCACGTGAACGGGATTCGAATTTTTTATTTGAGTGTTTTTTTTTTTTTTTTTTTCCAGAAAACAGCAGCATGGATGTTCTCGTCTCTCGATGCCCCTGTCAGTCAATACTATGCATTCCGGCTTAGTTTATTTTACACCGTTTACTATGATATGATATAAAATAGTTTGTCATTCACCATAGAAAAGCTCAGCGCCTTTGATTGGACTAATTTATCACACGTTCTGTTGATAGTAAAAGATACCTCACCCACTCTCACTCTCACCCACGCCCCTACACATCTCATCTATGCATTATGAAACCATTATTAGATTACATAGTTAGTTTAATTACCATAGTTGATGTCGATATCTGAATAAAATATGTCATGCCTTTTTACTTTTACATCGTCTCATACTTTTAGTATGTCTTGTCAAATAGGTATGATTCGACTGTGCAGTACAGTGCCCTAACAAAGAAAATGCACACTTTTTGAGATACCGCTTGGAAGTAACCAGAACCGTAAAAATGAAAAGCCATATTGCTCCTACTTCTACGCTAGCTTTATGGTAGATAATTGCATGTGCTTTTTGTACAGTTGTTAAAGCCATTGTTTGAGTAAAAAAGAATATACCGTATACGCGAAGAAATAGGAGCAATATGGCTTTTCATTTTTACGGTTCTGGTTACTTCCAAGCGGTATCTCAAAAAGTGTGCATTTTCTTTGTTAGGGCACTGTACTGTACTGTACTATACTGTACATTTAAGTGTATATGTGTATTGACGAATAAAACAAAAAAATTAATGTTATGTGCAAAAAAAAAAAAAAAATTAGGTGCATATGAGGTGACTTGGATCCACTGCCTTGCTCAGCGTTCGGTCTACTGGACGTATATACAGTGCATAGTACTTCGATAATTAGAGGAGAGAGAGAGTTCGTGAATAGGGTTGACTACGTGTTATGATGGGCACACTGTTTGAAAAAAAAGGCAGTGAAGATACGCATATGTGTAAATGATGAGTGAAGTCACTGGAAAATATTTAGTTTACGCTCAGACCATTTCGTTTACTTTTGGTAAATGCCTTTGGTGCCAAAACCGACCGATTTCAAATATCTAGGTAAAGATTTCCTTTATCCTATGCTATTGCATTCCTGCTGAACTGCACCATATACAGTATTAGTTCTTCAACCCTCACTCTCTCCCATTCTATTCGCAATCTTATTGAACCTATTCCCTTTCTCTTTCCATTTTTTCCTAAACTCGTTTCTCCAGCAAATATCATATATTGCTTTCCCTTCTACACTTAATCCTAGAGCTATTTTGATCACATCAATGTAAACATACTGCATAAACCAAAGTCTGATTTGAATTTTTTTTTTTTTCTAAAAAAACAAAGCTATTTTTATTTCGTATTTCTTAATAGAGAGGGGCTATATATTTTAGTTTGTGAGATTGAGAGATTGAGGTTGAGATAGTAAGAGTAAGAGTAAGAGTAAGAGAAAGTCAGAGTGTCTGTTTTGATTGGTGGGTAATACATATATCAAAACATAGTAAAATAGAGAATAAAAGAGTTCGATGATAAAAAGGGAAATAAATGAATATATGTGGATAGTACAAATGAATGATAAATAAATAATAAAATAAATAAAAAAGGAGAGTATGAATGAGAGGGGAGGGGAAAGGGAGGAGAACGCACTAAACTAGATATGTATATAGATACTACGTTTTGTGTTGTTGGTGGCTAAAATTCAGTTTTGCTGTTGATTGGACGTAAAGGATGAAGGTTGTTGCCCACTCCAAAAGATAGTGATTTCACCATCCCCCAAAGTAGATCCCATACTGTGGTTTGTAATAGGTCGAGAAGAGCGAAGATCATCATTATCATCAACGGTGTATCGGTCATCTTGGAATGGATCCTGTTCACCACCGGTAGGAGATTGACTGACATTTGTACGATCCAGAGTGGCCGCATCCATAGTATTTGATCGTACTAGGCCGTCACCATGCTGTAGCTGTTGCTGTTGTTGTTCTTCTTCTTCAGATTTCGTCAGTATTGTGCGTACAGAGTTGCCTCGTTTCAGGTCATTGACACGCACTGTATTCACACGGAGGATCTGTGGTTTAGCACGAGTGACTTGGACCGCATGATGAGATGCTTGTTGATTTGTGCTGATAACTGAATGGTGTCGACTACTCATATCGTCATCGTCGTCTTCATCGTCGTCAACAGTGTATTGTGAATGTCGAGGATCTTGGAATGGATTGTCCACTGCTGTGGTTGTAGTTGAATGTGATATCACAGTGGTAGGCGTTGCTGATGAATTTGAATGAGGTGCCATAGGTGATGTTGTTCGATAAAGCTGGCTTTGTTGATGATAGGCCTCTTGTTGCATGTGATGAGAAGGTGGAATATATGCTATAGGAATGACCCCAGATGTAATAGAATGGCATGCCGACTAACATTTATAAATAAGGTCAATACAAATGCAATCACTAAAATAACAACAAAGGAAAAGAAGGGGATAAACTTACATCTCTGGTGCTTTCAGACATAGGACGTGGTACATCAGATAATCGAGGGAATGTATTGCTCTCTCTGGACATACTGCGTTGTCGTCGCTGTTGTTGCAGTTGTTGTTGCTGATTGTATCGTGTAGTTGTTTGAAAGGCAATTGGTAACGTTGATTTTGATGATTTTCGATATCGATAGATACAAAAAGCTAAGGCACTGATAAAGATACCACCACCCACTAATCCACCAACAAGGCCGCCTATTAGACCGTCATTGTTTTCACTTTGGTCACTGTTGCTGTTATTGCTGGAGTTGTTGTCTGAGATTCCAAGCGCTGACTTATCCATACATTTCGAGGCGGGGCACTGACCACAACTGGACATTGTTGATAGTACACAAACTTCTGTTTCTGAGCAACTTGGTTGGCATTGGGCCACGCAGTCAGACGGACTACAGGAAGACGCTTAATATATGTATATAAAAAAGTAGGGTTGAGTATTATAATGTGAATGAATAGTGGTGTATTTGAATATACGTACATTGTGCTGAGGATGATGTTGAGAAGAGAACGAGTAGTAAAATAGAAGATAACAACCAATACGTGAGTATTTTGCTATAGGAAGGTTGCATGGTATTTATATAAAAGTTGATAAATGAAAGGAATGAATAAATAAATAATAAAGGAAGAGAATTTATATGATCATCTAGAAAGGAAGGAAGACAAAAGGGAAGAGGGGCAGAGGGAAAAAGTGAACAATAAAGAGAAAATAGAGACCGACAAAAAAATAAAAATATAAAAAATGTTACACAAAGGGTATTGGACCACAGTAATTTGCTGAATGGTAAAAATAAAAAAAAAAGTAATTTTATTAGCATTTGGGAAGCACAGGGACATAAAAAAAATAAAATAAATAAGAAAAGGTATAGGTATAATAAATGATAGTGAGAATTGGGGTATGTATAATAATAATAATAATAATAATAATAATAATAAGAAATAAAAATAAAAATAAAAAAGGCCTACTGAGTAATATAAAAAGGAGTGGAGGGAAAAAAAAAAAAAAAAAGTCGTGTAACAAAATACATAAAAAAAAAGCCAAAAGGGAGATCAGAACATGACTTTCAAATCATCTGATCTTACAAAGACGCCTCTATTGGGAGATGTTGTAAAATACCGTTCACCTTCTATTGATCCATCATTTTTACCGACTACCAAAAAGCAAAAAAAAAAAAAAAAAAAATGAGTCAAAAAATCTTAATGATGAATCATCCTTCTTCTCTTTCTTACCCCTACGATCCAATTCTACACCAACCCAAACACCTTCCGCAAATGATACCGTTCCAACATATTTCACTGTTCCAACTGTCAATACAGGTCTTCGATTGAGTTGTACTCGTTTTCCAACCACCACAATCATAGCCTTTCGCTGTGCCTGTTTGTTCATCAAGACGTCAGAATGTAGTATACGATGGAGGAGTCCACGTTTCTTTTTAGGTGATCGTAAAGGTACCGTTGTCCAGGAAAAAAGGGTTGATTTCGATTCTGAAGTTGATTTGTTGCATGATTTTTTCCCTAAGACTGGTGTGGACGAGGATGATTGGTGCGACTGTTGTTGTTGTTGTGGGTAACGATGATGATGATGGTCACCCAGCCACCCTTTTACCCATTGGACAAAAGCTGGGGATGATGATGAATGGTGTCCGTTATTGTATATTCGATGGTTGGTGGAGTAGGTGGATGTTGCGTTGCTTTGCAATGAGCGTGTCCGTTGTGTGGTGGTGGAGGATCGTCTTGACATGTTGATGGACACACTGCTGGAAGATGGATAGGAGATTTTTGGAGGTGGAAAGAGAATAGTGAGAAGGCTTTGTTGGACTAAATCTTGATGTTTTTCCATAGAATGTAGAAAAGATTTCGCTGGCACATCAAGTTCTAATAATCAAATAAAAAATACCTTCTGCTTAGTATATTGCTAAAGGGAGGAGGAGGGGGGTATTACCAATAGCCAATTGTTTCAAAACATTGGTATCCAAAATATCCAAAGCAGCTTGTTTGCGCAGTTGATCCAAGCGAGTTGACATATACTGTAAGATGATATCTTTTGCCACATTGAGAATATGCTTGACTTGACCATGGTACTGGACTGCATGACGGCAAATCAAATCACGGACCAAACCTTGATAAAGTAGACCAGCATTGAACAAATCCATCTGATCTTCCAAAAGATGCATAAAGAGATATTCCAAAAAGTCAAAAGAATAAGTGATACCATCAATACAGGACAATAAGGCAGGGTATTGGGAACAGTAATATTCAAAGTGACGAGCGATGAGCAAAGTTGATTTTGCTTGTACCGAAGCCAAGGTGGCATGAAGGGAGCGACTCCAACAAAGCAATGGATCCAAAGTAGAGAGAGTTGTGGTAGCCAAAAAGCAAGCATGTAAAGACTCGATGGCATTTGATTTGCTGATCCGTTTACAAAGGCGTTGCAAGAGCATCAGAGAATGGTCACTTGGTAGCTGATCCAACATACGGGCCATCATCCGATGAGTCCAAAAAGTAGGCAGACATTTTTCAGGGTCATGTGTTAATGATAACACCGTCTTGGCATAAAGTTTAAACAAGTGGTGATCATCATGTCGAGCAAGTGCTGTTGTTGGTGCTGGTGTTGTTGAAGGGGTTTTAGCGTTTTTGTTGATGTATGAGTTGATAACTTGATTGATGGCCTTGGTATCGTCACCAAACAAATTGATTTTGGAATCCACGAAGTCGAATAATTGAGGTGTAAGTTCTAGACAGTCCTCGCAATGACAACTCCATCTATGTACAAGTTCACTTAAAGAATCAGCCACTTCAATGCATAAATCAGTCATCCCAAAATAATCAGCAGCCGCATAGGTATCTTGAAGTAAGTAAAATGTATCTTGAGTTGAAGCCGTGTGATGTTGTTGTTGTTGACATTTTTCATCATCATCATCGTGATTATTTATAGTTGTAGTTGTTGTTGTTGTTGTTGACTTGCCCGCCCTTTCATCAGTCGTTGATACCAGGTCACGCGAATTATACATATATTGAATGACAGACGATACACCATGGGGGTCAAGTATAGTTGAAGGTAAACAAATAACAGACGTCGTTGACTCATAAAAGTCGTGATTCAACATGGCTGCAAAATAAGGTGAGTGTTGCGTCAGGAGTGATTTCCGTACTAACCACCGATGTTCCGTTTGTCCATTGGGTGTATTTGATTGAGTATAACTGCTACTTTCATAAATCGGCCAAACATTAGAATCAAATACCCGTTGTTTGTAGTATTCGGCAATCAGGTCTGGCGAATACCATGAATCGTCGGCTTTTTTTGTGGTAAGTGTAAGCAATACTTTGACTGTAGATGAATTCAAGGTTGACTGGTCTTCGTGGTCATTGCCAAAAGTAAGCGTCATGACGTTCAAAGTAGTAAAAGCGAAATAGTGTAAAAAAAAAAAAAAAAAAAAAAAAAGAGAAAGAGAAAGAAGAAATAAAAAAGCAAGGAGGAAAATAAATGGTTTGAGAAAAGAAGTGTGTAAAATAAGGAAAAGAGAGAAGGGGAGCCCAAAAAAAAATAAAAAAAAAATAAAAGTAGGAGCCGCCAAAAAAGAATCAAACAGTATATAAGAATATAATCAAGGTTGATATTTAACCAATACAATACATTTAATGTGATAAAAAAAATACCAGGTTTGGTTATATCATTTTGTAGAACATTTCAAGGAATTCTATAACCAAATCGTGTCCTCCCTTTTAACCACTCACTCACTACTCTCACTTTTGAACGATATTCATTTCATTTTGACTTTAGGTGTGCAGCGGTGACGGAGTGTAAAAATCACTCATGCAAGGCGACTCAAATGATTCCCAGGCTACTCACCTGACTTTCAGTTCAACATCAGGCTGTTTTATTTTAACCATACACATACACACACACACACACACAAATTTACTGCGACTTCAGTCATTCTCTTTTCTCGTTTTGGGTTTCTGCTATTATTTAGGATATTGTTACCAATACATCACCAAATGTTTCTAAAAAAGAAAGCGGAGGTTGAAAGAATGGTGATGTGGGGTAATTCAATCAGAATCCAACATAAAAGCAGCGCATGAAAAATGATATGACTTGGAATTACATGTAGCATTTATCATATCACACCTTTCTCTTTTCTGATGTTTTTTTTTTCTCCACCCCCGCTTTCTCGTTATGATATGCAAACCCCGCTTCTCTTTAGCAGTCGGTCAGCAAATGCACGTGAATTTTGTACTAACATGTGAAGGAATTTGAACTTGCCTATAAAAGAAATCCTTTTCTCCTCGTTTTCTTTTTCTTTTCTTTTCTGTTTTTTTTTTCCAATTATCTACACTATATATCATGTCAAGCATTGTCGTTCCCGGATTTAAGAGCTCTGAACTCATCGCTGAACTCGATAAGGTCTTTGCCAACTACTCTGCCGATGAAAAGGCCAAGTTGATCAAACAGGTAAAGAAGAGAAAACGCGACTACAAATCCTATTAGCCTCAAACTAACCTGCTTTTTTTTTGTCTACAAAAATAAAGGTGAACGGTATATTCCAATTTACTATCAAGAATTCTGAAGGTAAAGAAGAAATCTTCACTATTGATTGCAAAAAGGAAGGCAACGTTGTCCGTGGAAAAGGCGCCACCAAGGCTGACGCTATCCTTACCATGTAAGTTATTATGTACAGGAAAAAAAAAAAAAAAAAAAAAAAAAAAAAAAAAAAAAAAAAAGCCAAAGTGTGGGAATGTTACTTTGTTTATCCCCTGATGTTTAGATCTAACCTACATTTTTTATAATCAGTGGCGATAAAGATTTTGTCGATTTGGCTGAAGGCAAACTCAACGGTCAAAAAGCTTACATGTCAGGAAAACTCAAGATTAAGGGTCAAATGATGCTTGCTATGGTAAGATAAAAAGAAACTTACTAGGCGATAGACGTAATCAATGCTCACATTCTTTTATTCATAGAAACTCGATAACGTATTCAAGTCCATCAAGCCTAAATCAAAGTTGTAATCAATGTGAAATTATATTCCCCTTATATACTTCTCGTATAGTCATTCCAATTAGTTTTTTTTTTATATATGTATTTCGCTTTTTGAAAATAAAAATATGTCTTGTTTTTGAAGTTTGCATACGTTTATATAAAAACTGGTACTTTCAATATATATAGTCATGTCCGTCCACATTTAATCTCCGCCTCCATGGGGATTTTGTGCCCTCCCAGTCACATAAAAAATCCATCTTTTTTTTTTGCAATTTTCTTTTTCTCCATTCTTTTATTTCTTTATCTTTCTCCCTCCCCTCTCTTACACTCTTTCTTTCTTTTTCCTTTTATTATCTCTCGCTTTGAAACATGCGCAATCTTGTTGTATTGGGTGGCTCTTCGCATCCTGAATTGACAGAAGCAGTGTGCCGTCGTTTAGGAATACCACCTGGTCAAGTCAAGTTGGGCAAGTTCAGCAATCATGAAACTTCGGTCGAAATCAAGGAATCGGTGCGTGAACGAGACGTCTATATTATCCAATCGGGATGTGGCAATGTGAATGACAACTTTATCGAACTCTTGATCATGATCAATGGCGCTAAGATCGCTTCTGCCAAGCGAGTTACGGTCGTTATACCATGTTTTCCCTACTCACGTCAACCCGATGTCCCTTACAAGTCTTCTGGTGCGCCTTTAGCATCATTGCCTCCATCTACACCAAAACAAGCAAAGCCTGTGGATGAAGAAGATGTTGGGAAACAGCTCATGCGAAAATTGGCCACTACTTCCTTACAACAGCAGCAACAAAAGCAACAAGCCGACGACCCTCCTTTATCTCCCTGCTCCTCTAAAAACAACCCTGATTATCGTCCTTGGTTGGCTCGGTCTGGTACGTTGATTGCTGACTTGTTGACCTGCGCTGGTGCTGACCACGTTATTACTATGGATCTTCACGATGCTCAAGTAAGTAGTATAAAAATGATTACTG
The DNA here is from genome assembly GCA_002105175.1 of Absidia repens. Lineage (NCBI taxonomy): Eukaryota > Fungi > Mucoromycota > Mucoromycetes > Mucorales > Cunninghamellaceae > Absidia > Absidia repens. Next base: position 943,695 of record MCGE01000004.1, on the reverse strand, counting down.
GTTACCTAAAAGGGGAATCAATTTTTGATGATGACTCAATTGCTTTTTTTTTGTTATTGGATATATGTTTATGATAGTTCCAAGGCTTCTTTGATTGTCCTGTGGATAACTTGGTTAGTCGTGCATTGATGATGAAATACATTCGTCTCCATCTTCCAAACTATCAACAAGCTGTCATTGTATCTCCTGACGCAGGTGGTGCCAAAAGGTAATAGAATGACAAACAAACAAAAAAAAAAAAAAAAAAAAAAAAAGAGAACGCCCGCCCAAATTGATCCCGCTTTCTTTGTGTCTTTATAGAGCAACCGCTATTGCCGAGAAGCTATGTATGGATTTTGCATTGGTGCACAAAGAGCGACGACAAAAACTAACGCAAAAGACGGATCTGATGCTGGTGGGTGATGTGCGTGGAAAAGAATGCATCTTGGTGGACGATATTGCCGACACCTCCTACACGATCACCAAAGCTGCGAAAATGTTGCGTGATCATGGTGCGCTCAAGATCTATGCCATTGTCAGTCATGCCTTGTTATCAGCCAATGCCCTTGAAAATATTGAACAAAGCGCCATTGATCAATTGATTGTCAGCAACTCGGTCCCCCAAGCTCAACATTTACACAGTCCCAAAATCAAGGTGTTTGACGTCGCTCCTTTGTTTGCTGAAGCCATTCGTCGTAGCCACTTTGGTGAATCCATGTCCTTGTTATTGAACCCTCGATATGATTTGGATTGAACTTGGGTTTAGAAATAGTCTTCTTCGCTGCTCCCCACCCAACCCTCCCTCTTTTTCTTGCTTTCTCCCTTTATTTTTTTTTAGTTCAACTCAATGTTTTATATACACATGCTATTTTTTTTTTTTTTGTTTACTCTTTATAGACGACCCTTTTTTTCTTACTTATTATTTTGAAATAAATGTCCAATAAATACTATGTCACTCCAATGGAGCTTTTGTAAAAATACAATTTTTTGTCAAGTTTTATATGATGTTATGTGATTTTTTAGGATATGGTGACGTTTAGCTTAGAGAAGTAGGTTATGAGTATGTAGATGAATGTACAAATGTAAATAGGTAGAGTACGATTTTGAAATAGGTACAGTAATAATCGGTATGTTATGAAAATATATATTTTGGACACGTACACAAATTATATTGAGTTGGTGAATAATGGAATTGTTAATTGCCGCATCTCATACGTACGTGTATCTCCCTTCTTTTTTTATCCGGTCACAGTAAAATAAAACAAAAAGTATGCAACAATCAGATTAAAAGTCCATCAATAAAGTGAATGCATAATATTTTTATTTCATAAAGATAATACTACTATATATATATGGGTGTATGTGTGTAAGATGATGAGTCAACAACTTGAAAATGAATAATAAGACAATAAAACTAAACTAATCCAAGTTTTCTTAAATTGGAGCACGATCAGTATCGATATTCGAGGAGTTGCCATTTACTTCGTCAAACGCATAAAGTCCGCTATAGTCAAAGGTCTCTGATCTTTATCGATACTCTGTAGGTTGCATAAAAATAATAATTCATAGTGAGAAAATTCATTTCATCTTTCTACTGCGTATAAAAGTTTTTCTCCAACTTCTTTTTATTACCTTCATGTCCAAATGGGTCAAATCTTGACTGGCATCTTCGCTTTCCTTGAGTTGTTCTTTCCTAACAATTTCGCGGATGGGTATCATAGCTGCATTACGACACAGTTCTTTCAGATCACTGCCAGAGCAACCTTCAGTGTGTTGTACCAATTCCTCCATTTCAAAGGTGTTGGATAATTTGACCTCCTTGAGAAGCTACAAACAACAATTAGTGATTCATCTTTGCAATCATTTTTTCGTTTTATTTTGTTTTTGTTTTTTTTTTAAAAAAAGGCACTTACCAGTTCCAAAATGCTTCTCCGTTGTGCTTCCGTCGGCAATCGAATCGCAAATCGTTTCGGCATACGTCGTAGGATGGCAGCATCAATATCATTGGGCCGATTGGTGGCGCCTAAAATCACAATCCGAAGATCCTCACCCGTCGCCAAACCGTCCCATAAACTCATGAATTCCGCCTTCATCATGCCTGTCGCTTCATGGTCGCTGCTTTGTCGTTCGCGTAAAAATGAGTCCACTTCATCAATAAAGACAATGGCAGGCTGTAACTTTCGAGCCAAGGAGAAAACCGCTGCCACCAGCTTATTGGATTCGCCGTAGTATTTGTCGGTCAGTGTTGATAAATGAAGATTGATAAATGTGGCGTTACTTTCCTTGGCAAGCGCCTTGGCCATCATGGTTTTTCCACATCCAGGAGGGCCATAAAATAACACACCCGGTGGCACACCAAGTAAACCAGAGGTTGATGTAAAAAGATCAGGGTAACATAAAGGATAAATCACGCTTTCCCGCAAATCTTGAATAATGTGATCCAAACCGCCAATTTCTATCCATCAAAAAAAACAGTGTCGTCTCGCCAATTTAGTATTTATTTAAGATCGGCCTCTCCTACACATACTTACGTTTGAAGTTGACATGGATTTCGTCGGCATAAATGACTTCAGTAGCAATGATTTGTTCATATTCCGTTATCTTCAAATGCTTGGCCTGACGAGATATAAAAAAAAAATGAAGATGAGCCCATGTGAGAGCAAAAACGTTGCTCAAATACACCTACCCTCAGTTTCCCGAGCACCCTGTTGCTTTTGGCTTTCGTTTCCTGTCGTTTTTCTCTAGAGGGATCCAGGGCATTGACCATCCACTTGAAGGCGTAATAAAAGGCCACTTGAGACAGCGCGAATATCGCAGCTATCAATAACCATATAAAAAAGAACAGCCAGTCGAGTAAGTAGAGTGTTTTCTCCCATAATAAACAACCTCAAAGACATTTTATTCGTTTGTTCTTCTTACCGTAAGCAGCATATTTTTTGATTTCAGGTCTTTGTATCCATGACTTTATCATTGTTGTTTTGTAAATAGTGAGAAAAAAAAAATACAAAAAAAACACATCGATATTTTTTTTTTATTTTTGGAAATTTTGAGCCCACATTTTATGTGGTTAAAAGCCCGATTGAAACAGCCCATCTGCTGGCTGCGCATGATTGAACCTTCTTTAAATTGGTATCTATATACTTGTTGGCTCTTTTATCAAAGAGATTGTTAATGCTAGACGGCATCTTTTCCTGTTCAAGGTATAACAGAATCCATCAGTCCTTTCTCAACGCTTCCTTGGTCTACGGTACTGTACTGAACATGCATACTGTATAATTTTCTTCGCAAAGAGAACTACAACACCATGACGACGTTAATAGTAATAAAAAAAAGGATGTGGGTTTATGCGGATTAACCAAATACCTTCCAGTGCATCATCAATCATCATATCCTATACCCTTGTCGCTACTTATTTATTCTTGTGCCCTTCACAGTCTTTGAAGTCGCTCAAGAAATCCCAGTCATTGCTCAGTTTTGAATTTCATTATAGTTGATCGGAGTCGCTTCACACCCAACTTTTTTTTTTATATGATATATCATACACATATCATTTTATTTTTTTCTACACGCACATGCATAGTAGTGAACTGTACAATACAATGTGCGTAAGATATGCCCATTCCATACCGCAAACTAAACGTATGAGACCCAATGTAAAAAGTAAAAATACAAGTCGCATTTTATTCACCTTTTACTCAACGTAGCTATAAATTGGGACAACTAACCTAAATTAGGTCGAATAGCTTCATTTTCATTTTGTCTGCAAAATACATCAAGAGAAAGAAAATAAAAACAGTGCTGTCGATGTTGAATGGTAACCACCATGTTGATAGTGTTGAGTTGTTATAAAAGAAAAAAAGGAAGGGTTTCCTTTTTGGTGTCCGTACTCACAAGACAGAAAATTAGTTTAAATGCCGCCCACGTGAAGTTATTTACTCCCATTTTTTTTCCCGCTCTCTTTTTTTTTTTTCTTCACCATGAGGTTATGTTGGACTGAGATTAGTGATAGGACAAGTTTAGAAGAGTTTTTAGCTCAGGGATTACAAGATGCATGGGAGAACCCTTTCATTTTAGATCTAGGATTCGAAGACACCGTTAGATGGCTTTTTGGAGTCTTCATTAGCTTAGTTTAGTGTTAGTATATCCATAGTGTATATATATATGAATAAAATATCTCTCTCTTTATTTACTTGCTTCTATAAAATATGTCGCATTAGCCTCTTTCATCTTTTGCACAATAGATTCCTTTTATATTACTAATACTTATTTTGATTAGCGTTGATAGTTGTTGTGCTTCAATAGAAATTCCTTGAGGGATGCCGTTTCAGTTTTTCTCACACAGTATATTAGCTCCTATTTTACATTCGTCCCTTTATATTAGCGTTGGTCATGAATCAGATCTTACTTTCATACCCCTCATACCTTATCCAAAAGCACCTTCCATTGAATCTCTTCTTACAATGAGTCCCTCATCTTAGGTTTAGAAACTACCAAAATCCTTCAATAAAGTATGCTTTTTATTAAATATCGTATGACCCATTTCATGATGAAAAAATCAGTAATTTAGCTGTTTTGTATGTGTTGTATTAAACGATTGCTTGCTAGACAGTCCACTATAACTACTCCCTCCCACGAACCCAGGGACTGATTAGCACTTTACTATTAAAGATGACCACATTCCCAGTCGTTCAATATATAAATGCATCAAGGTCGTGCTGTGCCTGTAGTGTATTTTACGCTGTTTCCTAGTGTAAGTAGGACTGATTGTCCCACCCTCAAAGGTCTAGTGACTATTTGACAGTTTCTATGTCACTTAATATAAACGTGGATGTGGTCCCGCTCTACCATTCCTATCAACCAACCGAGACAGTGCCATAGCTGAATCTCCACTAGACAGGACATACTATAAAAGTCAGCTCTTTTTTTTTTTTTTTTATGTAATGAAAAATGTAGACGTCCCAAACTGGTGCCAGATGAGATCAGTGTGTCACCTATCACGGTATGATATGAAGAGAGAGAAGAGGAGGAGGGACAGTCAAATTTCGTCAAAAACCACATCCCAACCTCCTCCTCCTCCTAACAACAAGTACACCATTTTTTTTACGCGTGTGAGAACGCTTTGAAGTGGGAATATAAAAAATATAAACAATTAAGATTTACTTTACGTTCTTATTGAACTATATTATAGCAGCTAAAAATCCTGAAATGATTTCAGTTTTACATGTATGCCAGTGTTCTGCATATATTATAAAAATGCTTAGGGATAAATCAAGTAGTGTTTTACTGACCCGATCCATTCTTTTTCGTTGAATCTCACAGGAAAATTCATATTTTTATTGTTTCTTTTTCACAAAATATATATCTAGGTTATTTTATTAATTTTTGTTTTTTATTTTTTGTTTTGTTTTAATAGGCACACTCTTATTTTGTATCCGTAGTCCTTATTCGAGAGCTTCGATGAGATTTACTACTGGTGCAAGTCCGCTTGAAATATCTTGAAACTCCGAAGGCGACTTTCCATTTTGAATCCAATATAAACAATGCGGCGCCTTTTTCGTCAAAGTTTCTTTGTTCATTTTTACCCCTTTACCTCCCTCATCCCCTTTTTTCTGGTATATAATGTCAAAACGTGCTTCTTTTCTTCCTTCTGTAGCATCTCAACAACCAGTTGAAGATACAGGTAATACCAGTGAGACTAAAAAAATAATAATCTTGTACTAATATTTTTTCCCCTGTTTTAATGGTGTAGCGCGAGTAATGGACAAAGCTTGGGAAGTCATCCAACAAAAAAGTAAGTGTAAAAAGGAAGTTTGGAATATATTACAGTATAACACTTACTCATAGGGGGCGTGTGTATTTTCTTATTATTATCTTCTAGCATTTACAAAGTGGTAACTATTTTCTTTGGCTTTTGCTTGTATCGTGGCAACAGAACTGACCCGCTTTACTTTTTGCAAAACAGGGTCAACAACAAACTAGACATAAGAGGTGTTCAACATATTCAAAACCTGGTGGATGATTTAGCTCCTGGAGTTACACTTATACAGTTACTGGTAAAATATATATGTACACTCCATATGAAAGTCAAGAGGAAGCCGCTGATAGTTTTATTGATATATGTAAACAGGAAATTATTGGCGATGCCTCTATAGGACGGTACAATAGAAATCCTCGTATGCGTATACAGTTTGTAGAAAACGTCAATTTGGCTCTGGAATTTATTAAGCAACGTGGTGTCGCGTTAACAAATATTGGCGCTGAAGGTAATATATAACGCACACTTACTACTATCTTACTTCATATTCATTGTACCATCACTCCCCTTCATCCTTTTATCTTACAGATATCGTGGACAAAAACTTGAAATTGATTCTAGGTATGCTCTGGACGATCATTCTACGTTTTACCATTGCTAATATCAGGTAACATGATTACAAAAAGAAGATCATTTGGAATGAGTGGGGTAGTTGAACTGATTATTGCCTTCTTACCTAGTCAAGAAGGGAAAAACGCCAAGGAAGGGCTTTTATTATGGTGCCAAAGGAAAACAGCTCCTTATCCTGAAGTAAACGTACAAGATTTTTCATATAGTTGGACTGATGGTCTTGCATTGTAAGTATATTATACGTCATCAAAATAACCAAAATAAATGTGATGCTCATTGGTTTTTTGTTTTGTTTTTAATTAGTTGCGCTTTGATTCATCGACATCGACCGGATTTATTGGACTTTGATGCTTTGGATAAAACAGACCGACACGGAAACACAGCACTAGCATTCAATGTGGCGGAGCAACATCTCGGTATTCCCCAACTTCTTGACGTCGAAGACGTGTGCGACATCTCAAAACCTGATGAACGATCCGTGATGACATATGTAGCAGAATACTTTCATGCATTTTCTGCGTTGGACAAAGTGGAAACAGCAGGACGACGAGTGGCTAAATTTGCGGAAGTAATCGCATCAGTTTGGCAAATGCAACATGATTACGAACGCAGGGTGCTCGCATTGATGGATGCGGTGCTATTGACGCAGCGTGAATGGCAATCGACGCAACTAACCAATCAGTATTCAGCTACAAAACAAAGAGGCTTGGAATTCAACCACTACAAAAACACTCAAAAACGGGAATGGGTTACTGAAAAAAGGGAAATTGACTCTTTGCTTGGAAATATTCAGACAAAACTCAAGACATACAACCTGAAACCTTATTATCCTCCTGAAGGACTTACTTTACAGGTAATTCGACGCGGAAAGTATGGAAAAGCGCACTTGCTGATGTTTGTTTTGTTTTTTAGGATCTGGACAATATTTGGAGTGAACTCCTTCAAAATGAAGCATTTTATCATCGTAGCATCAATAGCAAAATTAGAGAGTAAGTTATTTAAGGAGGGCGGAGAGCAATATAGGAGCCAATAATTCTTACTGATAACACTTGCACGTTTTGTTAGAATAAAGGAAAGCCTTCGAAAAAACTACGCTCAAGCTGCAAACGATTTTCAACAACAACTTGACAACATATCTTCCGAGCAATCTTTACTGGACGGCGACCTTGACGTAAGTAAAATTTAAATATAAAATGTAACAACAATAGATACCGTATAAAAAAGATTACTAACATTGTATTCCCCAACATAGATTCAACTCAAGCGTGTGCAAAGTTTACAAAACAAAGCCAAACCTCTGGATAAAATCCTTGAAAAGGTACGACTTTTGGATCAAGATTGTATCGATGCAAACACTGAGGAAAACGATTATACTGTTTACTCCGTGGAAGACTTGACGTTTGGATTGGACTTGCTACAGCAAGCGATACAAAAGAAAAATGCTTTTATTCAAAATCAGGTAATTTTAAGAAACATTACCATCTGACATTTATGACATGCTGATTTTTATTTTTATTTATATATATATATATATATATATACAGATCGTATCTCGCAATATGACCAACTTGACCCCGGCCCAATTAGAAGAATTTGAACAGGCGTTTAGACATTTTGACAACGATAACAGCAATACACTATCGGCTACGGAATTCAATGCAGCACTCGCCAGTCTGGGTATCTTTTACGATGACGATGTTTTTGATCAAGTATTTAGCCATGTCACCAGTCGTCAAGAGCAAGCATCCTTTGAACAATTTATTCGATTCATGGTGTCCGTTACAGAAGACAAATCCACACCCGAACAAATCCGTGACTCCTTCCGAACAATTGCTGGTGATAAGCCTTATGTAACTGAATTGGAACTCAAGATGTGTCTGGTACCTGATGATATTGTTGATTACTTAAAACATGATATGCCCCGCTCTTCCCATGCTGAACATCAAGATGCTTTAGATTATGATCAATACATTAGCACCCTATTTAGATAAGATCCCCTCCCCTCTCCACCCCATTCGTTTAGTATATATCTTTCTTTTGTATTCGTATTACATTTATACCGTCTTCCTTTAGTATCAGTAATACATTTATACCTTCTCCCATTAGTATAGAATCAATAAAAATAAAAAAGTCACTTTTTATACTGTGTTCTACTATTCATTGTCTTTTAAAATGCTTTGTAGATGACATGCCATATTGTAGTTATCTGGGCGCATAAAAAGTGATGCTATGGAGAGGTTAGGTGATACGATAATTGGGCATTATTAAAACGGGAGGTATGATTGCAGGTTGAAATACAATACCATTCACACCTAAATTTTGTCCTTTCTAACGGTACAATTTTTTCAATGGTTCTATAATAATCATTGTGAGCTCCGACGATGCTTAATAGATGGATTCGTTTCATTTTATCCATAGTTATAGTAGTGTGGTGCCATAGATTTAATTTTGTTTCTTTGTTTTATTCCATAGTTGATGGATTACTGTCTACCATATGCTACCCAACTGATGTATAGCCACGCCTTTGAACTATCGATTCCTAATTAACAAGGTACACAAACTAATTAATAGAAACACACACACACACACATATATATATATATATATAGTAAAACAAATAACACCGCAGTAAATAATATCCAGATATATTGGCCTTTATACCATTATATATATTTTTATTGACGAAAAAGTAATAAAGCTAAAGCATTCACTATTATGGTGAATGTGACTGAAGCGGGATGGTACCGAACTATAGGTTGGAAACGAAGGATTCTAAGATTAATACAGGTGGGAGTAATGAGCATAATACAATGACTAATACTATGTGGAAAAAAACGGGGTTTTACATCCCACAGCTCATACTATATCAATGGAAAGTGGGTAGCTGAAGTAGTTCGCTTTTGTTTGGCAGTGTAAAAAGACCCAAATGAGCCAAGATGATCAAGCTGGAAGTTGTTGGTTGAGTCCAGAGAAACACAGAATAAACCAATTCAGTGTGTCGAAGTTTAAGAACCTAGTCAAAAAAAAAAAAAAAAAAAAAAAAGACGGTAGGAAGAGAATAGGCTAAACCGAGACAGTTAATTTTTTACGTAAAACCAAACTCTTGACAAAAAAAAAACATTTCAAATTCCGTCCACGTGAATTTATTGACTCCCTATTTTGTTTTTCCGCTTTATTTCTTTTTTCCTTTTGTTTATTTTCACGATTTGAATTTCTTACGCGCTGAGGTTGGACTTAGATTAGTGTTGGGACTAGTTTAGAAGTGTTTTTAGTCCAGGAATTACAACATGCATGGGGAACCCTTTCATTATGTATTCATACTCTGGACCACCTTTGACTGGCTTTTGGTAGTTTTTATTAGCGTAGCGTAGATTAATATTAGTTTGTACGTAGTTTGTATCTTCATCTGAATAAAACTCTCTCCTTTTACATACTTCAATAAAAAATGCTCCAATATTCTCTCTCATGTCTTATGCAACAGATTCCTTTTTGACTACCATCATCCTTTAGATTAGTGATGAACGTTGGTGTGCTTCAATAAAAGGTATCCCTTTATAGTATTTCTAATATAATGTATTATAAAGTATATTAGCTACCATTGTACAGTTATTCCTTTAGATTAGCATTGACCATTATAAAGGTATCACGTTCGTCTTCTCAATTCTTCCTCCGGTAGATTCTTTAAGCTTGTTGTTACAATGAACCCCTAGTCTTTAGTATTAGTACCCACTGATATGCTTCAATAAAAGATGTTGATGTTTTTTATTAATTAACCATACTCTTACACGTCAAACAAAAATAATGTCGCTATTGTAGCTGCATTGTGAGCTTCCTACCAAACAGTTGATCTCTAACTCACTCACTCGGATTTTCCTTTTCCCCCTCCCATGTCCCGGGAGCTTGTCGGTACCGAGTTTCAGATGCTTTATAATTAGAAGTAGTCACCTTCCCGCTAAATTAGTCATATAAATGTATCTATGTCATACTATGCCTGTAGTTAACGCTAGAGATGGTTTCACACTGATTTCTAATCTATCTAAGAATTATTGACTTGTTCCTTGAGTCTTGCGACTGGTTGACAGTTCTGAGTCGCATGGTATGAAACATAGTCCTTATATTCCTGCTTTATCACACCTATGGACTGACCTGACAGCATATAGCCTCTCCTAGATCAGACATACAGCATATCCAGTTCCTTACTTTTCCATTTCGTTTGCATATGCTATGTATATATAAATCTGCATGTGGTATAATAAATATTAAATACCAAAAGGACCCTAAACGGGAGTCAATCGAAGCAAGTTGAATAAAATCATTTCAACAATTGGTGTTCTTGCTGAACTGCACCATACTAAACCAAGGCAAATATATTATAAAAATAAAAAAAAAAGATATACCAAAATGACGATTTGATTCAAAAATACACAGGCAACTTTTTTCAGTCTAATCAAACGTTTTTTTTTTTTATTGATTTTGCAAATTATATAATAAAGAAACGATGGGTGGGTAATATATTGTATAAAAAAGAGAAGGGGCAGAGGGGTTGGGAATATATATGTGACAGATAATGGGATGAGTTGGTTTGGTTGGGCGGGGTCATATTCACATGAGAGATACACATTCGCAAAAACATATTTCCAAATAACAAGAGACCCCCTACTAAGCTAAATGGGATAATAGGGTAAAGAGATCGAGGGGAAGCAAAGGGAATCTAACTAAACTGGAGCTAAATCATTCTTTTTAGTTTTCGGTATGATATTGTTGATAGGGTTGGTATTGTTGATACTGCTGATATTGTTGGTAATGCTGATATTCTTGTTGCTGCTGTTGTTTTGTTTGTCGGACAGGTTCCTCGTAGTCCCAGGGATGCAAAAACATGCATCTTTCATTGTAGATGCACAAATCACCATATCTATATGGAAATATAGAAATAAAAATAAATCATATTGTCTTTGTGCCTCCCATACCCTTTTTTTTTTTTTTTTGGTAATTTACCTGCAGGGTTGATAAGGGTGGTGATATTTACAATTCTTGTTTGTGCAGTTGGGCCACCAGTTGCATCGAGATTTCATGGACGGGATATAGTTTTGTCGTTGTTGATTGATTTGTTCAGGTCGTGACATACGCTTTTTAGTATTTTTCTTCTTTTCCTCAGGCATGTTAGATGCATCTTTGGTAGCAGTAACTTCAGAAGTGGCATGTTTGATTTGATCACCGTCTTGTTGTTGCAAAGGAAATAATTCAGGCCAGCCCATACTATGTTGAAAGGTAGAGTTGGTTGCAGGAGCTTGCCAGTAACCGTTCACACCCGTGCCGTTAGAGCTGCTGTTGTTGCCGTTGACTGTAGGATTGCCGTTCGTGGAATTTGGAGGAGGGAGATTGATGCGTTCCTGCTGATCGTGTAGTCGGGACGAGCTGGTATCCGATGATGAGGAAGACGATGGTGCAGCGGTTAGCAAAGGCGACTTCTCTTCCAGGTCATTACCAATATCTTGTTGGGTTGCATTTTCATAAACCAAAGCAGCTTCATTGATATCATTATCATTGATTATGTCATTGTTGTTTTTCGTAGTGGCAGTAGCAATAGCAGTAGCAATCAAGGTGTCGGCATCAATTTGGTCTTGTTCCTCTGATGTTGGCAGCGGTTTGGCAAGTTCGGAAGAGATATCAGCAGTTTCCGTCACTTCTTGTTCCAATGTAACAGTGGCTTTGGCTTGTGGAACGTCATCTTTTTGCGGAGGGACATCATTCATCATTGTCTCTAAAAGTAAAAAGAAAAGTATCATAAGTATTTGGTAATACCTCAGTCACAGCACCAGCATGTAATTTTCAAACGGCATGTCCACTTTCGCTTAGTTTCGCCATCCACATTGACTGCTATATTTTCTTACCTTCAGTCTTGCCTGGTTCATTTGATCTGTCCTTGTTCACTTCACGGGCATTTGAGGGCTTGGGGAATTTCGAAGGATCTAAAACAAATAGAATTCAAAAGTTAGATCCCGTATTTACATCCGCGACCTCTTTGTCATTCAAGCGCCCTGCCCTCCCTCTTTTTAAGAAAAGACCACAAGTCAAAAGATGTGTACATGTCAAACGTATCACGTCAAGAATGAAATGTGTTTCAGCGCAGGACATTCCGGGGTATTTTCGTTTGATCATTTCTTACCTTCCGACTTTCGGAGCATAGTAAAGTAAAGTATGCTTCCCACTGTGAGTAAAGCTAGAGAGCCCACCCATATAGCCTTGTTCCTTTGACTAGTGGAGTCATACATTATTGATATATAAAGTATATAAATATAACTACAAAAGTAAAAGTATATAAAGTTGAAAAAGAAAGGAAAATAGGGTTTTTTCTTTATTTTTTGGCTTTTGTCAGAAAACAAGGTTGAAATTTCAATTTCCGCCCGCTAACAATACCTACACTAGAAAAAAAACTTCTATGTTCGACGATGTCTATTGTTTTTAAAATATGATATGATGTATGTTTGATTATAAGATACATATATCAAGATAGATAGTATCACTAGCAGGTACTTGTATACACCCGTAAACCGCCGCACCGCACCTCTCTTATAGAGCACTTGGGGCAGCGGCGGCATTCAAATAATTTGAAAAATCTCAGGTCGCGTTTTGTCTGCCCACTTTATTTTTACTCTTCTAACATAAATATCGTTGCGACGGTGTATCAATTATGCAGATCTCAAAAAATATGACCGTTTACTTTTTAATCTGATTGCTCATGCTAAGTTATTAGTTGATCCCTCCTTCTACTTTTCTATTTTAGTTGTTTTGATTAAAAGCTGCTGTTCTGGTGAAAATATATACACAGTTTTCACTTTGAACTTTAAATAGGTAAAACCTTCTCAGTATTTTGGCTAGAGTCGCTGAGTACGAATTCAAATTAAAATAGTATAGCGTCGTCAGGGCATGCGTTAATGCACATAGTCTCCAGGTGGATAAGACAGCAACGCAGGCAAGCTTCAAATTTGGAAGGAGAGAAAAAGAACTGGAATAAAGAAGGATAAAATTTGAAATTAGATGCTACATGATATTGATTGTTGATATTCTCATGTGGCCGGACAGAGACAAAACCAGAATGTCAATAGTGTACAAGTAGAAAGTAGAATCGTTAGAATATAATATCTTTTGATGGGAATGTAGAAGAAGATATATAATACCCACGATGATTATTTTGCTTTGGTTATCGTCGTAGCCTAATTGTGCTTTGCGGGTCTCTGGCATTTCAACGCACGCCACCTATCAAAGTCTAGCATATAACTCTAGTGACTCCATGATCATTCATTTAGAATTATATGTACAAAAAGGATCTGGCTAATACAGTAGTGAGTACCCAGGGAATTCACAGAGGCATGGGACAGGTGTAAAATTGATACGGTGAATTCAGAAAGAACGTAAAATGTTTAGGTCTCAGAGAAAGTGTCAAGGATATTTTTGTTTACAATGTAGCAGAAACCGACAATAACGATATCAACATGAAAACGAAATAGCGTGGTTATTGCGGGTAATATAGTTATTCAGTTGTATGTCAGCATGATACGGCCATGAAAATGGTCAGAGTGCAGTTCAACGCGAGGTTACAAAAAACAATTTAAATCCCGCCCACGTGGAATAATTTTTTTACTCCCAATTTTATTTTTCATCTCTTTTCCTCTTCATCATTGTAATTTATTTGAGATTATGTTTAACTTGGATTAGTATCAGGACTAGTTTAGAAGGATTTTCAGAACAGGAATTACAAGATGCATGAGGAAGCCCTTTCATTTTGGATTCAGGATTTTGAACCACCATTAGATTGGCTTTTTGGAACCCTCATTAGTTTAGTTTCGAATTAGTTTGTCCATAGCTTGTATCTACATTGAATAAAATATTCCTTTTTCTACATACTGCAATGAAATAGAGTCCCATTAGTCTCTTTTATGTCTAGTTCAATAGATTCCCGTTTTACTAACATCAATGCTGCTTGATTAGTACTGATTGTATAGCTTCAACAACAGATGACCTTCGACAAACGTCGTTTTAGTTTTTATCTTGTCTTGTACAGTATAACAGTTCCTGTTTTACAATTGTCCCTCTAGATTAGTGTCTACCATTCTATAAACCTTGCTTTAACCTCCCTCATAATTCAGAAAGGTCCTTCCAATGAATCCGTTATTATACTAAACTCTTCATCTTCGGTTTTAGTGTCTACCAATATGCTTCAATAAAATATATCTTTTTATTAGCCTTAATTTGACACATCGAATAATGAATAGTGTTGCTATTGTAACTATATTTATGAGCGTCCTACCAGACACTTGCTCTCCAAATCACCCACTAAGACTACTTTTTCCTTAAAGCCCCAGGCACTGTTAGGTAACCTTAGATTACTTACTATTAAATAGGGTTGTGTTTGTGTAGGAGCAGTTATGTAAATGAATCTAGACCTTGCTATACGCTTAATCTCTGCATCAGGACATTCTGCACTACTTCGAAGCCACTTTAAATAAAACGTGGTACTATGTCCACTCTAATTTTTATATTTATCTGCTTAGGTCGTATCGCTATCGTAACCTTCAGTAAACGAGACATACCGTATATATATTTTTTTTCCTTTTTCTTTTTCTTTTTTGCATGCGGCATGCGACATGTTACAAAAAGAAGCCCAAACAGAAATAAGTCAAGTTACAACGGCCATCTATTGAGATGCAAGATGGCGGAGACGTCTAGTTCCATCATAAACCACACTTCAAAGTCCCTTCCACCCCATGACACCCAGTAGGCCAAGGAAATCCTGCGAATATTTTCTTTTCTTTTTGGAGGTTGTTTTGCGTGTTGGACGGTATAATATATAGAAAAAGGAATGCAACATTACGGTTTGACATTATCTTCCTGTTGAACTGCACCATACGAAATGAATTCAGTCATTTCTACCTGATTATTGAATTTGGTACTCTGAAAAATATTTTCTGCTTTTTCTTTGATGCAATGTTAATATTATAAGAATGAAATGTCATATCCATCCATAATATATCCATTGATTTTCTTATAATAAACAGCAAACATATGCATCAGTAGTATTCAGGCATATCATCATATTCAAAAAGTCATAAAAAAAGCACAAAAAAAAAGTTATTTTATTGAGAGAATAGAAGGATGAAATAAGTCATGGTGGAGGGTTTCAGAGGGGAATAAATGACAGCTAATAAGTATACTAATGTAAGGAAGACTATACAAAGGAGAGGGGTCGGAGGAGGGGCAAACTATTTCTACCGAGAAGACATGAATTTGCCAAGACCAGATGACACCGCCTTACCCACGAAACCAGCACCACCTGTCAAAGATCCGAAGGCAGATTGGGCCGCCATTCCAGTCGCCCATTTTCTCTTGGCATCCTTGTCGCACTGAGTATATCCTACCACATTCGCCATATTCAAAATAATAGCCACCACAACAATTACCAACCAAGTCGCCTTAAAAGTGAAAATACAACTGAGAGCAAACAAGATCCAGAGGACTGGTGTACCGTACAATACTGACCAAAATAAACGAGAATCCGCGGCGTTGATTTGTCGATTTGGCTATATTCAAAACAACAACAACAAAAAAAGGCAGAGTTAGATAAAGAAAGCTACAACAATAAATATGTATTATACTAACATTGGCACTTTCAAACACCCATTTGTTCGACCCGTCTGGTTGTATTTCGTTCCACCAACGAAGTCCCACCAACAACCGGCCTGATACATTTTTAACTGTCCAGAAATCAAAAGCAAGTAGTAAGATGGTGATTACAAAAACCAAAGTAAAATTATCGGTGAAGATGGAGCCAAGTAAATACATGAGAAGAGCGCCAAGTCGAAATACCAGATAAAAGAAAGCCGCTATAGGATGACTGTAAAAGAAAATTATATAAAAAAAAAAAAAAAAAAAAAAAAAACGGTGAGTGTCGTTTTGAATATCGTCAGAGCTAATGTTCTTTTTACCTAGACTGTTCAAAGTAATCTCTAACCGCATTGCTAGTAGGTTGTTGTTGGTTTAGAGGAGAGGTACTTGTCGTTTGTCCGCTTTCCAAGTCTGCGTCTGCTGATATGGTAGCCGCGCCAGCAAGAAGATTCTCTCGGCTTTCATCAGTCTAAAAAGATAAATAAAACAATTAAGATAGTCGAAGATGATAAAAGTCATATTTATTTTTGTTTACCATTATCAGATATAAATATGTATGAAAATAAAAAATAAAAAGTATGTATAAATGTATATAAAGTACAAAAGGTAAAAGGAAGGAGAGGGGAAGGGAAGAGAAGGGAAAGGGGACTAAAGAAGGGAAGTTTTTTTTTTGTAGATGTGCCTGTGATTATTTTGCATTTTTAATTTCCGCCACTTTGGAGGCAATCTTGATGTATGCGTCGTGAACACCCTAAAAATGTAAAATGATCGTCAATACCGCGGTATATAGATGATGATTATCACTATTATTTTCCAGTGTCACTTACTCCAGGTTTTTCGTGCAAAGATTTCCTTTCATTTGATAAACCATGATCTACGTAGCAGCCACACACTCCACATATACTAACTTGGCGTTGGTGACGAGCTGTTGCGGACGACGTTTGCATTGATTGTTGTAATCGTTCCTAGTGAATCAAAACAGTCATCAGTATTTCCTTTTTTGTTTAAAAAAACACTTACGCATATTCGACTTTGACTTTTAATAATATCATGTTGTGCAATGATGTCCTGATGAGGAGTATCACGGCGAAGTTCGTATTTGGATATGTCATGTTCATATCTCTCAATTCGGTCCTTCTATAGATAATCATCAATAAAAGTATAAAACAAATAAAGTAAGAATATAAGTGCCTTAGTTTCCTTCAACAATGCTTACAATCTTTTTCGTTTCGTCCGTATCGTCAGTTAATGGGGTCAGCCAGAGCTTCGCTTCCTTGACCTTCCGATCCCTAGCTGATAAAGCTTCCTCTAAACTACGCAAGTGTTCATTGATAACTGATATTTCCGGGCTTGTGGGTAAAGATTCATCGTACAGTTGTTTGGCTTCCTCAGAGTGAAGTTTTGGACACGGTCCTTGGTTACCACTCTAACGCAAAATATACACAGTAAAAAGGTTTCAAGTTAGTAATGAGTAACAAAAGCATTGCTTATTTTCTGACAACCCTTGAGTGTGATACATACTGTGTTCCTATTATAAAAGTTGAAAATAATCAAAATGAGTGGACTAGTATATTGACAAAAACAAACGACACCAAACGCTATTGCAACTTACCTGAGAAGATCATAAGGACATAGGCCACAAAGATAATCAGAGCATACTATTGAAGAAGGGATAAATGACTGAGAACCCCTTTCAAATACAAGGTACTTTATTACTTACTATCTGATACAGTTCCAGTGGAGGATTTGTTTGAAGCGGGTATCATTATTAAAAAAAAAAAAAAAATGTCAAAAAATGAACGAGAGAAACGCAAAAGACAAAAAAAAAAAAAAGCGGGATTTCAATTTCATTTTTTGACTTTTTTCGCGAATTTGACAATTTTATATCCTGTCTCTTCTCTTCTTTGTTTACTGTGTTTCTTTTCTTTCATATATAAAAGAATAAATATTTTTATATTGTCATTTATTGATTCATATCTGAATATACTTTTATGATGAAACTCAACGGCGTAAGATGATGATAATAAAAGATCAAGGCAGAATATGCGATTAACTTGCCTTTTTACTTTATTACATATACTGTCTTAGGAAGACCAAGATATGGATCACGATCAATCCTTGGAATATGAAAAAGGGCAGATCTCTTTGGAAATGGATCGAAAAGAAGCAAAAATAGAACAACCTTCCGTTATCAACGACTGTAAGCGCAAAAATGGAGAACACAAGAAAAAGGAACGAACTGACGCGATCACGTTAAGAATACTGATTTTTTTTTTTTGGCGTATAGTTGAAGCTATTGCCAACAAAGAGTTGGTTTCAGTGGATGAAGAATTGATCGAAGTTGGGTGTCATCACTGGGAAGTCATGGATTGGAATGCTCTCCCGGATTCTAAGCAGGGCCCTGTATTCAAAGTTGGTGGGCATAACTGGTAAGGAATATACGCGCTTAAACAACATCATACATAACAATGATCAATGATCTTATTCTTTTCTGTTTGTGGGTGGGTATGCTATTGATGCAGGAACGTTTTATTATTCCCAAGAGGCAACAACCAAAACGAATATGCTTCCTTATATTTGGAATTCTCGGACGCCAAAACTGGACCTCCTGATAATTATGCCTGTGCTCAATTCATTATATGTTTGTCAAGGCCATCGGATCCGACCTACTATGCTGTACACAGTAATTTCGATTAAAAAAAGGAAGGGGACGGGGGATACATGATGAAGAAGGCAAATACTAACAGCTTTGATTCCTTCTTTTATATATATATAGGTGGGCACCACAGATTCAATGCCGAGGAATCTGACTGGGGATTCACTAGATTCGTCGACCTCAAACAACTGGAATCTTATAACGACAACGGCTACATCGAAGACAACAAAGTCAGGATCACAACGATTGTACGTGTCTTCAAAGATCAAACTGGCGTCCTCTGGCACAATTTCCAAAAGTATGCAAAAAGACACTAAAAATAGACTTGATAGTGGTGGAGTGATAGGATGAGAATACAGGGGTAGCGGCGCAGGTCGTGACAAAATTTGTTTTATCAGTAACTAACGTACAATTGACTTTGACATGTTTGTAGTTACGATTCCAAGAAAACAACTGGCTATGTGGGTCTCAAAAATCAAGGTGCTACTTGCTACATGAACTCTCTGTTCCAATCGCTATACTGTACCAATTATTTCCGGAAGGCGGTGTACCAAATCCCAACTGAAAATGATGAACCAACTCAAAGTGTCGCCCTGGCTCTACAACGTGTATTTTATAATTTGCAATTCCATACCTCTTCTGTGGGTAAGTTAGTTTATCTTATGTTTATTGTAAGGCGACAAAAACTATTAGATGTATGTACTAATCTTAATCCATAGGCACTACTGAATTGACACGATCGTTTGGGTGGGACTCAT
The DNA here is from genome assembly GCA_002105175.1 of Absidia repens. NCBI lineage: Eukaryota > Fungi > Mucoromycota > Mucoromycetes > Mucorales > Cunninghamellaceae > Absidia > Absidia repens. The sequence continues at coordinate 924,254 of MCGE01000004.1, read as the reverse complement.
TGGAAGCATTTATGCAACATGATGTACAAGAATTTAATCGGGTGCTACAAGATAATTTGGAAGCAAAAATGAAGGTAAAAATATCAGAAAGTAGAAAATATACTAGCTGTAGATGCACGTCACCAACAGAGCTTGTTATTCAATAGGACACTCCTGCCGATGGTGCTATAAAGAATTTATTTGTGGGCAAGATGAAAAGCTATATCAAATGTATTAATGTAGACTATGAATCTTCCCGGTCTGAAGATTATTACGGTAACCACAACAAACAAACAAACAAAAAAGTTCTCTTATATCGGTTGAGGTTAGTTTACTCATTATAGATCTTTATATACAGATATCCAGTTGAACGTCAAGGGCTGTAAGAATTTGGAAGAATCATTCAAGGATTATATCGAAGTTGAAACTTTGGAAGGCGACAACAAATATCAAGCTGAAGGACATGGATTACAAGATGCCAAGAAAGGTGTAATCTTTGAAAGTTTCCCTCCAGTTCTCCATCTACAATTGAAACGATTTGAATATGATATTATGCGTGACACAATGGTCAAGGTAAGAAAATCGATCCACTTTAGTTGATCTTCTCCACTCTACGACCTTTGTCTTATTACTCACCCCTCCCCTCTCTCATATAGATAAACGATCGACATGAATTCCCATTATCTCTTGACCTGGAACCCTATCTTGATGAATCGGCAGACAAGTCAGTATCTCATGAATACGTTTTGCATGGGTACGTATATCGTTTTTATTTTATTTTTTTTATTTTATTTTTTCTATTTTAAATCAAGACTAACTTCTAACCATTCACTTTAGTGTCCTTGTCCACAGCGGTGATCTCAGCGGTGGCCATTACTTTGCTTTTGTGAAACCCGATGCAGACGGAAAATGGCTGAAATTCGATGACGATAGAGTGGTGCCTTCAGCAATTAAGGAAGTCTTGGAAGAAAACTTTGGTGGCGAACTTGCTGGATCTGTCAGTACAAGAAACAATGGACGAACATTCAAACGATACACAAATGCATACATGCTGGTTTATATCCGTAAGGCAATGTTAGGCGAAATACTGGCTGACATGACAGAAAATGACATTCCACGACATCTGGGTAAGTCAAAATAAAAGGAAAAACCAGAAAGTACTTAAAAATCAGTGTATTCACCTTTATATTTTTTATAGTTGAACGATTGGAAGAAGAGCATAAACTCCAAGAACAACGACGTCGGGATAAGGAACAGCAACATCTATTTATGCCCGCTCTGGTAAGCTTTAATGATATAACCTGAGTATTAGTCCTTTTTGCAGTATGCTCATCTTTCTGATCGTCGTTTTTTCGTTTTGACTTCCAGATTGTGACCGATGAATCGTTCAAAAACAACCATGGATTGGAATTTATCAACTTCAACAGCGATGCTAGCAATGTAGATACAGCTTGTTACCGGAGAACTCGTGTACGAAGGAAACAACCCTATCAGGAGTTCAAAAACGAATTGGCTTCCGAACTTGGCCTACCATCAAATCATATCCGCTGTTGGCTTTTGGTAAACCGACAAAATCATACAATTCGACCCGATTCTCCAATTCCTGATCATGAAATGGACAAGAGTAAGTACCTTTTTGGGGGTGGGATGGGGGTGGGGGTATGCATGGGTTCTAAATTTTCTTGACCTTTTTATATATAGGTTTGGAGGACATTTGCCTTCGCTATTCATCTGGTCAAACAACGCTACGACTATATGTTGAATCTGCCATATCAATTGCGCCTCAAGATCAACCGGTGTTCCCTCCCCCGCCATCGAAATATACGACAAAGATGTTGATTTTTATCAAGTTATTTGATCCAATCACACAAAGTGTTCGGTAAGTTTACATTTGATTACTTCACCTCATTTTCTCTTTCTTCTCACATCTATTAATATATGCTTTCCATCATACACTTGTAATGATAGGGGTATTGGGAAAATCTATGTTTCTAAGGTTGTCTGCGTGGGTTCTATTATTGAAGACTTGAATGACATGGCTGGATTTGACCGTGGAACGGAATTGGTGCTTTACGAAGAAATCAAACCTGAAATGAATGAACTCATGCACACTGAAAAAACATTCCTTGCTTCGGAAATTCAAGACGGTGATATCATTTGTATCCAAAAGGGCATGACTGAAGAAGAGTAAGTAGATTCAAAATTCACATTTTCTATTTAGTTATACTGACCATCGCCTTACGTTATTCTGTTTTATAGGATTGGGGATCTACAAAGACGCCAATTACACGCAATTGTGCCTGATTATCTGGATTATTTACATCAACGACGACTGGTTCGCTTCTACCCTATGGGAAACAACCCTGAATTAGAATTTGATTTGATGCTTCTCACAACAATGACATACAGCGAGGTGGCGAACAAGGTGGCAGAAAAATTGGGAGCCGACAGCGAAAAAATTCTGCTTCATATTCCTGGCAACAGAAACGATGGAAAATCCACTCTGCGTTACCAAAATTCAACACTGCTTGACATCGAAAAATCAAACCGCCATACCGATCCACTTATCTGTCGACTATCATATGAGGTATTGGATATCAATCTGGCGGAATTGGAAAACAATCGCTTGATCAAGATCACCTGGTTCTCTCCTAGTCTTAGTGATGGTACTTACGAAGAATTCCACTTACCCAAGCAAAGCAACGTCAGTAATATATTACAGCACCTGGAACAACATGGCGCCAAATTCAAGACGGAACATGGTTCGCAAAAGGTGCGTGTTTATGAAGCAGACAGTCACAGATTCTATCGTGAACTACCAATGGATGACTTGGTCTCTAATATATCTTGCAACACTCAACTATATGCCGAAGAAATCCCTGATGAAGAACTGTCTGCTCAACCTGATGATATGTTTATTACTGTATTCCATTACCAGCGCGATACAACGCGGGCCCATTCAGTACCCTTCAAATTCTTGATTATTAACGACGAACCATTTGAACAAACCAAAAAGCGACTACAACAACGAACTGGGATGAATGATAAAGATTGGGCCAAGGTGAAAGTATCTGTTGTATCAAAATATACAACAACTCCAATTGATGAAGGTAAACGAAGCGAAAAGAATAGACAGTTGGCCATGCTACTAATTCGCTTTATCTTTATTTTCCTATTATAGACGACTGCAAACTAAGCAACCATGATTTCTTATCCGAAGATTTGTTGGGCTTGGACCATCCGGACAAAACAGGCAAGATAAATGGTAACGGAAATGAACGTGGCTTGACAATTCGGGGCTAGCAATGTATACAAGATGACGAACGCGCTCTTGGACACCTCCATATCATTCGCTATATAGCAAATTATTAGTTAGAACTCACATCTCTTTCCCAATTATCATGCATTATCCATTCTTTATCATTTTATATACTTTTACACACTATATACTTTTATTTACTTTTCATCATTTTAGCTTGACTCATAATAAAATATTGCCATGCTGTTATTTAAACGCCGACTGCATTGGAAGAGGGATTTTTTTTTTATTGTTTGCCTTTCCCTTTTTTTTTTTTTTTTGTGCTCCTTAAAAAAATGTTTTCATAATAAGGGGTTTAATATATTATTTTATTACTTTACAACACCAGTGAAAGTCTTCTATTGCTCCAATTACCACTTGATTCCTTGTGCCTTTGGACAAGCGACTCCGTCTTTGACAGCAGTTTATACAGAAGTCTATGTTGCGGCCTGTAGAAATGGTAAAATTACATGAATATGGAATGCTAGGTCAAGACACTAAAATTGTCATTTCTTCTATTGTTTAGACAAATCAAGATGGGCATTGTCGTGCAATCAACACCGGTGTCAAAAATGGCGCTACCGATAGAAATGACCAGCAGGTAAGAAAAAAAAATAAGTTGCATACCTATGGCAGTTCACAGGACCAACTGAGCACAATTTTTACATATTATGTTTAGAAACCATCGCTAACCAATACACGATCCAAAACGACTATGGGTTTGCAAAACCAACTGCCATATCATCACCCTGCGCACAAACCCTCTTTACCACCAAATCATCATTGTTACCATCATCGGCAGCAGCAGGGGGATATTGAATTGGCGACAGGAACTAGTCATGAAATCAGGCGTATGCAAGAACTCCTTCAGGAAAAAAATGACTCCCTTGCCACTCTATCATTGGAAAATGTTGATGCTCAGGAAGAAATGAATCGACTGACCAATCAACTTGAACGATCAAAGAGTGCGTTGGGTAAGTCCCTCTTTCTCCCCTCCCTATTCTCTCCTTTTTTTTTTATCATTGACTGAATCTGTCAGATTTCGCGTCCATTGCTTCTTCCACTTTTTTTTATGATTTCGTTTTTACTCATGCGGCCATTTTTCTTTTTTTTTTGAACGATGATGATGTGGATTATATAGAACGTGGCAAGGAAGAAATATGGGCTTTGGAGTTGGAAAAACAAGACCTGGTACAACAAATCAATGATCTTCAGCATCAAGTAAAACGTGCTTCGGTGAACCAGACGCAACTTATTGGGCATGAAAAAGATCTGAAACAAGAATTGGAAAGCATGAAACAGCAACAAGTGACCTGGAAAAATGATATGGAGCAGGCGAAGCGCGATAAATTGAAACTGGAAACAGCTCGACGAAAGCTCTATGCACTGGAACAACAACTACCTGAACATTATGCAACAGTGCCTGACCTATCCCATACATCCTCTACTAAAGACATTGATGTTGATGATGAAACTAATACCTTGTCCATTTTACCCAGTCCTCTTCCCAATCCGTCACCATCACAATCTCTCCCGGTGAAATTCCTTGCGAATAATGCTCGACAACAACGGCAACATCAAGGAAAATTTATCGCCATCAACTCCGAACTCCATGCTTCATTAACAATTGCCAATGACACCATCAAGAAACTACAGTGCACTTTGGAAAATGAACAGAAAAAGCGAACAGAAATGGAAATACTATGGCGGGACGCTCAGGAAATGATAGAGAACTACGACATCGGCAAGCTAACTATCTCAGTGGACGACACAACAACTCCATCAAATTCACCATCAGCTGCGAGTAAGCATTACAACGACTATCAGCAACATCATCAATCACATCCACTCTTCAAAGGTGACACCAATGACAATGATAGCAAACGTTCTCGGAACATACGACAAAAACGTTTATCTCTTGGTGATGAATTGGTTTTGGCTGGCTCCTCTGATAATACACCAGGCGTTATACTCTCTCCAGCTATTAATGGCGATACTGATGGAAATCACAAGAACGGCAAACTCTCATCATCATCAATGCTAGGCTCGTTTTGGAAATCTGAAATGCTTTCAATACACACCAATATAGATGAAATCTTGGATATCGATCAATCACAGGCACCCGCTTGTCTCTCTCACGGAATTTTAGACCCCGCCAATAAAATTTATGCAACTATTACAACTGAACAACAGGAAGAGAGTATGGAAGTTGAAACCGACGAGACTGGAGATACAGCTCATGACAGCAATTCTGACGCTACTAGAACAGAAGATGAACCATATGGATCGATTTTGACAACTGGAAGCTATATTTACCAACCATCAATGAGGGACATATCACCACCACAAGAAAATCAACAGCAGCATAGAAACGACACAAGAAGCAGCAAAATGACTTACGATATTCTCAGCATGAACAATTCTGACGTCAAACATAATGGAAGTAGATACATACAAGCTTTGACACGAACAATGATTGGTGATTGGATGTGGAAGTATACTCGGAAAATGGTTGGCATTGGTATCTCTGAAAACAGGCATGAAAGGTTTTGTTGGCTACATCCATATTCCAAAACTTTGTACTGGAGTACCCATGAACCTGGTATTGATGGGCTTGAACATGCTACAAAATGTGGTAAAAAAAAAAAAAAAAAAGAGGAGAGGTGAGGGTTATATTGATTAAAGCCAATCATGTCAATTAACACTATTTTTTTTTTTTTTTGTACTCTAGTTATGATTGATTCATTTAAGGTGATTAGCGGGAGTGGTATTCCCAGTTTTTTGATACATACTCATGGCCGGTATCTCAAGATTCAATGCAGGGACAGTTCAACGTATTCCGTCTGGTTCAATTCTCTCAAATATTTGTTGGTGCATGCTCCTCTGATGAATTCTTCATTTCTGGATAGATCAATGAACAAGGACCCAATTCCTAAGCGACAAAGCAACCCCGACCAGTACCATCACCCTCTCAATGCTGCTACAGCAGAAAACCACCGTTTCATGCATGCACAACCGCATCCTTATCAATATGAGCGACATGAAAATCCAGAGCGACCATCGTCTTCCTCCTCACCAACAGCATTAGTTACCATGTCGACAATCCAGCCTCCTCCAGCTTCTTGGCATATGGATTCTGCTCTGTCTTCAACTACTGTAGCGGGATCATCATCCATTTCACTTCCTTTTTTACCTCAAAAAGGGACAAAACCTTCACCGCCAACACCAAAACCAACAGCAACACTGCATCATCAACGTCAACATCATCATCCAGCTCTCGCACAATATAGTAATGACGGGTTCAACTCTGATCATTGTTCCCTTTTGACGTCGTCCCTCAGAACACCATCACAAGTACAACACTCTTCTTGGATAGATTTTAACTAATTTTTTTTTATCCCACTCTCTCTCTCTCTCTCTTAGTTATAGTCTGAATGTCAATGCAAGCATGATGTTTGGTATTATAGAATTAAGTTGATTGCATATTGACGTTTTTATATAGCATCCTCTAACCACATGATATTCCCCATTCTTGTTTCCACCCCCCTTTCTTCTCCTCTGTCTCTTTGTATGTCTTCTATTTATTATATCTTCTATTTTACTCATTTACATTGATGATAAAGAAATAAAAATACAACCTCTTTCTCCATGATTTTTTGTTGTGTTACCAATGTCTACTTGTTGATACCTTTTTTTTTTTTTTTTTTTTTTTTTTTTTTTTTGGTGGCATCGTGTGGATAACTATTATGTGTATGTGTATGTGTATGTGTATGTGTATGTGTATGGTATGTGTATGTGTAGTGCCACCCATAGTAGAGCTTCTGGCTGGTTCCAATTTTGCACAGCATATATACTATCGGCTGTCTTTTTCAATCTTCATACCATGATGCATTCGAATGGCACCACAATGCAATATATGATGCATGTGGATCAAATCATGTCATCATAATACTGTTATGATGTCTTTCTAAAGACAACCGAAGATTGTGGTTTTCCCGAGACTTTGTCTCAAAAATTTGAAGATAATAGCTCATTGGTCAATGCCGTGAGAATTCAGGTACCAAAAAAAGAACACTCTTCCTTGCCCCCACCCAAACAAAATCATATTTCTTGAAGTAGTTTTTTTTTCAAGGATACAGAAGTAATTGTTTCAAAGAATTCTACGTTTCTGATTCCGATTTAGCTGATCAAGGAATGGGATCGTTATAAATAAAGTTTCATATTCATCCTTTTCGACAACCCTGTATGCAGTTTCCGGGCGGAGATTCAACCAATCATCGAAAAAAGGTACGGCATTTGTCAGTTTTTGGTAATAACAGGTAGATAAATATTAGATGATGGTTCAACCATGGCATAGTCATTCTCATTGATGATAAATATACGAGCCGGTTAATTTATTACTTGTTTCGATGAGTAAACCCGAAGTGCCATTTTATGACAAATAAGGTTGTCCTTTCAGGATATTACTGTATTGCATATCATAAAAGAAATGACTACAATGAATTGCAAGGTATGTGTCCGCGGGATGGATACCTGACTAAAAATAAAAACATCAACAACTCAAATCTGATTGGTGTATAGCCTGGGAAATGTTCATCCAACTCCCTTTTTTTTTTTTTTTTTTTTGGTAAACCTTTTTCTTTTTTATATTTAAAAAGGCGAATGCGGCATTTTTTTTTTTTACTTCTTTTTTTTTTTTTTTTTTTTTCCTATATTTAATATTTTTCTTTCAAGAAAAAAACTTACTTATTCTCCATCATGACCGCTACTGATAATCTGGTGCCTCCTAACCCCAATGGTATTTCTCTCAAGAAACACAACACGACTGATGATCTCCAAGGATACAATGCAAATGTCTTTCCTGATAAGCAAGCCCAAATGGTCCAAGTATGTGCCCATCTGGAAACGACTGGTTTCATCCCTTCCTCCTTCTTACAAAACGAAGTGACATGGTTTTATAAGTAAGTTAACAAATGAAGGCATGGAAGGTGGGCGTGGTTCCAGTATGTTGCTTACTCTTTTCTCTTTTGAATAGCAACCTTGGTATCGACGATGACTACTTCCGTTTGGAATCTGTGGAAACAATCGCCAATCATATCATGGCTCTTTATGGTGCAAAAATTGAAGCCTTTACCCAAAAGAAAAGTGGCTTGGATATCAATCTTGAAAAGGAATCTGAAGACTCGTCTGTTTATATTCACTCTTCTGAACCTGGTATCTCTCAACTCAAAGGTCCTCAATTCGAAAAAAAGTAAGTAGGAAACGGAATGAAACGAAAAAGGAAAGGGAACTAGTTAGTAAGCGTGCCGTGGACATTCTGGTGGAGAATAATTTACTAACCTGTGTGGGGGTATTTTTCTTTTAGGATCGATGAAAAATTCCTCAACTCTTCCATTTCTTCTCTTGCTTATCGTGTTGAATCTTATCGCTCCAATGGCACGGTTGCTTCTGACATATCTTCTCAACTCCGCTGCTACTTTGTGACCAAATGCCAATTTGTCAACCCTGATCCAACTCCTGAACAAGAAACTGACATCAACCAGGTAGCTGATAAAAGCTTCCTCCTCAAGGCTACTGAACATACTCGAAACGCCTATGAAGAAGTCATGCGAAATGTATTGCAACGTACTGGGCCTGTTATTGAAGTCTATGAAGTTCAAGGTACTCGTGAACATCGTCTTGTTATTGGATATCGCCAACGAAGCACACAAGGTTTCTTCTCTGCCATGTCTGATTTGTATCATTTTTATGACTTGTATTCTTCAAGAAAATATGTCGGTAAGTTATCGATAAACAAAGAGAAAAAGATGGGTTGAGTTAGTCTATGGTATTCTAAATGATCTTCCTTCTCTTTATATATAACTACCTTAATAGAACAATTCTCCAATGGCGTCACTATTATGGGTCTTTACTTGAAGCAACTACCAACTTCAAAAGCATTGCCTTTGGAACATTCTATCCACCAAGTGATGAAGGAAACCTCGCTTTTGTACTGCTTGCCATCAACTCCTCTACAATACTTCTTCAAAACCAACAAGCTATCGGTGCAGGAAACAGTTTATGGGTATGTGACCTGGATATTTGCTCAACACTTTTTGAATCGCCTTGGAAAGGAATACCTCAGTCTCAGCAACATTTTAGACAACTCCGATCCTGTCCATGAAGAAGTTCTTACCAAAATGAAAAAGCGCCTTCGCCAAGATACCTTTACCCGTGAATATATTTTGGACATCATCAAGCTCTATCCTGAATTGATCAAGCTTTTGTACGCCAACTTCGCCACAATCCATTATTGTAACCAACGTGAATCTTCCTTGCAACCCACTATTTCTTATCAACGATTGACGACTGTGGAAAACTTAACGACGGATCAACTACGAAAGAAGATCTCCACCACCACTTCCAATGCTCATGAACAGCTGGTTTTTGAATCCATCCTCACATTCAATCAACACGTGCTCAAGACAAACTTTTATCAATCAACAAAGGTGGCCTTATCCTTCCGAATGGACCCTAACTTCTTGCCTGAAATTGAATATCCCAACAAACTTTATGGCATGTTCTTGGTAGTCGGCTCTGAATTCCGCGGTTTCCATTTACGATTTCAAGATGTCGCCCGTGGTGGCATTCGTATTATTCGATCTCGCAATCGTGAAGCATACTCTATCAACCAACGGACTCTCTTCGATGAAAACTACGCTTTGGCTGCTACTCAACAACGCAAGAACAAGGATATCCCAGAGGGGGGATCAAAGTAAGCACAAATATTAGAAAAAAAAAGAAAAAAAAGATAGGAATATCAAAATCAGAGTGAACTAATGATTATTACTTCGATGAATCTTTAGGGGAACAATTTTACTGGACATTAATCAACAAGACAAGCCTCTTGTCGCATTTGAAAAGTATGTGGATTCTATTTTGGACTTGTTGATCGATGGCGAAACCCCAGGTATTAAGGAAAAATTGGTGGACCTGACTGGCAAACCTGAAATCTTGTTCTTTGGTCCTGATGAAGGCACTGCTGATTACATGGATTGGGCATCTCAACATGCTCGTCGTCGTGGTGCTGGATTTTGGAAAGCTTTTACAACTGGCAAGAGTCAATCCATGGGAGGTATAGCTCATGATTTGGTAAGTATCTTAATTTTTTTTTTTTTTTAGAATATAGGTTGATGATGTACTAACGATGAACTCTTTTTTTTTTTTTTTATTTGGAAAAGTATGGTATGACGACTCGCTCAGTGCATCAATATGTCCTTGGTATCTATCGTACCTTTGGTTTAAAGGAAGAAGAATGTACCAAGCTTCAGACTGGTGGGCCAGATGGTGATTTGGGATCCAATGAAATTAAAATCTCAAAGGATAAAACATTGGCTATTGTGGACGGTGCTGGTGTGCTCTACGACCCCAAAGGTATTGACCGCGAGGAATTGCTACGCTTGGCAAATGAACGACTGATGATTAGCAACTTCGATACTACCAAGCTATCAAATCAAGGTTTCCGTGTTTTGGTGGATGAAAACAATGTGACTTTACCCAATGGAGACGTGATCGATAATGGACTATCATTCCGCAATACCTTCCATACCAATCCATTGGCCTCAGCAACAGTATTTGTTCCTTGTGGTGGCCGTCCTGAATCTGTGGATCTTTACAATGTCAAAAAATTGATCGATCAAAATGGCACTCCATTATTCAAGTATATTGTCGAAGGAGCCAATCTCTTCTTCACCCAGGATGCACGTCTGCGGCTGGAAAAACAAGGCATTGTGATCTTCAAGGACGCTTCCGCTAACAAGGGCGGTGTGACTTCTTCATCTCTGGAGGTGCTTGCTGCTTTAGCTTTCAATGACGGTGAATTTGAACAAAATATGTGTGTCAAGGGTGGAAAGGTGCCTGAATTCTATGAAGCTTATGTCAAGGAAGTGCAAGAAATCATCGAACGCAATGCTCGTGCTGAATTTGAAGCTTTATGGCGTGAACACAAGAAATCCAAGCAACTTATTTCGATCCTCTCCGACGAACTTTCTGTGGCCATTGTCCAACTCCAGGAACAATTGCAAGAAGCCGGTTTGTGGAATAATAAAGCTTTGCGTGAATCTGTCCTCCTTCGTGCGTTTCCCAAACTGCTGTTGGAAAAGGTCGGTCTTGAAACTTTGTTGAAACGTGTGCCAGAAAACTATGTCAAGGCTATCTTTGGTGCTTATTTGGCGTCTCAATTTGTTTACAAATACGGTGCCCAACCTGATCATTTTGCTTTCTTTGAATTTATGCGCGAAAACTATTACTCAGATGTCGACCAGTAGAATTAGATTAGTACATGTGGGTCCTTAGTGTTGTTTTTATCGTTTCTGGTTTTTTTTTTTTTTTGACTTTGATAGGATACGATACCCATCGCTTTATTTTTATTGGTTTGGCTTAGTGACTATCTTCATATATCTTTATCTATATCATATTACATCATTATCTTTATTCTATTTTTTTTCTTCAATCATTACCTCTAAATAAAATATATTTATTTTACACATCTCTTGCATATTTGTTATGGTACACTTCAGCGAGAACGAAAGTAAGCCTCAATTGTTGCTATGTTTTTCAATAGGCAACACCTTGAGGATCAACTGACTTCAGTTTGAGCTTTTTTTTTTTATATACCGCATACAAAAGAAGGAAACGATGAAAAGTAGAAAGGATACATACGGTATACATCCTGCTTTATATGAATAGTAGAGCGAGAATGGTACTGGGTTTATTTGAGTGACTATCTAACCAGAACAGGTGTCTGCGTGATGGGGCAAGTAGCGTAGATGAACTAAGAAGTAGTGCAAAATATTCTAAGGCAGCGATGACGCATACAGCAAGACCTCAATTCATTTATATGATTGATCGAGAGGAAACACAATTATATTTAATGGAAAGTGGTCTGAGGCTATCAAGCGGTACTTAGGTCTTCGGGGGCAAACGTAGTCTTAGTGGGTGTGTTAGAGAGCAAGTGTTTGGTAGGAAATTCACAAAAGCAGCTACAGTAACAACACTATTGACTATTGGATGGGTCGGATTATAGGCAATAAAAATATGTATTTTATTGAAGCAAGTTGATAGATACTGAAACTAAAGACGAAGGACTCATTATAAAAGTAGATTCAATAGAAGGATCTTTTGGTGGAGTCATGAGGGAGACTAAAATGAAGAATGGTCAATACTAATGCAAAGGACTTGTTTTAAAATAGGAGCTAATATAATGTACAATTTATGAGAAAAACTAAGTCGACATCTGTTAGAGGACATATGTTATTGAAGCACAACAATGGTCAGCACTAACTCATCAAAGGAAGATGACGATAGAAAAACGGGATCTACTGCACAACACAAGAGAAAGACTAATTGACATTTTTCATTGAAGCATATAAAAGAGACATATTTTATTCAGATATAAACACAAACTATGGGCAAATTAATATCAAACTAAGCTAATGAAGGCTCCAAATTTCATTCAATGGTGGGTCCTAAATCCTAGATCCAATATGAAAGGGTTACCCCATGCATCTTGTAATCCCTGTTCTGAAACCCCTTCTAAACTAGTCCTGACACTAATCTAAGACCAACATAACCTCAAAGAAGTTGAAATAACGAAAAAAAAAAAAATGAAAAGAAAAGAAAAAAAATGAAAGAAAAAGAGAGAGAAAAATAAAAATTGTGAAAATACATATTCACGTGGACGGGATTTGAAATGTGTTATTGCTACAGATTTATTTTTTCTTGGGGGAAAAGAGCCTCCCCTCTCTTTTCCTTTTATAACAACCAACACCACAAAACACCATCGACATGATGGTTCTCATCTCATGATACTAACCACTGCCATTCCGGGTAGACAGTTCTTTTTTTTTTTTTTTTTTTTTTTTTTTTTGGCGGCTCTTGATGTCTTTGCCAACAAAATGAAGCAACACGGCCTGGTTTAGTGCACCCATTTGCTGTGGAATAATTTGTCATTCACCGTTGGATTGCTTAACCTCTTTGGTTGGGATATTTCATGTATTATACAACTAGATAGGCCCCATCCTCACTCCCGTACACTCCTCGCACTTATACAAACACAGCCTAGTTCCCTCGCATTTAGATATGCGCCGTAGTAATATCATTAGACCAGTTTAGTTTAGTTGCATACCTCCAATTTGCATTTGAATAAAATATGACTAGTCTTTTTGCCTTTATATCATCTCTCATACATTAAGTGTGTCTCGTCGAAAGTGGTACACCTGCACTATATTGTACCATACAGTGCTTCCGCGTGTAAAAAAAAAAAAAAAAAAAGGAAGGGGGGTTAGACTATAAGGCAATATCGATCTACCAGTGTGCTCAGTGTCCCGTATACTATTTTAAATACAGTAAGATAGTGAGAGGAAATTAATGAATGGTTTTAGAAAATGGCTGTGATGAACTCATGAAAAAACGACAGTTGTGAACACATAAAAAAATATACCCTTAGCATTTCCGTAGGATCCAGTTAATACATATATATATATATATATATATATATATATGTTCCTGCTCAACTGCATCATGTTGACTAAACATCTAGCTACGGTAAAAAACTACCATGTGTGATACCATATCCACCACACACATGCATCTTTTTCGCTTTTGACGTATAACCTTTAATACGCTGTGAAACATTTCTGACAATAAATAACTTGGGCATATTTAGTGAATGTCGCTTGTTTTATCCACAAAGTCTATCTCGCTAACTACACATACATATTCTAGTACTTTTAACTATTTCATGTAACCCTATAATAGAGGCATCTTTTATTCTGCCAAACTCTATTTCAATTTTTTTTTCTTGACGCTTGCTAAAAAAGAATATAAATAAGCCCAAGGTTTCCGCCAAAAAAAAAAAAAAAAAAAAAAAAAAAGCATCAGAACCCCATCCAAAATATATATGCTACTCTGCCATGTATACAAAGGATATCATAAAAAAAAATTGACATGAAATGAGACCAGAAAAATTGAATGAAGTAAAATATGCAAACAAAGGAGACAAAAATAAAAGTAAATAAAAATACAGCTATCATGGACGTAAACTTTATTATATAATCGAAAAAAATCATGGGCAAAAAAGTAACAATAATAATAGTACATAAAGTAGGCTTATAATGACATATATGATAACAAAAGGGGGAGGGGATAAAACTATATACAAATAAGGGTGAGGGAGGGAGAAGAGATTACTATCTACATTTGCTTTTGGGACCAAGAAGTTCCATCTACTGAGGAGGGGTCATTCATTCTTCTTGTTCTTGCCAGCCCTAAAAAATAAAATAAGTGAGTAGATGAATAACTTGTAACAAAAAAAAAAAAGAGAACGAGAAACAAATAAACCGTTTTTTTTTTTTTTTATACCTGCATTCTGCGTGTCACTCTTGACCGATGGTGAAGTTGTCTTGGCATACCACGTATCTTGATACATGCACAATCACACCAACCACCAGGCATACAAAACGGGAACCAATGCCACCAGCATCCACCACCCCACCAGCACCGCCGTAGTCCAGCATCGAGTTCCAAACTTCTCAACGATCCAGAAAAGAAGATGATGACCATCTTGCATAGTTGCCGCCGCCATGATGTTGATCTTGACCGATACCCTTTCTATCCAGAATCGCCCCATCATCGCCATCCATTCTCAATCCTTGCTGATTTGAATAATTGCGATTATCGTCCGGATGGAGTGTGCCAAGTTCGTCATTCGTCACAGCCATCATCATCCTTCTTCCCGCTATCACTTGCTGCTCCTGCTGCTGCTGCTGTTGTTGTTGTTGTTGTTGTTGTTGTTGATACAATTTATAAAAAAGGTCGTTTTCTTTCTTGAGTGCTTGTTGCTGTCGTTCCACCATGAGCCGCATGGCTTCCGTACTATGGTCTATACCACAGAGTTGGGAACTAATCAAATCGTAAAGTAATAACCCGAAAGCATCAAGAATGTATCCAAAGAATCTAGTTTTCGCTGTTGTTGTTGTTGTTGTTGTTGTTGTTGTTGAGGGTGGTGATGATGTGAGTGGTTACTGTTCTCTTGTCGGGTTGTCATCCGGAACGGGTTCCTGCTAGCATCGTCACCACGTGGGTTCCCAGTTGCCCTGTTTTTTCCCGCTGCTGCTGCTGCTGCTGCTGCCGATAGACCCGAGTCTGTTGTTGTTGTTGGAAAAAGTGAGCTGTCCCTGTTACCATCAAGAAGAAGACTTGCGTTGTCGTCCCCATTTCCAAATAAAGTCAATCGGGTGCTTTGTTTGTCCAAAAGTGCCACGGGGTGGTGCTTTGTTGCTTGATAAGGTTGCGACTGTACACAAAGTAACTCCAGTGATTCTCCATCCTCCGCTAGTTGCATGTGCCATTGATAAGGAAACAAAAGAAGAGGTTGTTGAGCAGTCCGATCATCTTCCCATACAAAAGAAACGTACTTGCAGTCATCAAAGTATACCTGTGTGGAAGTTGGTGGGATAGGAGCGTCATGGTGTGTCCATCGTGTTGAACCAGGGACCAGGTGGGACTGTCGTCTGCTGCATTGTAGAGAGTGACATGTTTTTGTTGATGTGGTGCTACCCTCCCCAATGGATGCAAGTCGTCGTCGTCGTTGGCGTCGTCGTCATCGTCGTTGCCATCGTTGCTATCGAATGCATGATCATTGCTGCCTTTACCGTCATCATCGAAACCTGGGCTCATATCTTTTTTATCCATACGGTCGTCCATGCTGTTATTATGGATTGTATTGTTGTCATCGTCGTCGTCATTGTTGTTGTTGTTGCTGTTGTCTTCGATAGAAATGGAAACGCCATCGTGATCCATCATATTATGTACATGAGAGGCGTGTCTTTCGGAGTTGAACAAACTTCGCTGAGAAGCTGTTGCAGGTTGATCTGTCGCGTGCTGGGGTTTGGTGAATACTTCATGAGAATCATCGCTTTGAGAAGAGTCTTGCAGTAATGAATGTAGATCAATGTAAGGGCGGTAAAACAAGATATTGCCGTTGGTGTCTTTACAAATGGTGCATCGTTCAGGCTGTTGGGATTGTGTAAATTCCAGTAACTGATCGTGTGATATAATAAGTTCCAGACTTGTTCTTTTCTGAATAATCCGAGCGCCAGTTTTGCTGTGAGCTACCATATGTCGTGTCGATGGATAGTAGAAATGAATACCGGATTGTGTTGTTTCATCCATGGTATTTTGAAGATGGATATGTTGAAGACTGAGTGTGATATTGGCAGATGGTCGTGTTGAAGTAGTGGAAGGGAGTAGGAAGGGGGGAAGCGCTCTGTTTTGTTTATACTGATAATAGAGAGGTTAAAACAAATTAACGGAATAGAAGTCAAAGAAGGTATATAATAAGAAAAAGACAATAAGGATAAAATGGGTAAACTCTGGTTTGTGCTTTTTTTTTTATAGTTTGTGTCACCACAATAGCATCCCAACAGCCAAATCCCAAAAAAAGGACCCATCAGCATAAAAAACGAAATGTTTGAGTTCATCTTGTGTTCTTTTTATTGTAAAAATGTGAATAAAACTACGTAAAAAAGAAAATCAAGTTTGTAATATATCAATTATACTATACTAATGATCTAAATGGAATCTGTTGATGAAAAAAAAAAAAAAAAAAAAAAGGGGGTTCGTTAGTTGGTTGATTGATGATGTTTCCCAAACCACGCATATTTTTGGTACACTTACCAGTAACAAGCTTGTTGAGCTTGTTGAGCTTGCTAGACACAGTCAAATCAATGCTCTTGTCACCAATTTCGACGAGGAGACCACGAGAATATCAGTCTTGACTTTGTTGGAGACAAGAAGCTTCTTTCCTTCGGCAAGAGGGCTCTTTTGGAGAGAGTCGACAATCTTATTCAAGGTAGACTTGTCCAATTCCTGAAAATCGATACCAAAATAAAAAAAAAAAAAGGATTGGATGAGTAAATATGGACGTCTACTATTCGTCTTACTTTTGATCCGATTTCCCCTCTACTTACCTTAGCAGAGGTGATGACAAGAGGAATTTCATTGCGGTGGGCGCTCATCAATTCACCGTAGGATTCAATGACCTTATTGGTTTGAGGAAGACGGCCGTTTTCAGCCAAAGTTTCAAAGAAGTTTTCGGTCAAGCTATGAGCTTTGCCAGACTTGGCCAACAAGGAGCGAATGCTTTCCTTCTTTTCCTTGAGGGAGATGGTGGGTTTTCCAAGAAGGAGCCAAGAGCCTTGTCCTTGGACACAGCTGAGCCGAAAGACTTGAGATCCTTTTCAACGGCATCGAGAGCGTTTTGACGGGCAGCAGCAATGTAAAGAGCAGTGGCGTAACGACCATCGAGACCGAAAAGAGCAAGAGGAGCCTATAAATAGTAAAGTGATGAGTATTTTCATTGATTGCTATCTGTTTTATTTTCATTATGTATGTATATTATCTTTTACCTTGGGGGCAGCAGCAGCAGCGTAACCGCGGGTCAACTACAAAAAACAAAAGGGTAAAGAGTGAGTCTTTTTTTTTTCTTTTAACGTGGATTGTGTTGTGTTTGACAATATTTCGGGTTGATTTTATTAGGTCTATTTATGATAGGTGACTATCACTGTATTGATAAAACATACTTGAGGAGCGACGGAGGTCAAACGGGTGAATCGAGAAGCCATGTCAAATGTGAAGTTTAAAAAAAAAATGAAGAGAAGGGTTGTGAGTTAAAAATAAAAATAAAAAGTAAACCCAGGGCCTTCAGTCCCGCCAGCAAATGTGACGTCCGAATTTTTTTCGTCTTCCCCTTTTTGTCGGCATTCCAAAAAGCATACTGGCATTTGTGCTAGAAGGTTGCCAATTCTGTCAAGAACACTATTTCCGTAGAAGTAAAAATACATACCCGCACTGTAGGTACGTACAATAAAATATATATATAGTTCAGCTAAGATTTTTGAATTATATTGTATACTTATACTTTATTATCTATACATTGTTAGGTAAAGCAAATATACACAAGGGTCGCTATGAAGTTACAAAAGGAAGAATTACCGGATTGCTTTTTGAAAGTTTATCTGGCCTCGCTGAAAAAGTCCTAGTGTAACTATGCAAATACAATATGTCCATGAATGCATATGAATGAACCGAAGTTATTTTTACAACATGCTATAAGGAAAGAGCTTAAGACGATGAAATAAGAATGCATGCGCATCGTGGCCGTAGGATATACTAAATACAAAATGATGTTTTATATTTTCGATAGGAACCTGAAAACCTATGATGTAAAGAAAATTCTTTTCAACAACTCATCATTTTGATTGATAAGTCTGATGAATTCACAGACACCAAGAAGTCAGTCTTTACTGAATTTGCGGATAAGATCTAGAGGCGTACGAAAACATAGCTTATCTTATATTCAAGAAATCATCAATTCCTTGTTATAGTCTAATAAAAAAAAATACAATTTCCTTTCATTTTATTTTTCCGGTGTGTGTGTGTGTGTGTAGCGGTGCACGAGAGCATGAAATCAAAGGGGATTCATGATTACGGCCTAGTTCAGTAAGAACGTAAAAAAAAAAACAAAAAAAACGGGGTCTCACGCAAAATGCTTAGAATAATATTTTGTAATTATGATGGTAAAAAGGGACAAAAGACACATGGTCCCGCTGTTTCTTGTTTTTACAGAACAAAGATCTTAGTAGTTGTTCGTTCTTGACAGAATGATGATGGGTCATTTGTCCCACCGAGACATCTACCAGGCAAAAAAAAAAGGTCGTTAATGAAGCTCAACTATATTCTCCATTGCTCTTCAATCATCATGTTTTTATGTTCTCCTCGCAGTTTAGTATTTTATGCATTCTTTACAGTCTCTTTTCCTGCTTCAACGGTCATTTTTTATACCCCAATCAAGAAATCCTTGCGACCCATAGCGTTTGAACCCCAGAACAAATGGTCGAATTCGCCTCAGGTCAAACCTTTTTTGTACCCGCACAAGCAGGCCTTTTTTTTTTCTTCACACACATGTACTTTACAGTGATGAGTGTATATGGTATTATATACTCATTCGATGACATATACTAAACGTATGAGAGACACTGTAAAAGTAAAAGCACAAGATATATTTTATTCTGATGGAATTATCAACAAGACAACTACGATAAATAGTCCAATCATAGTACAATGACACCTATCTAAAGATAAGATAAACGAGGATGAGTGGGTGAGTGTAGAGTGAGACAGTGTTTGGGGTACCTTTTTCTAGAGTAAATATAACCTCAGAGGAAATGCTATTTTCATCCTTTCATTGTGCTATTTTCACCCCTCTCGCCCATGCAAAATTCAGCCAATAAAACGATAGAATTTTTTTAGTTGTCGGAGCAGTAAAATTCATGCTACAGTAACCGTTACCTTCGAAAACCTTTTTTCTCACTTTGATTTTTTTTTTTTTTCACTTCTATTCAATCTGTAAGTCTCTATTATCCATGTACATTGTTATCCTTTGCTCATTGTATTTTTCACGTCACTAAAAATCTTGTTTTGTTCTTTTAGGCCTCGACACTTCCATCAACAATGGCAACTGTTCTTTTTGGACGAAGAAGACTTGATGAACGAACTGATACACGATGACCATGTTTTGATCATGTAATTAGTACGATACGCCACTGATACTTTATGATCAACAAATACAAGCAACGCGAACTCTTATTACGCCTTTTTTTTTAATTTGCAACAACGGAGTCTGTAGTACCATTGGATCCAGTGAACAACACTCGGCGTCGAGGTAGACCAAGTGGATGAACAACACCCAGAAATAATCAGTCGTCAACCAGAAGGGATCCATCAGAATTTGAATACGCGGAAAGACGGGCAATATTTTGTGGTACTTGTCATCAACTAGGACACAATGTTATTCAATGCACCCAGCGACTAGCATCACAAAGTTCATAGCTATCGCCATCTTAAACTTCACATATCTCTATATTTTACAATTACCCCTATTATTAGCTTTTATCATTTTCATCGTGTTTATATATATATATATCTATTATATAATAAACGACTTATTTTTTGATGGTTTCTTTTTTTTTTTGGTCCCTTTTTTTATGGTTTCTCTTTTTACGAGGTGGAGGGTGTTTGATGATTTTTTCTTATGTCATGGAATGAATGAAATTGGCGGGTTGGAGGGGAAAAAAAATGATATGAGTAGAAGGAGTATGTGACTAGAAAGCGGATCCAAGCAAACGTGGATGTCCAAGTATGTGTGTGGTTGAATGGTGGGCAATAATGTAGAGTCGGTTATTATGGCTGTAGGCTTTAGCTGTGAGCTTATAGGCGTAAACTTTAGAGCATTGTACAATTAATTGTATGACAGATGGATGGTTGGTTTGGTGACAAAAAATGATTGTATAATATTTCTAAAGACGCATGGAAAATTTGAAGTTGAACGGTTTCGTAGTTCGTTTTATATAAAGCGAAGAAGAAAATGTTGCAGGTTAACTCGATTTTGCAGGCTGTAAAGCCAGATGGGTTTGAATTCACGCCGCCGGCAGCCTGGATTGTTGATCGAGAAAAAAAAAGGGGGAAAGGGGCACAAAAAAAAAAAAAAAAATCGAAATCAACGGAAACGAGCCAACATCTGTTCAGTGTTTTGGGCTCGTTGTGGACCTGGTGGCCTTGGTTTTCTATTAGAACTAGTTTAGAAGGGTTTTAGAAAAGGGATTACAAGTTGCATGGGGAATCCCTTTCATTTTGCTTCTAGAATCTTGGGGAAATGTCTTGATTAGCTTAGTACATGTATGTCACTTTTCTTCAATAAAGCATATCTCTGCTTCAATAAAACTTGTCTTTGTTTGAAAAAAATGTGTATTTGCTTCAATAATGTGCGTTTAAGCTTCATTAGAAGTTTGGAGATTCCTTTTAGAGATCCCTTTTAGAGATCCCTTTTTTTTTATTTGACATCGTTCCTTCTTCTACACCATTCATCTAGACTAGCACCTCTCTCAACTACTATTAGCGGCCTCTATTTACATCTTCTTTCCTTTTAGTATAGTATTGACTAATATGATTCAATAAAAGCTTTTTTATTTTGAAATGAACAATGGGATGGCAAAGCTATTCTACTGTGATAGGCTATTGT
Organism: Absidia repens; assembly: GCA_002105175.1. NCBI lineage: Eukaryota > Fungi > Mucoromycota > Mucoromycetes > Mucorales > Cunninghamellaceae > Absidia > Absidia repens. The sequence continues at coordinate 902,859 of MCGE01000004.1, read as the reverse complement.
ACATACTATTCTATTGCGGTAGACTATTCGACAAACTATTCTATTGCGGTACACTGTCTATGTTTGATGGGGGGGTTTTTTATTATTTTTTTATTGGTTTGGAAAGCCCATAGCAGGTATTACTACTTTTGGAAGGCTCTCCCAGCGCTTTTTTAGCGGATTTATATATTTTTTTTAGCGGTATGGGCTCTATTGGTTAATTTTCCTGGGGGGTGCAACTAGCAAAATGAGGGGGTAAAAAGACCATTTCCCATTTTTATTTAGCTAGTACTCTTCGAAAAAGCCGAAATTCGTTATAGTCTTGCACGTACTCATTCTGCACGTACAAAAAATTGAAAAAAGAGAGAGCAATGATTATAATAGTGTCAAGAAAAATTATACCAAGACAGAATGGCTAAAAGAAAAGCACAAAAATTTAAACCGTTCAATTCGCGATTATCCCTGGCATTACATGTCATATATCTATAAGCTACGGAGTACGCAGTATGATATAAATAAACAATACCCATGTACGCACACATAGGTCACATAACTACACAGCACATGTTCATACTAATTGTTACAAAGATCTTTTTTATTGTTTATTAGCAAAGGATAGACAAACAGATAATGCAACGATAATAGAATAAAGAGAAGGGTACAGTAATGACCCGCTTATAAAAATAAAAGCGGAGTGATATAATATGGTAAAATGCATAATTATGTGATAAGGAAAAAGAGGATAATGAAATTAAAATCTAAAAGGGGTATGTCGTGGTATTAGAAAAAAGAATGGTATGAATAAAAATGATAGTGCCTTTGACGTGCTGATAAATCTTGAATAAATGGAGTGGAGGGATCAGGTCATTTTGTTTCATGATAAGATTAATAACGCAATGAGAATGCGAAAGAAAAAAAAAAGAATAAAAAGAATAAAATAGAGCAGTAGTAATCTTGCATTTTGCAGCTTTCTGACACAACTTGGAAGACTATAATGTATCAGGGCTGGACCACCTGGAAAATTCAAATTCCGGCTTTTTCGAAATAGTGCGTGCAAAAATTGTCCCAACATTCCCTCCTTTATTTACTCTCAATTTATTTTCCCTCGTCTTTTCACTTTTTTTTCTTCACAATTATGGCTCCTAATGGGCTATAGAGGACTTAGGTTAGTATCAGGACTAGTTTAGAAGTGTTTTCAGCTCAGGGATTGCAAGATGCATGGGGAAACCCTTTCATTTTGAATTCAGGATTTAAGACCACCACCCTTAGTTGGCTTGTTGCCACCATCATTAGTTTAGTTTCGTGTTACTTTATCTGTAGTTTGTATCTACACCTGAATAAAATATGTCTCTTTTTACATACTTCAATGAAAAATGATACATTAGTCTCTCTCATGTTTTTTATTGTGCAATAGATCCCTTTTTACTAACAGCATCCCTTTCATTCTACTGTTTATGCTTCAATAAAATATGTAGCTTGGGTCTATCTTATTCTTTGTACTATGCAGTACTCTACGGTGTACATTAGTTTTTATTTTACAACCGTTCCTTTATATTATCGTGGACCATTTTTTAGCACTCCCATTCCTCTCCTTCATGCTACCTTCCAATAGATCCGTTGTTACAGTGAATTCCTTGCTTTAGTGTTGGCGTGTGCCATATTATTTCAAAAATAAAGGACCTATTTAGTAACCACCAGATAACCCATTGAATAGCTATTGTAGTTGTTTTATGATTGTCCCAGTTAGAGTACCTGCTTTTTAGTTTTACCCACTTTTTTTTTGTTAGTTTATTTCATGGAGTCCTAGTCCTTATTTTTACACTTCATATCAAAGGTGGTGGGTGTTTTTCATGTGTCTACCATTTATATCCATCAGTCAAGTCCAGTATATTCTCTACCAGAATGAACATACTGTGCATATCCAATTCGTTTGTTTATTTATTTTTGTTTTTGCGCAGTATAGTATAGAAAAGCCCCTAACTGAACCCAGTTGCGTCTCATGGGATCGTCTACCAAGGCGCAAAAATGGTAGAGGGCATGTTTCTCCATGACACCTAGTAGACTATCTTTTTCTTTATTTTTATTTTTCGTGTGTGATGAACGTTGAAATCCCGGATAAAATCTTGAAATAGATTACTTTACAACATGTCAACGCACTGTACATTTTTGGACAGTGATGGTACTTGAGCATTTGTGGTTGTTTCTGAAAAATAAAAAGGGGGGGAGGCATTTAAAATGTCCGTTCATAATCTGATCTTATTATTCTGCACAAAACCAATATGATAAAGTATTAATGACGACAAGATATAATTGAATTCTATTTGCAGAATGTAGAATAATTAAGTGTATCGATTTTAAGTTACTGGTATGTAAATACTTCCTTTTGGAAATGTTTTGTTCGATTTTTACACTTTTGTGTGGTTTTGCAAAGAATGATATATTGGACAGGTCGAAATATTAAAAGCTTTATGCACATAAAAAAAAAATGTAATTTCGATTTCAGAGCAAAAAATTTCCAAGTCGTCTGAAACTCTCTTACATACCGAGAGTCGGATTAATATATATTATACTGCATATGTACTAACAATAAGAGCAGTAAAAACGAATACTATCTTGACAGAACTTATGATATGCCGATGATAGTTAAGTTGATAAAGTATGCGCATCGGCCCCTCGTTCATACATTATTCTATGCAAAAAAAGACATTTTTGACATATTTATTATACTATACTCACTATTATCGTATTCCTTTTTTGTTTTATATGTATAATTTATTCTATGCTGCCCTATATACCATCAATATTCTCTACTGCTATCATTTTATTTATTTCCTCAACTTCTCTGTCACCAAGTACCATTTTTAATGTCCGCTATTTTCGACTTGCATTTGAACGAGATTCTTCTCTTTCTCTTTTTCTCCCCTTTTCCAATATTCCTCTGACGAAGGTTTGGTCCTGCAAGTCATATGAGTGTTTGATTTTCACCATCTTGCACTATATGCTTTTTTCAATAGCACTATCAAATGTCTTCAAAGCGCCTTAGGGGTTGCTCGGTTAATTGGATAGTTTTAAACACAAAATCGATCTTTGGGGACGCTTATCGCTATGTATGCTTCCAGCGACTATATCATGATACACAACGTCAGTTACAGTATCAGGTAAGCCTATGAAAAAAAAAATAGTGAGAGGGACTTTTGTATTAATATGTACTGGCTTTCTTCTTAAAATTTTTGCTTCCATATATTTTACTGCGTTTTTTACTTGGATACGAAGATGGATCTCCAAATCGAGTAGCAAATGGCAGGTAAAAATCAACGGTATCCATTATTTCTCATCATCATCATCATTTATGCCCTTTGTTGCAGATGCTTTTCAGAAAGCGATATGAAACTCTAGCGAATCACCATGCGACTTTTTTTTTTTTTTTTTTGTGTAGGGTAGGCAGGCAGGCATGGGCTGAGGGGGAGGGGGGAAGGTGAAGAAAGTGGATGATTGGGTGGGCGCTAGTGGAAAAGATCAACTTGATGTCATCATTGGACCAGCCCATTGTCAAGGATACGCAGCAAAAAAAAAAAAAAAAAAAATGCACATTACGTCGACCGACACGCCAAGACTGAATTGGGCGCAAGTGGTTCAGGCTCCGATTCGGCTTTGTGTGGGTTTGTGATTTAAATATAGACGGACATGATCAACCATGATATCACGCACAAACAACTATCGTGATGTCTCAATCCAAAACAAATATTGATGGCTGGGGCCAATGTCATGAAAAGGAAACAACGGCAAGTCAATTGATCCGATGGTGACACCCGAAGCATATGATCACAAGATTCCTTCTCCATCTTTTTACTTTAGATGTATAGTAAATGTGTTGTAGTATAGGTTATTATTGTTTTGTATCAATAAAACGTTATTTTTAGTGATGGTGAATTGGGGGTGTTCTATTTTTTTTTATTTATTTTTTTATGGGACGGATGTGTTTTACTTTAGTCTGTTTAAGATTTGGGCGGAATGCCCATGTAGGATGGAGTGGGTATTGCAGGAGTATTGATGGGGATAGAAAATCGGAATGTTATCCATAAAAGATATTGGGCGATTTTGGTCCCTATCGTATTTATATATATATATAGGTCAATAGTTGATCAAGTTCACTCGCTTGATTTCCTTTTTTATTGGTTGTGACTGAATATCAATGGAATTTCATCCTCCCCTCGATTAATTTTTTTTCGTATTGAAATATTCCTTTCTTTCCTTTCTTTTCCCTTTCTTTTTTTTTTTTTTCTTCTTCTTCTTGTTTCTCTATTTTATATATATATTTCCCTTTACTGCTATTAGAATATCCCACCATGCTTATTAAAGAATTCCGAGTGATCAACAACTGTAGCCAATCTGAATATCAAGTTGGTAAGTGCTCATAGATGGATGTAAACAGCTCATCTAACCTCATCATCTTTTTTCTGTACCTTTCAGCTCAACTGTATTCAACAGCCATGGCTTCCAAAGAAACGACTGGTGGTGGTGAAGGTGTGGAAGTCTTGAAAAACGAACCTTACGAAAACGCTGATGGTCAGAAAGGTCAATATACATACAAGATCTATCGTTTAGCTTCTCGGGTCCCTGCCTTTGTCCGAGCCATTGCTCCTCATGGTGCTCTAGATCTATATGAAGAGGTAAATATAAACTCAAAGTGATATGCTACGCAAGCTGTATTGTTGTTAAATGTGTCACCTTTATTTATTCAACCATACGTAGGCTTGGAATGCTTATCCTTATTGCAAAACAGGTAAATTCACACACAGTAGAAAGGGGATGGGAAATTTGGGAGTGGAAGAAGGAACATTATTGCAGTAAATATGACGATGAATTGGAAAGGAGGGCATGGTATGTGGAGGGGGAGGAGGAGGAGGAGGAGGAAGATTTACAAAAAGGGATGTTTTTGACCACGTGAATGACACTAACTCCTTTTTTTATTTTATTTTTTATTTTCATCGATACTTAGTATTAAAGGTAATTAAACGTCATATTTGTCAAGTGGATGGGATGTATACTTCATGTCAGTATCAGACGACAGTTATTTAAATTTCCTTTGTATATAGAATGGCTGGATGAAAGATAATTTCTCCATTGTGTACGAAACCTTACATGTGGATGGCTCTCGTGGTGAGCTTGAAAATGCATTGAACATTTCCAAAGAAGGTAAAGATAGGCGACCAATAAGAGTCACAACTAATTTTGATCAATTTATTTAACCTCTTTTTCTTATTTTATTTTTTATTACTTATATTAGATCTCAAGAAACGGGAAGTTGTGATTATTGATGTTGCAAATGACAAAATTGATTCCAAGGATTACAAACCGGAAGAAGATCCCAAGCTCTTCCATTCCCAAAAAACTGGACGCGGTCCCCTGGTAGACCCTGACTGGCAAAAGAAATGTGACCCTGTGATGACCTGCTACAAACTTGTCTACATTGAATTCAAGTGGTTTGGTATTCAATCAAAAACCGAATCTTTCATTGCTGGAGCTATTAGAACTATGTTTACAAAATTCCATCGGTAAGGATAATAGAGTGATCGGGAATAGAGGTGACGAGTTAGAATGATTGTAATGATCTCATTCCTTTATCCATAGACAATTATTCTGCTGGACTGATGGCTGGTTTGGTATGACAATTCAAGATATCCGCGATATGGAAGAGCAAACAAAGAAGGATTTGGATGAAAAACGGATGAACAAGACAAACGGCTCTATTAATGGCTCTGCACAAGATTCTGGGAATGCATCTATCCGTTCGGTACAACAATCTGTCAAAGGCAATTAGATAGTTTATTTAGTTACAGCATATTAGTTTACTTTTTGTCTTCCTTATAAATATTTATATATTTCTTATCATACTATTAAAAAATACATTCTCTTATTCATACATTCATTGTCTTGACTTCTTTACTGTTATTGTTGTTGTTGTTGTTTGATACTCAATGAAATAATACAGAGTATCAAGTTTTTGTTTAGCTCTCGGTTTGAAAAATAGGTTTTTTCAGGGCGAAATCACTTCACAATTCTGGGCTGCTCATGCTTTCCTCTGAAAAAAAAAAAAAAAAAAAAAATCGGGAACTTTTTTACACAGTGCACTTGAAATGCGCAAGGTTCGAGAAATGTTAAAAAAAGAAAGAGTTTACAAGTTTAGACTTCTCATACTTATAAAAAAAACGGTACTTAGTGTCAAGGAGTTTGTTTTTTATTTATTTATTTTGAAGTAAGGACTTTAATGGGACAACATTAGAAATCTCTGCCTTTTTTTTTTTTTTTTTTTTTTTTTTTGCACGTTGGCCGATATAACATTGGGGTCTCACGGACTTCTGTTTTTTGTTGTTTTTATTTTGAGGGGCTTATCAGACCATATGAATGGAAAGCATGAATTTGAATATATACAATAGCGTGGTGAGTATAATGTTTTATAGAAGAGATCCCGTAGATGGCAGTGTTCTAGTTGATTAATATGATTGGTATGGTGGAGTAGGATTAAAGTCCGCTTTTCATATGAAGTGACGCAGGACTGTCGGCAAGTTTCTAAGGCTCTACAAGGGAAAAAGGAAGTAATAATAGTGGATGCAGAGGAAAATAAATTGTAGTAGCGGCAGTAGAGCCTCGCTTTAATTAATATGATTGATGAAGCGGACGCACTGCTACTTTTAACATCTAGTGATCTAGAACCGCCAAACAGGCTTTGGTGTTCTGGCGGGGGGGAAGAAGAGATATCGTTGTCATAATGGGTGAACTAAAAGCATAGACTTAACAGTGTGTTTACAAAATAGTCATAATAGCGACTGTGCTTACTATATAATGGCTCAGAGGATGGTCAATAAAAAGGAAGCTTAATTTATGGTTAATACTAAACAAAGAGCGAGAGGGTCACTGTGAAAATGGATGGGATATCTAAATAATATCCAATACGCTTCAAATGGGGCTATTGTAAAAAAGGAACTAATGTAGTATAGAGTACAAGGCATAAGAAAGATTATAAAATAATATCTTTTATTGAAGCACAGCAACGGTTAACACTAATCAAAGGGGGTGATGGTAATAAAAAGGGATCTATTACACAAAGCATGAGAGACAATAATGAGACATTTTTCATTGAAGGACGTAAAAATAAATATAATTTATTGAGAAGTAGATACAAACTATGACAAAATAACGCTAAACTAAACTAAGTTAATGAAGACTTCAAAAAGCCAATTAATGGCATCTTCAGATTCTGAATCCAGAATGAAAGGGTTTCCCTAGGCATGTTGTAATCCCTAAGCTAAAACCCCTTCTAAACTAGTCCCGACACTATTCCAAGTCCAAAATAACCCTACGTAAGTTGAATGGTGAAGAAAGAGAGAGAGAGAGAAAAGAAAGAAAATGGAAAGAAAGAGGGATGGAGCGAAAGAAAAAAAAAATTGGGAGGAAACAAATATTCCACGTGGGCGGAATTTAAATTTCCTCATCGTCTCAATTGTGTGGATTTTTGCATGCATCACTTCGGCGGTTACCAAAGTGGACCCCTTTTTTACAACCACCATGTAGTAACATCAATATAATGGTTCTCATCTGAATAAAGTGAATGCCATCATTAAACATCAGCGGTATGGTAGCTCCAGACTCAACAATGACCAACTAAGTGTAGTTTTGTTTACCCTTTCACCGTAGATTAGCTTGTTGTTCACCTTAGAATGGCCTACCCTCTTTGCTTGAACTAATTCCTTATTATTCAACGAGACCTCAGCCATCTTATGGTTAACTCACCCTTAATGATTTATTTTAAGATATGTATCATGGCACTGCCATTCGAAGCTTAATGTCAGGTGTCATAGTTTATATCCACATCTGAATAAAACGTACCTTTTCTTAAAAAATTATCAACCTCGCATACGACTAGCTTGTATTGTTGAATGGGGATACATGTGCGTATAGGAAAAAAAAAAAGAAGCCGGTGTGTGCAAAAAGATTATATGAAACGAACTGGGTATATGGGAGCCTCCATCCCTGCTATGCGTAGCGCTCGTCTCCTGGGTTTTCAGAAAATAGAAGTTGGGTAGAATTTCTTGAGTGGTTTTAAAGCATGACCTAGATGGATGCACAGAAAAAGAAGTGCGGTACTGGACTTTTAAAAAAAGGCATCTATTGTTGGACTGTCCCTGACACTTTTGACAAAAAAAAAGTACAAGAAATTGGGCAACATGATGTGAATAATCAATCATACATCAAAAAGGAAGGGGGTGCTTATCCTAGAGTCGCATTTAACATAAAGCAGTAGTCGCGCTGGTAAAATAATATGAAAACTATTGTGATTTGTTTTCTTTTTCATAAAATTCATGCAAACAAGATTGATACTTGGCCGGAGTGATCCTCTTTTATTTACTTTTTGAATCAAAAGGAAGAAGGTCAAAATTCGCCACATCCAGTACTTTCTTTTCAAAATGATCAAAGATTTTCTTAAGAATCGGGACTAATTCTTTCATTAGGAATTTAACGCCTTCCACGCTATCCGATATATGCGCAGTGGAAACTGTTAATGAAACAAACAAGATGATTATGGGTGAATATATCCATCAACATTTTCCACAGCTTAGTCCTTTGATCATTCATCACTCTCACAACGATAATGAAGAATATATCTTTCATCATTAAAATATCACTCAAAACTCTTCATCCTCTAACTATGCTTTGTTTCATTATATTATTACATCATGTGTTTCCCTTAAAAAGTGTGACAGCAGAGCTTTTTTTTCTCAAATGTGTACAGTACACTACATCATATTCAACATACCCTTCAATCATGGGCTATTTCTCAAATTGTAAAACATAACAGCTTCTTTTTTCTTATATGTACAGTACATTTTTCTCTTTCATAGTAAAAAAATAAAGAATAAAAAAAAACTACAGTATAATGGGGGTAGGATAATTTTAGTGGTAGTAGGGAGTGAAGCCTATACCAAAAATAAAAAAAGCAAATGCGGGATTTAAAGCACCGCATCCTTGATTTGATTTTGTGGTCGTTTTTCGTCCTTTTTTCCACCACTTCTTCGAAGCCTTCACCTTTGTTGCCTTTTTAGCCTACCCAAAGATCATGGAAAAAAGTAAGTATAGTCATCTAAAGGGGTTTTATTATTATGACACTACTAATTTGTCTTTTCTACACTTAATTTTTTTTTTTTATTAGATGCTATACGAAAGTAAGTTTTTACGCCCTTCATGTTTCTTCAACACAAACATTGGCTTTATTTATTTTATTCAATGTAAATAAAATAGATCCTTTTGGCGAAGGCAAGGAATGAAAGCACCTGGAAGGTAAAAGGAACGGAAAACGTAGAAAAGTATTTGAACGGAAAGCGTATATAATATTGATCTTCCTTAGTGCTCGTATTGCCTTCAACTATAGTCAAGAAACGTCAAGTCAAGATAGTGGTGATGGGTCACATGAGGTACCTGTAGTCATTGGCGCGCGCTACTCTTATACAAGTCTGATAAGTGGTCAAAATACACCAGCAAACTCATCGTCACCGCCACCTTTATTACCATCTCAATATCGATCCGCCACCAAATCTTCTTTAACCACTTCATCACCTTCCACTCGCAACGGCAATCGCTATCTCGGGTCAACAAAAGAATCGCCGAAATCTTCGTCTTCTTCCCAAAACAAAAGTCTTCATCACAAACGCCACACCTCTTCATCAACACCTCATAAATCATTCAACGCCTTTTTAGAAGATACGAACGACGAATGGGATGACTGCATGGAGGACGAAGACAATCGCATAAAGTTACGGACAGCCACTAAAGTGAAGAGTAAACCTCCACTACCGCCAGCGCCAGTACTAGTACCAGTACCAGAACCAGCACCAGCACCAGTACCAACGACCTCTTCATCAACGGTGACCATGAGTAGATCAGCACAGGCTTCGGCGACGTCACAACAACCCCCATTATCACAATCAAAATCAGCAACAACAGCAAGCGAACCTCCATATACCTCTCTTGTACCAGAACTGGAACAGAAACTTACTATCTCAAACTCGACCTTAGTTGACCAATCGCCTGATCGCCAACAAACAACATCATCATCTGAAGTGGACACTTCTCACCAATTGGATAATGTCAGTGGTGTTATTGATAACGTCGAGGACGTATTGAAAGGTAAGAAAAAGAAATTGGACTTTACTCTCGACTTGATATATTAACTGTACTGGTCATTGATGAACTTAATACTTTAGATCCGACCTTTATCTTGCACCAACCAAATGTATCAATGGTGGATCCACTTCGAACAAAGAAAATGAAAGAGGCACTATGTTGTGTGAACGTGGATTTAGGTAAGTGTAAAACAACAACAAGTGGGGATGCATTGGGACTGGTGATGTTCAACTTTTCTTATAATCACAATGTAGTGACCCTTCAAAGTGTTTGCTGGAATGGAATACCCTCTGATTATAGGTCGATTGCTTGGCAACTTTTATTGGTAAGTCGTGATCACAACAACACCAAAATCAACACAAAGCTGATTCACCGGACTTTTTTATATACAGGGATACCTACCGTGCAATTCAGAAAGACGAGTAGAAACACTAGCAAGGAAACGGAAAGAATACCTCGGCAGTGTAAAGGCGTCCTATTCAGGAGCAAATGTGGGATTAGATCAAAGTCTATGGCACCAGGTAATTTTAACTAAAAAAAAAAAATAGGGATGGGGGAAAGACTGGGTGACCAGCAGTGCTTCCTAGAATTTCATATTGACTACTTTTTATTTTATTATTCTAGATTCACATTGATATTCTTCGAACAAACCCTACTGTCTTATTATATCAATCCACAATCACTCAAGAGGTAAAAAAAAAAAAAAAAAAAAAAAAAAAAAAAAAAAAAAAAGTGGGGGCATGAGGAGGGCCATGAAGATTGATAAGGCTATTTTTTTTCTTTTCTTTAAAACATTTAGTGCTTGGAACGAATTTTATACCAATGGGCCATTCGACATCCAGCCGCTGGATACGTTCAGGGAATCAACGACTTGTTGACACCAATATTTGAAGTATTTTTATCTACTTATATCTGTAAGCCAGAAAAAAAAAAAAAAAAAAAAGAGATCAGGGCTCGCGAAGCTTTTAGCAGGGCATTAACGCGCATTCATTATCATGATGATTGTAGGTGGCGATCCTGAGAAATGCGATATTAACAAACTGGATCAAGACGTCCTAAATGTGGTGGAAGCGGATAGTTTTTGGTGTCTTTCAAAACTTTTGGATGGTATTCAGGTAATATATATATATATATGTATGATGGAAAAAAGCGAAAAAAAAAACCAGTGACTTTGAAATAAATGCTCGTTTTTAATTTATTTGAAAATACAGGACAATTATACTTTTGCGCAACCTGGAATACAAAGACAGGTTTTGACCCTGAAGGACCTGGTCTCTCGAATAGATGGTAAGAAAATTTGAAGGGAGGAGGGGAGGGGGAGTCTGTGTTACTCAACCAGCCTATTTTATGTAGCACGACTGGCGAACCATTTACAGCAAGAAGGAGTTGAATTCATCCAATTTGCCTTTAGATGGATGAATTGTCTTTTGATGCGGGAACTTCCTTTGAAAAGTACAATTCGAATGTGGGATACGTATTTGGCAGAAGGCTCTACAGAAGGGTTTTCGGAATTCCATGTCTATGTATGCGCAGCATTCTTGGTGAAATGGTCAGCCAAATTACAAAAAATGGATTTCCAGGTAGGCAAAAAAAAAAAAAAAAAAAGCAACAAACTATATTTAGGAAATTGCGGGGTACGAATATTGACTGCATGATTCTTGTTTATGTTAGGAAATCATGATCTTTTTACAGCAACTGCCTACAGAAGATTGGCAAGAAAAGGATGTGGAACTTCTATTGTCCGAAGCTTATATGTGGAAGACATTATTTCACAATGCCCCCAATCATTTGAAAAACAAATAACTTGGTTTCTCATGGCCTTTTTTGATTTTAGTTTGAATGTAATCGTCATTTTATTTCCTTTTTTTATATAATATTGAAACCCATGGGGAAATTTAGAATCTTCTTTTTCAATAAAATATTTGAATCACCTTGATCAATTGTTGTTTATGCTTAGAATGAATGAATGATGATGATGGGGGGGTTTATGGTGATGTGACTCCAAAACAAAATAGGTGTACCAAATGATCCTACATTTCACCCTTTTTTTTTTATCCTGACTCCCTCTCTTCCTTTTTTTTTTGTCTCCTTTATTTGTGTTCCCGTTGAACAAATAGGTTTGGGTCTTTGTTATTGTCTCACAAAAAGGGGCCTTAATGACAAAACAATCTTCATCTCAACGACTCGACGATGAATTTACGCCCATTCAAAAACAAACACTACACAGGCTGTGTATTCTTTTTTTTCCTTAAAAGGACATGATCGTGTAAATGTTGCCGGTATAAACAAAAATTATTAGTGATGATGCGAGTGGTTTTAATGATGATGATGATGATTATGATGGGGTTTATAGTAATTATGTACATGGTGGCGATGACTAAAGGAATCGTTAAGATATATAAAGGGTGATGTAAGGGTAAAACAAGTCTGGAAGTCCAAGCTCAAAAAAAAAACCAACATTTGTCAATATAACCCCTCACCCCTCTTCACAGATTTTCACAGACAAGTCGTATAGATATAATAAGGGAGACCATATTAATGTTGAATGTAAATGATTTTTATTCATAAAAAAAAAGCATACATATAAAAGGGGGTTGTCTATAATAAGAATTATAATTACACTGGGAAAAAACAATAGAGTAGTTGATCGAATATACAAAAAGGGAGGAATAATCTATATGACATGTATAAAAAAAATGTATCTGTGAATGTGCATAGTGGTTCAAAAAAAAAAAAAAAAAAAAGGAAAATATGTCATGATTGGGATAAAGAAAAAACGAATGTCAGGAAAATACATACAATGTAATCTAAGAAAAAAGTTGGAGGGGGGAGAGGGGAGAGGGGAAATAAAAGATAGATAGTGGGTACACAAAGGAGTAAGCCAGTTCCAAAAAAAATAGGGATGATTGAAGGGAGTTTTGTTTTTTTTGTTGGAATCATCACCCGAAAATGCTAACAGTATGCACCAGATCCGATACACCATCCTTATGGTGCTGTCCATGGGTATTCATATTCGTTTCTTGTTGAAGAGGAGGTAGCTGAATAAAGTTCTTGGGATAAATGACGTCTGTTTGGTCGATCAGTGGAGGCGGTGGGGACAGGGATGGTGAGCGTGGAGATAAAAAAGACGATGATGAAGACGACGTGGATGAAGCAGAATGGGCACGTTGAGGTCGACGAGACAATTGATAAGGCTGAGAATATCTGCTCGCTGAGATGGTAGGACTGGCCGCCGATTCAGGTTCCATAGGAAGAGGCTTTACCAAGGTCGATAATGGTTGAATCAAAGGACGTGGAGCCGAAGTAGTATAATGATAATGGTGTCGGGCCCTTGTTGGAGAAAGAATAGGTGCATTTGACGACAATTGATGTTGGTTTTGATCTTTGGCATAAGTCTTTCCAGAAGAAGGTAATAATAAAGGTTGATAAGGGTGGAAGGAAGATGGCATTGTAGAAGCACGACGAGATCTGGTGGTGGCATGTGGGTCGTCCATCCTTGTATTGGCAGTCTTTGTATCTATCAGTGGATGGATCTCTGTGGTTGTTTCTGATCCAATCAAAGTATGACAATGTAATTGTGGATGCTGCTCCTTGGTATTGATTGATTTGGTTTTTGGTTGCTGCTGTTGATGACGGCGTGACTTTGGTGAAAGATGGGTTCTATAATGCTGCATCATGTTGTCTTGACGAGAAAATCGGGATGGGCAACCAGGATGATGGCAATGGAAGTTCTTTTCACCTGAATGGATTCGATGGTGTCTTGCGAGGTGCCCACTATAATTTAATGCAAATATAAAATCAATATATCAGTTATTCGCTCATTGTCACCTATATTCCTTTTCTTACCTTGTAGTAAAACTTTTATTGCAACCAGGTTCAATACAGTGGTACTTTCTTTTTCCATTAAAAGAGGAAGTAGAAGACGGTTGTTCTTGTCTTTTTGATTGATACTGCTGTTGCTGATGATAATCATTCAATAGGCTGATATGTCGACCAGTAGCATCTTTTACAGATAAAGCAGAATCAGAATACATTATTAAGGTAGATGTAAATAAAAAAAATAAAAATAAAAAAGAAGAGAGACAGAGCAAAAAAAAAAAAAAAATTAGACGAAAGAAAAGCGAAGAAACAAAAATTCATGAACAGGTTTTTATAAACGCATCGGCAGGACGGAGTTTAAATCACATGCGTCTGGCTTCGGTAGGTTAAGAAAACGAAATGGCTTACCGTCGTTCTCTTTACACTCTAAAAATATCAAACACAAACTTTTTCAATCAAGAAAAAAAACGTGGCATGCAACGCTCACCCTGCATTTGCGAATGGAAACTAAAACGTGCTTGTTTTTTCTTTCCTTGAAAAAAAAAAAAAAAAAGAAAAAAAAAACGTGAGGGTGTGGAAATTCTTTCACTTTCTTAAAACGTTCCCGATTTTTTGGCATACCATATTTGGTTCGAGAAATGATCGCCGTTTGCTCACAAAAATTATTTGGGGGCAGCCGAGATTTTTATTTTTTTCCCGGAAGCCAAGGATTTCAGTCACGTCTCCTTCTTTTCCCTCTCTCTTTCAATAATGAAAGAATATATAATTCTTGTCCGTGCATAATTATTTCAATACATTTATATTTCTGCGTGAATAATATGATATTTTATTGAAGAGGAGAAACAAAATGATCATCTGTCATTTATTTCTCCATTCTCGGTTCATCACGTCGTCATAGACTTTACTATAATAACTACACAAATTGTATATCTCATAAAAGAAAAGGAAACAACACAAACCCATTGTGATTGTCTACCTCGTTTCTTTTTGGTACCGTAGCTTCTATGGTCGAGTGTCCCTTACATCAAAAATCAAACACGTTTCCTACCATTTGACAGATTCAACTTCCGACAGGAATTCAGGGGTAAATGAATTTTTTTTCCGATTTATCATATGAGGAAAGGGGAGAGTCCTAAAGAAATAAACTAAAAGGATTCTACATGTAAGATTGATAAACTGGAGTCATAATTAGTGAGAGAAAAAGGTAAAAATGTTACGGACATAATCCGGGATTTTGGCCATGCTCAATCGGTATGATATAAAAGGCGATATATAAAGAATGTACCTCAATAAGTTGATGATTGGGGTGCTTTCGCGTAACACTGCCGACATCACAGCATAAATGAAATCCTGCATAAATCTACTCTGTCTTTTTAATGCATCATGAATCATTACCGGGACTGTAAAAATAAATATATACATATATATATATGTAAAAGTCAGTTGAATCTTTTGTTATTCCATGGGGAATATAACGGCAATATCAACATCACAACGTCCTTTCATGTTTTCTTTTTGCATGTATCACCTTTCTTGTAGTTCTTTTTTCGATAGAAAGGAGACAAGTATAATAAGGAGATCAATGTGATTTAAAAAAAAAAAAAGGAAGGGGAGAAGGAGCCAAAATGCCATGTGGGATATTTTGTAAACAATCATACTCTAAAGCCAATCAGGATTAGATTAAAGTAGGATCTACAGGTTTTTTTTTCTTTGATCGACAGTGTGAATTATTTTTTACGCCGCTGGGTTGTTTAACAACATTTTTAACGCAATGCTATTGTACTGGTAAACTCCAAGTGGCGTGATTAAGAATGTACATATCGAGTAGATGATAACGTTTCCTATACTATTCTCCTGGGACTTTTCATGATCTAGGGTCCACGTTCTATTTCATTTTTTCCTATCCAAATGATTTGCTCATGTGAATATGATCCCTCACGTGAATTGTATCCTATTCTCTACAAGATTAAAATGTTGTACATATCAATTTCCTGAAACACTCGTTGAATACCCGACAATCTATCAAGCAAAACTAAAAAGTAAAGCTAAAGTTTCAGGCATCAATTAACAATAACAATTATAATAATAATATGATAATATTGATGATAAAATAGGATAGGTTTTATTGTGATCACAAATAAAGCATTGATATCAAAAAATGGGTAGGCTAGTTATGTAAATAAGTAAGCTACGTGATAATAATGCTAATACTAATTATACTAATAATACTAATGGGTAAATCTAAACTATGTTTCCTTGGGTTCCACCACAGCTTCAGATCCTTCCCCGATTTCTGTGTTTGGTGGATCTTCATTGATGTTGTTTTCTTGGCTGGCAGTCGTTCCTGGAATTGTTGTCTTTTTCCGATTGTCTATTGAAAATGATCTTGCCCCACGAGATGACCATGTATTCATACCACCATGACCACCACGATAAGAATGAGAGAAAGATGACTTTGCCTGAATTAAAAAAAAAAAGTTAGTACCAATTGCTGCTGTTGAAATGGTTGCTGGACGCAGTAAAGCATTCTCCCTCTTTTCTGTTCATACCGCTTCCAAACTAGCCAATTTTGCTTTCAATTTTTCCATTTCCGCTTTCTTTGCATCCAGAGTAGTAGTAGTAGTTGGTGGGATTGGTTTTTCTACAGATTGTTGAGAGGAGGGCGATAATGATGATGAATGATGGGTCGCTGTATTAGATGATGGGCCTGCCGTCGTCGCTGGTGCATTGTTGGAGTTGATTAAAGTAGATACATGGTTGATTGCTGACATGATATCTTCCCGTTCCTTACTACCTGGTGGAGCTTGTTTCAGTCGTTCCAAGAGAATCTTGTGTTCTTCGATTTGCTTTTCCATCAACTGTTGCTTTTGTTTTTGGACCTCCAGTACTTTCTTCATATTTTCTTGTAGTCTCTTTTGTCGTTCTTCCTTTTCCTTGGCCAATTGTGCTGCTTTCGCCTTGATTGCTTCAGGGTCGGGTAAAGATGCCAGTCGCTGTTGCTCCATAAATTCCTTTCGTTCTTCCTCTTGATCCACCTTTTGCCAGAATACTTTGACAAATCGATTGTTGAATATAACCGCAGGCGATTGATAAGCCGCCAAAGCTTCATGATGAGTTGCATATTGTAAAAATGCCCGTGATACATCCGCCTGGACCGATAGATTGACCAGTTTGCCAAATTTTCCAAAGAACTCCGTTACAGAATCAATGTTGCAATGGTCTTGAGGTATATTTTCTACAACTATTTTGGTGCTGTATGGCGTACATCGACTTGTGTAGGGAACGTCCTCTTGCTTGTTGTTGCTGTTGCTGCTGCCAGATCGATCTTTGCCTCCGCGTCCTCCAACGAATCCACCACCTCGACCCCTGGTTCTGATCGGACCGCCGAATGTTCTATTGTTGTTGTTAACCGATTCCAACACACCATTTTCGTTCGCTTCCATGACTAAATGATCGTCACCATGTTCGTAGGGACACGAATCGCCGCGCGTGCAATAGCCTTTTCCTAAATGGAGGTAAAGAAAAAATGATACATGTGTCAATCAGACGTTTATTTTTCTTCGCTGATAATACATTATATATCAAATATTTGTACTTACTATCATAATCAAAACACCGTTTCTTTGGCCTTCGATTGCCATCCAGTCTTTGAAGCGAGCTGTGTTGACCATAGGGTGATTCTTGTCGTGAAGACTTTGTCGTAGGGCCCCTTTCAGATCCATCATCAGCTTGGAAGGAGCGTTTTTGTGAGTGACCCGTACTGCTATTGATTGCTTCTGCTGGCGCTGTGTTTGACTTATATGAACGTCGTTTGAAGTTTGTATCGTCGTCTTCGTCGTCTTCGTCTTCGTCGTCTTCCCGGTACGACCTTGATGTTGCTGATTGGGCGCTTGTGTCAGGTTTTGTTGCTGTTGTTGTTTCTGAGAGTGAAGAAGAAGTGTCAGGTGCAAGCTGAGATTCCTTGGGTAGATATGATTTGTCATCCAAAGCAGAAAAGACACGCTTTACAATATCATTTGTTTCTACAGCAACAAAAAAAAAGTGAGTATTAGTGGGTTCACCAATAGGATAGAAATGGATTAAGGCAACTTACTATCTTCCAAAAAAACAGATAATTCTTCGTTGCAACGAGCAAGAAGAACTTCCCGAGGGGCATCTGATTGTAATAAAGCATACATGAATTCGGCCAATACTTGAGGATCGGCATCGGATCTAATTTGCATGACAAGAAAAAAACGACAAAAAGGTTAGAAAACTAAAACAAGGAGACAGGTGTATTGTGACAAGCATTATGAAGTCAAGGTAAAAATGTATTATAAATATATATACATTATACTCTGTATATACTTACTCTGAAGCTACAACATCACCGAGATACGTTTTCAAATATTTGGCTTCCTCTGTTGAAAAAAGCATGGCGGTAATATTTAGGAAAGAAAGCAGGAACTCAAAAAGAAATTTTTTGTTTTTGTGCGTTTTTAAAAATCAAATCCAGCGTCACAAAACCCAAAATGCCGCCGTCCCTATTTAAGCAATCTCTACATTATTTTCTTTTAGCTTGGCTCTATAAAGTTATTCCATTGATTTCTCTGTTCTTCTTCTGTATGCTTTCTAGTTATATATATCTTTAGAGTAGTTCATATGTTCAATGCCCTCCGTCGTTTGCACCTTGTATTTCTATGGTGCTTTTATGATAAATGAATAGGAAACACGGTGATGTAAACTTTTGGCGACCATTCAGGCACAATAATGGCAAACACATAGATTTATCTATTTATACAGTACATCTACTAATATTTTATAGACCATATTGAACAAATATATTTGAATCCGTCAGTGCGCACATTAAATGAACTTGAACTACTTACTAACTATTATTTCGCTTATCTCTCTTCAAAGACATAATACCAGTGACAGGCTAGTGGATAAATGAGTGGATCTACTTTTAGTGATATACATTACAATTCATCAATAAGAAGCTTGTAAAATGCAGCATAGTTGATTATATTACCTCATTTGACTGGATCCCTTTTTATTTTGACATACAGGGGCAAGTCTCGGGTCAATCTCATTTTGCCCTCCCAAATTCAAAAAATAAAGAATCTTACGGGATTTAAGCATTCCAACATTGCAATGAACAAAAAAAAAAAAAAAATCTATTGGATTTTTATTTTTGTTGAATGCTGGTTTCGATGGCATCAGATTGGACACTCATCACGTTTTACACTTAGTGGGGGATACCTCGACTGGCGCTTTTGTGTGTGTGATTGTGTGATGAGGAGGGGAGGGGAGGGGACGAGAAATTCAGAGTGGTGATTGTCAGTGTGGGGATTGATGACTCTGTCATTTCGCGCTACGATGGCATCTCATCAGTGCTTTTGTGATTTTGGTTTGGGGGGCGGGGAATTTATGGGGTTTTTTTATTATCATTATTATGCCGTACGTAATATAACAATGAACAGATGTATACAATATGTCTAGTCAAGTGAAGACTATAATATTTCGTAAGAAAGATTGTATTGACTACATGAGTACGAGATTTGTGATATGGTTTATTACGTACTGACCATTCCGTTATTTATAAGAAAAAGGGTGCTTGTATCAGGTAGTGCTATTAGTCCACTCATATTATGTTGTGCTTGGTGTTACGATTGTCCCACCTGTCAATATAAATTCCTAGGGTTCCTGAGTAAATTTGA
Source organism: Absidia repens (assembly GCA_002105175.1). Taxonomy (NCBI): domain Eukaryota; kingdom Fungi; phylum Mucoromycota; class Mucoromycetes; order Mucorales; family Cunninghamellaceae; genus Absidia; species Absidia repens. Next base: position 883,183 of record MCGE01000004.1, on the reverse strand, counting down.
TGATACTCTAAATATATGCTTTTTAACTATTATTATGATTTAGCGTGACAAATTCTTCTCTTTGTCCTATATTAGATTATTGACCTTCTTTCATAAGCTGGCGGTCAGATGGGTCAGTGTTCGATCCCCTACACCACAGGCCATTACAAAAAACAATTCAAATTCCGTCCAGTTGATTTTTTATTTGATCCCACTTGATTTTTTACGCTCTCTTTTTTGCTTGCTTTTTTTCTTCACCATTTAATTTTTTTTGGGGGGGAGGGTTTATGGTAGTCTTAGATAAGCGTCAGGAATAGTTTAGACGGGGTTTCAGCTCAGGGATTACAACATGCATGGGGGAACTCTTTCATTTTGAATCTCAAGATTTAGGATCACCATTAGCTGGCTTTTTGGAGCCGTCATTAGCTTAGTGAAGTGTTAGTTTGTCATAGTTTCTATCAACATATCAATAAAATATGTCCTTTTTTACATGCTTCAATGAAAAATGTCTCATAAGTTCTCTCATGTCTTGTGCAATAGATCCTTTTTTTTACTACCATCACCCATTTTGATTACTGTAGGCTGTTGTTGTGCTTCAATAACAAATGGCCCCCAGTCACTATTACGTATTGTGCAATATATTTGATACCATTTTGCGATCTCACCTTTAGATTAGAGCCGATCATTCCCCTGAACATCCATTAGTTTCCCTGTTATCCTCCCGCATACTACGTCCATTTGATCTCTTGTAACAATGAACCTTTCGTCTTTAATTTATTACATATCAATATACTTCAACAAAATATTCCTTTCTACTAGATGACACATATGGTAGTGAAAATGTTATTATTGTTGATCTTTTGTAAGCGCCTTATCGAGCACTCGCTTTCTAGTTCACCCACCTTGCCCACTTTGCTCATATACCTCGAAGTCCAACCGACTGGCTGCCAATCCTAGATCATTTAATATGAAATGTACGGATGTTGTTGCTCGACCAATCAAAATTAATGAATTTATGCCATGTCTCTTCGCTTGACGACACATACTGTATACATCAGTTCATTACATTTATTACGTATGGCATAATAATGATAAAATAACCTTCTCTCCCCTTTTAACACCCCAAATAAAAATCACTAAAGCTCTGAAGGCATGCAATGGCGTAGTCATCAATTCCCCCCCAGTAAATTTCTCGTCCCCTCCCGTTCCCTCCCCACACAACCCGACCACACAACCACACAAAATTTTCCCCAGTCGATGTATCCCCCACTAAAGTGTAAAATCCCATCCCATCGAAACCTACTTTTAAGAAATAACAGCAGCCCCTCTGGTACCCAAAAGACCTTTTTTCTTTTACTCTTTTTTGGTCTTGGGAGTGTAAAATAATTCTTGTCCAGTGAATTGGATTCCCGATCGGTTTTTAAAAATATGGGCGCTTTTCTTTTTTTTTGGAGGGTTCTTATTACTTGATCACAACATGGTACAAAACTTCAACTTCTCCGGCATCCTTAACGCCTTTCGGCTCATCGCCAGCCCAAGCTTAGCCATGCCACATATTATTGTGAATGGTAGGTAAACTTGATTTGATTTACAATGCAACGGCACGTACTCAATTTATTTGAATGTTTGGGTTTATTATAGATATCCGTGAAATACCAATGGAATCACTCAAGAAACACGGCATCAAGGCAATGGCATACGACAAAGACAACTGCTTGACCGCGCCATATGTATCTACTATTCATCCTCCTTTCAAGGTAAATAAAAAATAAAAAGCAAGAGAGAAAGAAAGGCTATATGGTGGAATGTGTTGGAACACGTGTTGGCGGTGGTGCGCTTCATAGGTAGGTAGTAGGCTATATACTGAATATCTCCTCTACTCAATAGGAATCCTGGGATCGCTGCAAAGAAGCATTTGGTCAAGATAAAGTAGTCATTGTGTCAAATTCTGCCGGAACGTTGGATGACAAGGATGGAAAAGATAAGTATATTTGCAATGCGGCGGAAAATATTCAATAATGGTGGCTGGATGGAACATACTAAATTCTTTTTTTTTTCTTCTTTTTCTTGTCAATACAGGCGCAAGCATTGGAACAATCATTAGGTAAGTATGATAAATAAAATAACGTTTGCATTATGTGTATATACTTATTGATTGCTGTTATATGAATTTGATTCCTAGGCGTTCATGTGTTGAGACATACTCAAAAAAAGCCGTCAGGTGGTGATGCCTTAACAAAACATCTTCAAATACCTCATGGCCAAATTGCGTTTGTGGGTGACCGCGTGTTAACCGATGTGATGTACGGCAATTTGAATGGCAACCTGACAATCTGGACCAAACAAGTGATAACTGAAAAAGGCGACAATAAACCGGCAATTTTGGTAAGTGTATATCTATGGCTGTATGATTAGATCAAAAACAGAAACGCTAATACAATATTATATACTGTAGATACGGCGCATGGAGCATCAGCTCATCAAAATGCTTCATCATTTAGATATCAAACCCTCCCCTCATCCTTTTTATACAAATAAATCAAAAGATTGATTTAGTCATTCCCTTTATCCCCTGCACGTATACCCCATTATGCCGTGGTTTTTTTTTTTTATGTCGTTAGAAAACCCACTTTAGTGCCTTCTTTAAATATAAGATTAGTTATAGTCTTCAACAAATATTATTTTCCCACTTCTTATTATTATTCTGTATTCAATAAATTTACAAATATCTTCAAACGAAACATGATTGTGTGCAGCACATTTTTATCATTATCACTTTTTCTTTTTTTGGATTTGGTGGTAACTAAGGTGTTGTAAGATATGATATTATTATACCGGTTTCGACGACTTTGTGATAGTATTCATTAATTCACAAGGATCTTAGATACTCAGGCATTTGTATTGTGAATGAGATTCAAAGCAATAACGTAACAATTGCAACAATTTTTTACACAACAATACTGTTATTTTGAAGGCATAATGGCAATGGTTACGCGGCGGCGTTTTAAAACTGGCTCGTTCATGGAGCATATTTTTTTCCCTGACACTCCCAACTTATGCAAAGAAAAAAAAAAGGGATGTATACAGTATGTCCTGCCAAAATGGAAAACAGAAATAAGATTACATTTCATATGAAAGTAACCTAGAACCGTCAACCTATCACTAGTTCTCTTCTTGGGGGCCAAGTATAAATAGATAGTAAGACAGAAGGCAGGGGGAATAATTTATATATGGGGCAGCACGTGTGACATGATCTAGGCTTAGTTGAAAAGTTGATCTGGACGAAAAAAGGCTATCTTAAACATCAAGTAAACTAGGTCTGCCAAACAGTCACTATGGCTCGAGGGCGGAGATAGTCATGCAGAAAGGGAAAACACCATTTGACGGCAGTTACGCTCATGGTATGACTTAGGCTAATTAATATAAAGGCTCGAGTAGGAATAGACCCATAAAGTATATGAATTGCCTAGGACTACCGGTTACTTGTTCTGGATTTAGCAGAGAAGCTGTTTTAATGAGCGAACTAGGAAGCAGGTGTCTGATAGGCTACTCACAAGACAGCAACGATAGCAAACATTGTTTATTATTTGGTGAGTCAGAATGGTTAATAAAAAAAACATGTATTGTAGCATAATGATAGATACTAAAACTAAAGCAAGGGTCTCATTGTGACAAGTGATCAAATAAAAGGACCGATCCTTTGGAGGAAGCATGAGGGAGATCAAAGTGAGATCTGAAAACAGTCCACATTAATCTAAAGCAACAAGTGCAAATTTTAGCTAATATAATGTATAGTAGAAGATATAAAAAAAAATACCAAATGGATAGCTTTTACTGAAACACGACATACTGTCAACACTAATCAATCAGCACCGATGTCAGTAAAAAAAGCATCTATTAAACTAGACATGAAAGAGACTAATGGGCAATTTTTAATTGAAGGAGGTAAAAAGAGACATACTTTATTCAAATGTATATACAAATTATGGGCAGACTAAAAGTAGCTAAGCTAAAGGAGGCTCCAAAAAGTTCACTAATGATGGTCCAAAATCCTAGATCCAGAATGAAAGGGTTTCCCATGCATCTTGTAATCCCTGATCTTAAAACCTCTCTAAACTAATCCTGCCACTATTCTAAGACCATTATAACCTCAAATAAATTAAATGAAGAAGAAGAAGAAGAAAGAAAACGGAAAGAAAGAGAAAGCGAATAATAAAAATTGGAAAGAAAATAAACATCCACGTGGGCGGGATTCGAACTTTTCTTGTGTGAATTCTTTGGCTTTTTTTTCTAGATGTGATGTGTAGGTTGGGGAGTTGTGGGGATTGTGTGTGTGGTAGAAGACGTAGGCGTGGGTATGGAGTATTAAATGAGACGTGAAGGATTATATAATATTGGTGGGTTTTGATAGTAGGGAAAAAAAGCCGAGAATTAAAATAGCAGAGGGGGAGATTTTTTGTCAGCCACAAAACTTGAAATACCGTAGCCCGCCCACGCACTGTTAGCCGTTAGGCTTTAAAAGTATGGGCACCAATGAAACTAAGGTGGCCAAAACGAGACAAACGTCCTACAACTGGCTTTTATAAAGCGTGGGACAAACACCCATATAATATTTCTCATCAGCGAACACAACAAATACAAATAAAAAAAACTGATATAAGGATAATAATCTTTATTATAGTGACTCTACTCAGTAAAGTCCAACAATGTAAATAAAAAATAATAAAAAAGGTCTAATAATATAAAGATACATATAAAAACAAAAATGTATGAGTGACTAAGATCAAAACAAACTAAGCGATGATTACAGAGAGCACCAAGGCCATCACCGTCATGACAGCACCAGCGTGAATAGTAGACGCAGCACTTGTGGAAGAGGGTTGGCTTCCGGAAGATCCAGATGGAGAAGATCCATCGGCATTGATACAAGCAGACGAGTTGAAGTTGGAGGGTTCGGTTTTCAGAGTAACATCAGTGCACTATGATGAAGATAGGGAAAAGAAAAGATTGGTTATAAAACATCACATACGCACACATGTACATGGACATTCAATCAATTTACCTGATACAAGTCACCATCACCAGCCATATAAATAACTTGTAAAGTAGCAGGGGTACCATCAGTAGCATTTTTTATAGAGGAGAAATCGACTTGAAGACAGCTTTCGGAAGGGTAGTTTACTTGACCTTGACCAATCACGTTGCTATCGCTACCAAATTCAGCGGTGTTGGGATTATTACCAATAACAGCAAAAACCTTGTAAGTGTACTTGATGTGTTCAGAGTTGATTTCCAAAAATCCATTCTTGAGAGGGAAGTCGGTACGGTTTTTGCTGACAGTGTTGAAGCCACCACAAGGAGCAGTGACTTCACGCGATTCATCAAAACCACGGGAGGGAGGATATGTCAATTGGTAATGACCGAAGACAGTTTGACAAGCGATCAAGGCCAACAAAGTAATAGACAATAAACGAGTCATGCTGTAGCAAAAAGAAAGTATAAGGAAAGAAAGAACAAAAAATTGGGACGAGAAAGGATTTTTTAAATGAATGAAAAATGCGAACTTTTCGCTTTTTCAAGTGATTTAATTGGTCTATTCCTTTTTGATGCCCGGTGTGGTCAATCGAAATCCGCACAAAAAGTTCCGCTGGAACGGTAGTCTTCTTTTTTCTCCCTTCTTTCTAAACTCTAAATCATCAATATACAGTAGTCAATAAATTTAACGCTAGATTGTAGTTCACAATTTTATCAATTCCCTTCTATCTTCGTTGTATTATCTTCTTTTAATAAAAAAAAAAAAAAAAAAAAAACGCTGTTTGTTAACACCACTATTTGTGTATCTCAAATATCAAACTTTTTAAAATTATTGAATGAGCAGGACGCTTTTTCACTTTTTTTTTTTTTTTTTTTTTTTTTTTTTTGCAATGGAAAACAGGGTCTTCTATGGTGTCGGATAAACTAAGGGAGGTACGATCCAACTACGAAACTGGTGAACGTATTTAATACAGTGAGAGTATTATTATAATTTTAACTAATAGAGTGTATCGGACCATTGGTCTGATACGGGACCGCATAACAATCATTCGGCAGCAATATTCTCTCATCAGTCATCAGTGTTACAAAGAGTAAAAATGGTGTTTATCGTTATTTTACATTGAGATATATACAACCTTCAGTAAAATAACATTATAGGTATATTTGGATCTCGACATTCCATTAAACCGTTCGCATACATTTTCTATGACTATTGAATTAAGCCCAGTACAGTACATAATAAGGTAAAAAGAGACTTGAGGAAGCACTAATGTGATTTAAGCACCGCAGTGAGAAGATTTTGCTTCGACAGGCACCAATGAATATATTTTTTGAAGCGCCTCTCCATAAAAAAAATAAAAAATTATCTTTTCGCCTTAATCTCTCTCTCGCTCTCTCTCTCTCTCTCTCCTTTTTTTATTTAATATTTCTCGAAACTATTGTTTGACTTGTTTGAAACCATACCCCTATTTTACCAATTTTTCTATTTATATTATATCAATTCGATTATGGATCACGCTAATGACGGTAGTATGGGTGACATGGGCGGCAGCATGGATATGACAATGGGCACCTTTCATTGGTCCTCCACTGGGGATGCTTTATGGTTTGATAGCTGGATGCCGAAGTCAGAACCGGCGTATATTGGTGCTTGTATCGGTTTGTTTGTATTCGCCATCGTATCTCGGGGATTATTGGCGTTTGAAATTTATTTTGTTGCATGGCGTGCTAGGCGGTTTGAATCACTTCATGGAGGCGCAATCTCTATATCACAGGTAAGGAGTGAAAAGATGAAGGAAACCATAGGCAGCTTATTCAGTTACTAATTACTAATTGGCTAATGTTTTCCAGCCACAATTAAAGGATCGTACTTCGTCCTCTCAGTCCTTCGCTGCCGAATACCCTGCAGAAATGGACTTACCACTGGTGCCTCCTTTCTCATGGATTACGGACCCTGTGCGAAGTTTTTTGACGACATTATCATCATTTATTAGCTATTTACTGATGTTGGTAGTGATGACTGGAAATGGAGGTTTTTTTATTGTGATCATCGTTGGTATCTTTGTTGGTGAAGTGGCATTCGGTCGATTCAGGTCCATTGGTGGTATCAAGGGTGGCGGTGAACACGACCATTAATTACTTTTTTATCATCATACGCATCTCTTCCCTTCTACTTCATATAGTTTACTTTTATATATTACTCTCTTACTCATTCCTCCTATCACTTACACTTCTTTTTATATATTACTCTTTCACTCCGCTATCATTTACCTCTTTGTATTATCATTCATACACTGTATTGTATTATATTTTAATTGATTACTTCAATAAACATTAACTTCGTTTTATATATTATATCCTTGTAATGCTATTTGGTGAATATGTATCATTTAGATAAATGTTGTTTTATGATTGTTTTTGTGATTATAGCAGACCCTATATGAGTCTAGCTGTGAATAAGCGTGATAATAAAAAAACGGGAATCTACTGGATAAAGGAATCGAAATATGATGTTTGATTTTATAGAGTTAGACAGGCGACACCTTCTTCATTAAATGGTAAATTTTATTGACAAGAACGAACAGTCGAGAACGAATGGCATCGTCTTTTTACATAAAGTGGCCTAGGTTCCCTAACAATCGCTGAAATTCTGAGCAGAAATAGTCTATAGAGGCAAATATACTAATAACATGACCTTGATTTATCAATATGCTTTAGCGAACAGGATTAGACTCACTTTTTATGTTAGCTGGCCTAAAGCCGTCCTTCAATCAACGGTATTCGAATGGGGAAATAGTGATAAGACAAGAGTGGAAAACTATGGATACACCCAGACCACAGTATATATTTATATATATAATTGGTCAAGCACATATAATATTCATTGACCTATGATTATCGATCAATCGTTGGGACCTTAGGGGCGAGTGAAGTGGTCCTAAACTAGAAAGCAGGTGTATGCGAGGTCACTCACAAAACACCAGCAGTAATGACTTTTCTTATTATATAATGAGTCCGAGTATGTTTACTAAATAGGACATGTTTTATTATTGAAGCTATATTATTAGCACTAAATTACAAGGCATATAATTTATTGTAACTTTGGATCTATTGGAGATAGCATGACGAGACTATTAGTAGATGTGACGAGTAGTCATAACGAAACTAAAGGTACAATGGTAAAAAGTAATCTAGAATATTGTACAGTGTAAAGTATGAGGGAGAATAAAAGGGATATGTTTTATTGGAACATAACAATGGCTAACACTAATCAAAGAATGATGGCAGAAAAAGGAGATCTGTTGTACAAAACATGAAAGAGACTACTGGGACATATTTCATTGAAGGACGTAAAAAGAGACATATTATATTCAGATATAAATACAAACTGCGAACAAACTAACACTAAACTAAGGTAATGGAGACTTTAAAAAGCAATCTATTGATGGTTACAAATCCTGAATCCAAAATGACAGAGTTTGCCCTGCAAGTTGTAATCCTTGATCTGAAACCTCTTCTAAACTAGTCCTGGAATTAATCTAAGTTCGTCATGACCCAAAATAAGTTGAATGGTGAAGGAAAAAAAAAAAAAAAAAAAAAAAAAAAAAAAAAAAAAAAAGGAAAGGAAGAAGAAAAAAATAAAAAGGAACGAAAAAGAAAGAAAGAGAAAGAAAAAAAAGTGGGGAGTAAATAAATATTCACGTGAACGGAGTCTGAACTATTTTGGGGTCTTGCTGAATTTGTTTTGACCATTAATGGCCGATCTTAATTTCCGTAGAAATACCAATTATTACTTTTAAATGGATATCGAGCAGTGTCTATTTTCTTTTGCTTTAATTTTTTGGAACACAAATGTGTGAAATTGAGCCTACATTTTCTGGCGGTCCAGGTATAAAACATTTTCGTACCAGAAACAACAAAAATTACAAGCTAATCACTAATGATGTGCTTATCAAACTTGACGGAGATTGAAATATATGAAACTTCGATTCCTTGATTTTAGTTTTGTTTTGCTGTATAAAAAGGACAACTTCCCACGGTTTTTAGTATTTTCTTTAGTTTTTTTCAGTTTTCTCAACACCCTCTCAAATAAATTTTAACACAAAGGCTATTACACCACCAAATTATCTATTGTTTCTATTGCATCATAGAAACTTCCTTTTATTTTTGACTACAAGTCCTTTTTTTATTTTTACTGTGTGTTATACACTATATTTTTATTGAACCAACAAAGGTTACTACTGCAAATCCGTTCAAGCAAGAACAAGAGTACACTTATACACTATACATTTGGTGTAAAATATATCTGAAACTTAACAAAAAGGTTAACTCAACACCGTTACAAGCTATATAAACTCAACTGTCGAGGACACCGAACCCAACAACAACATCAACAACAACATCATCAACAACATCATCAACGACACCGCCAGCATCATTGCTGCGGACATTTTCAATGTCAACCAGTTGATCAGCTGGGGCCTCACAGATGTGTAGTCCCCCATAAATATAGAAAATAAAATGCTTCCATCAATGAAACCACAAAAAAAATAGAAAATACATAAAAACCGAAAAACACAAATAGAACCCTTACATCAATTATAATTATTTAGTATAAATATCGCAACTTTTTATTATTATCCTTTTCTTTTCTTTTCTCTTTAGTTTTTTATCAGTTTTCTCAATTAACAAATAAAACTTAGTACAAAGGTTATTATACCACCAAATTATCTACTGTTTCTATTGGATCCTAGAAACCTCCTTTTATTTTTGACTACAAGTCCTCTTTTTTATTTTATTTTTACTGTGTGTTATACACTTATTTTTATTGAACCAACAAAGGTCAATACTTTTCTTTTTTTATTTTATTTTACTTCTCTAAGTTTATTATTTTATAAACTTTCTCTACAGTTGGACTTTATCTACAAAAGTTCTGGTGCTCACTACTCTCAATTCTATTTTTGTCCGAATCAGGAACAAGATATTTCAAATTCCGCCTAAGGAACAAATTTATTTTCAAGCTCTAACAAGCAAAAGCTATACTAAAGGATAACTCAAGACATCCTATTCAACCCAGAAAAACATAAAAAACCTACAAAAACACAATCCAGTTGGACTAAAATCATAAATTTAGCCGCAACATCTGTTACAAGTGTCGAGGATCGGCCTGAGTCCGCTCCCAACAACAACATCAACAACAACATCATTAGCGACGCTCTTGGCTGGGCGATGGATTAGTCAAACTTTTTATTTTAATTTTATCCAACCCTGACAATTGTCCACAATAACCCCGCTCCCAAACTTTAACAATTGTCTACAATAACCCCGCTCCCATCTTTTGACAATTGCCTACAACAAACCCGCTCCCAATTCCCATGCATATACCTTATCCCATATTTTTAAATTAGTATAAATACCCCACCTTTTTATTCACCAATTTCAAATTCTTTAGTTTTTTCAGTTTTCTCAAATATCAAATAAAACTTAGTACAAAGGTTTTTACACCACCAAGTTATCTACTGTTTCTATTGGATCATAGAAACCTCCTTTTATTTTTGGCTACAAGTCCTCTTTTTTTTTTACTGTGTGTTATACACTTATTTTATTGAACCAACAACGGTCAATACTTTTTACTTTTATTTTATTTTACACTTCCAAGTTTATTTTTTATAAACTTTCTCTACAGTTGGACTTTATCTACAAAAGTTCTGGTGCTCACTACTCTCAAATCTATTTTTGTCCGATTCAGGAACAAGATACTTCAACTTCCGCCCAAGGAACAAATTCATTTACAAGCTCTAAACAAGCAAAAGCTATATTAAAGGATAACTCAAGACATCTTATCCAACCCAAAAAAATATAAAAACCTACAAAAACACAATCCAGTTGGACTAAAATAACAAATTTAGCCGCAACACAAGCTTCTTACCCAAATTAGCCGTAACAGTGTTTAAAAAACACTCATGGGATGCAAAAAGATGATCTTCCCACACGGGGAATCGAACCCCGGCCACGGCGGTGAAAGCGCCGGATCCTAGCCACTAGACCATATGGGACTGGTCGAAATGATACGTTGCGTAGTGGTATATGAACCAATCCCTCCATTTTCCCAAACGGACCTTGTCTCTTTTTATTTTCTTAGTTTATCTTTATATTTATTATATACGTTTATATTTATTATCATCACTTAGTTTTTGTCCTTTTATTCTTTTTATTCTTTTATTTATTTATTTATTTTAGTTGATCTTTATCGATTTATTTTATTTTATTTTCTAGATCGCCGCTCCAATCTCGATTATTTATGACAGATGGACGGTCGATTCTAATAAACTGAAGCTTATTCTTGGATATATTTTTTATATACAACTCTGTCAACGCAAGTCTGCCTCCCCTTTACACTACAATATATTCAAAACAGTACGAACACGATCAGAATCGTTGATTGTATATATTGTTAAGAAGAAAGAAGAAGCAAGAAGAAAGAAGAAGACAATTAGAACATATAACAAGCTCAAATACCATACGTCTCAGAAATTTTAATCGACTGCATATATATATGCCGCATGCTAAATGTCGCCAAGACAATCCCATTGAACGGTAGACGAGTATATACAGGTCTATGATGATCACTTATTGGACGATACAAAGTTATATACGGGCTGATACGATGACTCATTTGCAATACACACTATTTGACATCAATACTATAGTTTCTATACATTCATATGATTGGGGCTTTTTTATTCAAGCGTAATGATAATGATAATAATACTATCCATACTACAAATAAATAATAATAATAAAATACAACTAATACCAACTATACTACAAAGTTGAGAAGAGATACGACATACTACATACCACATACCACATACCACATACTACATACTACATACTACATACTACATACTACATACTACATACTACATACTACATACTACATACTACATACTACATACTACATACTACATACTACATACTACATACTACATACTACACACTATTAAATAGCTTCTGAAGGAGCTTCCTCCAACAGAAGCAAAGATAGGCCATTATCACCTCGTACGCAGCAACATCATTCAGTATGAAGCAGGGGAAGTTCTGCTATAAGAGAATAGTATGAGTGTACTGTGTGTAGAAGGCAATATTTTGCTTGTGCAATTATCTCACATCTTGAAAATATTTGTAGTGTTGTACGAAGGGAATGAGACATCTAAAAAAAAAAAAAAAAAAAAAAAAAAAAAAAATGAATAACTTTGGTCTATTGAGAAAAAAGGATATGAAAAACTTTGTATGTGTGAAAAAGCGACACGTAATGATGTTTCACCACCCAGTTTTCTTACCTTCTAGTTATTCGTCACAAAGGATGACAAAAGCAATGTGCAGCTCTAAAGGATAAAATGACAAGTGATAAGTGAGAATGCCTTCTTTTTCGGGGGTTCGTCAATCAGATGCTTACCGGGATGTAAACAGAGATGAAGAAAAGAGACAAACAATCATCATCGGTTGGAATGATTCATAACAGTTGCCTATTCAAAAGTAAAAGATGTTGGAATGATTCATAACAGTTGCCTATTCAAAAATAAAAGATGTTGGAATGATTCATAACAGTTGCCTATTCAAAATAAAAGATAAATGTATACAGTATAAGATACTTTCTATTGATACTAGTTCAGCTTTTATAAAAAAAAAACACCTTACAAGAAATCCATGATGACTAGGGTGATGATAAAAAAAAAAAAACAGAAGAAAGAAGAAGCAACATAAAAAATAAGAAGAATAGAATAAATACATGAAAAATAATAGCGGGGATTGAATTATGGGGCTACTGTGAGGAAGATGATAAGATTGATGAAATTTGGGATGTATCAAGTAATTTGTAATCCCAGATGGTTGTGTTGGGGAGGACAAGATGCTTAATATGAAACTTATTTTCGTCAGTGACCATTCCAACAACATCGATAAATAGCCTTGTCGCATTTGTTATCCTCTATATTTTACTATAAATCAATCTAGCTCGTTTTATATAAAGCGAAGACGAAAATATTGCACGTTATCTCGATTTTGCAGGCTGTAAACCCCACCAGCTATCTGAGGAGCTCCAGATGGATTGACGTACCTCCAGATTTTTTGACGGGGTTGATCGAAGAAAAAAGGGACGACACAGGGAATGAGCCAACATCTCTTCACTGCTTTGGGCTCGTTGTGGACCTGATGGCCTTGACTTTCTGTTAGGACTGGTTTAGAAGGATTTTAGAAAAGGGATTACCAGCTGTGCAGATCCCTATGTTTGCGTCAATGATGTGTGTTTAAGAGGTCATTAGAAGTTTGCAGATCCCCTTTGGAGATCCGTTTTTCTTGTAGACTAGCTCTTAGATTTTTTTCCTTTAGTATAATATTGACTATGATGATTCAATAAAAGTTTTTTTATTTTGCAATGAACAATGGGTGACAAAGCTATTCTACTGTGGTAGACTAATGTGCATACTAATGTACATGCTATTACTGTATACTGTGGTAGTCTATTCTACATACTATTCTACTTTGGTAGTCTATTCCTATATTTCTGTAGTCTATTTTCCAAACCATTCGAGTACGGTAAATTATTCTACATGCTATACAGTACTGTTGTAAGCTATACTGAAGCATAGAGGCTAGTTATTATAGCTGTAGGCTTTCCCGATTTTGTTTTTGTTTTTTGACGGGCCAAACCCCGCTCCGCCTGAATTATTTTCCAAGCAGCATCCGCCATTTTTTCTCTCTCTTTCTCTTTCCTTTTTTTTTTTTTTTTTTAACAAAAAATCATTTTTTCGTCACGGTTTTGGGCTCGTTGTGGACCTGGCGGTCCTGGTTTTCTGTTAGGACTAGTTTAGAAGGGTTTTAGAAAAGGGATTATTAGCTGCATGGGGAAACCCTTTCATTTTGATTCTAGGATCTTGGGGAAATGTCTTGATTAGCTTAGTATATCTCTTTGCTTCAATAAAATTTGTGTTTGTGTGTGTTTGCTTCAATGATGTGTGTTTAAACTTCATTAGAAGTTTGGAGATCCCCTATAGAGATCCCCTTTTTTTTTTATTTGACATCATCGTCGCTTCTTCTAACACCATTCTTCTGGCCTAGCACCTCTCTCAACTACTATTAGCGGCCTCTATTTACATCATTTTTCCTTTTAGTATAGCACTGGCTATCATGATTCAATAAAAGCTTTTTTTTTATTTTGCAATGAACAATGGATGGCAAAGCTATTCTACTGTGATAGGCTATTTTACATACTATTCTATTGCGGTAGACTATTCTACATATTATTCTTTTATTGGTTTGGAAAGCCTATAGCGATATTACTACTTTTGGAAGGCTCCGCGTTGAGATATTCCATATTTATTGAATTTTTAACCGCGTGGCGGGCACTTTTGGGGTGAGTAGGGGGATATTGGAAGAAACGGAGGTAAGGTGAGGAGGCGAATGCGGGTAGGGGGCGGTTCCAAGTGAATTTTGATGTCCAAGTAAATGTGTGTTTGAATGGTGGGCTATAGCGTAGAGACGGTTATTATGGCTGTAGGCTTTAGCTGTGAGCTTACAGGCGTAAACTTTAGAGCATTCTACAATTAATTGTATGAGACATGGATGGTTGGTTTGGCGGGAAAAAATGACTGGAAAATTTGAAGTTGAACGGTGTGGTGTTTATTAGGTGTTGGAAGTAAAAAGTGAAAGTAGAAAAAAATAGTAAATGTGGGCGTTCCCGCATTTGACATAAAATCTATTTTTATTTGTACCTGAACGGAATTCCAATTTCACAACACTGATAGCTAGTATTTCGTTGTTTCATTTATTGGTACTGGAATTAGACTTTGTAGAATCTCAGTTTTACCTTTTTTTTAAAGAGCAAGATTTTTTACCCACTGGGTTTTTTCCGGCTTCTTCATCATTATTATTTTTATATAATAAAGTTACTTTTTTTCAGTCTCGTATTTCGCTACAATCTATTCAAAAATATAGCTTGCTCATCTCAGTCAAGCTAGGCCGCGACATCACAGTTCGTCGCCCTATAATATATTCAAATGTATTGTCTTACTTATACTGCTGTATTGGTATGGGGTATGTCAAAATAGGGAATGCTAAACATCGTAGAAACCTGGATTACGGATTATAGAACAATTGTATGTGCATAAATTAAGAAAATGGGAATATGCGTATAGATAAATATCTATATGAACGGATAAATAGAT
This sequence comes from Absidia repens, assembly GCA_002105175.1. Taxonomy (NCBI): domain Eukaryota; kingdom Fungi; phylum Mucoromycota; class Mucoromycetes; order Mucorales; family Cunninghamellaceae; genus Absidia; species Absidia repens. The sequence goes on along the minus strand of MCGE01000004.1, from coordinate 867,944 downwards.
GAACTGTAGATGTATGGATAGAGGGACGGAGGCATATATGGATACATGAGTTGGTATAAAACATAACGTTTAGGCAGGCGTGGGACCATCTTTCAAATTAAATGACGAAGACTACTACAATAGTGGTATTTTACATCATATAACGACTCAGAAGACGTTAATAAAAAATGTATATTTTATTAAAGCATATTCGCATATACTAAGCTAAAGGTGCGTGCTCAATGTGACAAGGGAGGTAGCATGAGGGGGACTACTGGGGGATCTGAAGAATTGACAACACAAATGTGATGGGATGATTGTTAAAAGGGATCTAATATACTGTACAAGAGAAGCAAGCCATGAAAAACACTATGATATAAATAGGTATATTTTATTAAAGTACTGTGCAGCAAAGGCAGCACTAATCAAAAGGAACTAAATAGTTGTCAAAAACGAGGATCTATTGCATAAGACATGAGAGTCACTAATGGAACATATTTCATTAAAGCAAATAAAAATAGACATGTTTTATTCAAATGTAGACGCAAACTATGGTTAAACTAACACTAATCTAAGCTATTGAAGACTTCAAAGCAAACCAATGGTGCTTTCAGACCATAGATCCAAAATGAAAGGATTTCCCCATGCAAGTTGTAATCCCTGAGATGAACCCCTTCTAAATTAGTGCTGATACAATTCTAGGTCCAAAATAACCACACAGAAGCTGAATGTTGAAGAAAAAATAAAAGGAAAAAATAAAAGAAAAAAAATAACCAAAAGAAAGAGCTGAAAAAAAAGGCGGGGGTGAGAAAATAAATACTTGACGTGAGCGGGATTTTAAAAGTTACTTAGTCTCTCACCAGAATGAATTGGGTGCGTTTTTTTTTTTGGGAAGTTACAAAAAACGGAATGTTCTATTTTTTTTTCGCAACTAGCCATATGTCATGCAACATGGCTGGCATAATTCTATTTTCATGATGGAAACCACTTCTATTCATCAGTGACGGCATCATGTCTCCCTCTTCTTTTTATAGCAAGTCGCACCATTCAACCGAGTGTCATAATCGTTGCCTCTTCTTTATAAAGCAAACCTCACCAATTAATATACGTTGCATTGCCGTTGTTTCTTCTCAAAATAGTCACAGTCCCTTCCTTTTACACCATCCACGATCCCATTCATTCCACCAACCGCTGTATTGTGAAACTTCGTTTCCTTTTAAAGCAATTATTATGAGGTCTTAATTATTATTGATACTCCATACATGATCTATGGCATGATGGATGGTTTTGGACGCAACATGGACTACTGTACCTGGAACGAATTTCGCTACTTAATCGTCGAATAAAATGGCACTCAAAATAGAACGGCTTACTCTCTTTATTTGCACTAGTTTATCTTAACGTTATGTTCATTCAACAGCAATATACACAACCCCATCCACTATGTATGTTAAGCCCACCAATATTAGTTATAGTATTCTTGTTGCTTCCCCTATATATACATATTTATATTTGTCACTACGCCTTAATTGAATAAACAAAAAGCGATTTCTTCAAGATATACTGCAACCTGATTGTGTATATATAATGCATTTTTATTTTACTTATCTACTTTTATTGATAATGGGTTGGCATGATAGTTGGATACTTTTGGCTTAGATCGTCTGATAGTCTATATCACTATTTAGATCACCATTTCCACATTTCTATCAAAAAAACAAGAGTCTAGAGTTTTTTTTTCGTTTTTTGGCTCTATCGTTTTAGGGAAGCACGCATTGTTCAAGGTCACTTAACGTCAAATATTGCTCCATCATATACGTATCGTATTATTAACATTATAGTCACATCATTTACAGATAAAATATCCAGCACCGAATTCAATGTCGCTTGCTTCGATCGTACAGACTCCATCCATACCTAATTCCCTTCTTTTCCCACCTCATAACCAGAATCTCCCAACTACAATTGTAGTCAGCCCCTAGTTCCCTCCTCCATAATCCCATTTAAGAAATCATTGATAACTATGGTATGAAGCATAAATATTTCGCCAAAGAATTTATTGGTTAATGCTAATAATTCTAAAGCTATGGTAAAAATGTATGAAGGATGAAGGTATGCAATTTTTTTTTTTTATATTGGTGATTATAAGGATCAAAGAAGAAAAATATTGGGAGTACCAATAATAACAGCTAAGATCAAAACTCTTGATGGTAATAACACCAATACTGGTAATCACCAGATGAGTAAGACATGGCTTGTTCTTCCTAGGTCTTGTTTACTTGCTCTTGTTTCCTTGTTCTTGTTCGCTTGCTCTTATTTGCTTGGTGTTACTAGTCTTTGCTTGTTTCGATGGCTCTAGATAGCACCGACATTAGCATTCCAAAGGGAGGGGTTGGACAATGCGAGGATTTGGCAGAGGTCGCAGCAATACAAAGTGTTTATTGACACTGTGGACATTATGGGCCATAGTTGCATTTTCCTTTCGACTTGACTTGATATAGATCCACTGATCTATAGTGACAAAGAAGAAAAGGGGATTAGAGGTCTATCAGTGTCAACCCTTGTATATGTTTCCTTTTATATATTTACCTTTTTCGAAAAAAAAACATAAAACTTCCCCAGTTTTACGGTTTTGAAAGTTGAATTAATTCCGAAACCGAGAGAGAGAAAGAGAGAAGGATTTCACCTCCCCCGAATAAAAAGTCCGTTCAGGATCGCTATTTTGCCATTTGTCGTCACGACTGCGACTCAACGGGGTTACCTATATTCATACAATAATAAAAATTAAAAAGTCAGTAGGTAAGGGAGAGAGACGGGGTTGCATTATACATGTTATACGGTTATAGACTATTGTTTGCACAGACAAGTTCGATTGATATGAATGATAGAACAGGAATAGAGGAAGGGGGGGAAAGAAATTTTAGTCATAACGGGGGTGGCTATAAAGCAGGCGTTTGCTTGGACAAGCACATAATGACGACTTTTCTCACCATACTATATAGTCAGGGATGGTTAATAAAAGATTATATTTTATTGAAGGGGAATTGGCAGATACTAAAACTTCGGAAGAGTTTCATTCCAACAAGGAATTTCACGGAACGTTCTATTGAAGTTACTATGAGGGAGACTATTTTGTATTTGAAGAAAGGTCGATACTATTCTAAAGGAGCGGTTGTAAAATGGAGGTTTATATATTGTACAAGGCATGTCAAAAACTAAAGGATGTCTTTTTATATTATTGAAACACAACAGACGATCAAAACTAATCAAACGGAATCGATTCCACTAAAAAAAATTAATCTGATTTGCAAAACATGAGAGACTAATGAAAAATATTTCATTGGAGCAAGTAAAAAGAGACATGTTTTATTTAGATGTAGTTACAAACTATGGACAAAGTAGCACTAAACTAAGCTAATGACAGCTCCAAAAAAGCTAACAAATGTTGCTTCTAAATCCTAGATCCAAGATAAAAGGGTTTCCCCATGCATGTTGTAATCCCTGAACTGGAAACCCCTTTTAAACTAGACCGGGTACTATTCTAAGTTCAACATGTCCCCATAGAAGTTGAATGATGAAGAAAAAATGAAAGGGAAAAAAAAAAAATGAAAAACAGAAAAAAAGGTGGGTAAATAAAAAATTCACGTGTGCGGAGTTTTTTTGAATTGGAATACCTTTCCTCTTTTTTTCTATAGGGAGGCACAGTCAGACTATTAGTTGTATCTTGCTGGTGGCATTAGCACAATCCTATTACCATTACTGTCAAGAACTCTCAAGACGAAAATATAGCTATTGGTATGAAATACAGGTACTCGCGGAAGTCATGAGCAATTCTTTCCACATTCGTTCGAATGCCTCAACCTTTTATTGTTTTGTGCAATATAATAGAATAATGGCAGGCAATATTCTATATCAGTATCATTTCCCTCTCTACGAATTCGGCAAGGAACTATTTCAGTGAATGAAATATAGAGCAAAATTTGGCGAAACTATATAATTGGTCCCCACCCTTGAATGTGTGAACTCAAACCAACGGTCTATTGCTTTGTTTTTCAATCTTTTCAGGTATGGTATTAAAGAAAAACATAAAGAAAACCACTTTACAATGATAGATGGTATTGATTCTTCTTTTTATCCCTATTTAGATGGCATCAGCGTTTGTATATTGAACATTCGTCAATCATTGGCGATGAATTAGCATGATCAATACTAGATCAGTCGGTACACAAGAAGCTGGCCCTGAAAGGTAACTTTGAACTATCCTCCCCCTTTACCTCAAATAAGCTTTTTATTATTATTGTTGATTCCTAATACCCGGTATTGCACTCTAGGCTCATCCGAACTTAATTGATTGTTTCATATTCTTGTGGATCTCTCATGATGACTTCACAAGGATGAAACAGACACACACACGCATATCAAACTGGAAACATCAAATTTTTCCAAACATCAGCAAAACACGGGAGCAATGGTGACAACGACAAAGACAAGAAACAAACTCATCGAGACACTCCACAGGTATTCCAGACCTCCCTCAGCCATATCTATTATTCCCCTCTTTTAAAGATTAAAGTGAAGTATGCAGGATGGGTTTTACCTTGAAGGGGGGGGAGGGGCGCAAATCTGGCTTTACCGATGATAACACCCACATGATCCCTTGGCTTGCGCGGATGGTACTGGTGGTGAACTCAAAAGGTAAAAAAAAAAAAAAAAAAAAAAAAAATAGGTATTAGCTTTTGCATGTTCTGACTTTATGGCATTTTTAACAGAAATTCCTTTTATCCATTATTCTCTATAGTTGATTTTAATGCCGACAGACAACAGTCAAACGGCGTATGCTTGGGGTGATAAAAGGATGTGTTTTTATTTGTGATACTGTATATAGATAAGAATCACGCGATCCTCCTTGCTACCTGAAAAGATTGTAGCCAGTAGGCAATAACTTCAACATCAAATCGTCTTCCAATGTTGTATGCGAACTCATCATTAAATTATTATGACTCTTGTTTTTCGTGATAGGTACAAGAAGGTAGTCTCAAGTGCCTCCGCCTAATATTAGTCACATGCTCTCTTTGAACCAGTGCAAAGGTAATACTTTTTAAGGAGCGGAGTAGTACAGTAGCACGCATACTAATATTATTTTATACATTCAAAATTAGGATCGTTTGGCACAACGTTAAGGAACATTGAATATATAAGTCATGTTAGAGCACTCCTTAGTATTAGTATTTTAAAAAAATACCCAATCATCCCCTATTAGTGTAGATCACTCTCAATAAAAATTATTTGTTTTGTTTCATCAAACGCCTTCCTTTTTTTTTTTTTTTTTTTTTTTTTGCCACACATTTAAGATTTTCAGGTACATACATCATAGTATTACAATAAAACATGCTCGTTTGTTTATTCAAAAATCTCTTGCTGTTTCAATTTTTTTATGTTTGGGATATGCGGTTTTTGCTTCAAACAGAAAAATTTGTCCAAATATGGTGGTGAAATCAAGAAAAATATAAAAGGCCCTTGTTTCTTATTTTTGAGTAAGGAAAAGGAAATATTATTCCGCTTTAATCCCTCACACATCGACTTTTTTTTTTTTTTTTTTTCAACAACAACCTGTACTCTATTTTATCATTCTGTGTATTATATAAATCATCATCATTATCATGGTAGTCCCTTCAGCGTCCACATCCACATCATCTACAGCGTCTTGTTGCTCGACAGACTCCCCAACACTTGATTTTTTTAATAGTCCTGAGCCTGCTTTATCATTCATGATCAAAAAAATTGGTGGCTTATTAGACTGTTCCGCTGATCGAAACGATCCTCCATCCCATCATCGTCATCGTCGAATCTTACCTTCACTAAACAGCTTTATTCATCAAGTGCATGTAAAATGCCGGTTATCGCCAGCAATTTTGGTTATTGCCTTGATTTATATTCACCGCCTACAACAAGAGCTACCGCTCGATTCCAAAGGAGACTATGACACGCCACACAAAGTTTTCTTGGCTGCCGTTATTTTGGCATGCAAATTCAACGATGACTCAAAGAGTTGTGTACAGTCCATTTATCGATGTGTCTCGGTCGTCTATTCCAACGTTGAGTTAAATGAAATGGAACGTAGTTTTTTAAGTGTAGTTAATGTAAGTACTTATTTTCCTTTTTCACTTTGTTATCGCCATACATATATTAAATTTTTTTTTCCTAGTTTGATTTATATGTTGACACAAAGCAAGTAGCTGGATTTGTTCAGGAACATCCTACACTCGAACTAAACTGGGAAGACTGAGTCTTTTTTTTTTTTTTTTTTTTGTCCTGCGCCTCTTTCTTTCTTATTATGCCCATCACCCTCTTTTTCATAAAATCCTTCGTACATTCATAATCTAAAAATTATCTAGCTTCCTATGTCCTATTATTCTAAGCCCCTTTTGTATGATACCGTCATTTTCCCACACAATCACAAAAAAACAACATCCTATGTACATAGTTCTTATCTATAAATATAAATATAAATTCTTTTTTATTTCAAAACAAACAAAATCATCATAATAAAAATAAAAAGTCAGTATATGATACTAGCTACAATCTAATTTTAATCTATACATCGGTCTTCATCATATCGTAGCCCGCAGGCCATAGCTTGCTCTTGCTAAAAGGAATTTGTTCATGTAAACATAACTAATAATGCCAGTGTGGAATTAAAGATCCGTAAAGTGCCTTCATATGGTATCCGAGCTTCGCAAAAGATAAAAAAAAAGTGTTAATCATTTTGTTTTTAACAAATTGTCCCTCCCCCCCACTTTTTTTTTTTTTGTGGTTTACCTGATCCATATCGTAAAGCATGGTTTCCATCAAAACAATATATGCATAGTAGGCCATATAGGAGGAAGAAGATCCATCATGCAGCGGAGTTGGAATCGTACCCTTAGTAGTCGTTGTAGCTTGCGAGCGGCCCATGAGTTGCTTCCGTGCCATATCTGCAGGAGGTAAATAAGGCGGTAACGGCGTCTTGAGCTGCAGAGCTGATGCCAGTACATAAAAATACAGTACCACATTTCCCACCATATCGCTCCAGTTCTTATCATCATTCATTCGGTGATCATTTTCCCGGGCTGCCATCACCATCCGCATCATAACCAAATTGTCCAATATTGATTGACATGACCGAAGCATCACTTTGTATGTTTCAACTGGGAAGCGACCTTTGAGTCTTGGTTCGTTTGGTGTATGATTAAGTAGCGTCGAAAGGTTGCAAAGATCTTGTTGAAGTTCCAATAGCGTAGCGTTATCATCACCTAACGACGACTGAGTTCCTATGTTCACTGACATCATTGCAATGGTATTGTCGTTGTTGTTGTTGCTGCTGCTGTTGTTGTTTTTGCCATTCAATGCATAGTATTCCCTGGAGTACTTCAGTAAAAGATCCGACAAACCATACCGCATAGCTTTTCGAGCTTCGTATGGTGATATATACGTCGTCACTACTAGTCCTATAGTCCGACGCCCGTCCAAGAAAAATAAAATAAAAAAGTAAGTTATAATGATGAGTGGAAAAATAATCTTAACATTTTTTCTGATTATTACTTACCGATAATTACACCGCCCCCAACTGAAAGACATCGTTGATATGCCAAGTCATACACATCCACATCCGGGTGATTGTACTTATAGAGAATCACCAAGGTATATGCCAGCAATGTAAATTGTCCAAACTTGCCATATTTCGGTTTGTGAAGGACCATCCAAAAACAAGGAAGTGACAGCAACCACGTCAGTCCGATAGACCAAATCACATGGCTTTCAGAGAAGAGGCGATAAATGACAGCACCAATAACCACACCAGATACTGTCGCCCCCAGCTGAAGTGCAGCTATATAATTTGTTCCTCCCACTGTCGGTGTCATAACTGCTAAAGCCTAGCGTTTGCCACAATAAAAAAAAAAAAAGAGAACCCGCATGAGAAGAGTGCATGACATGAACTCCGCATATCCCCGCTTTTTTTTTTACCGTGATCAACGTCCATTCCATGCGGTACGTCTGAAAGTAGTATTGTGTGGAAGGAATAAAGGCCAGACTTGACAGAATCAACGCTGTAAGACCCGCTTTGATAGCATACCGCACCTGATATTGTCGAAACCACGAAAAGAAACGCCAAAGATTCATACGAAAGGAATGGATTCGATCGTTCGGTGTGGGTGTATGAAGTGTATCCAGGGTGTGATGATTGTTGGGAGAATACACCGGGTTGCGATTAGATTGGAATGTGAAAGTAAACAAGCCAATGGTTCCAGATACTAGAATAAAAATGACAACAAGATGTGGCCATAAATAAAACGAATATAGATTACTTGTCTTTTATTCCCCCCCCTTTACCTAAATAAGTCCATGAAGTTGCACATTCCGTTTGATCAAATACATGCTCCATACAAGTCACAAGAACCTCAAGTTCCTTGGCAAAAGCAATCAAACAATAAACAAAAAAGTACACCAAAAAGACATCATCTGCTGGTAAATGGGCCAATGCTGAAGCGTGTACGTCAAAAGGCGATGGATTGTTTGTTGTTTGAGTTCCAAGAGGCCGTTTTTTGCTATTACTGGTTTTCGTATATCGTCGACACATTCGTTCCAAAGCCTTTTGCTGTGATTGTTCAAATAACTCCAATGCCAATCCAAGATTTCGACGGAGCGTGGCAAATGAAGGCGGAGGAGATAGCGAAGTGGACGTTTTTGTTGATTCGGGTGTAAAATGCCACTGAAGGTGTATGATGGTTTGTTTGCAGGTAAATGCCAGAGATTTCATTGTTGGACCCACGGCTCGAATAAAAGAAACCAAATCCGCATTGTCGCTATTGCTGTTATGTTCTTCATCATGAATTGGTTCAATGTCGTTGGTGGATATATGCTGAACAGTCGTTATGGTGGTGTCCTGTGTACTGTGTTCCTTTTTTAATACGCGTTCAAATTTACGTCGATGGTCGTCCGCCTTGACTTGATATACCTCGTCACCATCCCTCGTGCCTGTTGTAGAAGTCGACATTGTGTGCTGCGTCCTGTCAAATTGCAGACCACAACTTTTCCGCAATCCACCAATATGAAGCGCCAGTTGTTGAATACTTTTCACTATACGTTCATAGCCATCGTCATTGCCTTCCCTTTTGTTGTCATTCAATGGCGACCACCACCACCATTCCAGACGGGCTTCTTGGAGACTTGATTGCAGTGCAGTAAAACTTGCTTCATGTGCACGGATAGCCTGCGCCAGGGACTCGTTTGCCTTGAAATCAGGGAGATCCGCATCCAGCAGAAATGTTTTGGTCAGCAGTTTCAATAACACCCGGAGACTTTGCAGACTATCATTCATATTAAAGCTAATAAAATCAAAGATATTAGTATGTAAAAATTAGTCAAACAAAAAAAAAAAAAACTGAAGCACAATTGTTTTTGTTCTTCACGTACTTGAATTTCTTGGTAGCAGTTTGTGGCCAAACAAAGAAGCATACAGCAGCAGAGATAGCTGTGCCAATAGCAACGATGGAGACTGTATCTTGAATTTTTTGTCGACTATATTGTGATTCATCCAGAGTGTGTTCACGAAGCAAGATAGGAAACAATATAATGAATGCCAAGGAAGAAGCTAAAAGGAAATAATGTGAGATGCATGATCATCATTCAAATAAAAAAACCAAAATCATAAGACTAGACTTACCAGTGCCAACGCTAGGGCGACTTGAATAACGTGCCTTCAAAAAGCCAAAAACAGTGTACTTGTCAGAAGCCAGCCAAATAGTGTAATGCCATATGAGATATACGTTTGTCGGAGATGATCAAGAAAGTAGTCTGTGGACCAAAGACTTGCCAGGCAAATAGCTAAAGCACCCAATGTCATGATCCAGCCAAAACCTGCCGCTTCAATCATGCCACCCACTGTCTTTGCTGGGTTAAAGAAGACTGCCACCGTTGCTGCCATGTCGGTTGCCACCCGATTTCGAGTCACGCTATCATCATAGCCATAGACACCCCCATTCATCCATTTGTGTAAAGCTGGAACAAAAGTAAATGAAGCGCCAATAATATATGCAAAACTACATTTTAGCACAAGTTTCTGTCCGGTGGATAAGGCTGGAGGTCTGAGCCAAGAGAGAATATTGGTCATTGTCGATGCTTTCTTCTTCTTCTTTTTGGCGCCATAAAGTTCATCCTCACTATTGTCACTGTCTGAGAAGTAATCCTGTTGATCGGTAAGGTGCTTTGCCGTCGGTAGCGCCGGCTGTGTTTTGGACTGGTTGCGTTTTTGTTGCTGTGGAGAGAGAGAAGAGGAATCATGAGGAGAAGACGTCCAAGTCAGTAAATGAGTTGTTTCATCGGCACCACCTCTAATATCATAAACAAATAAGTATATGGTGCGATACACTCTATTTTTTTTTTTTTTTTTTTTTTTTTTTGTGAGGTGGGAAAGGGGTAATAGAAACTTACCTTGTTGATAATATTGAGGTTAAGGAGGGAAACCTAGGCATCGTTGATAATGATACTGTACGTTTTTGTCGTGAGCCGTCGTCCATAATCACATCCACATGATTGGGATCAAAGTAAGAAGAGGTATAAGAAGGAGATATATATGAAGAGGAGCCAAGAGAGCCATAGTAAAACGTTTGTGGAGTTAAAAACGCAGCCTGCTGCTGTTCGCTGAAAAATTGCCCAGTTGTTGTTGTATTGCTGGTTGTCGAAGAGCCAGGTTGTAGCCAGTTTTGAAAAAAGAGAGTTGAGTGGAAGGAAGAGGATTCTGCGTTAGGGGTGGGCTGAGGGTCGAATAGGGTTTGATAGGAAGTTAGAGGAGGGAGTATAATGTTGGCAGGAATGGATCGAGGATGGGTATAAGGAGTAAGGGAATGAGAAGTCATGGTCGTTGTTAATATTCTTGACTGAGTGACATTCTCAGTTTCAAGTTCTTCTTCCGACGACAGTGCTTCCAATGGACCAATGGTGTCAACTTCATCGTGTTCGCCTTGTAAGAAGTGGTCTTTTCGCTTTTCCTTCATTTCAATTCCAACGTTTGCTGTTTATTTGAGTAGGTATAAGGGTGAGATAAAAGAAGAAGAAAATAGAATAGAGAAATCATTTTTTAAATAAAATAAAATAAAATAAAATGGGGAAAAAGAAGGGGCAAAAAGGGGAAGTATCAGAAGAGGTGCTCCGAATTTTAAAATAGGCATGTAATTCAAATACCGCCGAAATGACAATTTCGATTCGAAGTTTCCAGCACTGTATGATGAGGACCTTTGAATATATCTTTGACGGCTAATTATCATCATTGACATACTATTTTATATTAATGCATTGAGGAAGATGATATACAATAGCAAGTTATGTAGCTACAATTCTTGGTATACGATACGGCAGAAATCACATCTAGTTATTAACTACCCAAACTGGGAAAGAGTAAGTTCATGCCATCACTCGGGTCAACTGTAACCAAATGTAGGGCGATAAGTCTCATCTCAAGATATTGGGAGACCCCTTAAAACTCTGACAAGCATGAAAGAATAAAAGTGGCTCAGAGCCCTCCCAAAGTAGCTGTCCATACAAAGAAAAGAAGGGTACCACATGAACGTCTAAGATGCTAGTTATCGAACCATGAATAAATTTATTAGAGCAGCATATAATGGAAAATAAATATTATACTCAGTAAAAGTTTAAGATATAACTTTTACAATATATACTTGAGATTTGTTCTTTGAAGGAAGTAAAATAACAATAAAAACCGGGTACTATGACTCATACTCTATATAAATGGAAGGGGCTATCTGAAGTGGCCCCAATGCAGCAATTGTCATTTTGGACAAGAAAGATACTTGATTCGTCGTCCCTATACCTTCCGGAAGACTTATAGCACAGCACGGTATCCCTATACCGTGCTTTGGATTATAGAAACTCGGTTTGGTGTAATCCTGTATAATAATAGTAATACAACAGGGTCCACAATAGCAATACCAAGAGGAAATCAAAATTGCGCCGTTATTGTGGGTTAATATTGTTATTTTGATATGTGCAGTCATGCTATATCTAGTTACAGCGACCTTTCCGAACCTTCTTTTGTGGTTTTTTTTTATCGAAATGAAAAAAACTCAGAACTGCTCTTTCGACAAGTTCAGAAAATTAGTTTCAAATCCCGCCCACGTGAAATTCTATTTTTTCCTACTTTTATTTTTCCTTCTCTTTCTATTTTGTTCTTTTTCACCATCATCGTAACCTCAATGAGATTATGGCGACTTTAGGTTAGTGTTAGGATTAGTTTAGAAGGGCTTTCAGATCAGGGATTACAACATGCATGGGGAATCCCTTTCATTTTGAATTCAGGATTTAGAACCACCATTGTAATTGACTTTTTGGAGACTTGATTAGCTTAGACTAGTATTAGTTTGTCCATAGTCTGTATCTAATCTGAATAAAATATGTATCTTTTTACTTGCTTTAATGAAAAATGGCCCAATAGTTTCTCTCATGTCTTAGGCAATAGGTTCCGTTTTTACCATCGTCCCTTTAGTTAAGTGCTCATCTTCCGTGCTTCAAGAGAATATATTCATTTATAATACTCCTCATATCTTGTTTGCCTTGTACTGTATATTACTATATATTATAGCAACTATATTACAATATTTCCTTTAGACTAATGTTGACCGTTTTTCAGATTCCCCCAATAGAATCCTCATGTTAACCCCAATAAATCACTTGTAGTGTGATATTGTTTGCTGATATTTAGGGCTCCTTCGCCGACGGTACAAGAAAAAATGGGTTATCTTTTTATTTTTTTGGCGAAGAGTATGACAGGAATTCTACTATGTAAATTAAGTTTTTTTTTTCTTGCCCAAAATACATTGTTGATGTTGTAGAGTGACTGTATACATCTTCTAGACTCTATTAATCCCCAGTTTAATGTTGAAAAGTTATTGAAAGCTCGAGTTTTGCTGTTTACATTAACCCTCTACCTCACCCCTCATCAATCTCGGCTCTCCATCCCGACTCAAAGTGAAATGCTCCCCTAAATGTACTCTATCTTTTATTTTAAAAAGCTCAAAGCTCTACCTCTCACCTGTATAAAAAGGATACGCCCAAATTTGCATCCAATCTCGTTGCCCTCCACACTTGAAATGGATGATGCTTATTAGGTCCGCTATTCACGTTACGAAATTCACAGTCAACAATCAAGGTTTTCTAGAAAAGTATTGTTACTGTTGGCTTTATAATTTTTCCGGGTATCGTTAATGTGGGTTCTACTCTAAGTGGACAAAAATAATTGCGATTGCCAGCAAAAAGCGACTATTTTTCAATGAATCCATTTGACAGACATATACTTTTGTGTCTTTGGTTGTACCATAGGAACCTTATTATCCGAGCAAAGCATATCATATATATGATATGCTGTGCCTTTTCAAGTTGAGGTGGTTCATTCCCACTTGTACAATATTTGATTACCTGGGCATTTACAAAAGGAGGACAGGGGAAAGACTAGCACATATTATGCAGCGGTGATGGAGGATGATGGTGGGGGGGGTGGAGCAACAAATTTACGCGAGGAGCAACGTTGTCGGTGCTTGAAATATTAGCGATTCTTTTCTTCTCTCTTTATTTTTTTTAAGGGATCGATCTCTACCTGGGCTTTTTAAATGTTTATTCCTCGATCAATTAAACGAAAGCAGCCTGATACAATCTTTGAGCAACCTATCAACAAGAAACAACTGACGAAAGATGTACTATCAAATGGAAGCAGTAGTGACGATGTTGACGATACCGATGACAATGGCAACGATGGAAGTACCAATACCAACTTTAATCCAAACACAGGCAACAACAGTCAAGCAGGTGAATCAGTGAAGCAGCTCTCTTCTCAACAGCGACTAGTGGATACAAATAGCGACGAACCTTCTTGCATTATTTGTGGCAAATATGGGGAATATATTAACGACGAAACAGAAAACGATGTGTGCAGGTAAATCGTTCACTCCATATGAAATATTTTGTAAAGGATATGCCAATTCACCTTTTCTTTATTGTATTCAACTCAAAATAGTATGGAGTGCAAAAAAATTGATACTGATATGTCCCACCATCCTAAGCTCTCTATCGCAGCAAAGCTAGAACAGCAAGTGCAGCAGTCAAGGACCGATCATGATACCACAACCCAGACTTCGACATTGACGCAACATTTTACGGCAGAGAATGTACATGCGAAATGGACCAATTATCAGGAATCTGAATCTGTTTATACTATGACGCGTGCGCAAAGGGATGCTATACTGAAGGCTCATGACCTTGTTGTACGAGGAGGGCGACTTCCACGACCTATCACTAGTTATGATCAGTGCTATACAACTCTTGGCGACACACTCTACAACAATCTGGAAACCAATTTGGGATGGCATATGGCGACAAGTATACAGCGAATGGCAGTTCCGGTGGGTTTAGCAGGTCGTGATCTCTATGTGTCAGCACCAACTCATTCTGGCAAGACAGGCGCATTCCTTATTCCTCTGGTGGTCCATTGTCAATCATTGAATGCCATACATCGATACAAACGACGAGGAGGCCCATATGCACTGATTATTGCACCTACACGTGAACTTTGTCAGCAGATTGAAAACATCACAAAACAAATGGTGCAGAACATTCGGAACCTACGGACGGCTCTTCTGGTTGGTGGACAACCTTTAGCAACACAATTACATCGATTGAAAACTGGGGTTCAGATTGTGATCGGCACTCCTGGACGGATTTTAGACATCGCGAAACATCACCCGGCGTTATTACGACTTTTTATGGTACGTATGGTGGTCCTGGACGAGGCAGACGCGATCTTTGGATTGGGATTTGAACATCAGGTGAAAGAAATCATGGCAAGACTATCCAACAATGCTGTGCTACAAACAAGTCTTTTTTCGGCAACAATGGATGGATATAGCGAAAAGGATAAAGGCGACAGTATCATGAAAAGGAAAATGCAAGACTTTCTCAATGCACCAGTGGAAATCAGTATCCGATCTGTGGACGACGACGACGGCAACGATAACCAGAGTTGGGAAGTCGGTACGAATGGCAACGATAACAGTGGCGGTGATCTGGTTGCGGCAACATCATCAGTGCGGCAAACGGTCCTTTGGGTGGAAAACAATCGCAAGGCCAAGCGTTTACTGTCTATTCTTAGTGACCCAAAGTATTTTATGCCACCAACACTTGTTTTTGTGGACAGTCGACTGGGTGCTGAATTCTTGACAAGGGCCATACAAAAGCAAAATGGAGCATTACGGGTGGTGGCAATGCACGCTGACAAGGATCAGGACGAACGGGCGAAAATTGTGGCGGGTATTAACGATCAGCAAGGAACGGCATGGGACGTGGTGGTATCAACGAATATTCTCGCACGTGGAATTGATTTACCTTGTGTTCGGTTGGTGATCAACTATGACATGACTACAACCTTGGAAGAGTATATTCATCGGATTGGGCGTGCGGTGATTCATGGACCCTTAACGCGGAATGCGAAGGAACGACGAGGATGGGCAATCACTTTTGTCAACAAGGTATTGAAAAAAGTAGGAAGATTATTTGCTTACGACTAAACGTCTTCTTTGTCGCATAATAGGAAAATCAAAATATTTTACCCGCTTTTACAAAAATGCTTAGTCGCAAGGCACTCCATCAAGTTACACCTCTTCCGTCTCAAATGAAGAAATACCTCTGAAACGAATATTTGATAATAGTAAGGAATTGATTGAACATTGAATTTCATTTCCCACAGTATTTACTCTATACTCATCTCTTACATAGGCAGCATATACCAAACTAGATCCACAGTACTATACTGGCGGTCCAACTTCATTCGCGATCGACAGGTGACAGGGCCGTTGATATTGGGCAGGCGGCGGATATTGAATACCTGCCATGACGGGCCAAGGCACACAAAAAAAAAAGGACTCGGTGTTCGCGGCGCACATTTTACCCCTCCTTTTTTGCTTTTACCTTTTATCTTATTTATTACTGTATATTTTTTATTTTATATCTATTCTCCTTGATATTCCTTTTATTTATACTTTCTCTATCTCTTTATTGCTTGGCACAATTGGCGCCTATTAATAAACGTCCCTCTTTTTTAAATTTCCTCATCCCTTTTTGGTAACACATTCACAGTCCCCACAATATATACCTCGACTCATTTATTACTATTTGAAATCCATATATGCCACTGATCTTGTGCAAGCTGTTAGAAAACGTGATTCTTATTTTTGTTACGTCGATGGAAAGGCAATAGGCTGCAGCATGCTGACTGGAAAAAATCCAGTTACATTTACTTAGCTTTTAGAATAGCATTAGTGCATAGTCATAGCATAGTTCATTTATTAGTTTAGCTTCCCTCCCCACTTTTTTTTTTTGTTTTTTTTTTGAATACGAAATAAAGAGATCTATCATACATATTTCATCATTATATGGAATGTCTGTTAAATAGTGTAGTTTTTTTATATTTTATTTTGATAAGTGCTAGTAAAATGTAATACAAACATTATAAGAAAACACTTCATCTTGGATTCATAATTTGGGACCTTGCACAGTACTGTACAGTATGGAGTGGGTATATCCGTTCGACAAGACAGATTAAATATATGACAGACGATGTAAAATTAAAAGAAAAAAATATTTTATTCCTATATAGATATGTATAGCTACGGCGACTCCCCAATTTATGCTCGCTTATTATGCTTCATAAATTGATCTAATACTAATACTATGACACACATATAAATGTGAGGAGACTATGTGAGAGAGAGAGAGAATGTACTTTTATGTGGTGTAAATAATTTTCTGTAGAATAAACATAACTTAGGGTAACTAGTCCAATTAAAGTCCAATTAAAGAGGGTAAGCTATTCTATGATAAGTGGCAAGCTAGTCTGCAGGGAAGGGGCTAAACTAGGTCGAGTTACTCGGAAGCAAGTCCAAAGGCATCGTGAGAAAAAAACAGTGGTGTGGACAATACAAAAGGGGATGTCTAATAAAAAGGGAACGAACATGCTGATAATGTTATAAAAAGGAAGAGAGTTGAAAAGAAAAGAAGGGACCTTTTTTGTACGGGATAAAAAACCACCACCAGAACCATTGCAGAAGATATTTCAAATCCCGCACATGTGATTTTTTATTTCCTGTCTTTTTTTTTTTTTTTCCCCTTCTCTCTTTCTTCCATTTCTTTTTTTTCCGTTTATTTTTTCTTCAACATTCAACTTCTATAGGGTTATGCTGAACTTGGAATAGTGTCAGGATTAGTTTAGAAAAGGTTTCAGCTCAGGGATTACAAGCTGCATGGGGAACCCCTTTCATTTTGGATCTAGATTCTGAAGACACCATTAGTTGGGCTTTTTAGAGCTTCATTAGCTTAGTTTTGGGTTATTTTGCCCATAGTTTGTATCTACAACTGAATAAATTGTGTCTCTTTCTTTTTTTTTTTTTTTTTTTTTTTTGTTTCAACGAAAAATGTTTTATTAGTTTCATGTTCTGTACAATAGATTCATTGTTACCATGGTCCCCTGTAGATTGTTGTTGATTGTTGTTATGCTTCCATAAAAGCTATACCTTTAGTCTTTTGTATGTCTTCTACTACCCATTATATTAGCTCCTATATTCCATTTATCCATTTAGATTAGTGCTGACTGTTCTTCATATCTCACTTTAGTTTCCCTTATGTTTCTACCAACAGATCCTTCCTACCGTTAAATCCTTCGTACAATGAACCCATCTCACTCTAATTTAGTGTATATTATTTGCTCTTCAATAAAATATGCCTCCTTATAAACAATCCTCTAACCCACTTGAAAATGAACAATGCCGCTATTGTAAATGTCTTGTAAGTATCCTACCAGGATCTTGCTCTCTAACTCACCCACTAAGACCAAGGTGCTGGCTAGCGGCCTTAAACCATTTACTTACTAGTACGTTTTGCTGTACGCATAGCCCCTCCCCTATAGAGTATTTGCACTTATCTATGACCACTTGCCTCATCTTTAATCCCATTTATATCTTGTAGATTAGTACCTTTCCCACTATAGCTAATTATAGCGTACTGTTTTACTCTTCTCATATACATGCATATATATATCCCTAATGTATCATTCCTTCCCTTTTATACTACTTGTTTGTTTCGATTACTCGTTTCCCGCCCTTCCCCTACAATACATATATCTTATTATTATTATCTTCAAGAAACACATTCAACAAAAGTACGATAAAATAAACCCTTTTTGAAATATTTTTCATTTGTGTCATTCGTTTTTGTTATCATTTTTACCATGTCCTTTCCGTTATAACGCAAAGCACACACGTATATATATCGTATATTCAGGCTGGATCAATCAATAAAACCTTTTGACTTTTGATGATCACGTCTCTTATATATAAAAAAGGAATCAATGATTTCATTGACAATTCTGACTTTATAAACCTGATGCAATTATGTTACACGTATCTGACTTGTTTTTAATTGATCATTCATGACGAATCATTATTATGGCTGGGCTGTGTTCAATTAAACTCTTCCAAACTTTCTAGACAAAGAATCATGACTGTGGTGCAGTTTGGCAAGAACGTAAAATAAACTTTAACTGGTGCCATTCTTTCGTTTTCAATATTCAATTGCACACTCCCAAAAAAAAAAAAAAAAAAAAAAAAAAAAAAAAAAGAAAGCAAGCTCTACTGGGTCAAAGAGGATGATTATTGATGAAATCAGACAATCCTGCCATTTTGAATCGAAATAAGTATTCCTTTAGGGCTTGACTGACTACATTTTGGGCTTGTTTATATATATATATATTATTATTATTATTATACCACATGCATTAAAAATAAGGAACTGGATATATACAACATGTTTAGTCTAGAGGAGGTTGCGCCGGTGGAATGGCCCAAGTTGATTACTATGAGTATTTGAGTGGGCTACATTTCGTATAAGTGATCTAAGACTGTCAACCAATCCCTGGGTCTTTAGTGGGGAGAAAATAATCATAGTGGGATAACTATAGAAAGCAAGTGTTTAGTGAGACACACGCAAGACAGCTGAATAGTGACAATGTTCATTATCAAATAAGTCAGATGGTTTTTTCTAAAAAGACGTTTTATTGAAGAATTAATAGTATATACTACAGTAATGGTATGCGATGTTTACTATAACGAAGGGAATCTATTGGAGGTAGAATGAATAAGACTATTTTGATAACTGGGAAGCTGTCATCACCAGTTTAAAGGAACAATTGGAAATTGGAAGCTAATACAATGTACGGTACAATGAATGAATGAGGAAGACTAAAGGACATATTTATTGGGAGTTTAACAATTCAACTAAAGGGCGATGGTAAAAAAGGGATCTATTGCACGAAACATGATTGAGCTACTGTGACATTTTTCATTGAAACCAGTAAAAGGAGACATATTTTATTCAGATATAGATACAAACTATGGACAAACTAACACAAAACTAAGCTAATGAAGGCTCCAAAAAGCCCAACTAATGGTGTCTTCAGAATCTAGATCCAAAATGAAAGGGGTTCCCCATGCAGCTTGTAATCCCTGAGCTGAAACCTTTTCTAAACTAATCCTGACACTATTCCAAGTTCAGCATAACCCTATAGAAGTTGAATGTTGAAGAAAAAATAAACGGAAAAAAAAAAGACAGGAAATAAAAAATCACATGTGCGGGATTCGAAATGTTTTCTGTGGTCCTCCTGGTGGTGGGGAGTTATTTTTTTTTTTTGTGCAAAAAGGTACCCCTCGTTTGTTTTGCGTTTCTTTTCTTACAATAATCAACATAGTGTAACATCGTCAATGCAATGGTTCTCTCCTCATGACTTTAAATCGGCGCCATTTATATTATCGGCATCATGGCTGTTCTTTCCTGTTGATACCGCCGCAGTCAAGATGAAGTAATTCGGTCTTACCCCCCTTCGCTTATAGTAGTTTGTCACATACTATAGCTTACCCTCTTTGATTGGGCTAGTTTATTATACATTATATTTATTCCACAACAGGATATACACATCCCAGACTCACCCACTCATACCCTAGACGCCTCTATCATTAGACTACATAGCTTAGTTTAGATGGCATACTTTATATCTGCATTTGAATAAAATATGTCTTGTTTTTTGACCTTTAAATTGTTTCTCATACATTTAGTTTGTTCTGTCCGTACTCGTCTTAAAAAATAAGGGTGAGAGATTTCTTGAATGGGTTAACAAAAAATGGTTGTGGTAAATACATGAAAAAAGTTAGTGAAGGATGCATAAAAATGCAACAGTTGAGTGTACTGGAAGATATCTAGTTAGCCCGCATAAACATTTCCTCTCTTTTTTTTTTTTTTTTTTTTTTTGGTTAATAGACGTATCATTGTTGCAATTCCTAGATCCCTCAGCCAAACCGACCAGCTTCAAATACAGAAGGTTTTTTCATTTTTTATCATAAGGACAAAAATCCTTTAACTACATAGCTACTTTATTATCCTGTTATGCGGTCAAACAACTTATTGTCAAGTAAAACTAATAACATACGCATTTTTCATAAGAATTGTTTATGTTCCTACTGAATTACAAGATATCAGCAAAACCAATTGACAAAAACTACTGATTTTTCTTAAAGACATTAAAGATATAAAATATCACACAGGTGAGTATATATAAACTCATCAACATGCCTATTGTCAAGTCATCAACGGAATTTTAAATGATGTATCAATAAAAAAAAAAAAGTAAAGGTTGGAGATACAATGTCAAGAATAATATATAAATATATTACCCATAAATGGCTACAATAAAAATAGAGAGACAAGATATCAAAAAGAAAAACAATCATTATTTTCATAAAAGTTCATTCACTGCAAGACAAGTGATGATAGGCTTAAAATGTTTATTTTGAGTATAAAAATTGTGAAGAATAAAACTAAAAACTACAAACTAAAAAAGTACTATTCTACAGGGGATAAAAGACGGATCAGAGGTAGTTTTGAATAGTACAGCTACCACCTTCGTAAATATCGACCTTGGTCATACGATGTTGCTTATCCAAGGATTGATAGTTCTTTTGCTTGTAGATATAGAAATCAATATGGTGACCACCAAAGGACCATGATTGATCATTGACGAGAGCACAACCATTGTGTTTCTTGTTGGTACCAGGGAGAGACCAACCGACTAATTGAGGAATGTAGACCTTGGTACCCATTTTCAAATCGTTGGAGGCGATAGTGACATAGGGACGTAAGGGAGAGCCATTTGAAGTCAAACCATAAGGATCATCTTTCTTGTCCACTTCTTCGAAGCACTTGTAGTTGGAGCACGAGCAACCACCGAGATTCACAATCTTGGAACCAAGGAGCCCGGAACCTTCCATTACCAATCTGGGAAATATGTCAAATAAAAAGAAAAAAAAGTGGTAAGTACCACGACATCAACAAAACGAAAAAAAAAAAATGATGTTTCTGAACTTACGCATCGCCATAGTCTTCAGACACTTTGCCAAGGGATTCACCAGAGCATGACTTGATAGTGACCTTTTTGCCACCAGTTTTGTATGAGTCAGGGGTTGCAATCCAATAATAAGTGAACGCGGTATTGGTTTGAAGCTTGGTGCGCTTTTCCTTCTTGTCAGAGGAAGTGGAGGGACGTTTCTTGTTGGATTTCTTGGGAGGTACTTTTGAGCCGAGTTGGGAGACTTTTCCAGAGACATCATCATCACTTTTACCGCCGGCTTTGACACAGTAAGATTTGCCGTTGTCGATGTTATCGCAAGAGCCACGGTGTACGTTGGGGTTCAAATCGTAGAAGGTGTTCAAGCTAATGCCATTGGATTTTGCGAGCTTTTCACAAGTGTCAGAGCTAGTGGCTAATAATATAACGAGCATACAAGTCAATCATTAGTAAATGTAGTGGATAAATATTTTCGGTTATTGGTGTTGCAATTTTTTTCGTCTTCTTCTCGGGAAGAGCACTTACCTTTTTGAGTTTTGGCACAACCACTGGAGGAAGAAGAGGAATCATCAGAATCTTTGTCAGAAGAACCAGAGCCAACTTCGACACAGTATTTCTTTCCATTGTGCAAATTGGAGCACTTGTGATCAACTTCATTGTTCCATTCATAGAATTGATCAAGTTTGATACCATACTTCTTGCTAAGATTGATACAGTTATCACTTCCGCTAGCTTTAATAAATCAAAAAGACAATTAAAAAAAAAAAAAAGTGAGACACGATAATAATGAAAAACAATGATATTCATACCAGTGTGATATTTGGCACATTCAGCGCGTTTGGCCAATTGAACGAAAGGTTCAGGGATAGAGCCAGCGTGCTCGTCACGTTCAACAAGTTCAAAATCGACTTCGGGAACGGATTCGTCACCAAATGGAGCGAGATAATAGTCAGAATAAGCTTGGGGAGCATATGCAATATCATCGGTATCGGCTGTGTTTTGAGCTGAAACGAATTGGGCAGTAGCAAGGACAAAAAGTCCAAGAGTAGATAAAGTAGGTAAGTGCATTCAGGTATTTAAAAAAAGGGGTGAGTTGCTGGAAGTAATGTGCTGAATACGAGTTTGTGAGATGGTGATAATCAACGGAAGATGACCGCTGAAATTGAGTTTTTGGGTAAGAAGAATGAAAGGAAGGGGGCAAACTGGGTGAAAGAAATAAAAAAGAATGAGAAAGAAAAAAAAAAAAGAGAGGTCAGAATTTCAAAAAGTAAAATTTATTTGAAAAAGTCGTGGAACAAGCGGAAGTTTAAATAAAATAAAAATTTCAGTTACACCAACTAGATTGCATTGCTTGTTCCTTGTGTCAAGGTACTTTCTTCGATTTCCATTTTACTCTATGATTGCCCATTGTAAGATTATATATATATATATATATACGTATATATATTGAAGTGAATCTGTCGATCTATCATTTTGGTGAAAATATACAAATGTAAGGTTTTTCCTTTTCTTGGACACAGCAGATGATCTACCATTGTTGGTAGGTTCATACATACATATATAAATAAATAAATAAGTAAATAAGCAAATACGAATGATCTCTTCACTGCTTTTGGTATCTAACAAGTTCTATTTTCTACGATTTAATCAAGCAAAAGACTATCAAAAAGGGTAACGCATGCTCTCGATAACCCGGGATTTTAATCCTCGATTCGATAGCCGAAATGAACAACTATTTCCATGTGTCACTGCAATATGAAAATAAGCTCGTGGAATTGTAAAAAAAAAAAAAAAAGGTCAAAGTTGTTGGAATTCTGTTATATCATTGGTCAAGATATATTGCCTACTCAATCATATCCATCTTTTATGGGTGATATGAGAAAAAAAAGAACGATACGTTGCAATTGAAGATCTTATTACTGTCACTACGGTGGTCCCTTATTTTCCAAGTCAAAACAACGGGTTACATTTTTCATCTAAACTATGTACTAAATCTTTATGTATACTACTTCTTCTGGGTTGCTTCTAGCGTGCTTATTTAGTATTCAAGAGGTATCATATAGTACGATTTCATCTAAATTGATAGTAGTGCATGAATCAGTATGCTCATTCGAAACCTGCCCTATAAAGTTTAAACGTTTTTTTTTTTGCAATCAAAGTAACCATTTTTGCAGAATTGCCCTGAAAAGGTGGTTTCACTACCCCAATCTGAGTAAGTGTCATTTTTCTTCCGTAGTACTATATTTTATCATGATGGATAAACGCATTTTTGTCTTTGTATTCAAAAGCTCCACATTTATTTTCATAGGAAAATATATATCCATCGTATTATTTAACTTACACTAATAGTGCAACGTACATGCTATATTTGATAGTGGAGTGAGCCTCTAGTCCACAAAAAAAAACAAAAAAACTTTCAACTGTGATCTCAAGCTGTAGTTTTCAGTGTCCGTCTTTGACTATAACTCAAAATTCACCTCCTTGGCTTTCTCTCCTTTTCGCAATAATACCGCTTATTATCATCACGTTACTAACGCGGATAAATTCAATTCGTAGCAATTATTATGAAGGATTTTTCTACGCTAAGCTGTACAATACTAGACATACTGATTTTTTACTTTTTTACTTTTTGATATACTGTAGTCCCTGTTTCCTTCAAACACGATCTCCATACATGCATCACTTTAATACAAAAAGCAATAAGTCAACTATACTCAAGTCATTGTTTTTATATGTTGATGGCCCTGACAAGAAATTCGTTAGGGCGGTGTTTCAATATGGAATTGGGCAGATTGGTCGGCTTGTTTTTTTTTTTTTTTTTTTTTTGCGCCCTTGCTTTTTTCCCTTGAACTCTACACAAAAATGACGGTTTCCATTTTACGACACTATTCAACGATAACAGCACAAAAGACCACTCAATTACGAACGACACAACTTACTCTAGCATTGTTGAAGCCAGACATATGTGCTGATAAATCATTGATACCCAAGATCCAACACACCATGGCTGAACATCAACTTGACATTGTCCAGAGTCGAGATGTATTGTGGACTGAACAAGAAGCTGGTCGCTTTTACGCCGAACATGAAGGAAAATTCTTTTACCATCGACTTTGTGGATACATGACTAGGTAAAGAAAATAAAAACTTTTTCCCTTGAATGCTGTTGTATTTCTTTACCAATTTGTCCATTTTTGACGTGCAGTGGACCCTTCCAAGCGTATATTTTATCCTCATCCGATGCCATAAAAAAATGGAGAAGTTTGATTGGACCTACACATCCTGTCCGGTAAAACAACAAACAACTGTTGCGTGATAAAATAGATAGATATTCATTGTTTTTTTTTTTTTTTTTTTTTTTTTTTTTTTTTTTTTTTTTTGGTCACCAACTTTGTAGGGCAAGGATTCATCAACCCGATACTTTGCGTGCTTTATACGGACTAACAGATACAAGAAACTCATTCCATGGATCAGGTAAGTCCTTTATATCTAATTGGGGGGTTTTTTTTTAATTACTAACGGTGTTTTATAGACTCGGATGATAATGCACGCCAAGAAATTCAATTCTTCTTCCCTGATTTTGATATGAATTCATTCTTTGAACAACATAAACTTCATCGTCAATAAAATATGCATTGGAGCTCCTGCACTGTACAACATTGTTCTTTTTTGCTATTGTGTTTTGTTTGGAGGTGTTTGAATGATATTATGTGCGTGAAATGGAAAGAGCTATATTCGGTAAGTCGTGGTGGAGGGGTTTTTTGTTTTGTGTCGGGGAGTTTGGCATGATATGATCTTATATCATAATTCATACCGTTTTTACTTCCCTTCTCGTTCTTTATTTAACTTTCTTGCTTTTTTATTTTTATTTTTTTTATCAAGCCCTTGACGATATTATGGATCCCGAATAGTAAATATGCATAGAAGCTGGACAATATTCAGTATAGTAATTCATCTCCTGTTTTTTTAATTAATTAATTGTAGTGACTATCTCCTCAAGATATTGCTGATTGGTGATTCGGGTGTTGGGAAATCATGCATGCTACTCCGGTTTGCTGATGATACATTTACTGACAACTACATATCGACGATAGGCGTTGACTTTGTAAGTATTGACTTTTTTTTTTTTTTTTTTTTTGGAGGGATTGTTCAACCACTGACTATACTTGTTATTGCGCACTTTAGAAAATACGAACAATTGAATTGGAAGGGAAAATAGTCAAACTGCAAATAGTAAGTTTATATCCTCTGCACATTTTATTTCTATGGCTATCATATTTTTTAACAACGGCTTTTTTTTTGCCTGCAATATCTGCAACGTACTATATAGTGGGACACTGCTGGTCAGGAAAGATTCCGTACCATTACTTCTTCATATTACCGAGGTGCACATGGGATTATTGTTGTATATGACGTGACTGATCCGGATTCCTTCAACAATATCAAATTATGGCTCAATGAAATTGGTAGATATGCATCTGAAGGTGTCAACAAGTTACTGATCGGAAACAAGAATGACCTAACAGATCAAAAAGTAATACAAACTGAACAACTCAAGGTAAGAGAATTAAATAGAAAAGCAAATAGTTTATGAATAATTAACACTCTACGGTTTAATATCACAGGAATTGTCTGACACACTGGGTATACCATTCTTGGAGACGTCTGCAAAGGAATCTGTCAACGTGGAAAAAGCCTTTTTGTCGATGGCCAAACAAATCAAGGAAACAATGGGGGCAGCAATACAAAATCAAGAACAGCAACAAAAATCTTCGGTATTTATTGGGCAAGGAACTTCAGTTGGACAAAACCAAGGTGGAGGTAGTGGATGCTGTTGACTAGCGTATATATTGATAGCACAACGTTTATAGTGTAGGCGTTTGAAATAAAAAACCAAGCGAAATTCATGTGCGTACAACGATATTGTTCGTTACACCACCTCTCCACACTCACTGATCTCTTTTGTGCTTTTTGATTCTTTCGCTCCATTTTTTTTTCTTTTTATTTCACATCTTTTTCATTCTTTTACAAACTTCTTCCTTCCTTTTTGGTCCTTCCTTCCTTCCTTCCTTACCCCTTCCCTTCCTGTCGATTTTACTATCATGCGAAACCCAAACTTGGACCCAAAGGTATTGATTGTTGGCGGAGGTAAGCAAGAAAAATATACTTGTGTTCTTTGTCAGTCAGTAGAAGCTTAATATTCAATTTTTATTTCATTTTGTCTTTGTCCAGGACCTGTTGGACTATTTACCGCTTTGAAACTCTGCCAATTGGACGTGCCCATTCGAATCATAGGTATAATGATAAAAATTTATTGAAGCCAGATGTACGGATCAAACCAACACACTTTCTCTATCCCTCCTTTTTTCTAGATGAATCACCAAAAAACCACCAACTATCAACGTGTTTCGAACCAACTAGCCATCCCACTCTTCTATCATCCTCCTCGTCCTCATCGTGCCGTCCCTATGATTGTCTCGGTGCTATTCTTCTGCTTTCACCCAGGGCGCTTCAGCTATTACAATCCGTCGACCTTTTTGATGATGTCATGGCGCATGGTGTCAAGCATTGGCAACTTCAAATATATTCAAACACTTCTGCAACACCAGTTCCAGCACCATTTACGGCAGCAGCACCATTATCTACAGCGACACCAACAACTACCTTTGACGCAACAGTACTGCCACCCGATGCCGTATATTCTTACAAACTATGGGAAAATAAGGCAACCGATCACAACTTTTGTCTGTCTATCGAACAATCACAATTATGTCAACTATTGGAAACGGCTCTATTTAAAAGATACAATATTCCAGTCGACTATGATTGTCAATTGGTGGATATTCAGTATGGGGGTGGTCTGGAAAACACTGTGTTTATGGAAAATGAATTCGATGCTGACTTCTACTTGGGCGGTGACCGGATGAATGCTATGACGACTGCTGACACCACTATCAATTCAACGATACAGCCCATCATTGCAACCATAAAGCATCAACAACAAGAACAAAGCTATCAGCAAAATTGTATTCAAGTTTGCCAGACTCAATTCTTGCTGGTGGCTAATGGAAAATCAAGTATTGTGCGACGAAAACTAACAGGTAAAGTTTATTCTCCATAATTGGATGTTATCTTTAGTGTTTGTACTTTTTTTATTAAATTGAAAAGCTTATTTTTTTTTTTTTATTCTTTTTTAACAGACAAATTCCAAGTAAGGCAGCATGATCAATATTGGCGCCAACGAATGCAACGTCAACCCTCATTAAAAAACGCTTCTGCTTGCAAGAATACCGTGGCCATCGTTGACAATGAAGGTCGTCCATTTTCTTATTCTCTGGTCGTCAAAATGAAGACAAATTATCCTGAACTCAAACCCATATCCATTGTGACAAAATCAGAAGGCACGCTTATCTTATTAGGTATGGGTTAAAAAAAACATGTGTGTGTAAATATGGGTGTAAATGTTACTTGCTAGAAACTGATATTTTTATTATTATTTTGTACCACCACTTTCTTTGGAATCAAAACTCCGTCTACAGTGCACAACAATTATGCCTCAATGATGGTTCAGCAAAAGAAAGGCTCAATGAAAGAACCACTCCCCTTGGTCAAAACCCAAAAGCTTGTTCAAAAACTACTCCAACCTTATGATATTGAATTCTTGGATACATGTGACTATTATTACTTCACAGGTAAAAATAAATAAAGAAAACTAGGGATGCAAATCATCAAGCTATGTGACACCCCACTAACATCATATTTTATTTAGATTCGACGTTTTCTTCAACTACTGGATTCGATGCACCCAATATGGATAGTCGACTATTTTTTGTGGGGGATGCTTCTCATGAAACCCACCCTCCTGGTTGGATCTCACCTGACATGGGATTTGAACAAGCAATCAATTTATGCTGGAAATTAAAACTGCATATGCAACATCGAAGCACGCCGCAATTACTGGACACCTACTACACTGAAACTCAAATCAAGAAAAAGGATGCATCGATGGCCTCAAATGTGTTACTTCGTCTCCTAAACGATTCTATTTCTATTACGAAAGGCGGTGGTATGGCCAAGCTACTCCAAGGTCATCGCCATTGTTTTATTGGTGGTATGCTTCTGGAAAACAATGTCTTGAATCTCAAATGTCCCCAAACTCGGAAAGTGCAACGTGGATCAGTGGGAACATTGGCTCCGAACGCTAGGTTGAAGCCGTATAATCTCAGTCAGCTTCTGACACAGCAAACCAATCATCAGTACACCAAATCACCATCATTAGCACTACAACCACATGACAAGGACAACAAAATACGAAAACATCTTCCGTCAGATCTATTATCAACTAACAATGATTCCCGCAGTCAACAAGAGGACCAAGGTGCCACCACCAAGTTGAAATTTTTACGTGGTCTATTTGCCTTCCCCAGTAGTAAAAAAAACCAACCACTTACTTCTTCATCAGTAAGCACTACAGCATCATCAACTGTTATAGCACCAACAAACGACAAATGGAAAGGAATCCGAGCAAATCACTATCATCTTTGGGACCAGTTACCATCACACATTGGCGTTGCTTCATCTCGACCTACTTTTACAGTAATTGTACTTTGCGGCTCACTTCTAGATCACAATTCCATTGCGGCTCTGCGGAAATTGAAAAAGCACCTTGATCAGTCAAACTCATTTTTACGCTCCTTTGAATACCCATCTCATCAATACTCGCAGCAGCAACAGCAACAGCAACCATTAAGTCAGTCAAAATCAACACCAACTCATGGGTCAAGATCTCTCGCCAACATCAGTAATACAACGGCTTCTTTTTACTCCGGAATGCCAATGCCATCAGTACCCCCATCAAAGACTCAACCTCAACCTCAACCTCGTCGATCTGAATCCTCCTCATCCTTCTACTCTGTGAAAAGCAGCAACAGCAGCACCGACGAAAGTATGACCAACGATTCCCAATACCAAGTACGTCGCGATAGTCATGGAACCAGTTTAAAAAGTCCTCAGTCCTCAATATTTACGCGCTTCTCCACCACCTCCAGCACAGATAGATATTCTATGGCCACTACCGTCAGCAATAGTAGCACTATATCAAACACTAATTCGCCACCACCACCTGTCCCTCCTCTCCCTCCTTCAGTAGAAAAGAAATACGACGATACGTTGCCCAAAATTATCATCAATCATACACAAGGACACAGGAATCACCACCAACGTCATCGTCGTCACCTTTATTTTCTTTTATTTGTCTGACCACATCTACCAAATCGGAGTGTTCCCGGTTTTTATCTGAACAAACCCCCTATTCTCTACACCAACTGTTTCCCTTTGGCTTAACAAAAACATTTCTGGATCACGATCAGCAAGCCCATCAATTGTATGCTGTTAAGGACCACAAACCAACCTTAATCATCATTCGACCAGACGGCTATGTCGGTGCTCAAATGGCCATCGACGGTCCCCATTTGCATGAACTGGACCGGTATTTCGATCAATTTTTATTACCTGTGGTTGATTTCTCATCTGCTGCAGCAATAGTAGCTGATGACTATTGCCTTTGAAAATTAACCTTCTCCCCTCATTTAGTTTTAGTTCTTTTTCCTTTACATTTTATACAGTTTGTACACTTTTTACTTTTCCATCCATATATTTAATTTGTTTTTTTTTACTCGGTATTTATCCTCCCTCCCCTCCCCTTTTTTTTTTTTTTTTTTTGATTATCTTATGGCTATAGTAATCTAGTGTTGTCAAATAAAAAAGTTTATTACACGCAATCTGAATCAATGTCTACAGTTTTTTTTTTTTTTTTTGATTATATTATGACTATCGAAATGTAATGTCGTCAAATAAAAAGTTTATTATACGCAATCTGAATCAATGTCTACCGGGTTTTTTTTTGTTTTGTTTTGTTTTTTATATGAATTTGTCTTGTATTATTTTATTAATTAATTATCATGATGATAATCTGTGGATAGATGTAGCAAACGACGTAGTATCCTCAATATACACATAATAAAACTGTTTTTAATTAGGAATCCTATCTACCATCATATCGACTGTAGATTAATTTATCATTATGATATGAACTTGTTATACATATAGGAGCATTATGTCTTCATTGGGAATCGCTATGCAATTTGAATCAATGTCTCTCTTTTTTTAACATATATTGACCGACGTCAAACATGTAATCGCTGAATATTTTTGAAAATCACAAAAAAAAAGCATCACATCTGGCTGCCATCTCTTCATTCTTCTGTAAATGTTTTTTCCAAGTAAATAAAAAAACAACAAACAAACAAACAAATAAACAAGGAGAAATAAGCATTTTATTAGGTAAAGAAGACGGATAGATCAATAAGGGAGAGGGACTGTACAAAACAAGGAAGGATGCTATGTTATTGACGGGGGGAGGGTTGACTATACTAAATGGATCGTCACTAATAAACAATTAAAAACCATAGCATGCGACTATTCAAAAAAAAACAAACAGAAAGACGAGCATCCGACTCATCCAACGGTAAAGCCAAGAAAGAAAAGTCAGCCAGCGATCATCATGCCAAAGGCCTAGCACCAAAATCATCCGAATCATTCTGGCAGCACCGCCGCACACGCACATTTGCCATCATATCCGTGACAGTTGTCGCCATCATCCTGATAGCCATAGTTCCGATCATCATTGTCCAACAGCTCCAGCAACAGCATGTCGGCCAAAGCAATCATCATGCCCCGGCATCACCAACTACCCCGTCAACAAATAACAGCACTAATAGCACTAATAACACCAGTCCTACCAGCTCCAGTAACACCACTAACTCCACCAACACCCCTAAGCCACATCGCCCCAACCCGTACAATGATTCCGCACAAGCTAACCCGCACGTACCCCCACTAAATCAAGATTTCCACTACATCAAGACACCTGTTCGCGGCATCAACCTTGGAGGCTGGCTTGTACTTGAACCATTCATCACCCCCAGTCTTTTCGAGCAGGCCCCAGACACCACCAAACCAGAGAAAGAACGATACGACACCAGCGACCGAGTTGCCGTGGATGAATGGACATTATGTCAACGGTTGGGGCCCACCAAAGCCAAAAAAGTGCTAGAACATCACTACGACACCTTTATCAAGGAAGCCGATTTCAAAAAAATACGTGAGATGGGGTTCAATCATGTGCGCATCCCTATTGGCCATTGGTCGATCCGGCCCATGGCCCATGAACCTTTTGTCCCCCGTGTCTCTTGGACTTACCTTATCCGCGGCATCCAGTGGGCAAGGAAGTATGGCCTGCGTGTCATGGTTGAGCTACACACTGCGCCAGGATCACAGAATGGTTGGAATCATTCCGGTCGATCGGGTGACATCCGGTGGTTGAATGGTGAAGACGGTGAACGCTATGCGAATGAGACCATGGAAGTTGTCAAGGATATCGTTACATTTTTCAATACGAATCCTAAAGATGCGCAAGATTATGATGATGATGATGATGAAAATGACGTTAGTATGAATAGCACGCAATCAAGCCGCAACAACACCTCTGCCGTCTCTGGAAACAAATGGTCCCATGTTGTCCCTATCATTGGTGTTTTGAACGAACCTGCTATGATGGAAATCGAGGATGAGCCTGTCAAGCAATGGTATCGCGATTCCGAAGCTGCCATCCGTAAGATCACAGGACACAAGAAAGGACCCGTCTTGTCATATCATGATGGTTTCCTGGGATTATCGCCATGGAAGAATTTTTTCAAAAAGTTTGATCGTGCATTTTTAGGTAAGAAAATAATAATAAAAAAAAAAAAGGAAATAACCCCAAAAAAAAAAAATCATATTATGCGAATTTTCAAACGTCGGCCTTTTTTTTTTTTTGACACGTAAATAGAAACTCACATGTACTTGATTTTCGATCCAAACTTGGTTTACATGGAAAGAGAAAAACAAGCGGCTTTTCCATGCAATACTTGGCGCTCCATGCTTGCAGATGCTAACAAGGGCATAGCACCGACAATGGTGGGAGAGTTTTCTTTTGCCACTAACGACTGTGGTAAATACTTGAATGGCGTTGGTTTGGGAACTCGATATGAAAACACGCTGGATGGCGGCGGCGAGTCCGAATGTGATGATTGCAACTGCACCAAAATCGAAAATTGGCGTACATGGTCGTCGAGTTATCAGCATTTTTTGAATACATTTGTCCAACATCAGATGGATGCCTATGAAGCGGGTGTCGGCTGGTTCTTTTGGACTTACAAAACTGAAAAACATATCAATCCTCATTGGGATTACTTGCTTGCTTGGGAGAAAGGCTGGGCTCCCAAAGATGTAAATCAGCGTGCATTTTCATGTGACAAGCTATAGTCCGTTTATTTTTATTTTTTATTTCGATTTCTTTACATCTTAAAACATTTCTCTATATAATTCCAAAAAATAAAAAACATATTGTTTCTATTTCTCTTGATATCTGTAATGCGTAGAATATAAAATATGGTATGGCACAATTCAGCAAGAGCGTAACCAAAAGAAAAAACAAGGTGGCTCAAACTAAAAATATCTTCCAGTGCGTTTTCAATCATCATCATATTTTCATGCGCTCATCACTATTATTTTGGTGCGCCCTTCACTGTCTTTTTTTCATATATCCACCAATGCCATTTTGAAATCATTCAAGAAATTTCATTTACATCTTTTTATTGAAGACCAGTGTATATGTATGCATGCAGTAGATGAAGCACTGAGCACGCTTATTGGCCGAAATTGCCTCACTATTGTTTTCTGCAATCACAATTATTACAGAAAGCTGGTGTATTAACTCAAAACACAAAACAAACATATGAAATGCAATATAAGAGGAAATGGTAAACTATATTTTATTCAGATGCAGAGATAACCCATGACAACAGAACTAAACTATGTGGTCTTATGATAGTGCCATGACACCTATCTAAATGTGAGGAGTTTAGGGGTGTATGTGAATGAATGTGGAGTGTATAAGTGTGGGAGTTTATTGCTGTAGAATAAACATAACTTCAGATAAACTAGCCCAACTAAACACGGTAAGTTATTCTACGGTGACTGACAAACTTTTCTACAGTGACTGCGGGGGCAAACTAAACTAGGTCGAAGTGATTCGTCTTGTCTGCAAAATTATCAAGAGAAAAAAAAAAAAACATTAAATCTGCTAATTTTTGCATGGTGGCACTTACTTTCAAGAGATGAGGCTCACCGTGTTGATGATATTGTATGGAGTTGATTGTTTAAAAAAAGACGGTATCCGTTTTTGCATCCTCCATAAAAAAAAAAATCATTTCAGATCCCGCCCACGTGAAATATTTATTTTCCCTCCCACGCCTTTTTTATTTTTCGCTCTCTTTTCTTTTTGGTTTTTTTTTTTCTTTACCATTCAACTTCTACGGGGTTGTGATGGACTTAGAATAGTGTCAGGACTAGTTTAGAAGCGGGTTCAGCTCAGGGATTACAAGATGCATGGGGAAACCCTTTCATTTTGGATCTAGTATTTTGAATCACCATTGCTTGGGTTTTTGGAGCATTAGTAACATCGTTTGGAGTTAGTTTGTCATAAGTTGTACCTACAACCAAATAAAACATGTCTCTTTTTACCTGATTAAATGAAAAATATCCCGTTACTCTTTCTCATATCTTGTGTGCAATAGATCCCTTATTTACCATCGCCTCTTTAGATTAGTGTAAACTGTTGTGATTCTTTAATAAAAATTATCTCCTTAGTCTTTCTTATGCCTCCTACTATACATTATATTAACTACTAGTTCAAAATAATACCATTGGAATAGTTTTGACCTTTCTTCAAATCTCACTTTAGTCTTCCTCATGCTTGCACTAACCGATCTCTCTAAGTGAAGCCGTTGTTACAGTGAACCCATCGTTGTTAGTTTTAGTATCCATCAATATGATTCAATAAAATATGTCTTTTTCACTTACGATAATATGATCCATCCAATTAAGAGCAATGTCCCTATTGTAGCAGTTTTGTGAATGCCCTACTAAACACTTGTTCCCCACGTCACCCATTATGACTATTTTTCTTTTCCCGTGCTCCAGGAACAGGTTGATAGTCTTAGATCACTTGCTATTAAAAGATATATATATATATATATACATCTTCGTGATTAACCTTACATATTAATATAGATCGTGTTGTGCATGTAGCCTCCACTATAGGGTATTTTACACTACTTTTCTCTATTATCTATAATAGCTTGTCCCACTTCCCTGAGGCCTAGCGATTGGTTAACGGTTCTAGGTCACATCAATATGAGACAATACAATTCATATCAATCAACCTATACGTTATAAGGCCGAGCATTGCACACTCCTCGTCAAAAAGTATAGAATAAAAATCCCTCATTTTTCCGACTGTTGTCGTCGTCATCGGGCGCCCCCAATACAGGAAAAACACAATAAAAACAATAAAATCCCCCCCCAAGGAATTACCCTGCAGACGTAGTCCTCGTCGGCAAACGTATACCAAAAACGCGCTACAAATAATCTATTAGAAGTACCATGCGGGAATATAAAAAATGGTGAACATAATTGAAAGGGTCGATTGTAAAGATGGTTCTAATATACTATATAAAGAATGAGAAAGACGGTGTGGGTATACGTTTTTTGAAACGTGACAATTATCAACACTAATTAAAAGGAGCTGGCGATAGTAAAAACAGGAAACTATTTCACACAAGACATGAGAATGATGATTGAAAAATTTTATCATTGAAGTATGTAAGAAGAGACTTATTTTATTTAGATACTATAAACGACGAGAAATCTAAAACTAAACTATGTAAGCTATTGAAGGTTCCGAAAAGGCAACTAATGGTGGTTCTAAATCATGAGTTTAAAATCAAAGGGTGTTCCCATGCTTCTTGTAATCCCTGATCAGAAAACCCTTGTAAGCTAATCTTAACACTAATCTAAGATCACCATAACCTCAAAGAAGTTGAATGATGAAGAAAAGAAGGAAGAGAGCGCAAAAAAAAAAAAAAAAAAAAAAAAAAAAAAATTGAGCGAAAATACAATCCACGTGTGCGGGATCTGAAATCTTCTCTGTGTCCTCTTGCTCAACTGCAGTTTCTGTCCATTTCGCTCGATAACCTTTTTCATTTAGCTAAAAACATACAAACACATACAAACACATACACACACACACACACATATATATATATATATTAAAGAAGGTTCCATTCATGTCTTGCTAGATATAGCATGGCTACCGTATCAATTGATTTTCTGCAAAATAAAATAAAATAAAAAAGTTTATTCATAATAGGATATTCGCAAAAGAAATGAAAAAGAGGTAGTGGGGAGGGAGAGATAACTATACTACAATGGCTATGAGATATGAGAGGGAAAGAGAGAGAATATGCTATGAGATGAAAGGATAAAATAAAATATCAACCACGTTTTCGGAATGCAATGGGGTGATCCGATGCCGGCAAAGAAAAACTTCGTAGGTGGCCCACCAAAGAGAACGCGCCATGCTCATCCATTTTTGAAGATGTTGCTGTCGAGTTTGAAGAAGAGGAAGAAGCAACAGGATCGCGTTTGGAAGTAGTCGTTGAATGCGATGAATCCATGGTAGGTTCTGCGGAAAACGAGTGTGCCGTCCTCAATGGATGATAGTGCGTCGTTGTTGTCTTTGTTGTGGCAGTAGACGAAATGGGCATCATCATGATCGGTTGTTGTTGTTTACTTTGAAAATCATCCTCTCCTACACCACCATAATCTGATTTTCGTCGCTGCTGATGTTGTCGTTGGTGTCCCACGTCATCGTCGTCATCTTCTTCTTCGTCGTCATCCTCATCGTCATAGGTATCATCGTCCCAACTGGTCAGACTGCTTGAAGTGGAGTTGAGACGGGCAAAAGAGCTGGCATTGCTGAAGATTGAGCTTGGATAGCTGCTGACACCCGAGGTACCACTGCCACTATGGCTGCGACTTCCTGGGGACGAGCCTGAGCGAGGTTTGGGCGGCTCCCGGAGAAGACTGAGTTCGTCGACAATTTTTTCATTCACCCAAGGTCGCATAAGCAGGTACTGTGTAATGAGTTGTTGCTCCAGTTCCATTTCGCGCCGAGGATCGCCATCATCTCCACCGCCTTCATCCATCATCAAGGAGGACGACGCGCCAAATAAGAGTGCCATGTGACTGGAGCGTTGCTTGACCGAGGCAGAGGTGCGTTGGAGGGCGTTGGCAATGATGGATGCCGTTGGACGGAAGGAATGTTTTTCGGTTGTGATGCTTTGATATAAGAAGTGGGTGGGACGGGTGGATAAGCAGGGGCTTGTTGGAAGTCAGTAAAGGCATTCATCGCATCTTGTACACGAATGTCATTTTGTGGTTGTGTTCCCGGTTTAGTGGCGGCAAACAAGTAAGTCATATCATGGATAAACACTCCGAGGAAGGGCACAACGGGTGTTGTCCAATGGTGTTGTCCTTGCTGCTTTTTTGAATGTGCTGGTTCTAAAGTTGATGAAGATGATGAGGATGTTTCAAGTAAGCCCATGTGTTCACGGTACCGTCCATAGTTGTCTGATTCCGACATCAGTGCGTTGAGAAGTTCCAGTCGAGCCATTCGTTTTTTTGGAATGCAATCCCATGTCCTTCGCAATCGCTGTACTGGCGGGGTTCCTAAAGCAGAGACAATCGCCTTGAGTGTTTGATAGTTGTTGAGTAAAAGACATTTGGTAGCAACCTTGATCCATCGGTTAATCATTTCGGCGCGCCTTGATGCTTCTTGTGGCAGCAAAATAGAATGCTCTATAATCCGTGTTGTATAGTTGAAAAAGTCAGTCGAGGATACAATTCGAGCATGGGGTCGTCGTGGTGAATGCGTAAGAAAGGCGTCCTTTGGAATGTTGCGGAAGATGGCGGCTTCGATAAGAGTAAGCTGATAGGCTGTGAGATAGGGCGGGAATTGCATAACGTTGGGGACTGTTGCTGCTTTCATATACAGGGTACGTACTTTGTTCAGTGTTGCCCGAGTTTCTGCCACCGATGTGCTTCGCTGTAATATCCGTTCGTCCATGTCCTTTTCAAGTTTTCCGTTTGACCTTGTCATCGAAATAGTGCTGTTCCTCGTTTCCACCAACAGGGCCATTGCGCGTTTTTTTGCCTTGCATTCGTTCAACGAGGCTTCCAAGTCCGTGAGTTGATGCTGTAATAATCGATGAGTTGATAAAAGTGGTGGCATTGGAATCAACGGGACATAGTCACTAGTTTGGGTTGATGTAGATGGTGGAGTCAGACTATCACCTGGATTTGTCTGAGCTGGCACAAGAATAGAAGGGTCCACCACGGAATCAGCAAAAACATCCACTGGATTGAGTTCATATTCGTGTTGATGATGGTGGTGTGATATATCCAGAGATTTGCGTTGAGGATCGTCTCTTTCGATGCAGAAGGATGGTCTTGGATCAGAGAGAGTATGCGACCGAAGAATATCAGGATGGCTTTGATTTCGTCGCATAGGTGTGGTTGTAAACGCTAACGATATGAAAATAAAAAAATTAAGGTTAACCCCATTCTCGTTCATATTTCTCTTTTTGCAAACTTACCAGGATCATGATCAAAGTCAACGATAACATCATCGTCGTCGTCATCATCATCATCATCATCATCGTCATCGTCGTCGTCTTCATCAGCGTCATCATCGTTGTCATTGATAATCATATTGCCATCATCATCATCATCATCATCCATAGAGGAGCTATTGTCGTTTGTGTCATCCGCAAAGCTGACTGAGTTACCCCTTCCACGATTCCTTTTTTCGGTTGTTGAAGGTGGTGATGAAGATCCAATAGGAAATCTTGGAGAGTAGGTGACGCTTGTGTTTGTTGATGGCATTGGTGCTGATATTGTTGTTTTTAATGACGAGGAGGTAGAGGGAGCCAAAGGTGGTAAAGTTTTAGGTTTTGGTGGAATAGCCGGTTTTGTTTTGGTAACCTCCGTAGAGTTGGTATATGATGATGGTGTTGAAGGTAATACTTTAGACTGAAAGAGAAGGTGATAATCTTGGCTAGGTGTAGGGGGGGACATGAGCACATTTGATTTTGGTAGAGGAGGAGGAGAAGGTTCATAATGAAGTGAGGATGCCAGCGACCGTTTTACAACAATATCATCCAAGTGAGAGAGACTTGATCGAATCATTGAGAGTGATACTTCATACAAATCAGGTGTGGATACTACAGCTACATTTAAAATATATGGAAAAAAAAGAAAAGGTATGTTAATATCGTACTTACCCCTTTTATGTATTTCCTTGATTCGTTTTACCCATATAGATAGTCACCGCTCTACCCCTTCTAATCTCAAAGTAACATATCACCCATACTTACTATGATGAACAAATTTGACACCATACAATTGCTTTGTGGATAGTTCGACAACTGACAAAAAACACATATACGCGTCCTTTGGAATACCCCATCCAGAAAGATAGATGTGTCAGTTAATGAGAACTTTTGGTAATGAATAGAATTTCTGAAATACGTTACCTTGATTTGGCCTTGGTCAAGGAGTTGAGCAGCGTGCATATATACATCGTGTGGGGTTTGAATTGAGGTCATGGCAGATGAAGCATGTATACAAGGGGTATATAAAAAACAAGAGGTGTAGATACAAGGTATATAAAAAAGAGCGAGACCAATGGAGCTTTTTCTATATAAACCCCAAGATTCCCATTTTTTTAAAAAAACACAACAGTTAGTAGGTGGTTTGGATATGCGGAAGATAAAGTTCGTAAAACTTACTGCCGCGAGCAAAAGAATATAAAAGTAAGAGAAGAGACAATATCAGAAGAGAAGAGAAAAGAAGAGGGAGTGGAATGTAAATAAAGTAGAGAAAAAAGTGAGAGAAGAGTACAAAAAAAAAGGAGGTAGTTCTTATTGTTTTAAAACGCCGCAAGCGGATATGCGCAAGACTTTATATATGTATTTTATAGAAAAATACTACACTGTATAAGCTTTCGGTGCAGCAAATGTATGCGCTCTATCTACTTTATATTTTACACAAGGTATTCCAAATAGTCACCATATAAAGGAAAAGTCACTAATTGCTTGTGATGAAAATAAAAACCAGTTTGTGTTTGATTCAAATATTAGATCCCCGGCTCACTAAAAAAAGTAACCACTTTTTGATCTATCGTCTCTCTTTCTCTCTTCTCCACTTTTCGTTTAAAGTATGTGCTATACGGCTTACATACATTAATGTATTTGATACTGTTATGATTTCAATCATAGAAGGTAGTATTAAGCAGCCTACCCACGAACAACTCTGATTTTACCAACCGGATTTTGGATAGGAATTGTCGCCTTCTAGTTGTATGCCATATGGGAAATAATCGATGTATTAAATTATATGGATACAGTAATATAAGTTTGAGAAAATATATCATTACTGTGTTATCATATTATAGTTTGCCCATCATTCGTTGTATTGGATTCATGTTTTTTTTTTTCACGTGCTAATAGCCTTCAGATATCCAATTCACTTTATTTTTAGATTTGAAGTTCTTCGACTATCGATAGAGAAAGAGTGGATCCCTTTTTTTCCTTTTTTTTTTTCATCTATTTCTCGACAATGACCGCCTCAATTTTTTTCTCCCGTAGATCAGATTGAAAGGCAGCGACAGAACGTGTCAAGAATTGTATAACAAACTCCATTGATTACCAGCAAAATAGCATCATACCACTGCCCTATAAGCATTATTTATTTATCACCATTACCATCATATAAAAATGCATTGTCGATATTACATCATTTACGGATGTTTTTGGTGACGAAAAAAGGAAAATAAAGAAATAAACATCTATAGTATTGCCTTCTCAATTTTATTGGAAGTGTACTTTTTTCCTCTCCAATTACTGTCTTTTCGTGAAATAAAACAAATCATGTAGTGGGAAACAGCACAGCGAGCAGGTATAAGCGGAGATTGAATGTCGTTTTTAAAAAATTGAGATTTTTTCTTCCAACCTTTTTTTCTTCTACTTTCTACTCTTCTAGATGCAAATATGTCGTCCTCGAATACCCAAACGACGGAGCAGCATATGCTGCTAAAAAATATACGACCAAAAATGCGGCAACTGGATATTAAAGTTATCGTATTACAACAAGGTAACTCAACGTCCTTCCTATTATGCCGAGAATGAAATAACTGATCCACGTTTTTGTTGTTTATTTACAATCTTAAGAGGGTGAACCAGTGAATACTCGTGACATATCCATCGTCAAATTTATGGTAGCTGATGCAACTGGTGTGATGCAATTGAATGTGTGGGGAGAGCCTGCTGATTATATCCGGTCCGGTGACATTTTACGCATTACTGGAGTGTAAGTATATCATTGATCACTGGAACCGACGACCAAAGTATGTAGCTTATTGATACTTGATTTATATTTTTTATGGTATAGGGAAAGCAGGTATAGATTAGGGCAGCATCATCTTGCGACAACTCGACAAGGAAAAATACAGCGATTAGGACAAGACACATTTTCCTTTGCTGAGGGACCGAACTTCTCAGAGCCAGAACAAGGAGCAAATATACCATCGTCGAAGATTACAGGTCAAGCCGTTGGACCCAATGTCAACCAGCCACCATCATCAAAGCACCATCAACAGCAGCAAACTTACACGAATAATGCATATCCAGCAACCGCCGGACCTTCATTATCATCAGCGAAATTGACTTCGATGAACAATAGACTACCAGCAACTTCGGGAACAACAAGACAGTCATACATGAACAACAACGGACCACAGCACTCTAATCAGCATCACTCCTGGCAACACAGGAATCATGGGGATGGTTGGCAAGGTGATGGTGGGGTGATTAGAGAAATGGGTAGGTCCATGGGCAGGGGTCCTGGAAACGGGGAGGAATACCGACGATCTGGCAACAGTGCTATGGAAGGGACAGGTACGCACCGTGATCCAAGGAAACGAAATTTCGACAACCCATCGACCTCAATTCTCACAAAGAACAATGGGGACTCAAGAGCAACACGACAAAAAGTGTCCTATAACGAATTCACCCCGTAGAATAGTAGTTTTTATTTGTATATTAGTTTATTTCCCCTCTCCCCTTGTTGCATCCCATGTACATTCATTTGTATATTACTCCTCCAACTTTATATAATAAAATGTGGTTGTCTTCATGTCTTTATGTCTTTATGTCTTTATGCCTTTGGATATGTGTTTATGTGCGAATTATGTGATATTGGTATCTTTGATAGTAGCCATTCGCTATTTCAAACTATATATCATACAATATCTTCTTTCATCAATACTTTTAGATGTAAAGGCTCTTTTATTATTCAGTCACCTGTACAAATAAACGCCATTGCTAAATTAAGATGCCTCACTCGCTATCCCTTCATCTTTACTTCGAAATAGATTTGATATCAAATAAAATGTACTAGCTGTGTTTCTTTCTATCAATCGTCACTTTGATATGTCTTTTCACATTAATTCAATCAATACCCAGGGTATTACTTAAAGCTTTTAATTGTTGCTGGGGCAATTTTCTTCATTTTGGGTACGAAGACTGGCCCATTTTTTATTTTTTTGGATCGAGTTGATAGGTGCCAAGCGGCATTTGAAATTCTCAGTCGCGGTGCGATCCACCCTTTTATTTCGCGTAGCCCTTTTTCTTTTTTTTCTCTCTCTTCTTATATATTTGTCAATTGTTTGATTTTTATGACACAACAGACCACACACGATGAACTACCTGATAATGTAGAAGGACTTCTTCTTCAAATGAATCAAGAGCTGACTTGTCCTATTTGGTAAGTATGGTGCAACCGAAGGAAAACATCCGCCTCTCTGAACTCAATACATACCTAACCTGTTTATCTATATTATTGCTGCAGTCTTAATCTGTTTACTCAATGTACTAGCACACCATGTGGTCATATATTTTGCCACCAATGTATTGTGCATTCTTTGGAAACCCTGTCCAAATGCCCCATTTGCAAACAAGTTATTTCTAAGCGAAGCTTATACGGATCTGACTCGGTAGAAGCAATTGTGCAAGAATTCCTAGTTCTTCGTCATCAATATGAAAAGAATAGTGGCAAAGGTAAGTGTTGGTGTGTATGAACATAATATTACTTTTTATTTGAACTAACTTGTTTGACATATCACATAGTATTGACACAGTTGCCGATTAAGGTATTTCAAACTACCCCACAGAACGATCTATCTCAGCTATACCCTTATCCTTCCAAGCCAAACGCATTGAATACTACTGCTGACCAACAAGACCAGAATCACCGTCAAACTTCAAACACGTTACCTACAGCAACACAAAGCCTCGAACTGAAACTGGAACAACCACAACAAATCGAACCATCCTTTGTAGAGCAATCATACGCAGCAGCATCGAATGATGAATCGATCCCACAAAGAGCAGCTGAACAACAGCAGTCAGATGCACCACCGACAGTCAAAGAGCATTCACTCACAGCGGCAACTATACCAGCATCAAATATTGACTCAGAGACACATATATCGTTGGAGCAGCAGCAGCAAAACGAATCATCAACATTGTCATTGATTCTATTCCCACCACAGTCACCATTACCATTACCGCAACTACAGCCAGAGTCATCATCATCAAACCCACCCACTGTACTTCCAGTGCAATCTCCACAACCATTAGCAACATCTCACCAGCACATATCATCACACATGTCTAAACGAAAACCAGTGTCACCAAAGCCAGCATCATCACAACTTACATCAACACAAACATTATCATCATTCGAAAGAGAACCATTAACATCGAAATGGTCACCGAATACCGTTACTGATTCCTCCTCAACCAATCATATCATGATATATGCTGTTAATCAGCTAGGAAGCACCACCGTAAGTGACCGGGGCCGGACTTATATTACTGTAGTTAGATATTTACCCCTTTTTCTTTTTGTATAGGAAACATATCTGGAAGAATTACAAAATCTAGGCACAATGGAACTCGCCAAGGAAGCACATGTGTCTTTCAAAGTCACCCACTTTGTGTTTCCTGCTAAAGGTAATGATGGTCGATGACTCTGTAATATGCAATTTTTATCCCTTTTTTCTTTCCTTTTTATCACTTACTCATACTCTTTCTTAAAATTAGATGCGCAAGGGATTCAAAATGTTTCTGGTGCATATCTTCAAGCTCTTGTTTTACGAAAGCTTATCGTCCATGAATACTGTAAGTTATATGATGATACATATATGACAAATGAATGAAGACCGCCTCTCATTCCTACCTCCTCAAAATAATAATGATGATTCTCGGCTAATTTTTTTTTATTCTATGTACTATTTAGGGATTCACGAGTGCTATCAAGCCAAAGCTGCGGTAGATGCTGTGTCGTTTTATACTTGGTACATTGGGGATGGTCAAGCTTACTATAAGGATGGTCCAAAACGGGCAAGGGAAAGTGCATTATCTAAGGTACGAAAAATAACAAAAACACACATTTGTACGACTAGAATAATACTTATCCTTTATATATATATAAATGCAGGAACCTCCTCTCTTTGAAAAAAAGGTGGTGTATTTCCATGAATCTGTGATTGGCAAATTGAAGAAGCAATTTACAAATCTGATGATTGCTGGCGGTGGTCAAGTGATACAAAATACACAAGACATGACTTCCGATACCATCATTTTATGCCAGTCTCTCTCGAAAAAAAAGGATGACCTTTTGGTGGCTGCGCTACACTCTCTTTACGCGAAGCCTCCTATAAGCATTGTGTGGATGACCCAGTCTATATTACGGTATGAATTGCTAAACGAACAAGGTTTTATCATTGGAAATTCGGATTCTAGGAAGGTAAGTGGAAGAAAACAGCAACTCGTGCAATGCCCAGCATATTTATGTGATGGTCTTTTTTTTTTTTTTTTTTTTTTTTTTTTTTTTTTTTGGAGCGAACGAATATATATATATACATATATATTATATTCTAAAAGGGATGTGTGAGGTGGGCGTTTGCTAGTGCGCGCGTGTGAAATGGGTCCTTTGATGTGTATATCTATCTTTCTCATCACGTTTTATTCTTTTTTCTTCTTCTTTCTC
Organism: Absidia repens; assembly: GCA_002105175.1. Lineage (NCBI taxonomy): Eukaryota > Fungi > Mucoromycota > Mucoromycetes > Mucorales > Cunninghamellaceae > Absidia > Absidia repens. The sequence continues at coordinate 823,363 of MCGE01000004.1, read as the reverse complement.
CTTCTTTATTTTTTATTTATCGACAATAGAATGGACTTGAAAAGTGGAAGCGCTGACGGCAATTTATTCCGCTCTTTTGTGAGGCGTTTTTTACAATTGGATACTTATCAACAAAACAGTCATACCAGTGCAACAGAATGGGCCAGCCAACCTATCAGCGGAACCCATATCATGAATCCAAGAAATCAATTGATATCCGCAAGACAGTTACGACGTACTGGTAGACAAAGGCGTGGGTCATACGATTTACCGGATGTTATTTAAGGGACTAGTTTAGCTTATTCCCCTTCCTTTTTTTATCATCATGATTATCATTTTTTTTTTATTCTCTCATGTTTATTAAAGGCAAAAATAAAACATCTCTTTTATTTATTATTTACTATTTATTTATTTTATGTATTGCGCGCATTGCGTGTGGGTGTGTGGGTGTGTCTGTATATGCTGGTTGGAAGATTTTACATTATAGTGGATGAAATGTACAGCATGATGGCATATCATTTTTGTGACAGTTTGTTCAAACATCAACAAAGTCTACAATATAGTACAGTACTGCACAGTACAGTGTTGTCCTATAAAGTTGGGAAAACGGCTCTTTTTGGGTATATCATTATTGCCAGATTTAGTACAACTTTTTTTTTTTTATTTTTCCGGGACTTTTTTTCTTTTTGTATGAGCTGTGGTTACTGAGAGGGGGGATTTATTTTTCTGAATCAACATCAAGTTACACTATTATTTTGAGGATGAATTTGTGTCCTCTTTATTTTCATCGCCTCTTTTATTTCGCCTTTTCTTCTGTTCTCTTATCTGTTTGCAAACGATAAACGACTGCACCTCTCTCTCTTTTTTTTTTTTTTTTTTTTTTTTTTTTTTTTGAAAAAGATATCATTATGCAGCAAGTAGAGCCGTTGACCGAAACAAAGCCCCCTCGAATTGTTTGGTCACAGACAGAAGAAAGATTGGCGATTCATATCATCACTTCAAGCGCGGTAGGAATAACTAAGAAGTTAGGAGAGTATCATGACTGACTATTTTTGTTTTACTATTTTGTAAAAAAAAAAAAAAAAAAAAAAAGACTAGATGTCATTTTTATCCTCGGCATCTCATTCTAACTTCTATAGTTTCGCCATGTACAAAGTATATTCTACAGTTTTACAATGATATTGACCATCAGGTACAGTATATAACATGGTGGGTATCGTAGTACCATCGAGTGGGTAGAAACAAATAAGCGGTGGGCTAATTTTTTTTTTTTTCTGCGCTGTATTTCCTTTAGCCACTCAAGCTTTGTACCAAGCATGATCAATGGCAAATGATCTTCTTATTAAAGGAACAAAAGACGCATTGGCCAAGATTATTTAAAGAGGAAGAAAATGAAAGTTTGATAGATATTGTTTATGATAGAGACTACCAATCTGATTTAGAGGAAGAGGAGGAAGCCACAGCTGATGACGATGAACTCATTGATTTCGATAAGGTACTCTCGAGTCATGGTAATAAAACTGGCCTTGAAATGTAAAACTTAATAATAAAAATAAAAATATCTTCATATTTCATATTTTTCATGTATAAATGAATTGGTTTGTCGTTATCATATTGTTATATATCTCATTAATTGAAAAACATCTTTCTTTTTTTTTTCAATGAATCTGTTCTCGGTATTCACTGACGGCTTGTTTTTATGAATTTCTTCGATGTTGCAAAGAAGTACTGGTGATCTGAGAATACCAAAGCGAGGGTTATGAAACGGACTTCTCGGACCGATGATCATAACCAAATGGGGATGGTAACTGAATGACTTTAAAAGCTGAGAGGAACCGAATAACTGGGAGAATATTGGTGGTGTGAAAAGTCTGTCCGAACTTTATACTTCTTTTTTTTTTATTTTAGTTGACAGTAATACCCTGTCGATTTTTAAATACTCGACGATCCATTTTTTTTGTCACTCGTATGCATTAATTTTATTTTAAGCACCGCTTTTGAATATAAAATGGGAAATTAGGCAGAGACTGCCCCATTTTTTATTATACATAAGTGTGACTCCATGTATATTCTTATTTTTTTCTTGTTTTGTTATATATACCCCTTTAACCACTAAGTGGTGCAACACCTATGTGCAAGTATACCTTCCAGTAAGTTGAAACGCCGTCAGTCCAAATTTCTTGGCAGGGTAGATTTCCTATATGACAAATCCTCTGACAAATCCCCCACACTTTTATAAAGACCGCGTACAATTTTTTTTTTTTTTTTTCCACCATCCCTTACTTAATCTGACAATGTCTGGTAAGATACGAAAGATAAAATAAAACACAAACACACCGTCCTTATTTTGAACACTCAAACGCATTGCTTCTTTTTATTGACATTTTATTAATTAAATGTCTGTTGTCTAGCATCCAAACTAGTACTCTACAATTCCATTGTTTGTCCATTTGCTCAACGAGCCAGGATGGCACTTGATGAAGTCAAAGCTGTATATGAAACTGTGGAAATCGATTTGGCAAACAAACCATCATGGTACGGTGAAGTGAATCCTGATTTGAAGGTACCTGCTCTCAAAATCAATGATAAAGCTATTGCCGAATCCATGGTTTTGATTGAATTAGTGAATGATCTTTATCCGGAAGCAAAGTAAGTCCAAAGATTATCTTATGGTACTCGACGAATATATCAAGTACAAATATGGTGATGCGTGAATGTATGTGATATTTTTTTTTAATATAATTACTTTTATTATTGTTATAGGTTACTTCCTGATGACCCTGTGAAACGTGCTGAAGGTAGATTTGCTATCGAATTCTATGGTTCCAAGATTTTACCTCATTTGTACAGCCTCTTGCGGAATCCAGACCAAAAAGAGACCTTTGTGCATGAGATGGACACTGCCTATAAACGAGTAAGGAAATAGAACAAGAAAAAAAATAGCGTGGGGTGTGTGTGAAACGGTGGGTGATTGTTCAACAGAGAAAGAAAAAAAAAAGCGGGTAACGAAAAGGATCGATTTGATTTGCTCGATCGCTTTACCTTCAAAAAGTAAAAGAAATCGATGTGTTGCATAAAGATTACTAACCAAAGAATCGATGATCACGTTTTTAAACTTTGTGTTTTTTGACTGTGTGATTCAATTATGATGACATTTTATTTATAGTTCAACGAATTGTTGCTGGAACAATCTACTGAAGGACCTTACTTTTATGGTGACAAGTTTTCCTTAGTGGATATCGCCATTGCCCCATTTGCTGGTCGATTCAATGCTTTATTGGAAATGGCGTTCGAAAAGGGATATCAATTCTCCTCTGTCCAATCCTCCCCTCGATTGGCTGCCTATCTCAATAGTATCGTCGATCGCCCTAGCTTCAAGCGTTCATACTTTGGTAATCAAGCTTTCATCGATTCCATGACTCGCCGATTCAACTTCCCCGTGGTCAAACACTAGTGATAGATTGATTTTTTTGTTTTTCAGACCCTTCAATAAAATCCCTTTTTGTGCTTGTATATCTGATATCATTTGCTTTTGATGGGGGCTTTTTTGTAATGTCGTGGTTTAAAAAATATTCATTATTTCTACACCCTTCTGTTGTTTTTCCTTTTTTCATTTTTTCTTCTTTTTTTCTTTTCTTCTTTTTGATATTTTTATTACTTTATTTTTACAACCATCACTATTATGGGCATACCTGTTTGGAAGCCAAAGAAGCAACCACAACAAGAAAACAGTTTACGCTCCACATTCCACCATCAACATTCCATTGCACAACACCATTCTCCTCAATATCGGCTACATAGAAGACGGCAACCAACACTTCTCGCTGAGCCATTTTATATAGCCGCTGATGGTTACACCACGCCCGCTTCAATACCATCATCATCAGTCCAGCAACGATCTCGACTAGCCCCAGTTTCAAGAACTATCACTCCCCGACAACGAATAGAAATTGAAAGTCTAATTCAACAACGCTTCAACGAAAAACAGGAGCTACTCGACCAGCTGAAAATCACCATCTCATTATTGGATCAATTTTTATCTATTCGTGAAATCTCTGGTCAACATTTGGCATTACCTCCTTTTATTACTGATGGTAAGTTCCTTTTTTATTTGTCTTTTCTTACTCCGCATTCACAATAAGCTCACTTATATACATATATACTTTAGATCTTCTTGCGATCTTGACAGCTACTTCTACATCTTTGACTTCCACCAACAATACTGACTCTAATAATATTATGGCCAATTTACCCACCATGAACGATACCAATTATAGTCATACCCTTCATCGACCACCAGCAACATCATCACCTTCACATTCTACTCCTACAATGCCACTTCGCTCTTATGACCGACCTGCTAACGATACGTCAGTGACTCGATTAGTGGATGTAATGATCGGATTACCTCCCCATGCCTCAAGGTGGGCGGATTTGGAATCAAATATTGCTTCAACCCATCGACGTGTTTGTGAACAGCTGAACCTCTTAGGTTCTTCTCTCACAGCATCCCTCCCTTCTTCCGCTTCACACCTTACTTCTATTTCGCCCATGCCTTCTTCACCTCCTAGGCAATCATTGTAGTTTAGTAATATTCTATATCTTCCGCACACTCACACACTCCCTCCTTTTTATTTATTTATTATTATTTGAGCCATCCCCCCTCCTCCTCTACCCCTTATCATAAAAAATCATCACTGTACCACCATTGAAAGCATCATTAAATCATTATTAGGTCATTATTAGGTCATTCTTACATATATCAACGCTTAGTTGCTTAGCGGACTTTTGAACGTACCCCCTCCCCTCTTTTTTTTTCTTCTTGTACTATTACCACTAGTCTCTTCACAATGGAAACATGAATAGATATATACCAGCACCATGTACTGGATAAACTCAACACCATTATCAATCAAACAATATATACGATATTTTTGAACCGACGTTGCACAAGGTAACGATATGAACAAAAAAGACAACAAGCAGGGCGTACCTGGTTGCTAGATCAAATGACAACTCATATAAAACAGGATGTGATACATACGGAACGTGTTTGAAGCAAGATAAAGCCAATCATTGATGCAGTATCGTAGTTAATGTGGTGGAACTAGGATGACTCTTTTGGATCCAGCATAGTGATAGATTGTCCCTTGCCATAGAATAGTATCATAGATATCACATAGCTATTTATCTTGTCTTTATCACACTGTTTTTATTATACCATTGATGAATAAAGTCTTTTTTTTTATCATGTAACCTGACTATAATCTTTTTTTATTTGGTGATATGGATATATACAAGCTATACAAGCGATTGGCTGGATTTCATCCCGCTGACATGGCTTCAAAACTTACATGACACATCAAACTAAAAACCCACTTTGCACTCTCAAATTGACTTCGCGGGAATTTAAACGTTCTCAAAACTTTGTTAAAAAAAAAAAAAAAAAAAAAAAAAAAAAAAAAAAAAAAAAAAAAAAAAAAAAAAAAAAAAAAAAACTACCTCGTGCCCATGCCAGTTTACATTTGAGTGCATGACCGCATGAAGATATCCATCATACTCAACGTTTCCAGCGAGTGGCTTTTTCTTCATGTGAAAAAAAATAGTATTGACACCTCCGCCATTTTGTACTTTGGGGCTGGTTTCTCAGGGTCAAATTGATTGACATGCATTTTGCGGTGGGAGGGGAAGGGAAAGGGGATTACACCATACACAATGAAAATAATGAACTAGTGTATATAATATGTGCCTGTTTAGCAGTTTAGTAGAGGCTATAATAGTTTATAGTGAATGTTACGTTGACAGCACGGACTAGTTCGATTGATATGAACAGTAGAAGGGGGGGATTAGAGCCACGTTTCATACTAAGTGACCTAGAACCGCAAGCCAGTGGCACGGGGGAGGGTTTGCCCTGAGGATGAATAATAACTGTGTGTAAACTAGTAAAGGAAGTGCTTGATAGGGATACTCAAAATACAGCTACAATTGCGACTTTGCTCACTAATCAATGTGTCAGAAGCCGTTAATAAAAAGGAAACGTATTGGTAGCCACTAAACTAAAAGCGCGGGTTCATTAGAACGAGTGGCCTAATGAGCGTAACATGAGAGAGACTAGAAGGAGAACTGAAGAATAATGAACACTGATCTAAAGAGTCAGTTGTAAAAAGGTACTATACAAAGAATGAGAAAGACTGTGTGGGAACGGGTATATCTCTTATTGAAACATTACAATTGTTGATGATGGCAGAACAGGGATCTATTGCACACAAGACATGAGAAAGACTATGGGGGCATTTTTTATAGAAACATGTAAAAAGAGACATATTTTATTCAGATATAAATACATAGTATGCACAGTCTAAAACTAAGCTAAGCTAATGAAGACTCCATAAGGCCAACTAATGGGGGCCCAATCCTGAATCCAAAATGAAAGGTTTTCCCCATGTATGTTGTAATCCCTGAGCTGAAAACCCTTCTAAACTAGTCCAAACACCAATCTAAGTCCAACATGAGCTCATAGAAGTTGAATGGTGAAGAAAAAATGAAGAGAAAAAAAGATAATCCAAAAGAAAGAGAGCCGAAAAAATAAAAAAGGCGGGAAATATTTCCACGTGGGCGGGAATTGAAATATTTTCTAGTCTCTTTTTTTTTATTTTTTTTATTACAACAACCAACACCATATATGCTGCATCTTTTCTTATGGAAGAGACCATCACTATTTGATAGAAGCAGCATGATGTCTTTTTATTTGTTTTAAATTAATCGATACCGTTTGATCTTGTAAGTATCTTGAGTTTTTCTTCTCTTGATAGCAAGTTTCCACCCACCAGTTACAGTCACCCACTCCTGTCTTAATAACAATCAACAGCATGGTGACTCTCTTCTCATGATGCAGCTGTCACGATATGCTTGCCCTTCCCCCCATCTATTGTTGAATATTTTTCTGTTCGTCGTAGAATAATTCACACCCACCCGCCCACCACAGTAGAATAGTTTGTCACTCATCATAGAACTGCCTGCACTCTTAATTTACTTTGCCTTAATACATGTGACAATAAAGATGATGGAGATAAAACTATATACCTTAACATACATCTCATAAGATTATACTTATAAAACTATGTCGAGGTTGTTAGTCAACGAAACTATGGAATACATTCGCCTGTCATATATTTTTTTTTTCTTTTGAAATCTGGTAATACAAAATGGAAGTAAAAGTGTCCCGATCCCACCCAACTCATCTTAATAATTCAACAACAATCACCCTTCAACGTGTTATATATATATATATATGATACAGAAGTATAACCTAATTGCCAAAATAACCCATACCATATATGTCATCAACATAAGCCTGTGAGATTTCATTGAAGCAACATGATTTTTTATTTATTGCGGATATAATATAATTCGAATAAAAATAAAATAAATGATAAAACAAAGCAGGAAAAAAAAAACGATTTAATATCTGCACAAAATGATGGAGCTATTCTACAATAACAACAGTGACAATGACAACTATAGTATAAAAGGGGAAGGTTATAAAGACTATATATATATATAAGTAAATAAATAAGCTAAACTATAGAGAAAGAAAATGATTGTTCCTAAGTGGTGGTATATCGATTGTGATGATGATGTTGCTGCTGATTGCTGCCATGTCGCTGCTGCCGAGGTTGCTGTTGGTAGTACTGTGGTAGACGCGGAGTCGGCGAAGGAGAGGACGACGATGCTGGAGTTGGTGTAGGTGAAGACGTCGATCCACTAATGATCGATGTGGTGGAAGATGAAGATGTTGATGTCGCCGTTGTTGTTGCTGCTGCTGCTGCTGCTGCTGCTGCTGCTGCTGCCGCCGCTGCCTTTGCCTTTGCCGCCGCTGCAGAGATTGAATGACGCCACGCACGTTGTACCATACCAATTTCCTTTTGAGATGCAGGGCTTGGGGGGCTGGTAATATCCACTTTATGCCAATCGGTCCCGGCAAAATTACTTGCATGGCCCAAAGCGCTTTCCTCCAACTTGATCAGTTCTGCCACAAACCCGATATTCGGCGACACCCACGGCCGCGCCTTGATCACATGTTTGTATGCTCGACGTAAAGACCAATGTTCCGATAGTACGAAGTACGCCAAGATCACTGCCACTGATCGTGATTTGCCTGCCTTGCAATGGACATAGATTGCTTCGTGGTGTTTCTTAGCATCATCTATTCCCACCATCACCGCCCAAAAAAGAAATAAAAGAATATGTGTAAGTTCCTGTCCAACTCCCACACAAGCCTCCCGCACCTTCTTTTTTTTTTTTTTTTTTTTTTGGAGGAACTTACCAACAATGTGAACAGCTCTTCGCAAGGTATCTTCCACATTTTGCATTTCTACCGTATCCCGCGCCGCCACTTTGGAGTACTTGAATGTTGATTTCAGACCAGGAACATCATCATCACATTCTTCGGCCATGTTGAGAATTCGTTTGATGGATTGCTGTTTCAGTCCTTCCATTTGTTCCACGGTTGATATTTCAGGGCCAAGGTATAAAAAGTCAGGGACAATAGCAGATACAATAAATGCATATTCGTTTTCGGTCATCGGTGTTGGTTCTTGTTCACTTTCCAGTCCATCGTCTTCGTAGCTTTCATCGCAGTCCATGTTGTTGATATGTGGTTCCTTGTCTTCGTGAGGTGGTGGAGGTGGAGGTGGCGGCATGTGAGCTAAAGCGTTCGAATGGTTGTTACTTGCTACTGATGGATGCTGTTGTTGTTGGTGCTGCTGCTGCTGCTGTTGTGAATCAAATAACGCACCAGTGGGTGGTGGTGGAGATGATGATGGTAACCTTGGTGCATTATCCTCAGATAACGATTCCTTTTGTTGATTTGTCGATCCCGTAGTCGCTGAGGCCGTCGGAGTTGGAGCCGTTTCAGGTAGCGTCGTTTCAAAAGCGTTGTTGCCAGCATTACGATCCTGTCTTCTTCGTCGTGGGTTTCTGAAAGTAGGTACAGCAGCTGCCCCTGTAGTCGTCGTTTGCACCTGGGATGGTGAGCGATGTTTGTTTCGCACGTTGGTGGTGTCCAGAGTAAAAAGAGAAGACCGACGTTGCATATTGCTGTTGGAGGAGGACAAATGAGGCGCAGATGAGAATGTGGTCGCACTCCGCGATAGCACAGGAACCACTTTTGGAATTGAAAGACTGTTGTTGCTAGATGATGTTTCTGCCGCCAATGGTCCACTGTTGCTGTTCCAAAAGGTAGACAAGTCGTTTTGTGTTGAGAATGAGGAGTGGGTATCAGAGCTTCCAAAATCAAAATGACTACTTTCAGATGGTTGATCTTGGTGTTGGTATTGTGCTGTTGAGGGCTTTTCCAAATACTGTGCAGCGGCGTCCATTTGTTCGAATGCTGTAAATCCACCTTGAAGCCATACCACCTTTGCCTTAATGTTGTTCCTCCCTTCCCCACCGATATTGCTGCGATTGCCACCATCCATATTGCCACCGGAGAAAAATGTGCTAAGAGCGCCAACCAATGTCCAAGCAGAAGTCGTTTTATCCCTTGTGTCCATAACGTCATCATAGACCACCACCATTGACAACAAAGAAGGAGTATCAATAACTTGTTCCTGCTGTTGCTGTTCCATCCACTTTGAATAGTCTTCCATTCCTTGAGGGGTAGTAATAAAGCTTTCTAAACTAAAATTCGATACAGTTCCCCGGCGATACCGTTTCAAAAGAAGAGATGGCATGTTGACATGAATGGAGCCACGAATACTTGCATCTTCATAGTTGGGCTGGTATCGGATATCAATCAATAAAGGTCGGAGCTGCTGATTGGTAGAAGTAAGAAGCAACCGCATCAGTTCATCTGGCGTAATAGAAGCTGCATTGTCGATAGCCTTGACCAGAGTGTCGCTCGATGTACCATCACCATGAGGACTATTACCAGTAGATAATCGTCTTTGTATCTGATTGGATGACTGCGATGATTGTAAGGCTGATTCTGGCGATAAAAAAGGTGCTGAGGTCATGGTTTTGTTCCCGTCATCGATCGTGTACTGTTCTTCGAGTTGAGTTTGGCTCAACGGATGGTGCACCGTGGTATCAGCGGGATGACGAGAGGTACTGCTAATTGATGAAGCAGACAATGGGTCCGCCGCCACTTCTATATCTTTGAGATGGACGCTTGACGAGAAAGAAGTGGATAAGTTGTTGGTTGTATCATCACTTTGATTATATAGATCATCATTCCCATCGGATTGAAACGCCATATGGTGATATTGGAGAAGAAGAGGAGAGGAGGAAGGAAGTGGAAGAGAAAGAATATATATAAGAAAGAAAGAAAAAAAGAAAAAAAGAAAGAATGAAAAAAAAGGAAAGCGGAAGAGAAAAAGTTCAAGGAGAGGTTCCCATTGGGCTTTAAATGAATCGTGAAACGAAAAGTGTGAGAAGGAATAAAAGTGAAATATCGATCATCGCTCTATTTGTATGTCGTAAATCCATAGTCTTAAACATCAACATGAACGCTGAGCCTGAATGCTGACTCTTTCAAAATGCCCAAGTTTCTATGATGATTTTCATACATGAGATTTTCAAGTGTGTGATGGCCAAAATCCTAGGCGTTTGATTGAAACCGAATATACGGGCAAGTATTACCTACTATCCAGCGCTCTTCCTAACAACTCCTAACAATTATTAAATAACCCCAATTTTTTGTAAAGGGACCTATGGAACTGCAAAAATTTCCATTCACACTTCCTGCCTTTTTTGTTGTACACGCACAATAAAATACAACCAGCTACCAGTCCGTTCTCCAACCACCTTGTAAAAATCAATGCCTTACGCTGCCAGCATAGCCAGTGACTAATCTCAACACACTGCCGACAATCAACTCCATTATCATCAATAATATTTTGTAGACAGGCGAAATAACACAACGAGATTGAATATCCAGGCTTTTTATTGTAGAGGGACATCAAGTCAAAAATATATCAATAAATACACCAATATAAAATAGGATAAGCTAAGCAACTAAATATAAACTAATGATGATGATGCGATTGCTGCTGTTGCTGGCTTTGATATTGTTGCTGTTGCTGCATAAGATGAAAAGTAGAAGATGGATGCGGCTGTTGTCGTTGATGAGAACCAATAGGAGAGTTTACAACGCCAACACCATTCGCGTCAATACCGACCAGTTGTTCTTGAAGTTCGGATATTCGCAGCGTCTGTTTGTCCACTAAGGTCATCAGTTGCTCGATTCGATAATAATACTGCGTTTGTAAATGATTGGATTCTTCCAACTGCTTCTGCAATCGAAGGATATACGTATCCTGACTTCCTCCATTTCGATTACCGCTTAGCGACGATGATGCATGAGAGGAGACATCTTCCTAAGGTAAAAATAATAAAATTAAACATCAATCGATCATAAGTTTATAAGTGAGTCAATAAAAAAAAATCGAATAATGGTTTATTCTTTAGTTTACAAACTATTATGCTATAATATACCTACGTCAATAGCAGAAGAAAGAACTGGGCACATGGAAGCATTTTGAGAACATAGTTCTTGGTGGTGTTGTTCATGTTCGTATGCTTGTCCTGTAGCTGAGAAAGGCGGGTTTAGAATGATAGGGTGTGAGTCTGGCTGTTGAGTCTGCTTAGATCTCATATCAGAAGTAGTGCTTGGTATCCCCGGTGTGACATTCGACTGTGAATAATATGCATTGGAGGAAGGCATGCCTTGATTCAGTGTATTGTCTGGTTGTAAAGTAGAATGCGAGTGGTACATGACTTGATACTGGCGAGTAGGAAATGTTTGTTGTGGGTTTTTAAAACAAATAGAATTAAAGGGGACAAAGGTTTTCAAAAAAAAAGAGGGGAAATATATAGCGGGGACAGAAAATATATGGGCAAGTGAATTAAAAAAAGAAGGCTTTGCCAATTCAGTCAGCCCGTTTTCAGGCACATAAAATCCAAGCCAAAATTAGATAAATATGTAAAATATAATGGTTTTTATTCAAAGTCGGATAAATAAAACATGAAAGAAAATACAATAACTATAGATAAAAATAATAATAATAAAAATGGATATCAAGGTAGCTAAAATAAGAATACGCTATACAATAATGTGATCTAATAACCTAGCCCTACACTAAAATAACATAGAAGGGTGGATGGAATACTATAACAGCTACTGATGATTTGGCTCCACATTTTCCTTGTCCAATTGAATGTCTGGAGTAGAGTCAGCTTTTACCTTTTGATAAAGAGTACCAATCATCCGTAAGCCAATAGCACGTTGTTTACGAGTTTCCCTTGATGCAGTTGAATCTGCCAACACCTTGTCACAGACATCACGGAGTACGCTTTCGACTTCCAATTTTGAGCCACGCCAGATTGCTTGCAAGCCCTAAAGACAAATACATTGATTTTGATTAGCATTTACTCATCATCCCTTCTCATCTCCCAAAGCCATCCTTTTTTCCCCTTCTTTACCTTTGCTGCCGCTTCTTCCTCTAATTTTTGTCGTTCTTCTTCAGGTAACCCCTTTTCTTCTGCCTTTTGGAGTTCACTGAAGCAAGATTGAAGATCCAGTGCTGTGCGAAGCGTGCCCACCGTTTCACTAAAGATATAACCCTTTTCTTTGACACTATGGAACATACCACCAAGTCCAAACGCGACATTCTTGCCCAGATATTGATTCGCTTTGGCCAAATAAGTGTATCCAATCGCATGCAACAGTTCCACACCATAGTTTTCCGATTTCAATTCTTCCGCCTCAAGTTGGACAATGCTCTTGAATGCTTGGACCGACGCTTCCGAGGCGTCAGGAAGTTCAGTATAGAGACTAAGTTTGTTGATGAGCTTTTCAGCCAAAGTATCCACCCGTTTCGTTCTGACCTCTGCACGTTCTTGTTCTGACTTGGCCTTTTGCGCTTCCTTCTCCGCCTTTTCTTCCGCCGTCATGGTATCCTCTTCACCACTACCACCGCTGCCTTCTGTTTCTTGTGTTTCCAGTGCATCACGCATGTCCCGTCCAATGGAGATTTCACCAATAATATCAACGAATCTGTCACCACCAAAGGATTGCTTGAAAAACTCTTCAGGGTCGGCTACAAAAAGAAAGAGATGATTCTTAGATTCAAACACCTGCTTTTCAAGTCATATCATATGTATACGATGTCTTACCAAATCCACCGTCAGGCTTCACACCATTTTCTTCACCAAATTCATTGTATCGTTTTCGAAGTTGGGGATCAGATAAGATTTGATAAGCTTCGGATATTTTCTTGAACTATATATAAAAAAAGTGACAAAGACACAGAGAGAATGAGCATGTAAACAGCCAACCAGCATTCGAGTTTAAATCCTCTCTTTACTTACCTTGTCTTCCGCAGTAGGATCATTTGGATTCTTATCGGGATGGAATCGAATAGCCTTTTTGCGATAAGCCTTCTTGATATCATCTTGAGTCGCCGAGACTGGTATTCCAAGCAAGTCATAGTACTCGGTGGAGACTGGGGATTCGTCTAGTTTCGAGAAAAATAAAATGATTAATATCAGTCTGCATGTTAAGTCCTAGCTCCATATCTTTCTTACCAGTCCCTCGTTTTCTTGTCGTTTTGGATTTTGATGTCGTAGCACCCTTGAGGGCTGTTCCACTAGCATCCATTTCATAAGTGACCACCTTGTCACAAGCCCAGCACTTGACCTCTACCTTTTCATTTTTGTGTGAAGTTGAAGGAAGGAATTCTATAGGTGTAAGGCATTCTTTACAAGTTGTTTTGACGTAAGGTTCTGGTTTTCGTGATTCATACACCATGGTCGTTTTTTAAAGAAAGAAAGAAAGAAAGAAAGAAAGAAACAAAAAAAAAAAAAAAAAAAAAAAAAAAAAAAAAAGAACGACAGAAAACAAAATAGGGTCTAGTGTTAAAAGTCCGCAGGATCACTTCCTGTGGATGATGATGGGGCATTCAAAGTTTTAGTTGGTACCGTACATATATAAGGATAGACACAAAATGTGACTGATATATATATATATATATATATGTATGTATTTATTTATTGACACTTTAAAAAAGTGAAAAAAAGACATCCGCTATCATACTAATATACTAGGAGTTGAAACAAGTGGAGGGGAGAAGATTTCATCAAGGTAAAAGAAAAAAGCATAATAAAACAAGGGTGAAGTGTTTGTTAGAGCTAGATAATAATAATAATAGCAATAATAATAATAATAATAATAATAATAATAAAGGAATACTATAGCAAGGAATAGAGTATCACACAGAACGCAAATGAATAATATAGGAATGGGGTCAATCAAATAATAAAAAAAGGGGTGGGGTTGAAGACAGAGTCGTAGACAAATAAGGGAAGCAAGGACAATGATAACTATTACTGTTTTTCATTGATGTCGATTGACCTGTTACTGCAGTGCTCGGTGTTGTAAAAGTATTGAGTAGTATTGATATGCTGTTGTTGCTGCTGCTGTTGTTGTTGGTTATAGAATATGCGTGTAGTACCTGTATACAGAGGGTTGTGATAATTGTATAGATCCATGGACGCACCATATTCTGGAAACGAGTGAGAGCGCGGCTGAGGGAGAGCATTCTGATGCCAGATTGTTGAATGACCACTGCCTCCTATCATCGTGTTTGTTGGCACTGCTGTTAATATTGGAGAAGTCACAAAACCTTTTTCACTGACCAAATTTGGAGCATAAGTAAGAGGTCGTGGTGAGCCAAATCCCAATTTTGAATTCCAAATTACTTTGTTTTGTGAATTGGTTGCTGATGTTTCTGCTAGTGTAGATGATAGAGGGGTGCATGGGTGAGATTGGTGAATTGTTGGTACTTGGTGATCCAAGTTGGCATTTTTAGTTGCAAAAAATCTGGAATGTTGCCGCACTTTGCCACTGACATCGGTTGCCGATCCACCTTTCATCATTTGAGCGCCGTCACTACCACCACGACTTGTAGAAGATAAGCCCACCAAGAATTTGCTCCCACCAATGGTAGTTTTTGTCAAATCATCAAAGTCATGAATAAAGGTACACCGATTACCATAAAGACATGCCCCTTCAGTATGATACGCACGACATATTTGAGTTTTGTAACGACTATGTCTGGTCACTTTGCGTAATTCAGCTTCACCATGAGCATATTGGCATTTTTTTCCATATCTTACAAAGAACAAAAAAAAAAACGTTGGTTTAAAAAATAGCATCATTTTTCCTTTTTCTCTTTTTTTTTTTTTTTTTTTTTTTTTTTTTTTACCTGCATTCCCCTAGTTCAATCCAGTTGCGGCAGTATTCCGTCTTATAAAGTTGCGATTGCTTGGTCTTGACACATGAAGTCTCTTGAGAAATAGTTCCTTCTACTGGGGAGGTTGTCATTGGGTAAGCGAATGGGGCTTTAATCACTGCGACATTGTCCGATGGTAAGTCAGCATCAATATAATCACGCCGGCCAGGTGTTGATACCAATGAAGAGGAATAATGCGAAGAGAGTTTGGTATACATGATGTAGAGGACACTATAATGGTCAACAGTAATCTCCAATCAAGTCAAACTAGTCGACTAAACTAAAGAATGATAATAAAAGTAAAAATAAAAAGGGACGGAGACGGAACGGGAAGAAAAAGGATGAAATTCAAAAAAATCATTTTTGTCAATTTTATCAAAAAAAAAATAAGAAAAAGATAGCCTAGAATTTCCTCTTTGGGAATTGTTGATTTGCAGGAATAAAAAATAACAAAAAAGAAAGTAAAGGATAAAGGAATAAAATATTAATATAACTAGTATTCAGCAAGTTTGGTGATGATAACAATAGTGCTCAACAGTGTATTACGCAAAAAAAAAATCACTACTTTCATAATTCTCCTCCCCTCCCAAAAAAAAAAAAAAAAAAAAATACATAAATGCAAGTAAAATAGGCTATCAAAATTATTTTAATTATCTACTCAGTCTTCCAGTTATCTAGTAATGGATGGTCCCCAAGAATAACCATTTTGATCCAGTATCATATATACCTTTTATTTTGTCGCAAGTAGCTAACCAGTCTCTTCCTTTAAAAAGAAATAAAAAAGTAATCATAAAAACAATGTTGTCAGTGTTTTGTCTATTGTATATACTCTTTTCTTCTAACTTGTTCCAGATGCTTACAATTCCCCCCATACATCAAGAGCTTCATATTTCCATGATTTTAGATCAGAGACAGGTAAACAGTCTAGGTCAGAACTCAGTCACAGGCTTTTCTTTAACAAAAATAATAAATAAATTAATGTAGGGTATCAAGCATCTAATAAATGTTATTCGTTACTGTCTGTCTGTGTATCGCACAGATTAACAAAAATTTCAAGTAAAAAGTGATCTACTGTGTATACTGTGTATCAGAAGGGAGGTTGTAAAGCTGTTGCAGTATGGTTTTTGATGGAATTTGACATCCTCTCCATTTTTCACTTCGTAGACGAATCCTTGAGGCTCAACTGACTTCAGTCTGGGCAGTAATTTTTTTATTATACGACATGTAAAAATAAATAAACAGATTGGATACACACTGTATGTCAAGTCCACTGGAGGTTATGCGTGCAGCGGGGTCTAGTTGGTTAATATAAATGATAGAGTGGGAATAGAGAATAAGAATGTACATGTTTGATAAGCCACTGACAAGACAGCTACAACATTACTAAATTGGTCTGAGGATAGTTTATAGAAAGGTATATTTTATTGAGGCATATTAAAGAATACTAAAACTAAAGCTAAGGGATTCATTGAAGCACGGGATTTAGTTGAGGGATCTCTTGGAGAAAGCATGAGGAAGACTAAATTATAATTTGAAGAATGGTCTGCACTAATAAGTCAACTGTAAAATGGGAGCTAATATAATGTACAGTTCAAAGCGACTTCTGTTATTGAAGCCTCACAAAGTTCAATGCTAATCAAAAGGAGTGATCGTAGTAAAAAAGGAATCTATTGCACAAGAAATGAGAGAGACTAATGGGATGTACTTCATTTAAGTATGTAAAAAAAGGTATATTTTATTCAGTTGTAGATAGAACCTATGGACAAACTAATACTAAACTAAGTTAAACAAAGCTCCAAAAAGCCAACTAATGGTGGGTCCAAATCCTGAATCAAAATGAAAGGGTTTCCCATGCATCTTGTAATCCTCGTTTTGAAAACCCTTCTAAACTAGTCCTAGTGCTAATCTAAGCCCAACATAAGCCCATAGAAGTTGAATGGTGAAGAAAAAAGGAGGAAAAAAGTAAGAATTGAAAGGAACGAGAGAGTGGGAAAAATAAATGGGTGAATAAGTATATTCACGTGGACGGGGTTTGAAATGATATTTTTTGTCTCTCATGAGGAGTTGGCCTTCGATTTTTTTTTTGGTGGATGCAAAAAAGGAACCTGTTTTTATTATTTTACAACATTCATCTCCAAACAACATCTTAAACTTCTTCTTTCTCTTCTAATGATAGCAACCACCGTCATTTAACGTCCGCGACATGGTTGTTCTCTTCCATTGATGCATTTCGCAGCCAAGGTGGAGCAATTGGGTCGGTTTAGTTTACCACCCCTCACTGTAGAATGGTTCGTGTTTCATGGTAGAATACCTTGCCTTCATGGTTGGAGTAGTGAATCTGAAGTTATGTTTATTCCACAACAAGATATTACACTCACCCACGTGCACCTCAAAACACAGCATCGTTAGATAGGTATCTGCCGCCAATAGACGACATAGTCTAATTCAATTGCCATAGTTGCCATAATTGCCGTAGTTCATTCTACAACTGAAAAAATAATTCATGTCTTTTCACTTTTGCATCGTCTATCATACGTTTGTATTGTTCAATGCATATAGTCACACTTACAGTACTGCGCATGTGCATGCTGAAAAAAAAGCTGATGCATGTGCGCAAAACTAAAGGGTATGTATGTATGAGGCGATTTTGACTAAACTTCGAGCTCAGGCGCTCCGCCCACTGTACCCTGCGCTTCAAAAAATAGGGATTAGAGAATTTCTTGAAATGCTTCACTAAACTGATTGTGCTGATGTGTGAACCACCCCGTAAAGGATGAATAAAAAGCAAGCGGTGATGACGGCATAAAAATAATGTCTTCCGAATTTCCCGTGAGAATCAATCTTTTCGAACTGTACCATATTATACGATTTCTGAGCGGTATTTCAAATACTAAATGCTATCCCAAAAAAATATCGGGTCGATCTTACACCCGAAATTTAGGCTTTGAATAGACTCTTTTTCGAACCTCAAGCCGTCAATTCTCTATTGTACCTTCAATGGCTGTCTGGGAATTTCTTGGTTGTTTGCCTCTACCTATATTATTGCTTTCTACGGTATAAGTGTTGACAATCACCATCTTTACAACACACCATTGATCACTTTCTCACACCTACTACTTTATTCTCTAGTCTCAATATCGTTAGGATAGTGATTCATATAGATTTTCTATTGTCATTTCACTTGTTTTCTGCTTCACCAAAATCAAATTAAAAAAAAAATTGACGGTGAGCTTGGTTGTAAATTTTAAACGCCGTCAACCCTTTTTATTGTTTTTTTTTTTATTTCATTTGCGGTCCTTTGTTTCTTTCTGTCATCATCATATACTTCTCCTATATTTCTCTTTCGCTACTTCCTTTCATTCAACATTCGTATTCCTCCTCCTCATAAAACAGATCATGACCAATCCTTCACCACATCCTCATTCTTATTCACCACCAAGAAGTGCTTTTCAATGGCCGGCCCCATTATCACCTCGGCTCAAACATCACAAACACAATGCCACTACCGCGATAAATACCGACCTCCCCTTGAAGGATATCCTAGAGACCTACAAGAATGATAGTGATATACTGCGATATATTTTGTTAGCAAAGGCTGAAGAAGATAAGGTAAGGACGGGTGGGAAATAAGTGATATGGCTTTCATGGGAAACATGAGGAAACTGGGTGATATTGTGGTGTACCAGGACTGGTTTTATACATATATACTTCAGTTCATACAGCTTTTTTACCCCTTGTCATGGAAGTAGAGTTCGACTGGAAGAGCAAGTGTGTATCATGTGTATAACAGTTACTGACTATTTTTCTATATCTTTTATTTTTTATTTTTTATATATCTTCTACAATATATATTACACGGATGATTATTAGAGGCAAGCTGCACGGGACATGTTAAAAACAGAACAAGCACGCATTCAACTCAGGCAGTTGGATCTGGAATACTTACGGGAACAAAGCAGGACGACACGTTACTACGACAAAACATATCAACAAACACACGCATCAACAGGACCTCCGTTTGACAAACCAGCGATAACTGGAACCTCTCTACCACCTCCATCCTCTTTGGCGCCATCTTATGTTTATGGACTTGCACCTGTTCAGCAGCAGGTACTGGCTCGAATTACAGGCAATCATTCAGATACTCAGCACTTATCGACATACTCCACCCACTATGAACATCAGCCTTCATCACCTGTAGCCTACCCGCATTCAGCTCATCCTCTTTGCCCTCCAACTGACTTACGCCTCAAAGGCACATCTTCTTCATCAACTGCAGCACCAATAATTACAACATCAACAACAAATTCGCGATATAATGTGTCAACGTCTACACCATTAATATCAACGGCAGGCGCCGGGTCTCAGCATCATCGTCATCGGCTCCAGCCACCTTCTATCAATACGTCAACGTCTTCCAATCCCGCTCAAACCTCCACTCCTATATCACCATCTATCGGCAACAACAATGATGATGATATTTCAGCATCTGCAGCAACCAGACACAAGCGTACACGTCACTCAGTTTCGGACCAATTAGACGACAAATTATCTCACAACAAAGTGATGGAGGCATTGAAAGCAAAGATTCAACGTGGAAATGGATCTCCTGTCAGCACCACACCGACTTCAGCATTACCTTACAGACCAAGCTTTGCCGATACTTTCCACATGGACAAACGACAACGACAGCTACCGAAACCTATTGTGACTTTGAACAATGGCTCATCCTCATCATCCACCAGTCATAATGGTACACCAGCAGGCACTTCATCGACTCCAACTACAACAGTACACACAGCATCACCTCGATCTGCGAAACCAATATTACCACCTATTGATACCAATGTTGGCAGACAGCATCATCATCAACAACAACAACAACAACAACAACAACACCGACCTTCTTCTCCTGTGCATATATCACCCACAGCTGTCGATGCCACCACCACCGCGGCTGGAACTCCATCCACATCACAAGTCTCTCCTTCTGACCAACTCCTTGCCATGTCTACTCATCGCCAGGAAGGAAATGCATCCCATTCAACATCAACATCAACGTCATCTTCTTTGTCATCATCATCATCATCATCATCATCCAATGGTACACACGGACACGACTCAACGACGGCGACGACGACAGCGACAAAGATCAAACTGGAAATGGATTGAACTTGAACGGGAATTGTAGGGGAACCAGCTGGGCTGCCCTTTTTTTTTTTTTTTTTTTTTTTTTTTTTGGAATACCAGATGTCTAGAGCAGGCAATTAGTGGATTTATCTATCTTATTGGACATCAATCACAGCAACAACAACGGCATCAACAAATAAAACCGACACAATGCATTCTAGTCTTGCCTACCTTTTGTTATATATTTCTGTGTGTGTGTGAGTGTGCGTGTGTGTCTCCCCCCCCCTATTTTTATATACACTTTTATCGTTATCTCTTTATTATATATTATATTTATTCATTTATCAGCATGCGATTGTCAATTTTGGCTTCCATTTAATAAACAAATAAAGGATCAAATGATCATTTGCCTATCTTTACTGTTACTTTTTTTGTCTCTCTTGCTTAATGTGTATGTGTATGTGTATGTGTATGTGTATGTGTATGTGTATGTGTATGTGTATGTGTATGTGTATGTGTATGTGTATGTGTATGTGTATGTGTATGTGTATGTGTATGTGTATGTGTATGTGTATGTGTATGTGTATGTGTATGTGTATGTGTATGTGTATGTGTATGTGTATGTGTATGTGTATGTGTATCCCATTGTCCACTATTATGTCACTGCATGAGAAGTCCGTATCATGTCCAACCACCACATATTTCGACTTTTCTTTTTTTTTATTATTATTATTTCCATTCCGTCGTTTATTGAACATACCTGCCCTGTCCTTCGACCGTGATAATACAAGTATTTCATGTTTGTAAATTGGGGCAAAAGTCAAATATATTTTTTTATTTCCAATCAAGACAGACAATATAAACTACAACTAAACAATAAACTATATACCAAAATACTAAAATATATTCTAATCATCCTTCTTGTTGGTGTCCACTTTTGTTCTTGGATAAGGCACGGTGTCTTCAGTGTCAGTACTATTAATAGCGAAGATGAGCGCACATACAAACAGTAGTCCAGTCGCAAATGCCATTGAATGATCGCTGACAAAGTTGACCGCCTTTTCGATTATCGATGCAGAAGGTAGAATATCCATTTTATGACCGGCAAGTAGTTCAGTGTGTTGTAAGGCATCAAATAGCTTGATCGGATGTTCAACGGAAAAGACAGATCCATCAAGATCTTTATTAAAAAATACCTTGTTCTAATAATAAAGACGTTAAAGTATGTGAGTGTTTCCTCTTTGTTTCTCTCTACAAATATTAATAAAAAGTGCATATCATGCATCCTTACCTTGGGATCCACAATCATCATGACAGGCAGTTCATTGAGAGACACACCATAAATCCGTTTTACGTAATTTGTCCATGAACCGCCATCCAGTTCCGCAAAAATGACACCTGGGACTGTATCATCCATTGTTTCCGTGAGCCAGAGTCTAGCTACCGCGGAAAATGCTTCATTTGCGCCATCATTTGGAAGAATCATCATGACAATCAACCGATCCCCCTTCAGAATAGCATTGACATTTCCAGAATTCACCCGAGATACCAATGGATACTTGTTGTTGTGCACCCATTCATCATAATCACGTTCTGTTGCAATAGTTGATTCTTTGTTGTTCTTCCGAGAAAAGGTTTGTTGCACCGCACCATCATCCTTGATCAAGAGCGTCTTGCTCTGTTGCCTGTTTTCGAATGGAACTCCTAACGCTGATATCACTTTGGGATCATCTGTTGTATAAAAGGGGATGGTGTCCAAGTATTTTTTTGCTAGCAAGTTGATGGTGTCCTAAATAGAAAAGGGATGATGAGTCTGTTACTCGAGTTTAACCCCTCCCCCCCACTAACAGTTACTTACCAAAGAGTCACCCTTTTTATGGATGTGAACCAAAGAGACAGGATTTTCATAGATTGATTCCAAGGATAAATTATCAATAGTATGAATTGGAGGACCAGTCATCTTCGCAAGGTAATTCTTCAAATTTTCCGGAGTACGATCACCAGTGTAGACAAAAGACAAGTTGTCATGATAACTGATGTCAAAAAGAAGAAACAAACAATTAGATACATACTAAAAAAAAAAAAAAAAACAACCAAGGAGTTCACTCACAATTTCAAAGTGGGTAACCCGACCACGTTTTGGGATGTGCATAGTTCTAAGTCAAATGGATGATCAAAAATATCAGTATATCAAATCATAGCTCCATATGAATCTCGTTTTTTTGTTGTTACCTCGATCCTTTTCACAGTCGATTTGACCAATATTAATTGGATTGCTAGCCATATCCGATGCTAAGGAATCCCAAACTGGAGCTAGATTTTTACAATGATGACACCACGGGGCGTGGAATTTGATAAACCAAGGTTGCCCACTTGATATGATGATTTGCAGCCATTCCTTCGTAAGTGAGACAGAGCCATGTAAAGGTTGAGTGACGATTTGCTTTTTCATAAATTCGTCGACTTGCTGTTGTTGCTTTAGAGTATCCAAAGTGTACTTGTTAATCAGCTCTCCTTGGAAATACAGTTTGATATGATCACCTATAGCGAGTCCATCGGTACCACATAGTTGTTTTTGTGTTGAGCAATCCACTTGACCAAGGTAAACACCATGCTGAGACAATTTGCCAAATTCAGTATCTAGTTTGTACCAAGAAGATTCTATTTGACAATTGGGGAAAACTTGTTAGAGAGAACAACTGGGCGAATTGGGCATGGCATGTTTCACATGTATATATCATTCCTTACCTGCAGGCGTTTGCGAGGGATAGTAATACAACACAAACCAGGTTCCTTGGGATATACTCTGCTTGATACTGTCATTTGTAAGTTGTTTGGATGCAAAGGTGCATGTCACCAAAAAAAGGATACACAGACACAGAAAAGGGGCAGCAATCATTTAGGCAGTAAAAGAAGAATGAAAAAAAAAGATTGACAGGAAGCCATAATTCTGCATTTGCAAACTCCGCAAATGTTCTTTTTTTTTCGGAAAATGGTTGCCATAGGTTATCGCATTACTCAACACTAGAAATGATAAACCTGGGCGTGGGTACATGGACATTGACATCAAGTGTTTTTTATTTTTGTATTTCTTGGTTAATAAATATATAAAGTTTGTGACCTTGCAAAATATAGCTTTGTCAGAACTGCACAGTACCATATAATAAAATCTTTTTTCTTTCTTTTAATTGTCAATGTAAGAGTTTAATTTAATTGATTGATGTGGGTTGGTGATGGTATATCCCATCAGTTCCTCTTCGTTACTGCATGAAAAAATTAGCTCCTGTTCAACGTTTTCGTGCAAAACTAATTTTATTGAATGCCCGACAGTGGCTTTTCCATGGCAAATTTCATTTCGCACCTTTTTTTTTTTCTTTCTCTTTTCTTGTTTTTGAAACACTTCAACGTTTATCACATACTAATGACCGATTCTACCGCACAAACAAAAAAGCCATCCAATAGACTCATGGGCATGAAGGTAACAAAAACTTTATATAGTGAAAAAATGCATTTATAAATTCATATATCACTTACATAGCTTTCGTCGTTCACAGTTCATGCAACGATCGATTGAAAAGGAGCAACAAGAACAGATAGAAAAAGAAAGGAAGCGTATCATATCTGAAGCTGAATGGAAAATTGACTATGAGTCTACTGAAGTACAAAAGCCGTAAGTAGAAAGGTTGCTACTGTTGCCTGTTCGTATATCTTTATCACTAACATTTTTGGTTGCTTCCAACTTGTAGGAAAATTCGGGTCGAATATCAACCTAGTTTTCTCTCCTTTACCGACACAACTCACGTAGGACGACAATCTTTCCAAAAATTCAATAAAAACATAGAAGTAAGTAGCATTAATTATCAGGAAACAAGGGAAATGTTTACAAATGATGAACGTTCTTTTATTTTCATTTTTATTTGAAGAATCCGAATGAAGAAGCTGAACAACGACTAAAACGGGAAGAAAGCAAGGAAAAAGAACAGATGGTATCGGATGAAGATTTGATGAAACAAATGCGAAGACGAGTGGAAAATAATGGCTCAAAACGAAACCGAGGGGATCAACAAGGGAATACCAAGAACAACAAAAACAAGAAACAGAAGAAGGCTGCCAACGACACCAAGAAGGCTGAATTTATCAAACCAGAATAGTTTTCTCACCTAGTATAGACCGCAATAGTTTTTGTATTATCTAGTATAATCACAATGGCTATTATAGATGGCACCTCTTCCCCTCTTTTTATATCGCTTTTGTATATATCAATAAATCATCATTGTCGCATTATTTTTGTGATGTGCTTGTATATCAAATTAAAACACAGATTTAGGGTGTTAAATATGTGGCCCCAAATGACGTGAAAAGAAATTTGGCTCGGGCTGGGAAACAAAAAAAAATAAAAAATTGTTGTGCGGCCCAGGGGGTGGTAAAAGCTTTCTCTCTTTTTTTTTTTTTTCTCTTTTACTTTTGATAGATCCTACTTTTAAGATTTGTTGTAAGTTTTGACCCCACATACCTATTAATACCCTCATTTATACAGTGTATTAGTTTCATTTTAATCACCATATTTTATTCATTGCAATAATAGACCATGGCTCTTCGATTATTGTCCAAGAATGCTGCAGGTAATCGAAAACAAAATCAAAACAAACTGAATACCCTGACTCACCATTTCATTTTCTCAAAAAAAATAAAATAAAAAAATATGGCTTTCTCTACGTATAACAGTCGCTGCTGCTTCTCGCCCCACCGCTATCAACGTTTCTCGTAAAGCTGCCGGCATTGCTTTGTAAGCTATATCAATCACCATAGCAACACCACGACATTCTTGAGCTAAAAATGCAACACCATGCATCCTTTTTTTTCATATATATATAGTACTCGTGCCTACTCTGCTCCTGCCGAAACTAAAGGTAAGTCGTGTTTTTATATATATTTATGTGCTGATAGATATCATCATTTATTAATTAATACATATTTCCCTCTAGCCGAAGAAAAGAAACCTAGCATCCTCGACAGTCTTCCCGGAAACTCTGGTGCTGCCAAGGCCGCCTACCTCACTACTGGTGCTGGTTTGGCTACTTTCTTGATCTCCAAGGAAATTTATATCGTCAACGAAGAAACCTTGGTCTTGGTTGGTGCTGCTGGTCTTTTAGGTGTCTTGCTCCAATATCTCCGTGAACCTTTCACTGCCATGGGTAATGAACATATCAACGTAAGTGAAGGACAGCTGAAGGATTGTAAAGAAAAACAAAACAAGGTTTATATACATACATACCTCTTTCTTATAGCGTATCAAATCCGTATTGAACCAAGCTCGTAACGACCACAAGTCTGCTGTCCAAGAACGCATTGATCAAGTTGGCGAAATGAAGGATCTCGTTGATGTCACCAAGTCTCTTTTCGAAATTTCTCGTGAAACTGCTCAACTGGAAGCCCAAGCCTTCGAACTCAAGCAACAAGTCGCTGTCGCTCAAGAAGTCAAGAGCACCCTCGATTCTTGGGTCCGTCATGAAACCAGCGTCCGTGAACGTGAACAAAAGCAATTGGCTGCCTATTTGATTGAAAAGATTCACAAGGACTTGCAAGATCCTACCATCCAACAACAAATTTTGGATCAAGCTGTATTGGATGTCCAAAGTAAGTAACTGTATTTACACTGAGAAATCATCTTGTATACTCAATTTCAATTTCTATTATTCTTATTATTGTAGATGTCGCCAAGTCTCATTAAATGTAGAATATACTCAATCTCCCTTCCTCTACCCCTCTAGTATCTAGTGTCAACCTCTTGAATTTTGTCAATCAATAAAAAAAATATTTATTTTGTCCAAATTGTATTCATTTGTCTTTTAATTGTATACCTCATCCAACGTTTTCTATTTCCCTTCATCTCAGACCCTTTTTGCTCAGTAAGCAAATTGGCTCATCGACTTTAAGCTTCCTTCATACTACCCTTCTGTTAATTTAGGTCTTCTTTTCCCTTATTTAATAAATCCGTTTTCCCTGCACTTATCATAGTATAAACTGTTATTATATTACATGAAAAATAACATATATGGTGTAAAGTTGACCACCAGTTTTTCTCATGGGTTAGAGTTGGTAGACAGGCCGGGCGGGGAGGGCGACTTGTGGATTTCGAGTGAGGCAGTCAATTTGGGCGCGGTGGTTGAAACGGAGAAAAATAAAAATAAAAAGATAGGGCTTGTGTCTTCCAATATCTCTTCCTTGTTTCTTTTTTTTTTTTCATTTTTGCTGAACTGCCCTTTCTTTCTTCATTTTATTTATCGACGGATTATATCACAGAAACGCAATGTCCCAGCTCAACGATCAAGTCAAAAGCTTTAAAAAGTCTTTGAATGCCAATACAATGCTAGGTGTTAAACGGGTGGCTACCGGAACAACCACCAAGCAAGACGATCGCAGCAACAAAGGACCTAACGCAACGATCGCAAACAACACACGTCGCGCATTTGATGGTGATAAACGAAAGAAACCCAAAAAGACTTCAGGTATAAGTTTAGAACATTGTAATCTATGTGATGAAGGAATGATGGTGATGTCTTCATACTCAATCAGCAATTTTTTTTTTTTTTTTTCCTTTGTTAGTTTACTCTCAACCTGCTGATACTGGAAGTGGCACTCATGCTATGAGTCAGCTATATACTGTTATACAGTTCCTCAAGGTAAGCATCGTATGCAACAGACACATAAGCAGCAGATGAATATGAGCTAACTTCGATGTTTTAGGATTCGGATGGACCGCAATCGGTTGTCAGCATAACAAGTCGGACAAAAGTCAACATAACCAAGAATCAAGCTCTATGGGACAAATTGGCCAGTAATAATAAAATTGATTTCGATCCAGTGAACCAAACATTCTGTTATAAGGTAAAAGTATAGGGGAGAAAGTGGGATAATACGGGGAGAGGGGGCAGACAACGTGGTCATGATAATCGAATACATGCTTGACTTACCCTTCCTTTTTTTTTTTTTTTTTTCCTATTACATAGCCAACATTTCAAATCAAATCTCAGGATGATTTATTGACGCTATTGATATCAATGAAGGATTCCGGTGGAATGGACTATAAGGATCTTAAGGACTCGTATTCAAAACTTGGCGATGTGGTGGAAGATTTGGCTGGAGAAGGTCAAATTCTAGTTGTCCGGAACAAGGACGGGAATCCGCGGGTGCTCTTCTACAATGACCCTGAACAAAACACTCACATGGATAAAGGTATAATTGCCTAGAACTGGGGATAGCAGGAGGAGTGAAGGGAAAGATGTACTAATGACAAGACACTGTGATCATAGAATTCAAAACAATGTGGTCTGATATCAAGATACCTGATGAAACTGATCTTCCAAAAGAACTTGAAAATGGTAGGTTAATGGATCCTTATGCACTTGTCATCTATTATGCATTGACCAATTTTTTTCTCCTTCTTCCTCTTATTAGCTGGTCTGAAAACGATGGACGTCTTTGAAAAAAAGGTGGTGGCCGAGGTAAGAAACGGAAAAAAAGAAAGAAGAAAGAATACGGCTTGGTAGTAGATTATATGCAGTCATTGACGTTTACTCCCTTTTTTTTTTTTATTTGTGCACATAGCCCAAGGTCAAGAGAGCCAAGACAAGAAACAAGAAAATCAAGATTACCAACACCCATTTATCACATATCGATCTCTCCAAAGATTATGTTCCCAAGAAGTAGTTTACTCCGCCCACCCCACACACGCACACACACACACACATATATATTCCTACATACCTTCATTCTACACACATCCCATTTATCCATCATAGTAGTCAATATCATTACAGAATCCCCACTAGTTTATCTTTGTATTTGATTGTTTGGTATTTGATTCTTCATAATAAAATATATTATATATTTGTATGTATTCATGCGTGATTGTTTCATTAGTCTTTTATTATGTCATTTTATTTTGAACAAAAAGAAATATGAAAAAAATGTCTATTGCTGATGCAGTATATAATATAAAATAATGATACGAGATATGAACTAAACTAAAATGAAGAGAGGGGAGATAATAATCTACAATTTGTACACCAAGCAGGCACCATCATCAGAGGCTGTTACCACTGTTTGTCCATCACTATTATTATTATTATTAAAAAAAAAAAAAAAAAAAAAAAAAAAAAAAGTTAGTATTCATGTCGCAGGCTCTATTTTCTCGGGTGAATAACTTACTTTGACACAGCAAAGTCAAGAACAGCGTCACGATGACCTTGCCATGATTTGACACAGACACCTGTGCGTGCATCCCACATTTTAACATTGCGATCAGCAGAGCATGAAACTAGAAGAGGAGAATTGGCAACAAATTTTACTTTGATGATAGCGTCCTGATAAAAAAAAAAAAAAAAAAAAAAAAATTGTTAGTATACTCTCGTAATTCAGATAACCTATCTTGATTTTACCTCATGGTTGAGAGTTGATCGAAGTCGTTGTGTTTGAACATCCCAAATAGAAATGGTGCCATCGACTGATCCGGTAGCAGCAAGAGTAAGTCTAAAAATATCATAATACATAATTAGCCAGTTAGTGTACACACGCCACCATCTCCAAGAAGAGAAAAACAAAGAAGAAGCTACTTACACATCACAGAAATCAGCAGTTTCAACAGAGTCAGTATGATTTTCCAAAGACGCAACAATCTGTCAAAATATAGATGTTGATAAGCAAATAGAAGGTTCTCCCCCCCCCTGCCCGTCCAATACACATACGCGCACACATAGACACTTTTACTTACAGTTCCATTTGTAATATTCACCAATCTAGCCTTTCCGTCCATGGAGCCTGAGATAATCAGAGTACTGTCCTTGTTGATGGCCATACTTGTGATAGGTTCAGGATGGAAACGAGCATCATCGCCCGATAAACGGTATTCAGCAACAGCAGTCTTTGGGTCCCAGATAATCATAGAAGTATCTTCTGATACGGATACGATCTTTTTGCCATCAGGTGTGAAACGACCAGCTGTGACAGGTCCTGCATGTCCATTGAAAATATTCATGAATTTCCCGGTAGGCACTGTTGTGATAAAAAAAAAATTGTACATATGAGCATTTTCTGCTATTTCAATATATCACCATTTTATACTCACTGGCCCACATCCAAATAGTAGAATCGGAAGCACCAGCGATAAGGACGTTGCCCTTAGGATGCCAGTTCATCCACTATAGAAATAAATAAAGGATATCTATCAATTGACATGCATTTATAGTTGAATCTACCGTCAGTACGAACTTACCACAATTTCATCAGGACCTTCCACAGAAGCAGCGAGTTCACCATCTTCTACTTTCCATACACGGACACGACCATCCATACCAGCTGAGGCAACGTAATCACCCCCAACACTAAAAGCAACTGCGGTAACGGAATCAGTGTGACCTGTCAATTCAAATAATTTGTCACCATTATCAGCACGCCACAAGTAGCTCTTGTCATCACCGCCACCACTAACGATAAGGTTGTTGTCCTTGGGGTGCATAGCAATCGCGTATACTGGCTCGTGATGATCGAAGAAGCCTTGTACCGAATCGTCAGCGAGTTCCAATACGTTTTCGTCGGTTTCGGATTGACGGATATCATAGCCTTCCAAAGGATTTTCTATTGAAACAACGGTTGGTTAAAGAATACCCACAGACAATCATATTTGTATCTAATAATACATATGTAAGAACAAAAAATCCTTACCTTCCATGTCGTCGTCGTCGCTTTCCTCCATAGGTTCACCTTGATCGAGATCAGCTACTTCTTCTTCATAAACATCGTCTTGTTGGAGATATTCTTCTTCGACGATATCTTGTTCGTCATGGGAGTGCTTTTAATAAAATAAAAGTTAATGACATTGTTTTTTATTTGATAAGATACTATTATTTTCAATGTACCTGAGAAGACATGATTTGATTTGATATTGAGTGGATTATGCGGTAAAAAAAAAAAATAAAAAAATAAAAAAAGAAGTAAAAAAAAGAAAATATCAAGAAAATATTTCTAAGCCGTGACGCTTTTTTCTCGGGCATTGATTGGCTGACAATACTCCCCTCTTTGATTTCTATTACTGAATAAGCAAAGGCAGTGCTTGTGAAACGACGAAATGTAATATGGAAAACATATATCAATATGAATAAAAATACAATCTTACGGTACAGAAATATATCATGAGCACTGCTTTAATACAGAACCTCCGTTTTTTTCATTAGCTCTAAAGCCATTTCACGTCTGACGGAGATTGAATATTGTTGATCGCTTTGGCGCTTTAAACGCTGCGGTTATACCGTTTCTTTTGTTTTTTTGTTTTTTTCAGAACCATATATAAACGTTGTTGACGTCTTCTATGATAGACATTACTGGAAAGGTTTTCGGACAAATTTACAAAGCTGGAAAGAAGATTGGCTCTGGTAGTTATGGCGAAATCTATATCGGTAAGTGTGACCTATCTATTAATTGTTGCTTGTAGAATAGACCAATGAGTTTTATCTATGGACTAACTAATCCTCTTTTATGGCGAACTTCAGGCACCGATATCAAAACCAATAAGAATTTTGCGTTGAAACTCGAAAGCATATAT
This sequence comes from Absidia repens, assembly GCA_002105175.1. NCBI lineage: Eukaryota > Fungi > Mucoromycota > Mucoromycetes > Mucorales > Cunninghamellaceae > Absidia > Absidia repens. The sequence continues at coordinate 792,361 of MCGE01000004.1, read as the reverse complement.
TCACCACATAAAAAAGGCGACCATGAAGCCAAAATTTACAAAGATCTTGCTGGCATTCGAGGCATCCCTGCTTTGAAGTGGTATGGCACGACCCTGTCTTATAACATGATGGTGATTGAATTATTGGGACCGTCTATTGAAGCTTTGTTCAAGTATTGTGGCCAGAAATTCAGTTTGAAAACTGTCGTGATGATAGCCGAGCAATTGGTAAGATATATATATATATATATATATTGGTACTATTCCGTTATTGTATTTTCCATAACTCACAATACACTTGTTTATTTATATACAGATTACACGTATCGAACATATTCACAACAAAGGATATATACACCGTGATCTCAAACCTGATAACTTCGTGGTGGGAACTGGCATGAATAGGGGAGTCATTTACGCTCTCGACTTCGGACTTGCTAAACGGGTGAAAATTGATAATACTCATATTCCCTACCGCTCCGACAAAACTATGACAGGCACTGCACGGTACACAAGCATCAACTCACACCGTGGCAAAGGTAAAAAAAAAAAAAAAAATAACAAAAAACCATACTTATTTTCAATACTCGTACCTGGCTATTAATACTCTGCCATTTATTAATATAGAGATGTCAAGGCGGGATGATCTCGAGGCTTTGGGCTACATCTTTGTCTATCTTCTCAAGGGAAAATTACCATGGCAAGGGTTGGGAATTGATAACAACGATGATAGGGACAATCTCATCTACCAGCACAAGAAAATCACCTCAGTTGAACTTCTGTGTGAAGGCTTGGAACCCGAATTCTCCATCTTCCTCAATTATGCCCGCAATCTGAGCTTCACCGACCGTCCAAATTATGCTTATCTGCGTACCTTATTCAAGTCGCTCTCCAAAAGGATGGACTTCAAAGATGATTTTATGTTCGACTGGACTATCAAGAAGCTGGTAAGGAAATATATATATATATTTATTATTGAATTGCAACTGCTCACTATTTATACATATATATCTTTTTGGGGACGGGGTTTAGAATGAAGAGGCCGCTGCCAATGCTAAAATCAAGTTAGAAAAGGAAAAGAAGGCAATGAAAAAACGGGAAGCAGCGAAAAAAACCGCCAAACCACCAGCCGAACCAACAGCACGTACAACAAAAGACCAAGAAAAGACATCACTCCACCGTCCAAATTACAAGACAGTAGAAGGGAAAAAGAAGCTCCTCAATATCGTATGCCAATATCATCAGCAAAGAAAGCAGCAGCATGATCATCCCAATTATGTCAAGTCGTTACAGCCTCCGCCATATCAGCAAGTCTCTGGTGTCATTATACCTATATCCAAAACTAGCGGTACCAATAACAAGGCGGCAAAGTCTGGAGATGACAAAATTACTGACCACAAAAATCAGAATATTGGTAAACAAAGAAAAAAAATAAAAAAAAGCAGTGATGGGATCATGGGTGTTGGGTTACCAAACTGAACTAATGTTGTTCTTTTTTTTTAAAAAATAAAATAGTACACATATCGAGGAACAACCAACTACGATATCAACCATTGTGTTACGTCAGATACTATCCATATACCATCACGAACGCTTCAGCATCGGAACAAAACGTAGAGAAAGGAAATACATTGCAACAAAATCCACCAGAGACGAAGCTACAAAGGAAAAGAATACGACAGGCAAGACGAAAAGTATTAAAAGAAAAGGCACAACAAAATACGCGCAAGGAAAATTTACTGCAAGCACCACCAACAGAAACAAACCAACAACAACAACAACGACAACGACAACAACAACAACAACGACAACAACGACAACAACAAAAACAACAACAAAAACAACAACAACAACAACAACAACAACAACAACAACAACAACAACAACAACAACAACAACAACAACAACAACAACAACAACAACAACAACAACAACAACAACAACAACAACAACAACAAGGTACACCACCAATGGCAGACTCCTCCCAACAAAATGCGTTAAAAAGAATTCTGGAGCAAGACCAGATACCATCATCAAAAAAGCGACGAAACTCGACGACACCTGCAATTTCTGAAGCAAACAACAAGCCTCAGCCATTGGCAAACTAAAATACTGACATACCAAAATATGACGGATTCGATGGTATGGAGTTATATAGTTTAGTTTAATAGTATTATATAGCATTAGTATGACTTAGTGTAGTATGATTCTTTATATTGTGAATAAAAATAAAAAAGCAGTGGCAGCAATGTATATATGTTTAATTTGTTTTGTATGTTACTGAAATATGGAAATGATGTCAACAATTATTGCTATTCTTTGATCCTCGGTTTCTTGATTTCTTTTCATGCAGTTCTTCCTTCATCCAATCCACGCCAAAAATGGGCGCCATTTTTTGCTAGAGATGAGTTGACCAGAAATTGTAACTACAAAAAAAAAAAAAAAAAAAAAAAAACACTATCCCTACCAGCACTACTCTATTTAACTTCTCCCAAATTGTAAAACAACAGAAATTAGAACAAAAAAATGCTTTATATGGTGCGGCTCACTTTATAATGTCAAATTTTCAATTTTCATTTCAAATTTATGGCTTCAATCGCAGTTTGAAAAATACCTTTTAAAGCCTTTTTTTTTTCTCCTTCCTTTCTTTTTTTTTTTTCCAAGTCACCGCCATTTCATTGATCTCAATGGGATGATGTTCAACTGGGATTAGTGTCAGGACTAGTTTAGAAGGGTTTTCAGCTCAGGTCTTACGAGATGCATGGGGAACCCCTTTCATTCTGGATCCAGAATTTGGGACCACTATTAGATTAACTTTCATCTTAGTTTAGTATTGGTTGTCATTGTTATAATTACTACTGAATAAACTTTGTCTTGCCTTTTTCTATCATTGTTTGATTGTCTTACCAAATGTATAAACATGGACTTATTATAAGCAGAAAAATACAAACGGGAGTGTGTCCGTACAACAACAACAAAAAAAAGAAGGGACGGCACTTTTTATTGTACAAATAGTAAATAAAAATACATAAACTAATACTCATTTGCAGTCTTACAATCTACATCTACATCTACATCTACATCTACATCTACATCTATTAGCTACGCTTGATATGGGAGCGGGAACGGGCAAAAAACAGGACCTTGTTTTCTGTATAATATTTTACAGTTTTCGCGGTGTTTTACAAAATAAATGCACATATCATTTTCCTTTTTAGTACATCAGATACGTTTCAAATCCTAGGCCAGCCAGCCAAAGTCTTCTTTTTTTGAAGGCTGATAAGTTTTCTTTTTTTATTAAAAAAAAATTGATGTACACGTTTTGTTCTTAAAGGTCTGAATTATCATGTTTATACATTGTTTTTTTGAGGTGGCCATTTTTTAAAAAGCCATCAACTTTCTAGGATCATGCCTAATATTTGACATTATAAGTGAGCCACACCATATTATTTATTTTTATTCCACAACAATATAACCATTACGCCATGTTACCTCCTACCAACCCCCACCCCAATTATATATATTGTGGTTTACCATTAGTTTATTCATACATTAATTATCTTGTGAAATATCTTAATAGAAAAACCCCCGGTAAAAACATTACTAAAATTAGAAATACAGATCTTTAATTTTACGTCCATTAAGGTCTTCTAATATTGTTAGACTATCAATAAACATGTACCAAACAAATGTACAGTAATCGCCTACATAAATATATCTTAGGTATTTTTAACAAGATTTAATAAATATTTAGAGATACCAAGAAATGCAGACTTTCCAATCATCAACTTCATGAAATTTCAGTCAAACCGAAAACCAACGATTACAAAAAACACCATTACACAAGATTCGGGGCTTAAAGCGGCCCGAACATTTTTGAACTCCGCTCGCGCTGTCCTCTGGCTCCTTTGGGCAAAAGCGCGGCGTAGCCGCGCCTCTCCCGGCGCTGTTTTAGCGGATTTCTATGTTTTTTTAGCGGTATGGAGGGGTATTTCTGTGTGTGTATGGGGATATTGGATGGGGGAAAAAAAAAAAAAATGATATGAGTAGAAGGAGTATGTGACTAGAAAGCGGATCCAAGCAAACGTGGATGTCCAAATATGTGTGTGGTTGAATGGTGGGCAATAATGTAGAGGCGGTTATTATGGCTGTAGGCTTTAGCTGTGAGCTTATAGGCGTAAACTTTAGAGCATTGTGCAATTAATTGTATGAGAGATGGATGGTTGGTTTGGTGGCAAAAAATGATTGTATAATATTTCTAAAGATGCATGGAAAATTTGAAGTTGAACGGTTTCGTAGTTCGTTTTATATAAAGCGAAGAAGAGTATATTGCAGGTTAATTGGATTTTGCAGGCTGTAAAGCCAGATGGGTGTGAATTCAATCGCCGCCGCCGGCAGTCTGGATTGTTGATCCAAAAAAAAAAATGCGAGCGCAAATCCAAAAAAAAAAAAAAAAAAAAAGACAAGTGAACGGGAATGAGCCAACATCTGTTCACTGTTTTTGGCTCATTGTGGACCTGGTGGCTTTGGCTTTCTGTTTAGAAATAGTTTAGAAGGGTTTTAGAAAAGGGATTGCAAGAGACATGGGGAAACCCTTTCATTTTGATTGTAGAATCTTGGGGAAATGTCTTGATTAGCTTAGTACATGTAGATGTCTCTTTTCTTCAATAAAACATATATCTGCTTCCTTAAACCTTGTCTTTGTTTGAAATAAATGTTTGTTTAAGCTTCAATGATGTATGTTGAAACTTCATTAGAAGCTTGGAGATCCCTTTTAGAGATCCCATTTTTATTTTACATCTTTCCGTCTTCTACACCATTCTTCTAGGCTAACACCTTTCTCAACTACTATTGATCGGTCTATCGTATCCCTAGTTCCTGATTAGCAATATATATATCAAAGTATCTATATCGTCATATTTAAAAAGAAAGAGGCGTAAAGCCGTATCTAAGATAAAGATCTATGACTGAAATTTCCATCATTTCCTCCACTCACATCACATAGATCGTCTCTGACTTTGTATTTTCCATCAATTTCGTCTACTCACATCACTATATCCATGTCGCTGTTACAATCGTGTGGGGGTTTTTTTTGGCAACTGTAAGTAGCATTTTACTAGGGCTCTTAACAATACCTAAAGGAGGAGTATTGGTATTGAACAATACCATGTTAGGGAGATTAGCAATACCTGTCGTATTTCTTGGTTCCTGATTAGCAATATTTACATCAAAGCATCTATACCATCATCATTTGTATATCCGCCTTATCTCTTCACTCTATTTTTTACCCCTGAATTCCCCACTTAATCTCACTGTGATTTTTTTTTTATTAATCTCACTGTGATTTTTTTTTTTTTTATTAATCTCACTGTGATGAAATACGAGACTGAATAAAGTAGCTTCATTATTTTAAATAACAACGAGGAAGAAGCCGGAAAACCCCAGTGGGTAAAAAAACCTTGCTCTTTAAAAAAAAAAAGTAAAAACTGAGAATAAAAAAATCATAGTCAAGTAATTAGATTCCACAAAGTCTAATTTCAGTACTAGCTATCAGTGTTGTGAAATTGAAATCCCGTTCAGGTATAAAAATAAAAATAGATTTTATGTGTCAAATGTGGGAGCGCCCACATTTATTATTTTTTTTTATTTTCACTTTTTACTTCCAACACCTAATAAACACCACAGCAAGAAAGGACTGGTTAGATTATTTTGCGTTGAAACATAGATCACGAATTAGTTCAGTACATCGTATTATGATTCAGTTTAGCACATTTATAATCCCTGTTTTTATATTACTGAATAAAAAACGACATACCTTGATTACTTTTATGCACGTATGGATATTATGTTGATATTTCGTCCCTGCTTATATATGATAGTTAGTTTATAGTATAATGAGAAGACAAAAAAATACTTATTGGAAGTGAAAAATTAATCAAGATGACATGGTTGTATCCCGCACGAATATGGGCGTGGCATTGTTATGAAATAAGTTGATGCATTTTTTTCTCGCGGTGATGTTGCTCTTCTTTTTATGATTTGCAAGCCACAAGATATCAGTGGCCAGTTTTGCCCCTCGCAACTGAGCTATGTTGCACAGAGAACTGCCTTGTTTATAGCCCCGCCCACTCATATATTTTCCTTTTGTGGTAAAAGACCTGTCTCAATTTCCCCCCCTCACAGCCTGGACCGACCAACTTTAAATGCCTAAGGCTTTTTTTTTTATTATGAAAGTTGATAAAAAAAATACGGATTCATATTTTCCATGACCTATACTATTCAAATCCGTATTAAAAAAAAGCAAATCACCACCAAAAAAAAAGCCTTAGGGTTTCAAGATTGATGTCGGAATATTTAGGTTACAACCTGTTCGCACCTACACATGTTTTCTTTTCTATAATACACACAGATATACACATTCAACAAAACAAATAACGTAGACTTAAGACAAATAGGCTAATGAGAAAAAGAGAAAAGATATATTTTATTGAGATGTAGATAGACAAACTATCACAAAGCTAAACTAATGACGATACCATGACACTAGTCTCAAATCCTATATTTAAAATGGAAGCGTTTCCCCAGATGTTTGTATTGTACTTTTCAAAATGCCCCTGATTCAAGTTTTAATGCTATTCCAACATTACCATCACTACATTGAAGCGTTATTGAAGAGGAAAAACAGGAAGACAAAAGGGAAAAGGGAAATTCACAGTATAAATTCATGTGAGCGGCGTATGAATGTCAACGAGATTCAATCCCAATCTTTTTTTTTTTTTTTTTGCTTCTAATGAAATGGTGGGGTCATCTAACGCCATCCCATCAAAACCCATACTTCATGATCTCACCACCTGACGCCTAGTTGATCGATGTTTGTTTGTTTTTTTTATGACTCAATTTTATACTAGGACCTATACACAATTCTTAAGTACGATTGGGATCATTTTGAAGAGCAAGAATTATACACACTCAAAGATATGCATTAAAAAGTGTCGGGCAGATTTCTTGTCTTTTTTAACTTGGAAGTCTCGCAACCACTACCCAAAATCGCTTGATATAAAGTGTGACTGGATATAGGATAGTCGTACTGTATGCTTGTATTCTGATGTTATTATACAGAAAAACACCATTCAGACTTGTAGCATGTTCAGTAAGAGAATGTGTAAAAAAAAAAAATAATGCAAAGCATGATATTGTGGGTATGATGGGACATCCCTATATTATGCTCATGGTGACACAATAAAACGCACTAAATGTGTCGGTTTTTTTTATTTATTTATTTATTTTAAACGACTAACGCTTTTTTTTTTTTTTTTTTTTTTTTTTGCACGTATTTATTATTTATTTTATTTATCATGTTGAAAGAAATATGGATTACTAGACATGGCTTCCGCGAAGACTGGGTAAACCCTGCACCGATCTATCCTACCGGCTTGACGCACGACTCGCAGTTATCAGTGGAAGGACTTCAACAAGCGGAAGAACTTGGTGTATTTTTACAAGATAAAGCCATTCAAAGAATATATACCTCTCCCTTTTACCGAGTATTACAAACCATTCTGCCTTTGGCAAAGGTCACCCAAGTACCTATCCATATTGATTATGCCATGGCGTAAGTAGTGAACATGATACATGCCAATAATCATTGAATGAAACAATGATACTAACTATATTCTGTATTACATCTTATAGTGAATGGTATGGTGAAGCTTACCCAGAATATCTTTTACCAACAACCATTGAAAATCAACAAAAGCTGTTTCCTGAACTGGACTTTCAGGTGGATTACGTTAGTAGCGTGGAGGTGCCTGATGGGCCTGAAACGGTAGCCAAGTGTCATCAACGTACTCAAAAAGGGTTGGACAATTTGATCAAGCAATTAGATGATGAAGGTGAAGTGTCCACCATCCTCCTATCGGGTCATGCTGCGACGGTGATTACGGCGGTTCGTACTCTGATGGATGATCCCAACCTGGCTGTCAAATCTGGTACTTGTAGTTTAGCCAAGTTAGTTAGACGTAGTGATAGTGATACAGGTAGCGGACAATGGGATTTAGTGTTGAATGGGGATTGCTCTCATTTATCCAATGGGGAACAACGATCATGGATGTTTGCTGGAGATGTGCCTGATTACAAAATTAAATAAATAAAAAAAAAACCTTCTGTCTTTTGATGATGATTCTATTATTATTTTGTCTACTTGTATGTCATGTTGTGTAGATATTTTTGATGGGATGAGTTAGAGGTAAAGACAGGAGGAAATGGGCGTGTGGTATGAGAAGGGGACAAGATGTCATTTGATTTGCAGAATAAGGTCACAATAATATTAAAACAGCAACAATATATTTATTAAAATCATAAAAATATGAACCAAACTACACACAAATACTAATCTATACACAACAAATACTGTATACGCTATTCCTATATCTACATCTATATCTACTTTTGATGATCATCGCCGTTGACTGATTTCTTGACTTCCGTTCGTAATTCATAGAGCTGTCCAAGCTGTTCATCACTCAGTTTATCGAGTAAACTGCCATCGATGCGCTTGCCCCAACCGTCCTTTGGTGTATTGAAGCTACGAACAAGGCTATCTTCGACAGGTGCTGGTGAGTCGGTACCATGGTTTGGTTCGGTTTGAGACTTGAGTAACTCCAAATATCTATTCAAGACACGAGGAAATAATAAGTTATTCATATAGTTGAAAAAAAAGCAGCTGCATTTATATATACTTACTCTTGCCACTGGGAGACAAAGCCAATGATGTGTACTGGGTTGTCGATCGATTTGTGTCTTCTAAATTCGGATTTTACGTAGTCGTCACCCATACTTCTCATTGCTGGAGGAAGGTTTCTATGAACTCGAAGAATTTGTCGGTAGAGTGGAATGGGTGCCAATAAAACCTTTGCTTCTTGTGCTGCTCGTCGTGCTGCCCTAGTCATGGTGTTGATTGAATAATAAAGAGTAAAAAAAAAAAAAAAAAAAAAAAAAAATCCGGTGTTTAAATAAAAATGCCCTGGTTTGTGTTGTTTTGGCCGTTTTGATATTATCTACAGTAATTGCGTCTTTAAATTAATTGTTTTTGATACATTTGGTATGACCCGGATAAGTACTTGGATGCGCTATAGATCGTTATTTTTCTTACCGAAATTTTATAACTACTACAGCTATTGGCCTATATATATATATTGATATGTATCTTTTTTTCTGTGGTCTGATGCTGAGAAACAAGGGTGCAGAAATAAATCGTCGAGCCAATTCAACGACGTCCGACTGTGTTTCAATTTTTTTGAGGCGCGTGTATATTTTTTTAAATGATTCGCGCTTCTTTTTTTACAAAAAAAAATATTATTCTTTTATTCTTACACTTATTGAATGGATGAATCATATCTTCCTTCAAAAAGACGTTTGAACCCTTTCTTTGCTCCGGGAAATCATGAATCGTCGCCTTCTTCTTCCTCTCCCTCGCCCTCTGGTAAAGTCACCATCAAAAAACAAAAACTATTGTCTGCATTCACCACCACCAGCGCTCCTTCTTCCACGACGCCAACTACTCCAACTGCAATATCACCAACAGTCGTTTCAGCTACAACCGTACCAACAGTAACAGCAACATCGGAATCTCCTACACCAACAAAAAGCCAAACAGCAAAATTATTTCATATATTTGAAACACAGTCTTCAAAACCCAAACAAAGTCCAATAAAATGTCCACCTCCACAGCAACTAGATCAAGTGGATGAACAGCCGCCTCGACAGTCTTCACCAGTTGCTTCACCAGCAACGACAGTTACGATCACTAGATCAATGAACAACATTTATTTATCCGATCCTGACAGTATACCTACACCTAGAAAAGCTTCTGAATGGACAACCCCATCGCGATCTTCACCACGACCTCTTACACCGATGAAATCAGACCCCATGGAAACCGATTTTGATATTGATGATGTTGATGATCTCCCCTCTTTGTCTCAAAAGAACAACAAGAAACAGCACATGCAACTTCCTTGGCCTGACAAAATTGCTTTTCTCGGTGGGCATATCAAGCAATCCAAATCCGGGGATAGACAAACAAGTCATGATGATGGCAATGGCAACATTCTTCAATATCGCCACAAAGAAAAACCATCATGTCAATTACAGCAAATTGTGCAGGCTCATGGCTGTGATTACTTGGAATCTCTCGGGAAGAAACGACTTGCAAAATCAACGATTTCATCATCATCATCATCGAGCAAGGACACGACGTCATCCAGCATACTATCCAAACTGCGCATTTCTTCACCGTCATCATCTTCAACAACATCATCAGTAACGTCAAATTCTATTCAACAACAATATGCTTCGCGTACTGATCAACAAGGGCGATTACCGTATGATATAGAGGAGATGATGGATGCACTATACCCTCCTGATATTGGTGATGGTTGGCGGTATCCCGCATGCGAAGACCTCCTGAATCGATACAGACTTGGCGAATGGAAAACAACAATGGATTTGTCGTCGGTGGTGGACAGAAACATGAATTGGTGTGAAAAATATCGACCCAAGGAAGTGGAATACCTATTGGACAACCAAAGTCATCATCGCTATTTACGGGATTGGCTCGAACGACAAAAAGTCGCTCCTTCGAAAACGGACGCTTCATTTTTTGGTCCTCGGAAAAAGGTGACGCGACGTACTATGGAACAACACTACACCGATGACACTGATATGCATGACAACGATGATGATGATTTTATGCTGACTGGTGGTGGATCAGGTGGCAACAAAAAGAAGAAGCCAACAAAAAAACGCAAGAAGGATTTGAACATGATACTTTTGGTGGGGCCTTCTGGGGCTGGAAAAACGGCTGGGGTGTTCACGGCTGCACAAGAAACTGGCTATCAAGTGTTTGAAATTCATCCTGGTATTCGGCGGTCCCTCAAAGATGTGGTTCGCCTGGTGGGTGATATGACCAAAAATCATCTGGTACGTTTCGGTAGTATCAAATCTTCTTTGGTGTCACAACAACGACAATCAAATGGGGCATGCGGTGATTCTGATATGGTTGATGATGTGGATGACGGTGAAGGGGACGGCGACGATGACAGCGAAACCCATAGAGTAGTACCCCCAAGCAAACCAAATCAACTTTTGACGCACTTCTTTACACCTAAAACCAATTCAGACACCAAACCTCAGCAAAAGTCAATACCGAATACTGGTCACCCCTCAGCGCCACGAGATATTCCAGCAAAACAAGACCAATTGCCCATGATAAAATCAACAACAACAACAGCAACAGCAACAACAGCAGTGCCTTCTGGACCAAAACAAAGTTTAATTTTATTGGAAGAAGTGGATCTGATATACCAAACTGACAAAGGATTCTGGAATGGTGTGACTGATTTGGCTCGAACTAGTAAAAGGCCAATTATTCTTACTTGCAATGGTAAGCTTTTCCCTGACAATCTCCTTTTTATTTTTTTACTCGTGGAAGAAATAGTAGAAAAAAAAAACGCTAATTGCCATTTTCATCTTTATATATTTGTATGTAGATACCTCTGTCATCCCGTTTGATATATTACAACTTCAAGCAGCAGTTTACTATGAATCACCACTCCGCCAGCTACTGTTACCTTTTTTACACCTGGTATGTTTGATGGAGGGCTACTTGGTACCAGCATCTCATTTAGTGATACTCGTGGATATGATTGGACCAGACGTACGGCAATTATTGACGACATTGGAATACCTGCATCATTATCAAGGGGCAACATTATTTTCGAATGATCAGCAACATAACACTGCGCCAAAGCTGCACAGCTCAATGCTTCAAGCTCACATGGATTTACTAATGGACCAAATGGATTTCCACACATTACAACAATCATGGTACCATCTATCAGACACTATTCCTGGCGCACAACTGGCTCCACTTTGTATGCAACTTATTCAAAGCGATCCTGCAAACAAACAATCAATAGTGGATATTGAAGCTGAAGATAGTATTGATGATGATGATGATGATCTATTTCCATTGCTTCAAACCTGGTTGGACAATCGATCACTTATTGATTATGGTATTGGAATGACTGAAAAAAGGATATCTCAGGTAAATAAAAAAACAAGGCAGAAAAAATATTACTTACTGATACTCATCTAACCTGATTCAATATTATTAAGGTTTACGGAATGGATGAACATGGTGGCAAAGATGATCAAGAAAGTGGCTACATGCATTCCTGGAAAACGCATGATGATTGGGATCATTATGAAATGGAAGCTTATATGGAATCAGATTTATTAGAATTAAATCAACCTCAACAAGGGACTGGCTTGGTGGACATCATGTCATGGGAGATGATTTGTGATCAAAGGTAAAACCCTTTATTAAAAAAAAAATAAGGATTTCATAAATATAGATTAATTCATATTATCCATTTTTATACTGTCAATTAGGAACAAGCAATATGTAGATGATTTGATGTCAGTGGAGCATATGCTAAACTGTCGATCCAATATGGCGCTTGGTAGCTTTGGAATATTGGACATCACTTATAGCAAGCATATTGAACATCTTCGGCGTACCACTAGTAGAAAACGGCGAAGGAAAATGCACCGTGTACTTTATTAGATATCGCTATTGCAAGTTGAATAAACATAGCGAGTAGTTATTTCAATCACCGCTTTTTTTTTGGTCATGTCGCTTTTCCCCTTATTAGACTTTTTGATTCCGCTGCATTATTTTATACTTCTTTCCTCTATTAGTTACTAGAATTTGTTGATTCTGGAATTATTCAAATTTCTGTCACATACCTCATTATATGAATCTTTAGACATTCTCTCCTCTTATTGCTCTTCTTTTATCAATCCATATTCATTCATTCATTCATTTATTCATTCACACAACTGCCCCCCTCCTCAGCCCCTCTCACTACATTCACACAGTCCCGTCCACTCACAAAACCTACTCTATCCCTCTCTCTCTCTCTCTCTCTCTCTCTCTTTTTTTTTTTTTTTTTCTTTCCCCTTCACTTTTACATATATTTACAAAAATTGCAACTGCTTAATCAGATAATGGTTACAGCGACATCTGCTCTTGGTCAAAGTGGAAAGTCTGCAACAAAGGATTCAACCCTCGAATACGCCTCAACGACCTCAGGGTCTCCTAGAACGGAGTCTAGTGAAAGCAACGCCAACGAAAAGAGGAAGAAAAGTTCTCGACACAAACAACGACGAGTTCGTCAGTGCTACTCTTGTCAACTACCTTGTTTACGGACAGATCGCTCACTCATTCGTGCCTTAGGTCAGGTGTATCACTACGACTGTTTTACCTGCAAAGTAAGTAATCCAAATGAAAATAAAGGGGGCGGTGGAAAAGCAAAAAAGGGTCAAAGATAGATGGCTTGGGTTGGGTGTATGTGTGCAATATGCTAAAGATGGCTTAGATTGGCTGTATATGCGCAATATGCTGAAATGCACTGTTATATGGAGGTGGTGTTGCCCAATGATATATTTATTATATTGTGTTAGATTAGCGCATCTATGCTTTATTATATTGATTGTAGAAAAAGAAAAAAGGAATGGACGGGATTTGGGTTAGCACAAGTTTCTGCTCCTTCTCAATAGAATATAGAAAAAGGGGATGGTATTTTAGGGGATGGAAGAGAGAGATCGGGTGGTGGCGATCACTTTAATGGTGAGCAGTGATGGTTTATCGTTGATACTGATTTTTTTTTTTATTTGATTTTTTTCAATCATACAATTAGGACTGTCATGTTTTGGTGGCGGACAAATTTTATGCTCTCAATACAAGTCGCGATGCTTCCAACTTCAAAATTGTCTGTGAAGAACATTATCGTGCTCAAGTAGATGGTGGTGGCACTGCTCTTTGTCAACGATGCCAACAACCCATGAAAGCAGCAAACACAATCAACAACAACAACGAAAACGCCAATAAAACGAATCCACAACTTTGTCAACAGTGTCAAAATACGAACAAATGCTCTGAATGTTCTCAATACTCACTCAACTCTGAAGATATTTGCTACGAATTTGAAGATCGTGTTTATTGTTTACTGCACTTCTCTGATATTCCTGAAATACAATGCTCTGGATGCAATCAGGCTATCCTCGAGAAATTTGTCGAGCACAAACATTTCCCTGGGAAAAAATGGCACCCTGAATGTTACATGATCTTCAAGGTAAAAAAAAAAAAAAAAGGCATAAAATGCACATTTTAAAAATATGCACGATCTCACTGCTTTCTTCTTCTACATAGTTCTGGCATGTGCGATTGGCAGATACTTTACATATCAATGATGGTAAGTAACTAGGGATTATATCAAGTCGAACTCAATACAGGGCACTTACTGAAGAATCATGTTTCCATTCTTTTTTCTTTTATCGTTTAGGCAGCATGAAATTGACGACACTACAATTAAAATTACATCAATCTACAATGGAACGAAAGGCCAATAGAATTTGGGTTGATCTATCATCTTTTGAAGAGTCATCAGCAGCTTGTATCTCAGATATGCTACTCTTGGTGGCAGCTGGTGCGTATATGGAAGGATTTAGAATGGCAAGTCAGTTTGTGATGCATTTGGCGGTGCTTTATAATGCTTTGGACGATATACAACAAAAGTCGACACGTAATGGCAAAGGTTTGTGAATCATAAAAATGGAGGGGGATCATGTATCTGGCCTTTTTCTTATTTTTGTTTTTTTTTAAAAAAAAAAATTCACCTTTAGTGTTACCATGCAGCAAGGAATCCAAAACTGTGTGTGACCAAGTAATTCGATTTTTTTACTTACTGGCTCAGTCTGATGATAAGAAGATGGACAACAATAGAGGTGCCACGCAGGAACTCCTCTCTCTTGTGACAAGTTTGGCGCAGAATTTCAAAACATTGATCCGGATTGGTCTAACTGGAGCTTTACATTTGGTAAACTGAAAAATGATAATATTTTGTATTTGATTATTTTTTTACTCATTTCTTTGCGTTACATTTTTTTCATTATTTACTAGGAACGTGATTGCCCTTCTTCCAATGCCATACCGGAATTTCTCAATAATCTCTTGGAACTCGAGCGAAAAAGGGTTTGGGTTGGTGGACGCTATTGGTTCAAGGAAGATCCATTTTTAAGTGTGTTGGGCTCATCAGCAAATCATGACAAGGCATCATTGTACACCAAGCAACATCAGGATATATTGTGGGATCAATGCCATTCATGTCAACAACTTATTGACGAAGACTGTTACCAATATGAAAATCGATTTCGATGGCATCCTTCATGTTTTGTGTGCTCACAATGTCGACATGTATTCACAAATTTAATAACTGTGCAATTCTCAGCAAACTCTGCCTCTGGATCACATGTTCTTTTGTGTAGCCAATGCTCTACTTCTCCTGTCACCGGTCAACAAAATTATCATGGCACAGTATATCCCTTATTTACATATATGACCCAATTACAACATTACCTATATATCCTGAAATTGGTTTTGGCACGTCTTTATCATGTTATGAACTCTTCAGGTACAAAAAAAAAAAAAAAAAAAAATCCATTAGTGAACACTTCCATATTAACTCGGCTGTTATTTTGATAATACTCTATTAGAAACCCACAGTGACAGGCAATTGGATATATATGATCAGCAAAATTCCAGCAATAAAACAATCATGTCGTATAACAGTACCACTCTACCTTCATCTGCAACTATTCCTTTTACGATAAGCAACCATAGCAACCATCAACCAACACTTCAGCAGGAACAAAAGCCGCTTCGACGCAGGTCAATCATTGGGTCGATTAATTTTGGAAATATCAAGCGTGTCAAAGGTGCTGACTTGGACCGTATTAATGACTCCACAAACAATGGCAACACATCTTCTATCAAAATATCGGCCAACGAGCCCAAGAATACCTATCATCATCGAAGCCTTATTTTGGAAAAATCATCATCAACATCAACGCAACAGCGGCAAACCAGACACAGCACTATTTTATCACCTAGCACACCGCAACCTTCGTCAACAACATCCGAAACAGGCAAACATGGGTTAGTTTCGGTGACAAGGCGCTTATCAGCGAATACACGACAGAGATTCGGAAGCCTGCGAAATCCCGTCAACCAAAAACAATCCACTAAATCACCTCAACTACAACATAAACAACAATGCACATACGATGAAGATTTACGTGGAACAGTTGCACCTAGTACTCCCCCTATATCAAAAATATCAGTGAACAAACCATCAGTCTCAGCAAGATCAGCAAACTCAGTCAACTTATATGAGCACCTATTACAGCTATCACCCAATCAGTATCTCTTAGTCAGTTACATTGCTGCAAAGTCCATCAATTCTATTTTACCTGATATGTATTCATTGAATGAGTGGATGCAATTTGTTGATCTTCAGAAACCAACTCTATGGAACAAACTCAAAACAAGGATCAGAACTCCTCAGTCTCCGTCAACAGATCGTCATCATTCTCCAAAAGTATTCGGTGCTCCACTTAGTCTTTTGTCATCCACCACCTATTATCATGATCAGCAACCGAAAAATGAAGCAGTTGATTTGAAAATGTATATCTGGACGAACAATCTGTATGGCATCAAACATGGCGAGGAAAGGAATCATGCAGTCATTCAAGAAATAAATACATGCTTCAAGTCCATTCATTGCAAAGTCCCTATTTTTATCCAACATTGTCTCTTGGTGCTCCTACAAAGAGGTATATCTTGTAAAAAAAAAAAAAAAAAAAAAAAAAAAAAAAAAAAAAAAGGAAAAGGAAAAAACATGGAGAAAAAAATGCAGAATAAACTTACCTTTTTCAAGATCTTTCGGTGGAGGGCATTTTTAGAAAAAATGGCAACATACGGGAGTTAAGGCGGTTAGAAAACGTTATCGACAACGACACTTCTGGTGACAGCACAGCCATGTTTGAACTCCTTACCAAGCAAACGTCCATTCAACTGGCAGCTCTACTAATGCGATACCTTCGTGAACTTCCTGAACCACTATTGACATATCGGCTTTATCCAGTTTTTGTGGCTGCTGCAGGTATAAAGAAGAACGAAAATATCTACAAGCTTGAAATTTTTTTCTCACAGACTTTTTTATATTCATTCATAGGGTTGGAAAACGAAGAAAAGATCAAATCTGCGCTCCATCTCGCTTGCTGTATGCTTCCAAAAGAAAATAGGGACACAATGCAAGTTATATTCCATTTCCTTCACCATGTATCAACATTTAAAAGTTCAAACAAGATGGACATTTGCAACCTGGCAAGCATTATGGCACCAAGTTTTTTACATAATCGGACCACCAGTTACCAGCACCAAGAAACGGCAACCTCAATTTCAAACAGCAGAAGTATAATCACTGACAGAATACCGAATAAAGAAATTGATATTGTGAAAAAGTTGATCAAATATCACGACCAGCTTGGCAAGGTACCTTGGGGGAAAAAAAATTAAAACGGATCAAATGGTAATAGCGCTTTTACTCAAATCACATTTTGTTTTTATTATCATTTTAGACGCCAGATGATATGCTCTCTTCAGTATCCGATCACGAAATGGTAGAATGGCTCACCAGCATAGACTCCAAACATTTTCTGAAATACTATGATGGCACTACGAGGCAGGGAACTACCAGACCAGCATCAACATCATTATCACCAACTACTCATCGCCCCAATCATTTCTCCGCAGTAGCACTTTACGACGAACCATATAGCTCAATTAATACTTCAATATCAGCGACAACACCATCCAATAATTTTATGAACAAGCGACCCACTTCTTTGGGCATCAAGGAACATCATCTGTCAACTTCCAATCATTATCAGTTACCAATGTAGGACCAATCCTAGCAACACAACAGTACCAATAGACTCAAAATCAGCCAGCCGACAATCATGGATACAAAAGATGTTATATCTAGCCTTCTCTCAATTTGTTTTTCCTTTAGTCCCATTATATATTTATATTTACATTTTACCATTACCCATTACCTTCCTATTTCACTTTATTAGTTGCATAGCCCCGCTCTTTTTATTTATTCCCCTTTATATACCTTATAGGCTTATTTAGTTTTAGTTACTCCTATAATACCACAGTTTTATTTTCCACATGCGCATCAATAAAAACAATTTTATCACTTCTTTGCCTTTTATTTTTATATACAGTATACTTTTTATTTACCTCTCCATATACCACTTGACGTAAAGAGACGCCCCTTTGCATAGATGAATATTAAATAAATAAAATATCAGATTGTTACTTAGAAAGTGGGTCTCATTGTTGTGTAGTGACATGCCGGGAAATGATGTATGATATAATGCGGAATTTCCCCCCCAAAAAAAATACGTTATAAACACTCTCACATTGAAAAAAAAGAAGCTACTGAGTATCAGGGAGAGGGTATTGTTGAAGTGGAGACTGTGATGTGATTGTGTGCAGGTCTTCGAGGATATCCTGGTACTCACTTGGGTTTATGTTATCTCCATTTTTTATTGTACCATATACGATAAAAATAATGAACTGGATATATACAGTATTTCAGGTTTAGAGGTAGTTATAATATTTTTTCAAGGTATGGATACACGGGGGTACGACTTGAAGTAATTAATATGACCAGTAGAGAGGAAATAGAGTCACGGTTTATCATAAGTGGCCTAAAACTACAAACTAGTCACTGGGACTATACAGGAAAAGTAGCCATAGTAGGTGAAGTCACTCATAAAAACAAAATTGACACAATAAAGGCATTGTTGACAATATAATGGGTCTAAGGATGGTCTGAGAAAGGGATATATTTTATTTGAAGCAGTATGGTCAACTCCATGCTGAAAACATGGGGTTCATTATAATATGGGATCTGATGAACGTAGCATAAATGTGGCTTTTTGGGAGATTGAAAGATTGATCAATCCTAATCTAAAGGGGCGAATATTAAACAGGATCTAATATACTATGCAACAAGGGACAGTAATGAAAAGAAGATATATTTTCATTAAATCATAACAATACATCAAAAGGGCTGATGGTAGTAAAAGACATGGATCAAATGCACAAGACATGAGAGAGATTAATGGGACATTTTTCATTGAAGCAAATAAAAGAGACATGTTTTATTCAGATGTAGATACAAGCTATGGACAAACTAGTACTGTACTAAGCTAATGGACGGCCCTAAAAGTCATAATGGTGGTCCCAGATCCGAGATCCAAAATGAAAGGGTTTTCCCATGCATGTTGTCATCCCTGAGCTGAAACCTCTTCTAAACTAGTCCTGACACTAATCTAAGATCACCATAACCTCTAAAATGTCGAATGGTGAAGAAAAAAACAAAGAAAGAAAAATTGAAAATGAAAAGAGAGAGAGCGGGCAGAGAATTTTAGGAGAAAATAAACATTCACGTGGGCGGGATTTGAATTGTTTTTTTTTTTGTTTGCGAGTATATTCTTTTGGCGGACCCTCTTCCTCCGCCATCCTTTTTTTTTTAATTTTTGCATCTCTTCTTTTTTTTTTACAAAAATAAGTACTATACAAAATGATCAATATGCTACTTCTCCTCTAATGATGGAAACCTCCACCATTCAACACTGGCAGCTTCATGACCTATCCTCTTTTAAAGCATGCCTCACCATTCAACAGTAGCTCAATTCTGTCATAGCAGCAAATGGCAGCATAACAACTCCTCATTTTTTACAGAAACCAGATACATTTGACAGCATGGCAAGACAGCTCATTCACTTTTTTCTTATTTTTACAACAGTAGTCAAAGCCGATCAGCAGCTGAAGCATAGTAGTCCTGTCTTGTTTTTATAACACTCCCCATCGTCTAGTATTGACAGCACAGAGAATCCCGTCCTATGGCACCTTTGGAATACCCCTTTACTAGATTGCTCAGCTCTTCCGTATTGAATAGTTACTCATCTCCACTTCTTTTACGTAGTGTAGAATATTTTTTCACTCGTCTTCGAATCACTTATCCTTTTAGTTTACCTTATGACTTATTTATTTTTTTACAATAAAAACAGGTTATTTATCATCAATGAGTTCCTTCAACAGTTTATAACATATCCCTGATAGAATGTTTCCTAGGTAAGAGTTTACTCTCAGCATTTTCTAGAAACAAAAGCTAATCAACGTCTTTCAATACTCCACGTATTTCATATAAATCGTCCTCTTAAATTGTACATATATCATTGACAGAAAAACATGTATATGTGGGGAAAAAGGAATATTCCCCATCTTTTGGCGCATACCCATTGCGCACTTTTTCGGGAAGGAATATCTTGAGTGCTGTATAAAATTATGGTGATGTACTTTACTGTATGCATAAAAATAATCAATGATGAACGCATGAACGCATGAAAAAATAAATGCCACAACATAGCACCAAGGAATCCCTGGCACTTATGATAACACTTATGATAAAACAATCTCTGCGCACGAAATGGGCGATAATAGTGAGATAGATCTATGATATTATGAATGAAATAAATATCAAGGCAGTAAAATACATTTCATGACATAATACGTATAAATTTGGGTGGGCCATTTATTCACATATCTAACACACAAACCCAGTAATATTTTTTTGGAAATTGAACAACGTTTAAAGCCCCGCTCTATTTTTTTGGGGGGGTGTTAGTGCGAACTGAGAGTATCCCGAGCCCTGCCCGCAAAATAAAAGTTAAAACATTTGGACTATCTTTCTTCTCCATTTTATTTCCCTCCTTTTTTTTTTTTTTTTTTTTTTTAATTGTCATTTTTTAGACATTTGAAATACACTCTTTTTTCCCCTCTGGCATACCCTGGACACCCTATCACATCCATGCTTCCTCGGCTTTCCCGGAAAATGAAATGGGGTGTCTTTGGCACATTCACCACCGCCTCATGTTTATATTACGCTTATGCCAAAAACGATAACCGTTCACCATCATTTCCATCAGCATCTACTACAACTAATAAGAATACTACAAGGGCAACGACTACGTTAACTGGGAAACATCTTACCCATGAAGAAGTGGTCGACGGTAGGCAAGTTTTATCGAATCTCGGCAATTTCGGTTGGCATGATATCCCTCTCAGCATCCGACAACGATACACTGCGCCGTACAGCGAACCCGAATCTGATTCACCTTTATGGCGGGCAGGGAATACATTGGTGATTGGCTCGATTGGCATTATTTCCAAGTTTGTCATGTCCTGCTTAGAAACGACCAAGGTTTATCACATGGATCGATTTTTATCTATTGTACATGATGATCAACGCCAACGAGGGATAATTACAGGTAAATGATGAAAATAACGGGTATGTTTATTCTTTTGATAATTTTCCTCGGTTACTAAAGTCTGGATTATTATGCTATAGTATCGAATCATATGTCTGTATGGGATGATCCAGTATTGTGGGGTGTATTTCCAATGAAAACATTATTGAATATTGACAAGATGCGATGGGTCCTCGGTGCAGCGGATATATGTTATACTTCCATGTAAGTTATTCGAATGGATAATAGACGGGAAATGAAGGGGAGAGGGAAAGACTGGATATTTAATGATATCATGATTTTGATTGTACCCACTTACATATATATATTACATAGATTCAAGGCGACCTTTTTTTCTATGGGAAAAGCAATTCCGACCATTCGTGGAGGTGGCATTTACCAACCGGCTGTAGACTTTGCGATCGACAGACTCAATCATGGCGGGTGGATTCATGTGTTTCCTGAAGGAAAGGTCAACCAGACCGAAGTGATGCTTCGTTTCAAGTGGGGGATTGGTCGGTTAATTATGGAATCTGATGTTTGTCCTATTGTTATTCCAATGTGGCATCAAGGTAAGAATCATTGTTTTTCCTGGGAAGTAAAGGAAACGCATTTTATCTTACTTTGTTTCGTTTTTGAACAGGTATGGATCTGGTGCGACCGTTAAGGGGACCATTCGTGCAATTATCCAAACCTGTCATGGTAGTGTTTGGAGAACCCCTGGATTGTCAGCCAATATTGGATGCGTGGAACAAAGGAGAACTGACGGAAGAAGAAACAAGGGTACAACTGACGGCAAAAATGGTGGATGCGATCAATCAATTGAAAGAAAAAACCTACCAGGAACTTGAGATTGAACAATTGTAGTTTTAGTTATAGATATTGTATATTAGTCATAGTCATCGTCATAGTCATAGTCTCATAGTCATAGTTATTGTTATCATATCATATTTCGCTATTTTATCATTTGTATTTTTATATTCAAAAATAAAATTATCATATCATTATCCCATCAAATTATTTGTTTTACCTTAGTGAAATGCATTATATTCCATATATCATGTTTAAAACATCTCCATGGTCTGTCATTACTAATTATGGCAAGGCGTGTCACTTCATTTCAAAAACCTTGGATTCATCGAATGATTTTTTTTTTGTTTCGATGTCAGAAAGAAAAAAAACTTTTTTTTTTTCCTGATAAAAAAGCTAATCCTTCGCCTTTCTCCTCTATTGTATATCTATCAACTTATATATTTTATTTACCATCATTATGACCGAGCGCCTTTTTACATTAAAGGAGATCAACAAGCACAATACGGAAAATTCATGCTGGGTAGTTTATCGAGAAAAGGTATATGATATGAGTGTGTTTTTAAGAGACCATCCTGGTGGAGAGGACCTCATACTCGAATACGGTGGTAAAGATGTGACCTCAGTGATGAAAGATACAGCCTCGCATGAACATTCCGACTCAGCCTATGAAATGATGGGTGACTATTGTATTGGAAGCGTCCACCAGCCACGACAATTTAACGACAAGGAAAGGGAAATATTACATCGCCAACGAGTAGCAGTACTGGAAGAAGAGGAAGAATATAATACATATGCGCAAGAAGACTTTACACCATCCATCACTAATACCGTCAAGGACACAAAATTCTTGGATTTGCGCCGAGCATTAATTCCTCAATTTTTTAAAACTCAGTTTACCAAGGAATTTTATTTGGAACAAGTGCACAAGCCTAGGTATTTACCTACCCCGGCCATATTCTTTGGTCACCCCTTGTTGGAGCCGCTCACCAAAACTAAATGGTATGTTGTGCCAATGCTCTGGATTCCGTTTGTGATATATCAATTGTATCAATCTTATTCTTTATGGTCGTCGTCATCCGTGGCAATATCTTTGTTTGCCGGCGGAGTTTTTATATGGTCCCTTCTGGAATATGGACTTCATAGATGCTTATTTCATTTCGATGATCATCTCCCAGATGCTCAGTGGGCCTTTCTTCTTCATTTCACGTTGCATGGATTTCATCATTTCCTACCGATGGACAGGTAATTAACTACTTTACGCTTGTATAATACTTCGAATTATTGACTTACTGGTTTTATCATCACTAGTCTTCGGTTAGTGGTGCCTCCAGCTTTATTTGTCATCCTTGCTTATCCCTGGATTCGCTTGGCAC
Organism: Absidia repens; assembly: GCA_002105175.1. NCBI lineage: Eukaryota > Fungi > Mucoromycota > Mucoromycetes > Mucorales > Cunninghamellaceae > Absidia > Absidia repens. The sequence continues at coordinate 768,905 of MCGE01000004.1, read as the reverse complement.
ATGTTTTATTTCCTTCATGGATGGCTCATGGCATAATTGCTGGTGGTGTGTTTGGATATATTTTATACGATATGACCCATTACTATTTACACCATGCAAAAGTTATGTCTTTTCATTTTAAAGAAATGAAGAAATACCATCTGGCCCATCATTATAAAGATTTTGAAGCTGGATATGGCATCACGTCAAAATTTTGGGATACCATTTTTGGCACAACCTTAGAATATAATGAAAAGTAATAGTAAATAAATATGCACATGCTCTAATAATGCTTATCATCCTTACAGGTGCCATCAATAAGGTACAGTTCTATCGCACAATTAGAGGAACCCTGGTCATTTCAAAAAAATCAGGGATAATTCAAACACCGGTTGCTGCTAAATTGAAGATTTATGTGCACGCATATTGGAAAACCAGAAAACAAAAAAATAAATATTTCAAAACGCGCCCACGTGAATATTTATTTTCGTTCGTTTTTATTTTGTCGATCTCTTTCTTTTTAAATTCTTTTTTTTTCCTTCGGGTTTTTCTTCATCAATCAACTTCTTTGGACTTAGGACGATCTTAGATTAGTGTTAAAACTAGTTTAGAAGGGGGCTCAGCTCAAGGATTACAAGATGCATGGGGAAACCCTTTCATTTTGGATCTAGGATCTGGAGGCACCCATTAGTTGGCCTTTTGGAGCCTTCATTGTTAGCTTAGCTTAGTCTTTAGTTTTCTATAGCTCTTATATATATATATATATATGAATAAAATATGTCTCGTTTTACTTGTTTCAATGAAAATGGCCCCTGAGTCTCTCTGTCTCATGTCTTGTGCAGTAGATCCATCATCCATCATGATTAGTGTTGACCGTTGTTGTACCTCAATAAAAAAAATATCCTTTGAAATTATTCTCGTGCTCTTAGACAATATATTAGAATTCTTTTTACAAACTACCCTTTAGATTAGTGTTGACCAAACTTCAGATCTCATGTTGGCTTCGCTCATTCTTTGTCCATTAGAGCTTTCAATTGAGTCCCTTATTATAATGAACCCCTTGCTTTCAGTTTTACTGTCAATGCGCTTCAATAAAATATGCTTTTTCATTAATTAATTAAACATCGTCTGACCCATTGTACAATGAAAAATGTCGCTACTATTTCTTTGTATGAGTGTTCCACCGAACACTTGTGTTCTAATTCAACCATGACGACTATTTTTCCACACTAAGACCAAGGGATTGGTAAACAGTTTTAGATCACTCAGGATCAAAGATAGCTTTATTTCTTCTCGAACAATTCTATAACCCAGTTTATGTTGTACATGTAAACGCCTATATAGAACATTTACATCGTTTTCTCGCGCATATATAACTGCTTACCCCGCCCCAAAAACATAGTGAGTGATTGAAAGTTATAGGTCATTTAGTATGAACCTAGCTCGTTTATTTTTAGTCCTTATTTCACATTTTTTTTACTTATTCCTTTGCACGAACTATGATAAAAAAAAGACGTGAACCGCAAACTAAAGCTAGTTGAGCTCCAAGAGACTACTTATCAAGATATTTGTTTTATTATAAATTAATTTTTCTCGAATATCTTTTTATCTAAAAAAATTTGTTTGTTTTTTTTTATTTATTTTTTTCTTTATTAAATAATAAATACATAATAATGGTGGGCCTCTAATATCGTCAAAAATCACACGTAAATAATCTGTCTCTTGACCCAGTATGATGGATCAATTTTTTGGAGGTGTGAAATTGAATATATGGCTATCCGTGATCTGAGGAATTGTCAACATTAATCTAAAGGGAGGACTGTAAAGAAAAAAAATCCTATATACTGCACAATGCAGACAATACATGAGAAAACACTATAAATGGACTTTTATTGAAGAATAACAACTGTCAACACTACTGTAATCTAAAGGCGCGATAGTAGAACGAAAAAAAAAGACCTATAGTGAAATACAGGAGAGACTGATGGTATATTTTTCATTAAAGCATGTAAAAAGAGACATATTTTATTCAGATGTAAACAAATTATGAACACCTAATACTAAGTAAGCTAATGATGACTTCAAAAAGCCAACAAACGGTGGTTCAAAATCAAAATGAAAGGGTTTCCCAAAGCACGCCGTAATCCTTGAGCTGAAAACCCTTCTAAACTAGTCATAGCACTAACCTAAGTCCAACAAAACCTCAATGACCTTAAAATGATGAAGTGAAAAAAAAATGAGAGATCGAAAAAAAGAATCCACGTGTGCGGGATTTGAAATATCATTTGTAGCCTCTCGCAGCTCTCTTCCCTGATTCTTCGTTTCGATAACGTCGATGAAAAAACAACAAAAGATGGTTCTATATTGTTAGATATAAAGTGGTTACACCCATTAAAATAACAATGCCATTTTGTTTTTCCCGTTGATATCGTTCGTGTAGGTTTCTGCTATTAAATATAATGTGACAGGATGCATTAACGATGTTTCTTCCAGTTTTATTTTTTTCATCCATGATTATTGTATTATTGACTACTTATGGAGAGTGGTAATATCATAAATTGAATTCAAGTTAATCTAGTGTGAATATAATAGTATGAAAAGTCATATCATCCTTGTCGCTGCACACAAAATATTGCGTAGATGGCATATTTCCAAAAAGGGCAGCCACCTCCCAGAGAAGCTCCGCTCAGTGGCTGAGCTAAAGTGTCAAAAAAAAAAATTTCAATTGCCCACTTTCCTTTTTCTCTTGTCTTTTTTTTTCCTTCTTTTTAATCCACTCATACACAACGATGCTTATTCTTTACGAAACCGCTGCTGGATATGCTTTATTCAAATTGGTCAACGACGCCAAGTTGGAAAAGTCTGATGATATCTGGAAGGATTTCGAAACTGCTGAAAAGGCCAACCAAGCGTATGTATTTTTCTCTGTCATAGCTGTTACAAACTCGATCCTTCACATTAGTTGTCAAATTATGCTAACCTTTGTTTTTTTTATCCTCTTTTATTAGTGTCAAGCTCAAGGCCTTTACCAAGTTTGAAAATACTACCGATGCTTTGTCTGCTGTTACTGGTCTCGTCGAAGGCAAGGTCCCCAAAAACTTGAAGAAATTTTTGGAATCTGAAATATCAGAAAAGGAAATGAAGAAGGAAAAGCTCATTGTTAGTGATCCCAAGCTTGGTAAGTGTGAACAGAAGTGGATAGAGTATATAACTCGGAAGGGAACACATGTTAACTTATTGTATTATTTGGGTTAATAGGTAGCGCCGTTAACAAGAAGCTCGGTATTAGTGTCTTGTCCGACTCCACCGTCATGGATCTTTACCGTGGTATTCGCGAACAATTTGAATCATTGGTATCTGGTCTTTCTCACCAAGATTTATCCGCCATGTCTCTTGGTCTCTCCCACTCCCTGTCTCGCTATAAGCTCAAATTCAGCCCTGATAAGGTGGATACTATGATTGTGCAAGCTATTGCGTTGTTGGACGATCTCGACAAGGAATTGAACACATATGCTATGCGTGTCAAGGAATGGTACGGCTGGCATTTCCCTGAAATGGGTAAGATTTTGGTGGACAATCTCGCATACGCCAAGGTGGTCAAGGCTGTTGGATTCCGTACAAACACTCATGACACTGATCTGTCTGCCATCTTACCTGAAGAATTGGAAACCGAAGTCAAGGAAGCAGCAGAAATCTCCATGGGTACTGAAATCTCTGAAGAGGATATTGAAAACATCCACGCTCTCTGTGACCAAGTGATCTCCATCACCGAATACCGAACACAATTGTACGAATACTTGAAGAACCGTATGAATGCCATTGCTCCCAACTTGACTGCTCTTGTCGGTGAACTCGTTGGTGCTCGTTTGATTGCTCACGCTGGCTCTTTGATGAACTTGGCTAAGCAACCTGCCTCTACTATCCAAATCCTCGGTGCTGAAAAGGCTCTTTTCCGTGCTTTGAAGACCAAACACAACACCCCCAAATACGGTTTGATCTACCATGCCTCTTTGATTGGCCAAGCTGGACCCAAATACAAGGCCAAGGTCGCTCGTATGCTTGCTACCAAGTCCGCTATTGCTCTCCGTGTGGATGCTCTTGGTGAACAAGAAGGCTCTGATGTTGGTATTGATGGACGAAACAAAGTGGAAGCTCGAATCAAGTTACTGGAAGGACGCAGCAATGGACGTGCAAACCGTGACAAAACCAATCAAAAGCAACAAAAATTCCAATTCAACAAGACTGCTCAATATAACGCTCAGAGTGATGTGGTGATGACTGAAACCAAGGCCGAAACCATTGTCGAAGAAAAGGTGGAGGAACCAAAGAAACGAAAGATCGAAGAAGTGGAAGAATCAACAGAAGTCACCAAAAAGGCCAAGAAAGAAAAGAAGGACAAAAAGGACAAAAAGGACAAGAAAGAAAAGAAAGAAAAGAAGGCCAAAAAGGAATAGATTAAACTTAGAATAGCTGTTATATATTGTTATCATTATTATTGTCATCCATTATTATCATCTTTTTTTTTATTCGTACATTTATTTTGTTTTAGTATACTTACCCTACCTACACGCATCTACCTTCCCTTCTATCATTCCATGTTATTTCCCCTTATTCATTTGTTCTAGTTTCGTTTTATTCAATCAACACATTTATATTCATTTAACTTCTTTGTTTTTACAATAAAAAACATTTCGGTTATAAATACAATTGATTTTGCATTTGGTTTTGACTTTGAACGTAGTATTAATGTCGTGTGCGTGTGTGTGTGTTATTGTTGTCACCATGTGTCGAAGCGATGAGGGATTTATTTTTCCGAGGTACTGGGCGAAGTGTCCAATGGAAATTGATGCATGAAAGTAAAGGGTATATTTGATTTTCTGGTGTCATCAACTACATCATTCTCGATGTCATATATATATAATATGACAGGTTGGTTAACGGGATGTTAACGAAATTGGCTAAAAAGGAGGTCCACATACGATGTATTGAATAAAGGTTATAAAAGCATGAGCAGGAATCATATGAAATAAATAATGACGCTCTATAATATTTTCTCCTTTTGCGTACCCTTTCATACACAGTACAATAACGCCCACTTCCTATGATATCATGGCCGACCATGTTCTCATTATCTGTGTTGTCCGCCTATATCACCATGGTCCTATTACTTTACAATCACATTCCCTTCTCTACAACCATATCATCAACCCGACAACAATATAAATATATATAAATCAAGCTGCATAACTGTAACCATTGCAAACTTGATTTTTTTTATTCATACTATAAATAATATTATATAAACAATCAACAATAAACAAACAGAGTATAACGCCAAAAAGGTAAATAAACCAATATCTATAAACTATTCTAAAGGTTGGCCGATGCATTCTTGTATAACACCTTGTTCACCTTGGTAGCTTCCGAGTATTCCTTGACCAAGTTGCTGATTCCTTTGAACTTTTCATGGCTAGCGTCTTGTACTAATTGGAAGAGTGCTGACTCTGAAGTAGTAATGACGGCACCAGCTTGTCTCATGCGCTTTGAACAGAAATAAGATCGAGTCAGTGATTCAATTAAAGAAAGACAAGGTCAATACCAGAGGCAATGAATACTTACAGCAATGGCAATGTCAATTTCAGGGTGATTACAAGAAGATACACCGTCAGCCAAGACATGGACATCATAGTTGTTTTCCAAGAGGTCTAATGCGGTTTGCAGTACGCATACATGACTCTAATAATACCCCCCAAACACGCAAAACAATGATATAATTGTCAGATACTTTAATATAATTCATCGTAGTTATTATTCATCCTATTTTGCCTTCAACTTACTTCAATTCCCAACAACAAGATAGATTTGGTGTTATGCTTTTGGAGAGCTTGTTGAACATCAGGTAAAAACATGCTAAACTTTGTTTTTGGTAGACATACAGCGGCATCTGATATGTCAAGTTCAGCTACGGTGGGACCCAGGCCTACATAAAGATAACGTTTCACAAAGTAGCATGCAAAAAAAAAAGAGAAACATAGTCAGTACTTTCCTAACCAGCATCAGGCATCTGTTCAGTAGTATGTTCCTTACCTTTAGGGTATTGTTCCGTCACAATCACAGGGATATCCAAATGTTTACTTGCCTTGATCTACCATGTTGACAAAAGGTTGTGAGTAAGACAAGTTACTGGACAAAATGCAAAGCAGAAGGAGAGAAGTAGGCGTATGTGCTGGGCATAAATTTGTTCAGTTTTGTACTTTTTTTTCGGGTTACCATTTTGCCGGCTACGGAAATGACAGAGGGCATATTCCAGATAGCACCTTTAAAACGTTCTTGAATGTCACAGACAAAAAGAGCGGTCGTTTGAGGGGACAGTTTGGTAATCTTTGTTAGAGACATTATACAAAAATAAAATCAAAAATAAATGAAGGGAAGAGAGACGATGAATAAAATGTAATGCTGGTGGGAAATTTTAAGAGTTTTTTTTTGTACTTTTTAAATTCCGCAGAGAAGAGTGCACAGGGCCTTGTCAAGGGATGGGAAGTTTATACCAAAAAAATATATATATATATAAAAGATGGGGAAGTCATCATGACAATAATTGCTTTCCTTACACCTAGAATCAAGCAATTCCAATTTATTTTTTCAAAAAAGTGAATTTGGGTGATAGAAAAGTGGGACGAAATATCACAATGAAAATTCTTTATGGAATCATTTCGGATTTAAAGTACTGTAGAACAAAGGAAGAAAAAAGTGGATGGCAAATGAATGGAGAACTTTAATAAAGCTGTCAGTGGGCGGTACCTTGATCAATAAAAAATGGTACGATATTAATAAAAAGCGGGAGAGCAAAAGTGATCGACATTTTGCGTTTTCTTTTTTGTCCGCGCGAAAAGTGTTATAGGGAGAGTTTCGCTTCGTACTACCGGAGTCTAAAAGCTACTCAAAGTGAGAAAAACGAGCTTTTTTCCCATTTTCTTATCCCCTTCTTTTCTTTCGTTAACTTTCTCTCCTAAAGAAATATATCAACAACAACAACAACAAAAAAAAGAAACTTGGCTGTGCTGTAGTTACTTTTTTTTTTTACCTTATTGTTTTCTATTTCCCATATCTTCTTCCCTTCTTCCTCATCCCTTCATCTATATATACTCCCTTATACCAATCTCTCTCTTTTTATTTCTCTTTTTTGACTCTCATTACGCATACTTCTTCCCTTCTTTTTTTTTATCACTCACATAATATATATATTTAACAATGGTACCAGTTCCTAGCGACGATTATCTTACAAGTCTCCGTGGTGTGCGTGAACGATGCTTCAAGGTCCAAGAGGCCGCTGCTCGACAACAATTACGACATTTTGATGTGGACAACAGTAAACTGAAAGACGTGGTGCAAATAGTGGTGTCTTTGATTAAACGCGATTTCGATCATCCATCTGAAATTCCTGTTCATGGACGCTGGCGACACTTTGACGCGGGTGGAAGACCTCGGATTCAAACACTTATCAACTCCTGGGCTAGTCTCGGACAAGATACGATGGAACAAACCCGACGCACTTTGGATTTGTTTACTATTGCTTGTCTGTTGGATGTGGAAGCTGGCCATAACTGGTCTTACCGTGAAAAAACTACCAATCGATTCCATAAACGCTGTGAAGGTGTTGCTGTGGCTATTTTAGATCTTTTCCAAACTGGTCGATTCTCAAGTGATCCTAGTGATCCTCATCGAGTTGACTGTAAGTCGAAAAAACAGGGGGAAGGGAGTGAGAAGGGGGGGCAGGCTAGAAGTTTAAGTGCTGATTGGGGATGATCTTGATTCGGAGATACAAACTGATACTAATTGATTTTTTTTTTCTTGGGACCTTCTAATTCAACCTCTTGCACCTGATTTTTTTTTTTTTAGCTGAGGCACTTGCTGGACTTACTTATGACGACCTGGCTACCGGATTACAAGTAACTGATAGCAATATTCTTGTTGGTCTTGAAGATAGACTTGAAATGTTGCATCACCTTGGGCAAGTTTTAAAAAGTCGTTCGGATTTCTTTGGTGGAGCTGTTCCACGACCTGGCAACCTCATGGGTACACAAAGAAAATAAAATTTTTGATATGGTATATTTGGTGTACTGATTATTCGTTTTATTTTATATTATAGATTACCTTTTAGCTCATCCTACAACAATAATGACTCAAAAAGGACCCTTGATTCATTTGGAAACTTTATGGCCTATTGTTCAAGAAATGGGTGAAATGTGGGCAGCAGAAAAAGGCAAGGGCGGGACTCCTGGCTTTGGTGACGTGTGGCCTTGTGATACAATCCAATATTCCAATGATCCAAATAGTACTGAACATTTTGTAACCTTCCATAAACTCTCTCAATGGCTGGTCTATTCTTTGATTGAACCAATGACAAAATTGCTCGGTGCTACTATTGAAGGAACTGATTTGTTAACTCCTCTCCCTGATTATCGAAATGGTAAAAAAACAAAAAAAAAAATTAAATCAAACCTGCATTGATGCTGAATTTTTTAACTTTATTATTTCCATGTAGGCGGGCTATTGATGGATACGGGATTTATTACCTTGAAAAAGGATGATTTGGATCGTGGTTTGGAAAATTACCGACAAAACTCATTGATACCTGGTCAACCCAAAGTAGAAATTGCCCCCATGTTTGAAATGTCGGATCCTGTTGTTATTGAATGGCGTGCCCTTACTACAGCTTATCTTGATCTTGTGGCGGAACGCGTGCGTGACACCCTCAAGTTATCTCGAAAGGATCTGACTTTGTCTCAACTCATTGAAGGCGGCACTTGGAGTGCTGGTCGTGAACTGGCTGAAATCTCAAGACCAAATACACAAGAACCTCCTATTGTTATCAAGATTGGTGATCGTGTCATTTATTGATTTCATTCCTTTGTCACTTTTTATTCCTTTTTCTTCTATATATATTATGTGTTATGCTTCTAGTTTGTTAGTTTGTTTTTTATGTCAGTCATTTGGTTACTTATTATCCTCTAGTTATTTTCTCCATTCGTTCATTTTACCCTTTTTATATTTACTTTCGTCTTTTGACGATTTGGCCTCTTCACTCCCTATTCGCCATCTTCTATTTTTTCCATTCTTTACAACACATTTTCCATTTTTTATCCGCTCATTTTATCATATAACAATAAAGCTCTAGTGCTCCTCTGGAGCTTTTGAAAATCTATCGTTTTACTGGGTGTCAGATTTTATTTATTGAGTATGGGATGGGATTAGGTCCTCCGTCATTTCGCGGTATGGTGGGCAGCCCTTTGGTGTCCAACCGTCGTTCCTTTGCGCTCCTAAAAAAAAAAGAAGGAATTCAAAGACTGTGGAAAATTGTTAATGATATTCCTGGAATATCTAGGGTTTCTTGGACAGTTTGAAAATGATGTTCATTGGCCCGAAGTGAGCTCCAATGTAGAAACGCGATACAGATGTTATTGACAAAAGGAATAGACTGAAGAAATTCTTTACTGTTTTGAAAAAAAGATGTGTCAAAAAAAAGTGACCTCATTACGTTCTTCAGGGCATTATGACACTAATCGCAGCTATATTTTTTAAAAAAAAATCTATTCAGACGCCGCACACATGATTTTCTTTTTCTTTGCCGCCCTTTTTTTTTTTTTTTTTCTCTTCATCCAAAGTCTGAATGATATGATGGCAAGGCACATTAGGGTATTGGTGATCTAATATTATTGCTAGAACTTGAATTAGGGGCGTTTTTAAAAATGCAAAACAAACATTATTGGGAAACCCTCTCATTCTGGATTCAGGATTTCCACCCTCCTTTAGATTAGCCTTCATTTTATAGTAGTGTCATTAGTTTAGCTTAGTGTTAGTTGTCATAGTTTATATTGCATTTATATCAGAATTAAACGTATCTTATCTTTTTACCATTAATCTCTTTCCTGTCTTTCCTTGTGTCGTGATTGGGCATGGTATATGTGCGAATAAAATCCGGTGTCAGTGTGTACTTATACGTAGAAAAAAAGGCATGCGCTTGTGTGAAATAAGAAAGGTCAAGTCGCCTCTTCATTTCGCATTTTGGTGGGTTATATGTAGCAATGGTGAGTGTAATTATTCTTGGGCAGGATTAAAAGGATGGACATTTCAAAGTCATAGATCATTCTCTTAGATCAAGATTTTAGATAAGGATTTACCCCACTCTCTCTCTTTAATATTTGGATAAAAAACGGTTTGTATTTATATATATATATATATATATTACTGACTCATTTGACCCTGAAATGCTACCCTGTACCATTGATACACAGTTGACTTTTATTTATTTTTTACTATAATACGAGTCCCTGATATTGCCATAAAGCCACTGAATATTTCCTTGCAATATATGGTATCCAGCCATCAAATCACTACATCAGTGACACCTTTATCAAAACATATTTTTCAAAACAACTAGTATCTTCATTGTCCGTCGACCCATTTACCCCCCCTGAATATTGCCCTATCATATCACCAAGTCATTGAATATTCTATGAAGTGAATAACAACCCATTCCATCATCACATCAGTAACGTCATTGATCAATATATATCTTTCCAAACAATTAGTATCTTTATTGTTGACAAAACCATCCCATAAATGTAAAAGGAAGTAGAATAAATATAGCAAAAAACGACTATCTATATGATAAACTATGTGAATAGCTACACCAAAACAATAAATATACAGCTAAAAAATCTAAAATCCTGCCCAGGTTATTGAGAAACATTCCACTTGATGATCGGCCAACCCAGAATTTTCAATATTATCCGTACCCCGTTCCTTGTCAACATAGTCATCATCGTCATCAGTATAAGGAGAAGCCAAAACGAAGGTTTTTTTGGTGTTGGTCGCCAATCGCCCCATTGCCACTAGTTCCATAGGCGAAAAAATCTGCTGACGTTCATGCGCTGCAATAATGTAATGACTGTGATAGCGCATTGGGTCGCCTGGGTACGCCAAATAGTCTCCACCAAATTTTTCGCCACTAGTCAAAAAATATCCCAGTTGGTGAAAATGGCAGTACACCATATACCTGAGCCATTCTTGTCGCGTTTTCGGGTAGTCCCAGGATGTTTGACCTCCTAGCGCAGTAAGTGTGCCCCATTCTAAGAAAAGTACAAATAATGATCAATAAAACCAAATCAGGCATATGTTCACTTGCTTACCTTTCTCTACAATCAAAGAGACTTCTTCAGCAAGAAGTAAAAGTGGGAGTCCGTAGAATCCGTTTTGCTGAGGAAAGCGTGGTAATGAGCCTACAAGAGATCCTACTATCTGATGGTCACAGCGTAGTCGTTTTACATCTAATGTGTCAATAATCAGACGTTAAAATAAAGAGTCGTCGCTTGGTCAGAATTCAAATTATATCACAATACCGCATCCACTACAACTGCGTCCCCTTCCCTTCCCCCCTCACAAATCGTACCTTCAACGTCAAAAACCAATGGTTTCTTCCCACAAAGACGAATCCGTATTAATTGCTTTTTGATCACTTCATCGGCCATGTATTGACTTCAACAACAATAAAAAAAGGAAGGCGAAAGGAAATTCCCCACTGAAACTCATTTAAAATCCCGCCCACATTTTTGATTTTGCTTGACTTGAAAGATACCCTTTTTTTTTTGTCTATCCTAATTTTTTTGGACCATGTCAAAACTAAGAATCCTTTGTTTGCATGGATTGGCACAAAATAAAACCATGTTTATGAAAAAGACAGCAGCTCTTATGAGAAGCGTCGAGGATTCTGTTGATTTAGGTAAGATTATTTATTAACAATGAATGGTGAGATCCCTATTCTGATTTGATCAACTCTTTTCTGTTATAGTTTATGTTACAGGACCGCTTGCTGTCTTGACACCTGAGTATTCTTCTATATCTATGCGTGAACAAAGCGCAAACACAGAAATATCAGAAGGTAAATGAATATAAACGTTTGATGAATGCATATAAAAATACTGACAGGTATCATTGTATAGAAAACAAACCTTATGCATGGTGGTACCCTCAACGCTATAAACCCCTTTTGGCTGATGGAACAATGCCAGGTGTTGGAGAAAGCTTGGAATTCATCAAAACGGTGTTGATTGAACAGGTAATCATAATTGATATATCTTTATTTTTACCGAAAACTGATATCATTCAAATACTTATCAGGGACCCTTTGATGGTATACTTGGTTTCTCACAAGGTGGTTGCTTCTCTGCTTGCTTATCAGTGCTGCTGGAAGATCGATCCATTCTACCCGACATCATCCCCCCCGAATTTGCCCATCCTCCTTTGAAGTTTGTTATCGTTGTTGCTGGCTATATACCTTCTGAAGAACAGGGCCTATCATCCTTATTTAGTCGCTCATCCAAACTCAAAACAAGTGTAAGTTTAGTAGACATCTAAATGGAAAGTTTGTCTTCACAGGGTATAACCCACTCATCCTTTTTTGATTATTTATTAAATAGTCCTTGCACATAATTGGTGATTTGGATACTCTATTATCTCCTAAAGAAATGCTTCAATTGGCTGGTTGCTATGAAAACCCTGTAGTACTTCGACATCCTGGCGGGTAAAGATAAACTGGAAAAAGAAAACGTTATGACTATGTGTGTATGCTAACTGTTAAACTGCTTTTCTCTATATATGTATATATTGTACTGTAGTCATTTTGTGCCATCGATCTCATCAGTTAAAAAACGGCTGGTGTCATTTATATCTAGTTTTAGTCAGCTCCCCTGATTTTTTTTTTCTTTTTTTACATTTGTAGTTTAGCATATACTATTACCCCCATCTTTCCATCTAGCAAATAAAGGCATTATTTTGAAGAAATCTTATTGGCCGGTTTTTTTTTTTTTTTTTTAAAAATCTGATGACGAGTAGGCAAATTTTTTTTTTCTTTTCCCAGCTATCCCTTTTTGTTTTTTTTTCCTTCTTCTTCTCTTTTTCTTTCGCCGAACCAATTTCTGTTTTTACCCTCCGTTTGAAAAAGTTGTCCACCAACGTCAAACTCTTCTACTGGAACTTTTTTCTACACTTTGTATTCTGATTACTGTATTTGTTTGGTTTGAATATCCTTTCTATTTTCGATTCCTTCCATTATTCTGTAAGGGACAAGATAAGAAATTTACAACGACTAAAAAAATAGAAAAGAAACTAATCTTTCCGTTACTTGGAAATTCGTTGCAGATTACCTGAAATGTTTGCCAATTCTCAATTTTATCAGGGCTACCCTCAATCTCAAGCGCCGAACACCTCTGGCATGAACGCGTCCCAAGCACAAATCCCTGACCACTCTCAACTCAATATGCCTCAGCCTAGTGCTATAACTGGTACCTTCCATCCTTCTCTAGGTCAAGAATATCCTAATGGGAAACCCAAGCGCAAACAAGTGAGAAACGCCTGTAGTAAGTTGCCTTTGGAAAAAAAAAACCTATATATACCTCGTGACACACACCAGCTCACTATTTCATTTTTTTGTTTTTCTGCGATATAGCCAATTGCCAAAAAGCCTGCAAAAAGTGCGATGACCAAAGACCTTGCCCTCGGTGTGTGAAGTATGGACAAACTGAATCTTGTGTTGACTCTGTGCGCAAGGAAAGACAAAAAGGACTTAAGCGTGGACCTTACAAGAAAAGAAAACAAGGTACGTTATTAACATTCGCCTCCCTCCAATAGAAAAGAGTATCTATTCTCATTGACAAAACCGACAACTCACGAGGTTACTTTTTATTTTATCCGTTTAGGTGAAGGTGATGCTTCTGCTACCTCTGCTGCTCCAAACATGCCAGTATCAGCTTTACCCAATGGTATATATCCTCCGCCTACAACCGCTGTGGCTGGTGACAATCGTGGTGCCATTGCATATCAATCTTATGGGAACACTGCTCACTTTGAAAATTTCTCATCCTTCCAAAATGGACAATACCTTCCTTACAATCTTTTGAACAACATGAATACCATGATTCAACAAGCTGCTGCCAATGCCAATGCAAATGGGACTGCCAAGAATAATGCGCAACAACAGAATGATGGTGGTAACAACAACAAAGCTTCAACAGAAACAGATGAAAATGGAAAACTAAGCATCCTATCTCAACTTTGTACAGCTGTCTTGGATCATAACCCCAACACTACCACTGATGCGTCTTCTGAAAATAAGGCTAGTATCACAGACAATGAAAACCAATCCAAAGCCAAGGCTGAAACGGACACCCCCGCGGTTGGCGAATCCATTGTTTCTCAAACTAGCGACTCCCATGCACATGAATCAACCACCACCACTACCACCACTACCATGAACAATGAATCCAACACCACGGTATTGGCAGAATCCAATCAGACTGCTGCCGATTCTGATAATGGTAGCCAATATGGAACACCTGAAGCTACTGCGGATATTGATGTCCCCGACAACAAAAATTGAAATCAAGATCTAGTTTAGTTAGTTGCTCCCTCTGCGTTTATTACTTATTGTCTTCTTTTTTTTTTCTTTTTTAGTTTAGTTAAGTATATGGACTTTATATATATATATATATAGATATTTCCCCCCTCTTAGTTTTATGATTCTCAGAAATAAAACCGTTTTTTATTAATTTATACATGCTTCCACATTACCAGTGGTGTTAATGAATTGATGAAAAGGGATGATTGGATTCTGATTGCAAATGTGATAGGATAGTGCTTGGGGATAAGGATAACAGTTGTGCTCAATTTACACTGGGGGTAGATATATCTATTATATAGGGTAGACAGGATTTCTTTTTTTTGGGGGGGGGTTTAAAATCGGTAATGGCATCCTTTGTCAAAGGCAGTTATTTTGGGGGGGTTCAAAGGAAATAAATTTTTTTATTTTTTGTAATGTGCTTGCAGTATAATGCCTACCCGATTTTTACAACGAAATCATGATTCAGGAACACCGTCCCCAATTTTATCAGCTCAGATGATGGTGACCAGATGCATGATTTTTATTTTCATACCCCTCTCAGGACTTTTTTTTTTCATGTCCAGGTAGGATAATAGGGTGATAGAAAATTCAAGTGCAGTTAGCTTGATAAAAAAAAAAAAGGTCAAGACATTATGTATGCTACAGGGACGTTTTTTTTCCCCTAAAAAAAGTGTTGAATCAAAGATAAAAATGATAGGATATAGGTCATATATTCCATTTACAACGAGCAATCAGACTCTTGTAGGCATATAAATAGAGGGTATTTTATTTTATTTTGATTTGGAAAACGTGATAAATAAAAGACATATATAAATAAAACAATAAGCTGTAAATGATAATAAACTAGGTGTGTATGTGTGTTTGTGTTTGTTATACTGTCAAAAGAAAGAAAAAAAGAGACAGAGAGAGGGATGCTAATAATCTAAAATTCTACACTTGGGAGGGGGAATTGAGAGGAGAATTCGGAGATTTCATTTTTCAGGGCTTCGATTTCCTTGTTGCCATTGCAAGCAGTCTTGAAGTCCTTCAGGAGTTTGGAGGTAGTCGATTTTTGGACATCCACAGCGATGGCGACAGCACGATCGATATAATTGGCCACCTTGACAAAGTCTTCTTCCTTGAAACCACGGCTAGTCATAGCAGGAGTACCAATGCGGAGACCATTGGGACGGAGAGCAGAAGTATCACCAGGAACAGTGTTCTTGTTGGCAGCAATGTTCACCAGTTCCAATACACGTTCCACACGAGCACCATCCACGCCCTTGGGTTTCAAATTGACCAGCAATAAATGGTTGTCGGTACCACCAGAGACCAACTCATAGTTGAGTTTTACAAAAGCGTCGGCAAATGCTTGGTTGTTTTTCAACACTTGACCTTGATATTCTTTGAAAAGAGGAGATTGAGCTTGTTTCAATGCAACAGCCAAGGCACCAATGGTATGGTTATGTGGTCCACCTTGATGACCAGGGAACACAGATTGGTTGATAGGATTTTCAAGATCGTAATAGGTTTCTATTGATATTGATATCAGGTATACGATATTAGTACCGTTCACTTTCTACTACACTTTTTTTTTTTTTTTTTGGAGATCAAATAAAGCCTACCTTTTCCTTTCTTGTCAACACTACGGAGACCTTTACGATAAAAGATCATGGCACCACGGGGACCACGGAGAGACTTGTGAGTGGTAGTGGTGACAATATCAGCATGTTCCCAAGGGCCAGGTAGTACGTCAGCAGCAATCAAACCTAGGAAAAATAAAATATGTATTAGGGTATATTCTTTAAAATATATAGTCTTTTTATATATTATTATTATTATTATTATTTCTTACCAGAAATGTGAGCAATATCAGCCATCAAGTAAGCACCGACTTTATCTGCAATCTAACGAAAGAAAAGCATCTAGGTGAGTCAAATTTGTCATTACCCTAATCTTAAAACTCAATACATACCTTCTTCATTCTGGAGTAATCAATGTTGCGAGCATAGGCACTTGCACCGGCAATGATCACCTTGGGACGGAAGAGAAGAGCGTTTTTTTCCAATTCATCGTAGTCAATGCGACCGGTCTTTTCATCCAATCGGTAGGGTAAGGTTTCATAGTAGGAGGAAACATAAGAGATCTTTTTGTTTGGAAGTTGATAGCCATGGGACAAGTGACCGCCATGAGGTAAATCAAGGCCCATCAAACGATCATGAGGTTTCATAATAGCACCATACACATACAAATTGGCAGGAGCACCTGTAATATAGAAGATAAGTTATGACGACTTGTTTTTCATGCGCACTTCCCCTTTCTATATGTTTATCTTACCTGAAAGTGGTTGGACATTTACACCCCATTGCTCATGTTCGAGTCCAAAGACTTCCAAAGCTCTGTTTTGACAGAGTTGTTCAGACATATCGATGAATTCATTACCGCCATAATAACGAGCACCGACGTAACCTTCAGAGTATTTGTTTTGCATCACGCTGCCAAGAGCATCCATCACTGCCTTGGAAGTAAAGTTCTAAGGTACATCCACTCGAGTTAATATGCTAATACTCACCAAACTGTTGCTCTTGTTTCCTGTAACTTACTTCAGAGGGGATCAAAACCACACTGTCGCGTTGGCGTTTCTTTTCATTTTCAATGATATCATACATTTCTGGATCGCCTTTCTTGAGATCTTCATTCAAAAACTAATATGAATAAAACAGTGATACGATTAGTCAATATAGTTTCTATAAAACACATTCATAAGTGACTTACCTCCTTTTGACCAGCAGGGAAGGCATATTGACGCTGGCAAAATTAAAAAAACGAAGATAAAAAAATCAGTAAACGTCTGCATATGCATAGTGATAAAGGCAAACCCTCCTTGGTGAATCGTTTTTGTTACTTACAATGGCATTGGCAGCAAGAGGACGAGCCACGCGGACAGAGGTTGGACGGGCGGCAGTAGTAAGAAGAGTACGAAGCATGGTGTTTATAATGAGAACAAGAAAAATATAAGAGGGGAAGAAAAAAGAGTTAGATGCCCCTCATTTTATGTATAATCTGAGTTTCAAACAGAGCAAACCAGTAAAAATTGATCACCGTGTCAACTTCCACTGAGTCAAAAAAAAAAAAAAAAAAAAAGCCAAATAAAAAAAAACACCATATACAAAACCACCGTACAACTAATAAAAATCGTATCATCTTACGCTCAGAGATGATGTAAAGACATGCAAAAAGATGTGTATGTTGTTATTTTATTCATTCAAATTCCAAAAAAAATATATGCATAATGGGTTGGATTGATTAATTGATTGATAATGGTAAACTATGACTATATTACAAAAGGGGATTCTATTCTAAAGGGGTAGATTCGGATTGAGCCAAGTAGCCACGGTTCTTGATGTCAGAGTAGTATTCTACACACACACACACACCCAAAAAAAAAAAGATGTTGAGTATTCATCATACAACTACTGTTTGTATATACACTATTCACTATTAAAAATTCCTGACTTACTGATATCTTCCTTTCGTAACGGAGCAGCAAACTTAGGAATCTTTACAAATTTTTCGGGGTGGACAGTAGCACGTAAAGCCAAAGCATTGTAGTATCGAGTAGTGATTTTTCCTCCAGCTTTTTCTATGGCCTCGATGGCTTTCTGAGAAGCACGAGAAACTTCAATGGTGATCGGAGTGGTAAATGTATCTGCGCCCTAGAAAATAGATATAGGTTTTGAATCAGTATTGCTATTGATCTACATGTATGTTTGACTTACTACGCTCAAAATCTTGACACCATCTTCGATTTTATGAATACACCGACTATCCAGTAAATGCTTCATGGTGATAGGTTGAGAAGCGTCGATGCGACCGGTGTTGATCCAGTGTTGAAGACGATCCAAGTTGAGTTCTTGATATTCTTTTCCGTGGCTAATCGATGTCATATGAAAGTGTGGTTCAGTACACAAATGATAACTGTCAATAGAGTTTCTTTGCACTTACATGTTGTAGAAACCACGTTTGGGCAAACGCTTGACGAGAGGAATTTGGCCACCTTCGAACCATGGGACAGGTTGACCATTCCCAGAGCGAGCTTTTTGACCTTTGTGACCACGACCTGATGTTTTCCCTTTACCGTAACCTGGACCACGGCCGACTCGAGTACGCTATAAGTAGGACATGAGAGTAGTTAGTAGACATTCAATATGACAGCAGCGATTTCGTTTCCGAACATACTTCAGAGACGGCTCCAGCATTATCAGCCAAACTACCTAGACCAATTTTCGCTTTGGGTGGTTGAATGCTGTGAGATGCAAAGGTACGAACTGTTTGATATTGTGCAGCAACGACTGATCGAAACATGATTGTCAATGTTGTAACTTTGAAAAAAATAAAAATAAAAAAGGACTGGGGAAAACAAACAAACAAAAAAAAACAACATGATTTTAAAGTGCGCTCCAGTCACACACTGTGGAGAAAATGAAATTCCGTAGGAAGGAACTAATTTCTTTTTTTAGCATGATCATTGGACAATTACATAGTTGTTTGGCGTTAAACGCGTTAGCATAAGATACCAGTCATACGGTTTCAACCGCAGTATCAAAACGCGGGAACATTTGAAAAAAAAAGTATAAAGCAGGACGCTCTCTGGGCTTTTGTTTTGCATTTTTTCTTTTGTTTTGTTTTTTCATCCATTAATTATACCGTATACAAATCAGCCGTCACCATGCTTGTTCACCATTTCGCAATCAATGTCAAGGATATTGCTCGTAGCAAGACTTTCTACACCCCTTTGATGAAACTTCTTGGTCAAGACATCTCCTTTGAAGTTCCAGACAGATACTGTGGGTATGCTAATAATGCCTTTGGTTTAGGTCAAGACTCAACCGGGCATCCTTCTCAAATCCATATTGCCTTCAACGCCAACTCACAAGCTCAAGTGGATGAATTCTATAAAATGGCGTTGGAACTTGGCGGTAAATGTAATGGTCAGCCTGGCCTGCGAACTCAATATGCTCCCACCTACTATGCTGCCTTTGTTCATGATTTTGATGGAAACAATATCGAAGTCGTTCATCTTAGTGGCGCCTATGGTAATGAAAAGGCAGATTAAATTATCTTAGCGGTGTCTGATTCTTTATGGATCTTCAACATTTTTTTTTTTAAAAAAAAAATAAAAAGTTATTTGTTTTATAAAATTAATATACATGGATGAAGGATTCGGAGAAGGATTCAATTTGTGTGTGAAGGTGGCCTTTGTAAAAATATATTTCAAATAGCGCTCCAGACAGATAACGATTTTTGTTCCATATACATCAACATGACCTATAGACATGCATAAAAACGGCTTGATGCTCTATTTTATTTTCATAACTAACATGTCTCCTACATTAGATCCTACCTTGATGCTCATTTACTGAGAAATATCGATTATGTTGGCTGATGTTCAATTTGCTGCATGAAGCTGACAAAAGCAACGCAGTTGCATCTGCAAGTCACTATCCAGACTCTTTTTGATTATCTTTGAAGAAGGATTTTTTTTACATCATACTATACAAGAGATTCTTCTACACTGATCCAAATGAGAATTCAAAGCAGTATTATTGCGTTGGTTGGCCACATGGTTTATCCTTTGTGTAACACTCGTCCGCTTTTTTTTTTGGAGTTACTAATATTCTGAATTTTAGCTTTTTTTTTTTTTTTTTTTTTTTTTTTTTTTTTCCAACAGCCACTTCCACAAGATGACTACTACGGGAGCCTCATTCTTTGACTCTTTTACACCAGAAAATGGAAGAACCCCTTCATATATACAAACTACCTTATTGCATGAATCTAACGATACCTCATCCGAGACTCATTCCAATGTAGCTTCTTCCGACACCCCAGAGCCTGCAAAGTCTACAGCTGGATTCAAGTTGCCTCGTTTTTCGGTTTATGAAAGTAAGAACAGACATATATCCTTTTGTTTGAACAAAAAAAAAAAATGTGTGGGTGTGTGTGGGTGTGTTGTGTTTCTTTAATATTGAACGATCATGCAAAACGGCGGGCCCTGAACTCATATTGTTCCATTTGATCCATGTGAAAATGGGTATAGACTCTCTACCAGAATGGCAAATGCTTAGTAAATCTTACAAGTTGCAAAAACAAGGTAAATCAGCATCTCCACTCAAAGAATATGCATATATACCAAATGATCATTAACATGTCGACGGACTCTATACGTTGCAGATCTACACAGTCAAATCAAGGAACAACTCAATGACCTTAATGAATTGGAAGACCGGTTTGAAAAAATGAGTATAGATTTCCATCGAAAGGTGGAAACTGCGTACACTCATTTATCGGACGATTTAACTGAATGGCAGGAAGAATTGGATGTCGAAAAATCATGTTTTGAAAGGGAGAAAGATATGATGAAACGTAAGTTGATTGAAAGTACTATGGATGGTAGTTTGTTCTTCTCATAGGTATAGTTTTTTTTATAGGCATCAGAAAATCGCAAGAGGAAAAAGTAAACCGAAAAGACTTCCCTACTGGCCTTTGTATTAACGTTTTTTATTTTATCTTCATATGATAGATCAAACTCAACGTAGGAGGCCAATTATTCGAAACTTCTTTATCAACATTACAACGAGACCCAGACTCAATACTGGCAGCAATGTTCACTTGTCATAGTTGTATAGCTCCTGATGAAAACGATGGATCCTACTTTATCGACCGGGACAGTACCTATTTTAGATTGGTTTTGAACTACCTTAGGGATTTGAAAGTGCCACCATGTATACGGGACGATCCAAAAATGTAAGTTGATATCAAATGATGTTCAAGAAAATACAAATCTTACCAGTATTGCTTTTCTATTTCAAATAGAATGGATGAACTTATGCAAGAAGCTCGCCATTACAATATCACTGGTAAGACAGAAAGAAACGGCAATTATCGGTCTACCCTGATTTGATTAATTTCCTTTTTGATTTCCTATCAGGGTTGATGAAATTGGCAACTACAGAAGACTCTCTCAGATTATTTGCATCCTGTTAGCTTACTTCACATACCTTATCACACCCAATTTTATATTCATATACATTACCTTTCCATTATTGTCTATTATTATGATTTCATTACCAACTTTGCCTTTTTATAATTTATTCCAATGTTTGCTATATATATTACATCCACTCAAATAAACAATCTGCATCCTTAATGGGATTTCATATTTATTCTATTTGTTTGTATCGTATAACGCAGCTCCAAAAGGATTGACAATAGAACGCTCTGTCAATCGATTAGAGCTTTGGGAAATGGAGCGCGGGGTGGAAGGGGTTATTTTTGTACACTTTGGTGTATATGCAAGAAAAAATATAGATCATGCCACGTTCACACTCCGCCCACGTTATTTACTGTTGTATGATTTCCCTTTTCTTGCTTTTCTTTTTTCTTTTTTCTTCTTCATTGAAGCTTCAATGAAATGGTGGTGAACTTGAATTAGTATTAAAATTTGATACAGGGGCAAACCCTTTCATTCTGGATTCGTGATTTGGGACCGCCATAGATGTTGGCCTCATCTTCGAACCTTTTCCCTAATGTCACAATCATATTCAGCAACTCTATTATTAAACAAAAGCAAACATGGGAAACGAAAATGCCTATGTCTATATTGAAGCAGTACCAGTCTATGATTTGGGGGTACGCGTTGGCAAGAATGTGTTCCAACAAGCAATGCAAGGCCAGGTAGCGTGAATCTACTCAGTAAACCCAAGGTGGACTTAGAGATGGAGCTCAACAGACTAGTACAACAACATGGAACTCGCTTATGGAGACTGAATCTCACTGGTTATCAAATCACTTTGTCGAAAGACATTTTTGCCTGAATGCAGATGCGGTAAGAGACAATTCCAAGAGTCAAACGGTAAATATCAACTTCAGTTTTGTATTAACACTCACTTTTTTTTTTAAGTGCATCAGAAAACGGAACTCAACAGCAGCAACAACAACAATAACCATGAAAATGATGATGGTATCGCTATTGATGAAGAGGATGGTGAAGATGACGACGACGAAGAAGGGGAACGACGACGAAGTTGAAGGCGTTTATGTATTTGATATAGCAAAATTAGACAATCTGAGGTAAAAATGTAACGCTGCAGGCGCAACTATATTGACAAAATTGACATCTTTTAACATGCTCTTTTTATTTTATTTAGTAAATAGATGCATAAAACGTAGCAGCAAAAGATGTAGAAAGGACAACGGCAACAGAAAGGGTAAATATAACCACAAAAGCAAAAGCGACAACCACAGAAACAACAGGATCAGCTACGATAAGCGCAAACGCAAACAAGCATGGGAAGAAAAAGAAGGCAAATCGTACGGGGGAAGTGGCACAAAAAATGCCGTTACTGATCCTCCCATAGCATAGAAAGTTTACCTTAGCATAAAACATTTACTTTAGCATAAAAAGCTAATAATTCAAATAAAATTACAATTGTTATTTAGAAAGTGATCTTATTTTAGTAGTAATGAAGTGGATTATGACGCAGGTGATATAATGTAGTTTGTCTTTTTAGTTCCCAAGGAATGGTGATGTCATCTGATAGCATGCCACATTTTTTCATTTGAAACGATAGAGACATATTAATACGAATTAGTATGGTATTTTCAGCAGTATGTATTTTTGCTGAATTGCACCATACGCATGATTTTTTATTTTTTATTTACGTGTGCTTTAAATTCATATTCAACTCTACTGATACAAAAAGACCTAGTGAAATTCCTGCTTAAATAGTGTGCTAAACTCTACCTGACATGATACATGTTGAAGCAAAAAATAGAAGGTAGTGACATATGAATAGAAGGGTGCTTGGGCACAGTCTTTCTGTGATGAAATCCAGGACAAAAATGGTACTTGCCGCGAGCGTGGGCGGCGTTTTAAATTTTGTACGTAATTCTTGCTGGTTCCCACTTTCTTCTTTTCCGTTTTCTCTTTCTTCTATCACAATTTACAGCAGAAACTGTCATATCCATGGAAAACACACCCGTCATAGATTTGAAAACACAAAGATATGATAGGCAATTGAGGTATATTTAGATACAGCTCATATGATCTTCTTAGCTTGGCTTAAAATCATACCGTGGTCACTCACTATGTTTTGCTCATTGATGTAAACATTTAGATTGTGGGCCACATCTGGTCAAGCTGCTCTAGAAAATGCCAAAGTATGTCTTCTCAATGCCACCGCTACCGGCTCTGAAGTTTTGAAGAATCTGATTCTTCCAGGTAAGTAAGCCGTCATCTGCTTATATGTAATATACGTTTTTAACACACTGGTTTCTTGACAGGAATCGGCGGCATCACTATAGTCGACGAAAAAATGGTAGACAGACACGACATTCGAACCAACTTTTTCTTGGAACCAAGCAATATCTCTGAATCCAAAGCGGAAGCAGTGGTGAATCTACTCAAGGAACTCAATGAAGCAGTGGAGACTCAGTTTGTGAACAAAGTAAGTGAAATGCAAAGCACGTTCTTATCGAAGTATGATTAAACCTTTTTTTTTTTATTTTTTTACTTTTGCAAATAGTCAGCGCATGAATTGATACACCAAGAACCATCTTTTTTTGATTCATTTACATTGATTGTGGCTTCCAATTTGCATGCCAGTGATCTCGCAAGTCTGGCCCGTATATGTGAGACCAACAAAAGGATATTGATATCAGTCTCCTCAAAAGGATTGTGTGGCGCATTCAGAATTCAGACGCACGAACACACTATCATTGAAACTCATCCTGAAAATGCCAGTGACTTACGCCTTAACCAACCCTTTAAGCAATTGGTGGATTATGTGAATTCTTTCGGTGACCTGGATGCACTGGATCAGACCGATCATGCCCATGTGCCCTTTATTGTTGTCTTGTTGATCTTTGTGGATAAATGGAAGGCTGAGGTAAAAAAAAAAAAAACAAAAAAACAGACATAGATGAGATGTACCGATAATCTGACGACTCGACGTCTTATCATTATAGCATGACGGAAAAGCCCCTCTATCTTATGCAGAACGGAATCAGCTCAAAGAAAATGTCAGGGCAAGTATGCGAACGGTGGATGAAGAGAATTTTGAAGAAGCCATATCAAATATTTGGAGACTTTCAGGATCAACAAATGTAAGTGAAACTAGCTTGCTTGTCTTTTTATTATTATTATTATTATGGGGGGATGGAGAGAAAGGGAAGCAACGGGATAATGTGATGTTTGGATTCTATATTAACGTTTTCTTTCCGTATTTGCTCGTAGATTCCTTCTGATATCCAAAGCATCTTTGAACATCCTGCGTGTACAGAATTGAACTCTCAGGTAAATGATAGAATGAATCAGATGGATTCCGACTAGACTCACGTTCTGTTTTTTATTATCTGCAACAGTCAAATTACTTTTGGGTGATCGCTCGTGCTGTCCATGATTTTGTGATCAATGAAGGTCAAGGCCAATTGCCATTATCTGGGAAACTCCCTGATATGAAGTCGGATACTAAAAGTTATGTTGGACTACAAAATGCGTAAGTTGATTCAAGTTTTGGGACAGGGAACGGAGGTCAATTATGTATTGTACGATGACATCTTTTTTTTTTTTTTTATTCTTCAAACAAAGGTACCGGCAAAAGGCTTTAGATGATCTTCAAAGCGTCACTCAACGAGTGAATATATTACTAGACCAATTCAATATTGGAAATGAAACTTTACCACTTGATGCTGTTGAAACTTTTTGTAAGAATGCTGCTCATATCAAGTTGATCGATTATCGGAGCATCCGAGAAGAATTAGAACAACCCAAACTCGACTTGATTGGTAAGAATGTATATATGTCTATATGTATGTACCAGCTTGAACTCATATATTTAATATTTTATTAGAAAACCTGTTGACTTCCGACGAAAATATGGCTTATTACATTATATTCCGTGCCGCTGATCGTTTCTTTACTGAACATCAAAGATACCCAGGTAGGCAAAAGAAAATAGGCGGATCTAATTGGTCTCACTTTTTTTTTTTTTTTTTTTTTTTTTTTTTTTTTTTTTCATGCACTTGATAGGTACTATCGACGGAGATCAGGTGGATGATTGTGAGGATGACACAAACGAAGTAGCGCTTTTGAAAGAACAAGTAATCAAAACTTTGGAAGATATGGGAGTCACCAGTGGGGCAACGCTTGCTGAAGAATACATGATCAAGCAAATCACCAACTATATTCGATTCAGGGACCATGAGACAGCAAACTTGGCAGCTTTAATGGGTGGTCTTGTGGCGCAAGAAGCTATCAAGTTGATTACTCGCCAGTATATTCCTATCAACAACACATGTGTCTTCAATGGTATTGCTTCCACTAGCAGTGTATTTAATTTATGATTATATTATTACCCACACTCCCTCAATTTTGACATTTTGTATCTATTTTTTTTTTTATGAATAAAATATCTTTTATTTACCTCTATTTTTACTTGTCCTATTTGGGATGTCTTACATATGTCTGGTATCATTAGTGAAATGATGGAGAAGTTTGTGTGAAATTGAGGCATGATGATAGGGTATTTGTGTGCAAATAGGTTGACAGTCAGAGCTAAAACAATGCATATGTCAGCGTACAAGTACGTTCCTTCTGCATTTTTTTTTATTCTTTAAATAATTAAACGCCCTAGTTTCTAGCTGGAGTTTTGGGGCATCGTTTGAATTTACTGGCTGTAAGCGTTTTATTTTGCTGGAGTGTGTGTCATGGTGGGATGGTACTTTACGTCACATAATTCACATTTTAGAAAGCAGTCCTTTATGTCTACTTGGTTTCCATTAGGTTTTCATAGGTTTTATTACACTGCAATAAAATAATATATCTCCTAGGCTAGTAAGAAATATAATAGTTTATACGGAAGGAGAGACTGGCAACATAATATAGACTGCTTAACATAAGTGATAGAGTGGAAGTAGGATCACCTTTCATTATATTGAATGACTTTGGTCTGACAAATAGTCGTTGGGCCACTGGGGGGATGGTATTCATAGTGAGTAAGCTAGGGAGCGGAGGAACACAGTTTATTGCGGTGGTTATACTCACATTGCAGTCTAGATTTATTAATGTGGATGGTGAAGAAGGAATACTACTATCATATATTTGATATTCAGTGATCTAAATTAGAGATTATTGCATTGAATGAGCTAAAGAGCTGGCGGTTGGTAGGAAACTCGCAAAAAAAAAAAAAAAAAAAAAAAAAAATAGCGACAATGTTCACTATATGATGGGTCAGAGTATGTTAATAAAAGTCATTTTTTATTGAAATAATAGGGTCTGTACTAAGCTAAAGGATGATGCTAACAAGGGGTATATTCTACAATATTGCGAAAGGCGTGAGGAGACTATCGGGGGGGATCTAAAGAAGGCTCAAAATTGATTTATAGGGACGGTGCGAAAAAATGAGTTCTGTCATACCAAACATAACAGAGAGATAAAAAGTAAAGAGGGTACGGTAAAAATGATCTCCTGTACTATACAACACAGCACCGTCCTTACAAGGTAGAAGTAAGATCTTTTATTGCAACATTTAAAAAGAGATCTACTATACAAAACATGAGAGAGATTAATGGGACATATTTAATTGAAACAAGTAAAAAGAGACATATATTTGATTCCAATATAGATACAAGCTAACACTAAACTAAGCTAAGCTAAGCTAAGCTAATGATCGCTACCAAACGCCAGCTAATTGTGGTCCTCAATCCTAGATCCAAAATGAAAGGGTTTCCCCATGCATCTTGTAATCCCTGAGTTGAAACCCCTTCTAAACTAGTCCTGATAATTTTCTAATTCCAACATAACCCCATTGAAGTTGAATTTTGAAGAAAAAATAAAATAAAATGAAAAGAAAGAGAAAGAGAGCGTGAAAAAATAAAAAAATAAATTGGAGAGTAAATAAAATCACATGTGCGGATTTTGAAATCTTTCTAGTGATTTTTTATATTCTTGCCTATCATAAAAAAAAAAAAAGAACAAAATTCAACACGAAAGTACTAAGAAATGCTAGAATCTGAATCTGTATAATAAGAGTATATAATCAATAAATATTTTATTCGTTTTCTATGAGTGACTAACTATATGACCAAAAATAAAGGAAGCTTAAACTATAAAAAGATATACAAGTATGAAAGGAGTATGTGCAGAGTGAAAAAAAAAAGGGAGGGGGGGGAAGAGAATACAAAGGGGAGGGAAGGTGGAGTATAGAAGTACATTATCTATTTTGACTTGAACATCTTGTCCGCTACACAAGCCGTCAAAGCAGCACCTACACCACTGCCATCACGAGCCAAGCCAAGACGCACGATATTTTGAATGTCATCAGCGAAGTCAGGCATGAGTTCCGCCATACCATCATAGATCCTGTCTTCAAAGGAAGGGTAGAATTCATAGAGCGAGCCATCAATCCCAATATCAGCGCCTTTACGATCCACCTTGGTATGGATGGCAATACCGGCAATGGCGGCGGCGGCCAAACGAGCAGCACGGGTACCGACCAGTTCACAGATTCGTTTCACGATCCGCAGTTCGACGTCGTCCACCTTGATGAGATTCAAATTGGTGTCCAAAGTTTCGCGGACAGTGGCCAGATCAGGCGAGTCGTCACTTTCAATGGCAGACATGAAGGAGGTTTCAAATTGATAATGGCCCGAAATGATGTCCGTGTTCTGGCCTGGTTGACAAAAGAGAAGGTTGCGGTCCATCATATCGGTGATCACGTTGCGCACAATTTCTCCAAGATACATGCCAGAGATCAGCTTTTCAAAGATTTGAAAGTGAGGATTGATGGATTTTCGATCGAGTTTGTTGTCAAAACGAGTCACTGGTAACATCACACGTTCATTATCGAAGGCCCCGAATTCCGTATTGATCACCATCTCATGTGATGTCGTAGCACCATCCTTCCATTTCTTGATATTTGTCATTTGTTCAACGTAGGCACCATTCGAACCTGTTCCCAAAATAAGGCCAGCCACTGTTTCGGGTTTTTGGTAAGCATTGGAAAGTAGCGTGCCCACGGTATCGTTCACCAATGCCGTGATCTTGACAGGGACATGCTTTCGTAGTAACGCATCCTGTAGCAGTAACACGGGGTCTTTGCCAACGGCACCAGTACAATTAAATCCTTTTGTCCATGCAGTTTGAATCCCGCGATTGATCTAAAACATGTAAATCTGAATTGTCAGTAACCCATGCACAAGTCATACGTTGCTCTATTTCTTTTAATACCTTTGATTGAAGGACGGGAAACGAAAACGTGAATCCCAGAGCCAAGTCTTCATCCACATTTTCCAAGTTTTGTTCGGTTAAAAACGTGTCAATGCAATCGGCAATATACTCTATAAAACGAGAGAAGATGGTAAATAAGGGTGACTCTTGTAAAATGGACCACCTCCATATACATACTTACCACAGAGGTCGCGCATTGATCCAGTCTTGAGTTCCTCAGATACCCTAGCTTTGGTACTGACAGTTTTGAATTTTCCATGGCCTTCTAAAGTAACAAGAACAACACGAAGATTGGTACCACCAAGATCCAAAGCGAGATAATGGCCTTGTTCTTGACCTGTAGAAAAAAAAAAAAAAGGTTCATGAATACTGTTGTGTGGGGTCTTTGTTCCTCGCTAAATTTACCAGTAAGGCGACCTTCAACGTAGGATGGAATCATAACCATTGTTTGTTTTTCCTTGCTTAAGCCTTTTTCCATTTCGACAATAAAGTGATCTTTGATAGCAATGAGTTTCTCCGTGTCAATTGTAAATTGTTTTGTAATGTCATCCATGTAAGCATTTTGTTCAGGTGATCCATTGATAGGTTGCGACTTGGCAGCTTTAGGGGCATGAGCTTTAGACATTCTTCTGTGTGTAATAAGATATTGCAGAAACAAAAAAAAAAAAAAAACGAAAATAAAATTATAAAAAGAGAAGAACAAGTGAATAAAAAAATAGAGAGGCGGCGATAAAAATGTTATTTTCATTCATGGGCGAACGAATATCATGCTTTTTCTCTGAAACTGAGTGAAACCCCGACAGCGTGATTGTTTTGATATTTCCTTTGAACAATAAGGTGATATTTTGTTACTAAACTACTGACTATTTTTTTTATTTAGAAGTACAATAATCATTCGAGTTCGGTTATATTTCAAAGAACAGGTTATTTGCTCTACCTTGAGTGACTGAAAGAAAAATTGTTTCCAGACCGGTATTTGATTGGCCGGTGGGTGGTGATATTTTGTTCTGTCTCAAAAAAAAAAAAAAAAAAAAAAAAAAAAAAAAAAAAAAAAAAAAAAAAGCACAGACAATTCTCATGGTACTGGGATGAAAAAATGTCACACATTTCCTGGTTAATGAATGACGCTCTCAAGGAGTGTTGACTCTTTTTTGCCCCGCAAATAAGTTACACTAATACGACAGATTTTAAACTCGGGTTGACCAGACTAATGAAGTAACTGGACCGCTTATTCTCGGTCAATTCATGATTCCTCATGCTGTTCCTCAATAGGCACAGTATATATTTATATCTCGAGTGGCATTGAATTTTTTATTACTATTAGGGAAAAAATTCATCTCAGAAAAAGAAATGGGCGGGGTGAGGGAATTCCCTGGTACTGAATAGGATATGTAAATATCAGGAAATGGGTGAATAACTTAGAACCACACATGTTTCAGTTGTATTTCTGATGACAATCTCATTTCCATTTACTTGATTTAGAAGACAGTGGTTGTCTTTTTGTTTTTCTACTTTTTTGGTAGAATAGTATACGCTATCCTCTATTTGACCTTTTTTTTTTTTTTTTGTTCTTCCCTTTTTTTGTTTAGGAGGATTAAAGAATTATTATCTTCTTTTGTAATATTACATAAAGGTAGAAATCAAGTAGTTCATTTATGTATGTGGGACACAATGCTAAATTTAAACTATACTAGACTAATTATATACAGGAAAATTGTTGCCGTTGATTGAAACCCAGCAGTGACATTTTTCCATTTTTACCGTGTAACACACTTACCCTTTGTAATAAATAACGCTGTAAAACAAGCACCACAACCATTCACTAAATCATATAAAGGTTCAATGATTTCTTTATTGTATATAAAAGAAAAATGAAGATGAGGGGAGGACAATAAATAAATAAAGTACAAGATACATTATAAACTTCGTATAATCATATAAATAGAGAAAGGGGTGGATGGAGAAACAAAAAGAAGGTGGAATATATAAACTAAATCAAGATAGCAGCGGCAACAGCAACCATGGCCATACCAGCCAAAGGGCGGGTGAGCGAGCCAGCACCATTGGAAGGCTTGGCGGATTCAGAAGCCTTGGAAGCATCAGCGGAAGAGCTACTTCCAGCAGCAGAGACAGCAGAAGAAGCAGAAGCAGAAGAAGCAGAGGAGGAAGCAACGGAGCCAGAAGAGGAAATAGCAGAAGAAGAGGCAGCGGCAGAGCTTGAGGCAGCTGATTGAGTAGAGTTACCACCAGCAGTGGTAGAGTTACCGCCAGAAGCTAACGCGCCAACACCCCAAGGAATTTTTTCACCTATATATCATTGATGATGGTAATGGTGATCGACGTTTGATTTGTTGATGGTGATCAATGTTGTTGATGATGATCAATATTTGGTGGAATTATGCCGATGATAGTGATGAATAGTTGTTGTTGTCCACAGATGGTGTAAGTATATATATAAAAAGACAATGATGATGAGACATAATTTGGTACGACCAGGTTAAAGCAATGATGATTTCTTACCAGTAGGTTGAGTGGCATGTTCAGGTTCAGCAAGTTTACCATCGGCACCAGTGATGCCAAAACGAGTAGTCCAGGCAGATTCACCAGAGTCTAAATAAATAAATAAAAAATAAAAATAAACAAAAGCAATACATCAGCCATCAACCCCACACGATAAAAAGGGGATCTTCAAAACAAAGTTGCGTGGTTTTTGTTGTTGTATTTTTACCATTGGAGAACATGAAAAAGTAAATAGCCGCATTGGGCTTAACTTCAGGAGCGGTCCAGGTGTACTTGGTAACTTTAGTACCATCCAAGTTCTAAAAGATATTTGTTAGTAAATTGAATCAAAAATCAGGTTTGTTGAAGTGATAATATTAACGTACAGAAGCCACGTTGGTAAGAAAGACTTGTTGGTTGTTGTCACCGGTCATGAAATCTATAAAATCAATTCGGTTAATGGGGCTAATTTCAGTCACCAAGCTCTATATTGTTTAACTTACCGATCTTGAAGTTTTTCCATCCAGTAGCAATGCTAGGAGAGGCCTTGTCATCATCTACGATAGAGTAAAAACAAGGTTAAGACCAGAAGTGTACGTGTATTTGTCAGTGGTTTTTCTTTACCCCAGAGAATGTCATATTGTTGACCAGTTTTCCAAATGGTACCAGGGGAAGGATAAGATGGAGCCATGGTGGCATCAGCAAGGAAGGAAGTGGCAAGGAAAGCGCCGGCAGCAAGAATGAGTTTATTGAACATGGTTAAAGGAAAGTAGCGAAGAAGGAAGAAGAAAAAAAAAAGAGGGAGAAGTGAGAGTGAAGGAAAGAAAGAGAAAAAAAAAGTTCGTGTTCCCTGATTTTATTCACCCTGTTTGTGTGACATGAATATTGCTTTAAAAAAGGAAATTGGTCAGCCTCTTTTTTGTTTTAAAGCTGAGTACGTTTGAATACCCTTCATTGATAAAAATAACATATTCTACGTGCCTAACTTTATTTTAATTTTTTTTGCTTCAAGAGACATATCACCACCACCACTAAAAAAAAAATAGATGCGATTTTGGACAAAATACTTTTTTTTTTTATTTGAATGAAGGCCACATTGAGCAACAACAGCAAAAAAGGAAACATACTTTAAACTATGATAACTATTTATATTTCCAATTCTATCTATAAACTAATGTACCATAGTCAAGCCTTGTTTGTCCATTGCCACATTGATGTTTTTGGTCAAATGTAAATGCTTGATTTTGAGAGAGCACTGGCCGGCAGCAGACGTACGACTATTTCCAGTAGTAAACGAGTTCAAAAAATCCAGTGTTTTTGTTGTAATTTGGGTGTTATCCAGCACCAAAGTATCCAAAGAACCTCGTTGTGTCAATACATCAATCACATGGTCATCGCAAATATCAGGACCAGAGAGGGACAGCCATTTCAATTGATTTAAAGGTAACCATTTTGTCATCCCATTTAAAAGTCGAGGGCATCGATGAATTGCTAATCGAGTAATACATTCATGGTTCGATTCGTTTCGTTGTCGTTCATGATGATGTTGGAAGAATGTAATCATGGTATCGGTGTCCAGGGTATCCATGCGCACCAAATGTAACTCCTTCAAGGTTCGCGGCAGAGTCAGTAATGAGGAGCTGAGCAAAGGTGTTGTAGAGAAGACCATTGTTTCCAAACCGTCCAAACTTGAAAAATCGCATTCCAACATGAATGGGAAACTTTCCAAAGCACCTACAGATAGCGTCCGCAAGCGTTTACAATTTCGGGCCAGCCATTGAATTGTCGCCGGTTTCAAACTGGTAGGATGCCCCAGGGTGACCGATTGGAGATTGGGACATCGTTGGATGAGTTCATGAGCCCGCATGTCCACACCATACTTGTTGATTGCTGTCATATCCAAGGACCGAATGAATTCGCCATAGGGTAATATCTGCCGTTTAGACACAATGGTATTGTAGAATCCAATGAATGGAACATACTTATTTATTCGATAATGCCTTCAAAAAAATTCCTAGTTAATAAAATAATAACTTCAACTCTTTTCTTTCCTTTGTGCTACTTTACCTGTACATGGCGTTGCATACAAAGTGAGCCCATTGCTTGTTGACTCCAATGAGTTGACGCATTATCTTGACGGTATAGTTTGGATCATTGAGTAATAGTTGGCAAATGGCCTGTTGGAGTTCATTTGGTAGGGACACCGCCATTGAGACGTTCAAAAAGAAAAAGTATCTGAAAGAAAAGGGGCAAAAAAGCAAAGAGCAATTTTTTTGGCTTAGTGAGCATTTTTGAAATCCCGATAGGGTTCTATTGGTTTTTGCCCTGGCAAAAAGTAAATTACGATGAAATAGACTGTCCTAGGAAGTCGACAATTTATTGGTCACTGAAATGGTAATTGTAATATAGATATTGATATAAGCATTGAGCATTTACATATATATATATATATATATATATATATAATGATAGTAAAAGTCAAAAACAAGATATATATGTAAAGATAAATACTGCATGTATACGGCTTGATTACATGATGACACAAAACATTGCTTGAGCATTATCGTCATCGAGAGCTACGATCTCCAAGTCTTCTTGATCCATATCATTATTGCAAAAATTCATTGACCAGTCATAATCATAAGCGGTAGAGGTAACCATGGACGACATTTTGAGTATTATTAGAGTGTCAATTATTGTTTAGTATAAAAAGTGAGAAAACACTCCCATAAAACGATGAAACTGCATCGTATTATATATCCTGTAATCGCTGTAATTTAACTGGCTTAAACGGTGAATAGTCGCTGTAATATAACTGGCTCAAATTGTGAATAGAGATAATAAGATGGTATCAGAACCCTGACAGCTTCTCATTGTTCTAATAATTAAAATGCCGAAAATATGCATTTGCTCAAGAGCGAATTTTTACGCTCTTTGAAATCACACCTTCTCAGCCACCAACAAAGAGAAGGATTCCCTCCTCCCAACTTTTTATTTTTTTATAAACCATAAAACCCCAGCCCATGATGCTACGGCTTTTATTGACCAAGCAACAGAGGTCCTTTCACCATGCTGCCACACAATGGAATTATACACGAACAGCTCTGCGACGATTAAAGAAACCTGAACTCGTAGCTTTGGCTGACCAACACAAGCTAGATGCCTCTGGAACCAAGAATGATCTTATCAACCGACTATTGACCACCCCGACTGATCCCCCACGTTTGGAGACACAGGCAAATTTGGATGAAGATCACCACACGGTTTCTCCTTTACCCACCAACCCTGAAAAATTGACATCTATGCAACATGACACCACCCCCGCCACCAGCAACACCGCCCCTAATGACACTAAACCCGAGAAGTCAAATACAGAAACACCCGCCCCCACATCAGGCGTTAAATTGACTGACAGCACTGAAGACGATCATGACGGGTACGACCAGCAATGGGTAGAAGCATTTGATCTCAAGGTGGGCAATCGACGAAGCGGCATCAGTGGACTTGGACGTGAGCGATCATCACCCCGGCAAGAACACAGCAACGGCAGACGTCTCGCACAACCTACACCTCCCACTGCCTCAGCACATGGGGCCTCTTCCTCAACCCACCCTGCATATGTTCACCAATCGTTGGGCGTCGATCCTTCAAACAATCCCAATTTTACCAGCTCGCCTCCCCACCGACCAACAGCTGACTCTCTAAAAACCAATATGCATGATGCAGCTGATGATGTTGACGAGTTACTAGAAATCACCGATCCTGAAATCAACCAACATTGGGTCAAGGTATTCGATCAAAGAGTCAAGACACGCACCAAAATCATGGGTATGGATACATTGGATGTCAACCCCAAAATAGTGGTATCGCCAGAGCAACAAGAACAGCAGCAGCCACTCATCAATGACAAACCATCCGAATCAACAAGCAAGCCTTCCTCAACTGTAAATAGTAACAATGCTGTCAGCTTTGTCATTGGGACTTCCTTGACTGCATGGTATTTCCTAGGCGGTGATGGTATTCAAGCGGTTTTCTCTTCCTTCTTCTCTTGAAATTAGATTATATATACATCACAGCCCCACCTGACCTGTCCTTTTACTCATGATACACATCGTAGTGTCCTCTCAAAATCCACATTAGATATTCAATATGATCCCCTCCTCCAC
The DNA here is from genome assembly GCA_002105175.1 of Absidia repens. Lineage (NCBI taxonomy): Eukaryota > Fungi > Mucoromycota > Mucoromycetes > Mucorales > Cunninghamellaceae > Absidia > Absidia repens. The sequence goes on along the minus strand of MCGE01000004.1, from coordinate 733,537 downwards.
ATTTTACATCACTAGATACATACACATAGTATAGCTTCTTCCATCCCCCAATTTTTGCTGTTGTTGTAGTTTTACCATCATTCATTCAATTCATTCAAAAAATAATAAAAATCAAGTTTTTTTTTATTCGTCATCAATCATCATCTTCACAACTACCATATGTTTTATTGATTTTTATACAGTACAGATATACAAAATAGAATATAAAATACAAATAGCTAAGTGTGTGTGTGTGTGTGGAAGGGAAAAGGGAATACAGAATGGACTATGCATAAAAAAGGGGAGATATATTATATATATAATGTAAAATCAATCAATGATCGCGTTCATCCGACAAGGGAGCGTCAACAAAAGCAGTAATATCACGAATCAAAGGTTTATGCATCTTGTCAGTGCCAAAAATACTAGGCATCAATGCTAACAAAAAAAAAAAAAAAAAAAAAAAAAAAAAATACCAAAAAAAAAAAGGTTAGTTGCGTCCCATGGTTTTTTATTTTATTTTTATCGGTTGTTCAATCCTCTTCTTACCAGTAACACAGTGGGAATGCTTCATTTTTCTGTATAATCGAATCCGAACATCTACGTCGTCCCGCCTCGGTGGAGGTAATACTTTGCCCAACATATTATACATATTGGTTGATTGTTCGAGCGGCACTGTGATGTCTTTCTCACCATGTACAAAGAGGATTCTAGGCGCAAACTCCAGTAGCGCATCGGAATGGTCAAATAAGCTGCCGTGCGTTTCAATCAAATTCAAAGGTGAGTTTTTTCGATAGTTATTGCTTGTCAGACCCATTACACGGCCCATGGCAGATATTTTTTCCACTCCCCTGGCTGCCTCATGCTCATAGTGCGTTTCAATATCGTATACACCAGCAAATCTACCGCATATATATATATATATAAAGCAATGTATTAGTGAAGTTCTGGAAAAGTCCCGTATTTTCACGTCACCTTTCTCCACTTACAATAAAAGACCCTCTACCTGGGGTAAAAAGTCGGTTGTGTGATTCTTTGGCATGCTGTCACCTGTACGGTCCGTTTGTTTCTTTGTAGCGAGAGAGGCATGTTTTACTTTTTCCACCAAATCGCATAATACCACCTGAGATGCCAAATGAGCACCAGCACTATGCCCCTAATGAGGAAGAAAGAAAAAAAAAGTTGAGTTCCATCGTCGATAGTTCCATTCATTTTCCAGTTTTACCATCACATATATCATATCGACGTCTACTCCGATATCATCGGCATGGTGATAAGTCCATTTGATTACTTGTCGTATATCATCATATATGCTATCCACCTTGACAGCTGGGTATTTCCGATAATCAGGTACCACCACCACGTAACCACTTTCACGTAGGGTATTCGCCATTGATGTGTATAAGAGTTTCTGGCCACTTGACCAGGATCCACCATAGATAAAGATAATCGCTGGTTTTTTCATACTGTCTTCGCCGTCGTTACAAGCCATTTTGTTTCCATCAGGATGATAGATATCCAATTTACATACATTTGACGCCTCCGAGTAAATGATATCACGACTAGAACGCAGTAACCAGCATACGATAAAAGTGAGCACTCTCACAACACTGCTTTCATATGTTGTCTGTTGGTCTTTTTACCTGACGATCCTTCGGAATGTATCAGTACCGACTTGCCAATAACGCCAATAAAGGTAAGAGATAACCATAGGGATATCCGTCAGCCAACCAACAATATGACTAAGTAGGATAATATTGATCTTCAATACGCGAGTAGGATTGTAAGGTAGATTGAAATCGACATCGGTTTGCGCTCGAAGTAAATATATGATCCAAGCTGATACATAAAGTGCCACTATAAATAAATAAATAAACTTAGCGTCACTGAGATATAAAGCATAAATTACAAACTTACATATAGTAAAGATGACCAGAGGTAAGGAAAGAATGGCACATACCACCAGTGCTGGTAAACAGAATAAGGACACCGATAAGAATAAAGTCTTTGAATCAAACCAAGCCATAATACATTTCTTTGTTATTGATCTACGAAGAAGAAATTGTTGCAATGAGCGAGAGAAAGAAAGAACAAAAAAAAAGCGAGCGGGGAATCCATCTTTTTTTTTTTTTGAACAAAAAACGCAGAAATAGTCGGATTACAAAAAAGGAAACATGACGGGTGACACTCTAAGAATGATGAAACGCCTGGACCAATTCATTCAGAAGGTTTCAGATTTTCTCTTAGTGCCCACCCATAGAGAACATTATCGAACCGTGTATGTATGTAAATCACTCACCCTGCCCGTGAGCAACAAACTAGACTCAAGTTCTCTTTTCAATTTTGCATATCCGTTTTCTATACTGGAGAGTTCTACATAAATTTCATACTACCAGACGTGTTCAACCCTATATCATCTTTCTAAGACTATGTTAGCGTTCGTTTTCCCCATCTATGCACCAAGCAAAATACACTCAAGTCTTTCTAGACAGAAAAAAAAAATATCGGGCCCAACGTTAACGCCCAAAATAACATCGACTCTGTATGTTTAGATTATTTTTGATACAAAATAACACGTCATGTTCAATAGAAATGACGATGGAAAAAAAAATAACAAAACTAATGTGTTTGGTTTTATTGACTTTTTGCGTATTGCAGAAGCACTAAACATTTGGGGAATGGGAGTAAAAAGTAAAATTGAAAGTATAGCTATGCTAAGATATTCTGATCATTTATTGACGTTGGAATTGAGCAACAAGATGGACTTCACCATGGGAGGTCAAACCTGTCACGAAAGAAAAAAAAAATCAGTTTCGTACCCTGTATGTCCATTTTTTATTTTCTTTTGCTTACCGAGTTTAGCGGGTAACTTGATCCAAGTATCAATAATTTGACCTTCGTAAGCTTCAGCGACATCGAGCTTCCCTTCACCAATCTTGTCAGAGCCAATGGTATCCTTATCGAGAACCTTGATGCGGAGCTTGTGGTCTGAGGAGCCTTCTGTAATATTGAAGGTGAAGGTTTCATTCCAAGTAGGTTCATTGCTTGACTTGACTTCTTGGGTTCTTTGCTTATATTTTTCGTCAAAGTAAATTTCACTACCACAAAAAAAAAAAAAAAAAAAAAAAAAAGCAATGAGAAAGCTACTCTACCAAAAATGACATGAATAACAAACCGTGCACTTACACAAAAGGATCATTCTTGAAAAGGTCTTCCTTGTGAAGGTTCTTTGCTTCGACTACAGTAACACTAAGAACACCGGCAGGAGCATGAGTAGATGACAACATTGTTTTTGGATTATTTTTTTGATAATAAAAAATTGATAATAAAAAGAAAAAGTATCTGTGGGAAAAAAAAGTGTGCCTTTTATATTTTTTTTTTTTTTTTGTTGGGAAACCAAATGGAGAAGCGTCGTAATCATGGTACCATCTACTGGGGTGTAAGCATCATCATCGATCGTTCTCCCCGATGAATAGGCTATTTTGTTTTGTTTTGTTTAAAATAACCAAGTTCTGTGAAACTAAATTTTTAGTGAGATTCATGCGGGACATCATAGGCTTGGCATGCACATTGCGGGGTTTAAACTACACATCTTTGGGCCAAAATAAGATACACCAGTAGTGTATATGCATCTTGCAAAAAACCAGCTTTTTTTTTTTTTTTTTTTAAAAAAAAGCAACCTTAATGATTTCATTCTGATGTCGTTTATAGCAATAACAAGCTATCGTTCCAACCTATTATTTCTCCTCTTAATGACGTACTTCAATATCATAGTCTTTTTTTCATTTTTTTAGTGCGGGACACTAAAGATTGTCATCACAATACCCTCTCAGCATGAAACGTGTAAAGTGGTCGTCCAAATACATAATAAAAAAAAAATGATGCTGATTGCATGAATGTCATTGGCGAAAAGCAATAGAGTTTGGTACGCTCGAAATGACAGAAGATCTACGGTAGTGTAAAAAAGCGCGCAATTTAAACGCCGCAGAAGACGCCTCTTTTTTCTTTTTTTGCTTCCATCATAAATGATGATGAGCTGGGTGTTTTTAGTTTACAATTATTATCCAGAGTGAAAGGTAAAACATGGAAATAGAAACCAAAAAGGAAATCTGCCCAGCATAAACAAAAGGAACAGCAACGCGGGCAGTTTTACTTGAAATGGAATGCGGGTTTAGAAAACGTCCCACAAAAAATATCCTCCCAATCCTCGTTGTAATAAGTCAAAAAGGATTGCCTAGAACAAATCTGTGGAAATAATTCTTTTATTAAATTTAAAACTGCAATACCGTTCTTGAGAAAAAAAAAAAAAAAAAAAAAAAAAAACGGGGCAGGGATTCAGCATACTTTCAAATACTTATTTTTTTGAAGCGTCCTTCACAGTCATTTTATAAGCCATTCAAAAAATTACTCTACACCCTTTTTTTCTCACACACTCATATGCCTGTGATTGTACATACACATGTAAGTTGAGATGAAGGATTATATGTGGGTATCATATGTTGCTACAAAGCGCTTGAATTATGTTCTAGGCGTACCATCAATTGGGTCAAAGTGATTTTTTTTTGTGGTACCGAACCAATGAAATAAGCCTAAACAACGTCAGTACTTTTATCAATAAACGTAATCGTGATTAACAGCAGCACTGTCCTTCTTTTTACTTTTTTCTTTTTTGCGGTACCTTGTCCTGTATAGTCGGGTCCCGACTAGTAACGAATGAAGGGGGGTGCGGCAGCCTAGAATACCGAGCCGTATTTGGAGAATAGTATCATTAATGTCACCTAAAATTTACTATAGGATGCATTATGAGCTATTGAAGGCATATCATGTAAAGATTTTTTATTATAAATGGAGTAAACACGAGAATAAACCATTCTACAGCAAGGGATGAACTATTCTAAAGAAAATCGGGGTAAACCAAACTACCGCACACCGTTCCCTAGCGAGTAAAAAGTCAGCATGAGAACAGAAGGGAAGTCAAAAAAAAAAGTGTTTCCTTCTAATAGGCAACTGAAAAAATCGATAAAAAAAGCGACCGCAAAAACATTTCACATCCCGCTCACGTGAAATATTTATTTTCTTTCTGTCGCTTTTTTTTTTTTTTTTTTAATTTTTAGACTCTCTTATATTTTCACCTTCATTTTTTCTTGACCATTCAACTTCTACGGGCTCATTTTGGACTTAGATTAGTGTCAGGTCTAGTTTAGAAGCGTTTTCAGCTCAGCGATTACAAGATGCATGGGGAAACACTTTCATTTTGGTTCTAGGATTTTGGACTACTATTAATTGGCTTTTTGGAGTCTTCATTAGTTTAGTTTAGTCTAGTGTTATTTTTGTCCATTGTTTGTATCTACATCTGAATAAAATATATCTCTCTTTACTTACTTCAATGACATATGCCCCATTGATACATTTCATGCTTATGTATGAGATTCCTTTTTGTTACCATCACCCCGTTTGATATGTTATTGTTGTTTAATAAAAGATACTAATTTAAATTATCACATACCTTATAGTGTACAATATATGAAAATTCATTTTACAAAGGTCCCTTAGATTGTTGTTGACCATCCCTTGGATCTCACTTTTAGTTTTCCTCATGTTTGTGCTTTAACAGATCCTTCCATGAGATCCGTTGTTACAACCGCCTTCAGTTTTAGTCTTCCACAATATACTCCAATAAAATATTTTCTTTTTATTAACCATTCTCATATACATTATGATGTATACAATGCCGCTATTACTAGTTGTTTTGTGAATGCACTACCAAAAACATTTACTTTCTAGTTCATCTACTTCCCCTGCCGTTTTTTTTTTTTTTTTTGACCCAGGGGGGGGTTTGGTAGTTTTAGGTTTACATAATACCAAAGGCGTTCATATTCACGCTCTACCAATAAAACAAATGAATATAGTTCGCACTGTGCATCTAGTCACCGCCATTGAGCGATTTACATTGCTGTCTATCATAGTTTATCTATGACTGTCACCCTCCGCCCGCCCACGCACACGCCTTGGAGACCTAGTGATTGATTCATAGTGCTAGTCCACTTGATGTAATATAAAGCGCTATCCCCCACTCTTCCCATTCATAATAGTCAATCTCGGCCCTGTAGCTAACGCAACATTCGCTGGGCTAGATGTATATCTGGTTCTTTTTTTTTTTTTTTTTATGTATCTTCTATTTTATTCTTGTGTGTGTGGCATAATAATAATATAATAATGAAGACAGCATTGCTTATTAAAGTACAAAATGGTGGAAGTGTCTATCTTCATTAAAAGCCACAGTTCAACAACATCCTCCTGACAACTTCTTTTTTTTTTTTTTTTGAAATTGAGAGTGTGACCATTAAGAATATATAAAAAAAATTGCCACCACAGGGTTTACTCTATGTTTATTCTGAAACACACCGTACTGCTATCTGATTGCGTATTCAAAATAGAAAAAGGAAAAGAAAATACAAGCAGCAATTATATAGCTGTAGCAACAATCACACGCTTATCGGAAACAAATTAATAGGAAGTGAGGTAAAATAAAAAGGAATTTGGATTTTATTTCAAATAATGAGGGGGAGGGGTAAAATAAAGCAATACGAGAGGAAATAAGCTACTTAAATGAAGTCATAAAAGGGGGGGGTTGATGATATGGTATTGAGTGATAGACAATAATAGAAGAAGGGATATCTAATCAGTAGCAACACCAGCACGTCTTTTTAGGAACGCCATCACCGCAGGAGTGCCTTGAGCCAATAGCGAAGGTTGAGGAACCCGAAAACGATTTCCGTACGCTGTCAGCTCACGTAGAGAGGAGATCAAACCCAATGCCGGAGGTAACGTCGCAATATCGTTGTTTGCAATATCCAACACTTCCAAATTGGCAAGTCCATCGGGATTGATAGTTGTGAGTCGATTCGAGTTGCATCGTAGGGTGCGAAGCGATGGGAGGATCACGGTCGAAAGACCTTGTGGAAGTTCCGTCAGGGTGTTGTTGTTGAGGATGAGATCTGTCAAGGCTGGAAATGCACTCTTGCTCTTGTCTTCGTCATTAGTGGTGATTGCGTCGTAGCTGATTTCCCGTAAACGATTGTTGGCCAAATTCAAAGTTTTCAAAGTTGCGAAAATAGCTGGAAGTCCCAGGGCAAATGTCGTGAGTTTGTTTTTTTCCAAAGAAAGGTGAACCAGAGTAGTGCTAAATCTAGTAACTGCCATCAGAGAAAAGCTAGGTAATTCGTTGTTCCCTAATCACATCAGGAAATATAAATTGTTAAATATAAATATTTCCTCGCCCGCATTTGATAAATTAACAGCCTCCCCCGCCAAAAATTACCTAGTTGAATAGTTTGCACCCCATAATGTTGATTGATCGAAGATTCAGATAGCTCTGTAAGTTTTTGGTTTGAGAGGTTGAGTGTACGAGTTGTGACAGCCGGATTTGTTGATTCCAAAGAAGCAGGCTTTCTTTCATCAAGCTGAGGCAATGTCTTATCCTGTTGATCAGTTTTCGTGCTTCCATCGTCATTATTATTGTTGTTGCTGCCGTCCGTAGTTGTAGTAGAGGTAGTACTTTCTTGTTGACTAATTTGGGCCACTCGTAAAGATTCAATCAGTTCCATCATGGAAATATTCCGAGGCACCGAGCGTAATGGGTTTCCTTGCCACGTCAATGCGATCAGATTGGGTAGCCGCCCTAGATCAGATGGAAGTCCACGTAGTTGATTGCCACCGATATCCAATCGTTGTAACTGAGTTAAATCCAAAACTGCATTCGGAATTTCAGTCCACTGATTCGATCCAACATCCAACGTCAACAATTCATCGCAATATTGTAAGAATGAGTAGTCCATTGTAGACGCCGATAATTCATTATTGTCACCATCTAAAACCGTTGTCAAAGCGTTATCGGCCAGTAATAGTTCTTTCAACTTGGGTAGTCGGATGTTGGGAGTCATTTTCTTAAGATTGTTGTGACGAATATCCAATCGCAGTAATGAGGGGAGAACGCAGTCTGCTTCTACATTACCTAATCAGTCAAAACAAAAAAGACACCAAAGTAGTTGGTCAGACATGTACTTTTCACCGTTTATTTTTTATTCGTCGTATGTATTGATATTTCTTACCAGTAACGAAACGAGTCAGTCTGTTGTGAGCCATTGACAAATCATCCAATTTTCCCCATCCGGATACAATTTGTGCAGACAATGATGCCAGTTGGTTGTTGTCCATATGAAGTTTACGAAGTGAAGTAAGAAGAGACATTTCTTCAGGTAGATCAGGTCCAATCATGTTGTTCCCAAGGTCCAATATTTCCAAACGGTGAAATGTTCCAATATTGCTAGGTAATTGTTTAAGTTGATTGTGGGCCATGTTCAATTCCCGTAGATTAGTCAACTGTAAAATCACATCAGGGATTCCATCAAACTGGTTGTAGGGCAAGTGTAAAGTAGTAAGCCGTTCCAATTGAGCTAACGAAGACGGAAGTCCTTGTAACCGATTATTCCGGAACTACGTTGTATGAAGGATAAGTGTCCTACTTCAATCATATGACCATTTGATATACTTTTTTTTCCTTTACTTACATCCAAAAGAGTCAACGCGCCAAATTCAGTCCCTATTCGTTCATCCATCACAGTGATGTCGTTGAACGCTGCTACAAATTTCGTCAATTCCACCGCATCATACCACGCGTCACCACCTGATGAGCTAAAGTCTACAACAATCGAATTGGGATCCACATGATACCTTAGAAAAAATGAATATGTATCAAATGGATCAGTAAGGTACTTTGTTTTTGTTTCCTGGAGGGGGGGGGGTGGGAGGACTTACATATTCAAAATCTGATCAGGTACTTTTTCCAAGTGTCGGTGAGCCAGATTCATGCGACCAGAAGACTTGGCTTGTTGGATTACAGATTTCAGATTTGATGTATTGGGAGAAGAGGAGAGTGAGGTATCTTGGAAGTTATCGCTGTATCGTTGAGCTCCTGTCATGACGTTTCCAGAGGATGGTTTCATCTTGGAGGGATCAACTTCATCATCCGGTTGCTGCTGTTGCTGCTGCTTTGCTTTGTTCAAACGAGATCTCTGATTCGACATAAATGCTCTGACACCTTCAGACGCACGGGCTTTGCTATGAGGGTTTGGTCTTTCAGAACTAGTTGCAGTGGTAACTGATTTCTTGGTGGAAGGCGCAGTGTCAGATGCTTTTTTCGTGTTGGGGACTTGAACAGATGACGATCGCAATGCGGACGCCTTTGTTGGTCTTGGTTGCGTAGCGGTTCGTCTTGAAGTTGTTGACATTACTGTAGAAGTCAAAATGTAAAACAAGGATGTAAAAAGAAAAAAAAAAGCAATGTCAGAAGTTAAAAAAAAAGCGGAGTTGCAAAACCTCTGCCCTGTCTGCAGATTCAGGGAGAGTCGAGCTCTATAACGCCAATTCTAGTTATAAAGAACCAGCACCGTATATTCAACCATACCAACCCAGTCCGTTATATAATTACATAAGTGAATTGATGGTTTTATTGTAGTCAATTAAAAAAAAAAAGAAAAGAAAAAAAAAACTTGTTAGTACATCGTCATATCACAATTTGACCTACATTTGACTTACCCATAGTTTTCCAATATACTGGACGATGGACGTATTTCCTTTGGTAGATTCGAGGACGATCCGTAGGTATATTTCTACAAGCATTTCAGGTGTTTGAGTGTAACCTGTAGTAGATAGCACAAGATTTTCATAACGTTTCCATTTAAAACGGATAAATCCGGTAGTTCGCCGAGCTTAATATTTCTAGAATAAAGATGCAACAGACATATCAGTGAGTATGTATGCTTCTTCCTCCTATGACTTGCTTCTGCTCCATTAGCAATACTTGAAAAATATATAATAATGCCACAACAGCAATTTATTCGCTTTGTTGGCGTTTCATTTCTAAAATACGAGATAAAGGAATAAATAGAACTATTTAAGCAGAAAAATAAGCATCACTTCCTCGTTGTTTCTGCTGCATTATTGGTCCCTATGAGGAGGTTCCATTCAGTTGTAGTTATTACTTCACATCATGTTTATATAGTGGACATTTTACTGTAAAGCAAGTGGATAATAAGAGAGGGGCAAAAAAATATGACTGAAATTAAAAAACCGCGTGGTGACACAAAAAACTAGATTGTGGGATGAAAATACGAGGAGGGCGAAATTGTTTATTTTTCCTTTCTTTCTCAATTTGCTCCCTTTACTATTTTTATACATGAGCACACAGCGTATCACCAAGAAAAGAAGAAGACAATGCGAAACTTGTATTCAGTAAGTTTTTCTTTTTTTTGAGAACTAATACTATAGAATAATATATTTACTTTTTTTTTTTTATTTAGATGTCGATCATCTAGAAAACAATGTGACAAAGGCAATCCCTGTCGAAACTGCGCGGAAAACAACCGGAAGTGTCTGTATGCCAAAGAATTCCCGTACAGCAATCTCTCACAAGAACAGCAAGCAGCCATCTTGGAAAAACTACTCTACGATGCGAAAGGAAAATACGATGTACTCACAACATACATGAAGACCTCTGACTTGAAGACTAACGACTGGGAATCGCAGGTGGTGCTGGCCAACAACAAACGACACTTTGCACGAAATATTCGAATGGAAGCTGACATTTTTGATTCTCTTCGACAACAAACAGCGGCTAGACTAGTCAACATCTCCGCTCCAGGTGAACCAGAATGGCAAGTCCAGGAACGTGTGTACCATGCCACTTTTGATCGAAATCAACGGTTATTGACTCTTATTGATGGTTTGGGCAAGGAAACAATGCCGCCTCTGCCAAAATCTTTGAAGTCAAGTGAATTCTCTATTGATATCGCTCGTGCTATGGTCTCTGTAGAAGAAGTCGAAATGCTCATCGCTCTTTACAATGATTGCTACTCTTTCTCGTCTTTGCCTGAATTTATCACTCCTCATCTCGAAGAAAATGGTGACTATGATTTGCTACTCAGCTCGGTGATGACTTTGATGCTTTCCCATGCTGTCAACTTGCACGCAATGAAGGTGGACAACCATGAACATCTCTCTCACGCCTTTTACCATTATACGAGGGAACTTTTGACTACAAGAATGGCATCACTTCCACAACCTGATATAATGTGTCTGCATGCAACCTACAATTTGATGTTATACGAAGCCGAAAATGGATACTTGGATGAAGCTACTCTCTCTCGACAATCAATGGCTATCATGGTCGATTCTCTTCACAACCAACATGCTACCATGACGGTGTGGCAACAGAACCTACTTCGACAACTCTTCTGGGCCATCTTTACTGCGGATGCTTCAAGACACAATCTTCAAATGCAAACTCATGTTATATGTAGCTCATATATGCAAGTGGACAAACAGTTACCTTCAGAACATTGTGCGCAACCTGTCGATCGACTCAAAGAAGAATATATTTATTATCGTTGTCGATTGGCTGATATCATTCGTCATATCGATGATATTTGCTACAAACGTACACCTACATCAGCGGCAACAACTCCTTCAGCAACATCTTCACCGTCATCTGGCTCCTCTCCATCCTCTTCCTTCTCTACTTCTACGTCAACTCAATCATTTAGCAATGACTCGCAGTCAGATGGAATCAAGGGTCAAAATATCAAAATGCTTGAAGAAGAACTATGGGATTTATATCGTGAATTACCTGCATGGGTGACCGATGGACAACCTTTGGAATCTGTTGATCTTACCAAACATCATGGATACTATGGACACCCTAGTACTCGACCCGCTGTGGCGCCTTGTTTGGACAATCGTTGTCATCCTGTATGCAAACGAACTCTGGATGATGTTTGGCTTCGCCGGCTTCGTTATCATTTTCTTGTGGAATGGCATGGAACCTTTTTATACCTCTACCAGGTATTTTTACCCCAACCAGGTGAAATCATTCAACTCCCCTTTATGCGTTGCTTGGAACATGGACAATTGATGGTGGATGTTTTGACACGATGGGCCGATGATCCAGACTTCTTTGACTGCTATTGCTATCCTGCTTTACGATCTTTGTTGGTTGCATCTCACATTCACCGATACTTACTTCAATCCGACTTCAACGATATTCGAAACAAAGGCTATGAACTTCTTTTCAATCTCTTCTCTGTTATCCAGCGATCAAACATTTACCATCTCTATAAGGATACCGCATTTATTCTCAACATTCAAGAAGCGTTTGATCGTATTCGGCGGGATTATCTCCAGGCTCAACGCAATATACCTGTGCCCTCTCCTGTGGTCGATCTTGGTCAATTTTATCCACAAGGTGGTCTCTTTGGCAATGGCTTCAATGTCGATGACGACGATGCCGTCGATGGTCTTTATGTTTATACTGCAACAGCTTCCTAATGGGAGATGTGCTTATTTTTTGGATCCTTTTTCCACTTCCCTTCATTCTATTTTTTCTTTTCTTTTCATGTCCTCCTTTCCTTAGTATATACTTTTTTATGCCTAGTTTAGATACTTATTTATTCCCTTTTTTTTTTTTTTTTTACGTTCTATTTCATATATTGATTTTGAAACAATAAACATTTGTCATCCTATGCATTCCGCTTGGGATAACATACTTTTATGAAATTCATTGATTTTATTGATTCTGGAAAACAAATTATTGATATACGAATTTGTTGGGGGAAAAATGTTGTTTCCTAAGTTTCATGCCTATTAAGGCTCTCTGAAATTATCATATGATTCAGTCTAGCAATACTGCAAAGAAACCTTTTATTGTTGACACTTTCAAATAATAATCTACTGAGTGCAGATCAAAAAGTTGTTGAAGTGTGGTTTTGATAAAACTAAAACCTTCTGACTATTTGCACCGTACTATGCAGCTTATTGGGGTTGACTGAGTCAGTTTGGGCTTCACCTTTATGACACCACATGCAGCAAAAAAAAAAAAAAAAAAAAAAAAAATGCTGCACACATACATATGCTTAGTTTAGAAGATGTTGGGTTGGTGTACAGCCTGGGTTAATTAATATGAAAAGTGGAGAGGGAAAAGGGCTACGTTCCATATCAAATGACCGCAAACTGCCAACCAGGCAGTAGACATTTGGTTATGTGTGGAGCAAATAACTACAAATAAACAGAAAAGCAGCGTATAATTCTGTATAGCGCCTGTTTGTGCAGCACGAGCTAGATTCTACATGATTGGTTTAATAGAACGTGATCTAAGACAGTCAAGCGGATCTTGGGTCTTTATGGGAAAAAAATAGTTATAGTGGGCGAATTAGAAATCAAATGTTTGGTTGGACATTCACAAAACAGCTATGACGATAACGGCAACGTTTCTCAATATTCATAGGGCGATGTTAATAAAAGCACATATTTTATTGAAGCATATTGATAGATACTAAAACTAACTGAGAGGGGTTCATTGTAACAAGGGATCTAATGAGAGGATCTATTCAAGAAAGCAGGAGGGACAGTAGTACTATAATATTCGAGGAGTGATCAGCAACATTCTAAAAGATAACTATAAGGTGGAGGCTAATATAGTGTAGAGCACAAGACATGAGAAGGAATAAAAGGGACATCTGTGATTGAAGCACAACAAGGTTCAACGCTGATCAAAAAGGGGACATGGTAACAAAATGGGATCTCATACATAAAGCATGAAAGGAATCAATGGGGCTTATATCATTGAAGCAAGTAAAAAGGTACATATTTTATTCAGATGTATACAATGCGTGGACAAACTAACACTAAACTAAGCTAATGAAGGCTTCAAAAAGTTAACTAATGGTGGTTCTAAATCCTAGATCCAAAATGAAAGGCTTTCTTCAAGCGTTTTATAATCCCTGAGTTGAAAACGCTTCTAAACTAGTTCTTATACTAATCTAGGTCCAAAATAACCCCACAGAAGTTGAATGGTGAAGAAAAAAAAAAGAGAATGAAAAAGAAAGAGAAAGGCAGAGCGAAAAATTAAAAAAAAAGCGGGAGAAAGAAAATAAATATTTCACGTGGGCGGGATTTGAAATGGGGTTTTTGGTCTCTTGTGAGGAATTACCTCTTTTTTTTTCTACAACAATAACACCAAAGGCCTCACATTTAAATAGATACGGCACTACCTTTTGAAAGCCATAGTTTATTTTTACATCTGAATAAAATTTGTCCCATCTTTTTATTTTTATTTCGCCTCTCATGCGTTGAGTTTGTCTTGCCAAACGGGTACAGTCTACCCAGGCTATACATAATAGTACATGTGAATGTAAAAAGGAAAGGCTAACGACTTTGATCAACCGTCAAGTTTAAAGCTTCGTCAACAGTATGAACTCAGGGCTTCAAACAATAGAGGTTAAAGAAATTTCTAAAGGATGGGTGCACTGGAAGGTGATTAATTACCCGCATAAACATCCATTTTGTTTGCGTTGCAATTCTGCAATCCCTCTATTCAAACCGACCAAATGACTGAGCAAAAAAATAAAAACAAAAACGCACCACGTAACTTTATTCCTTTTCTTCTTTACTATTATATCATGTTATTAAGTAAATATATTATATTATATATCCTAAGCATTTTCAGCGAGACCCAAACTTTTTGACGTTCTTGCCGAGTCGCTGCACCATACATCAATTTGTCTGTTGTTGTATGTCCTTTTCTACGATATGAGCCATCTTATGGGCCTTTTTCATTTGATCCGAAGCGTCTTCTATCTTTTCATTCCGTGCTTGATTTTCCATTCGGTCCACCTGGTTCTATAAAAAAGTTCTCGAGTCAATGCTTGATCGAAAAAAGAGCAAATCAATACTGTATTACCCAAGATTCTTGATTATAGGTAGAACCCTGATCACATGAAGTGGGTTTGTTTTTTTGATGCATATTGAACTCAAATGATGAACCAGTTTGGTCGTCAACTTCTTCTGGCAAATCTTCAATTTTAACGGAGTATTTTTGCTGGCTCATTATGTGGCAGATTTATGGTAATTCGAAAAAACAAAATGAAGAAAAAAGATTACTCTATATAATCGATATAAAACAATATATAGGAAAAAAAATGTTATATTATGCAACAAAGGTTTGAGTCAGTTATTGCCAAAAATAAGTTTAGAGAAAAACTAACCTAGGCAATTTAAATCAATATTGGAAAACCAAAAAAAAAAAAAAAAAAAAAAAAAAAAAAAAAAAAAAAAAAGACACACTTTTCCCATTGATAAAACAAAATAATGAAGTTGATAAGTAAAGTCATATGTAAAGGTTTTTATTATAAAAAAGTAAATTTCAACTAGATAGAATAAAATAAAAACAAGTAAAGTGGAAGTAAGATTATAACTACTTGTATGATGGTAATCAAACTGACAAAATGTAGATATAGTGAGGGAAGAGACAGGGTAATAATAGAAATAAAAAACGATTGATAAAAAAAAAACCACCTATTTTTCCAATTGACTTTCCAGACGATCCAACCTTTCACGTAAAGTAGCTAGCATCGATTGATATTCGCTTGATCCAATATCGTTTTGAGATTTGACAATAGTTGTCGGCGATTTCAACGATGATGATGCTGTTGGTGATGGTGCTGTCGAGTTGCTATTGTTGTTATTGTTTCCATTGACTTGACTAGAGTGATGATCCAAAGAAGTAGAGCTGTTTGATGCGGTTGGTAGTGGTTCCCCAGTCATATCCAATTTCGATTCCAGTTGTCCAATTCGCTTGATCATGGATTCTAATACTTCATCCATTCTACTAGTCATATCTCTTTGCATTTCCTTCACATAGCTGCGTATCAAGCCTTCCACCGTTGTCGAAGATGCCTGCAACGTTTGCAATAATGTTGAAGACCGTCGAATTTGATCATCCAAAGTGCTTTTCAATGTCCTCGTGGTTTCAATGGTATCGAATAAATGTTCAAAAGGTTGTAAAAATTGTTGTCGTTGTAAAGCTGCAAATGAATACGTGGTGGGAGTCTGTGGTGGCATAGGCGCTGCTGCTGCCGTCAGAGGTAATGTAGATGTACTAGCTGATGTCGTGTTGGAGGTATTATTGTTGCTATTATTGCCGCCATTAGTAGGATGTGGTGCTGTTGGTTCTAATCGAGATGGTTTTGAATATCCATGGTAAGACGATGATGTTGGTCGACCGAGCAAAGAGGATGATGATGTGTATCCACCATGATTTCCATTCCCTGAGCTATGATGAGGGTGTGCTGTATGAGGTGGCTGTTGCTGTGATGGAACGATCGGCGGAATGGCAAATTCTTGTTTTCCAATTGCTCCTCCTGTTGTTTTTGGTTCTGGATGATGATGATGGGAGATACGATGTCCTGGTTGGTGTTGCTGGTGTTGTTGCTGAGATGATATCACAGGAGCAGCCCGAGGTGACAATAAAGGTGCCAAAGTATGACCAGGGTGTAACATATTTGCCGTCTTGGGAGGTTGCCTAGAAGATACTTGTGAAGAATAACC
This sequence comes from Absidia repens, assembly GCA_002105175.1. Taxonomy (NCBI): domain Eukaryota; kingdom Fungi; phylum Mucoromycota; class Mucoromycetes; order Mucorales; family Cunninghamellaceae; genus Absidia; species Absidia repens. Next base: position 717,118 of record MCGE01000004.1, on the reverse strand, counting down.
ATGATGTAATGACGAAGATTGGGTTGAATTCGTGTGCTGTTGATGTTGGTGTTGGTGATGCTGCATTTGCTGATGGTGTTGTTGTGAGGGTGGGCGGTTCCTATAGCACCAGAGTTTTGTGTTTGTTTTCCTTGTGGGAAGTTGGAATTCAATGGTGCTGATCGAATGGCAACTGAAAGTGGATCAGCATAGGATGGTGCAAAAATAGTCAAATGTCGAGAATTCTTCCCTTGCCGCTTCGCCAATAGCGTTTGTCCTTGCCCACTCGTCAATGCATTCATCATGCTTGGGTGAGTTTGTTGAGAGCTGACGGTATGAGTCGGTTTTGGTAAAACTTTGCGCTCTATTCGTTGTCGTTTATTGTTTGAGGAAAGATCATCACTATAAATAGATATAAAGGTAAGTGATCATATCATCATTAACACAGGTTTCAATACTTACTCAGCGCTTGGTCGAGTAGAAGGAGAGCGTCTTTCTGTACCTTTAGACCACAATACCTTTCCTAACGCCATTGGATTTGGTGATCGTTGGTCATCTTTGCTTTCTTTTGGTTGAGAGAGACGTAATGGTGGAGGAGAGAGTGGTTCAGATTTGACAGGATGGACACGAGGTGAAAGGGTAGCACCCTGTTGATGCGTATTGCTGATGGTAGAAGTAGCTGTAGTTGTAATTTCGGGTGCTTCTGCTGGTGCCGATGGTGTTGCTGTAGTCATTGTCGTAACAGTAGAATCCATTGAACCAGGCTGTTTAGGTGAAGGCGTAGGAGATACTACGGGAGACAAAGGAAGATCCATAAGGCGAAAACCTTCATCTTGAGCACGTTCAAAGGTAGCGACATTCTTCAAGATGCTATTAGCCAAACCAGCAGCATAATCATTTGGTTTGAGTTTGCAAAGTTCGGCCAAACGATATCGATTGAGAGCCACTGCCGTTCTCGAGAGTACCTGGGCGCTAAGGAAATATTCTTGCTGTGACTTTGAATCATCATCATCTGGACCAATAGAGGTATTGATACTATAGCATTCACCATGAGGGACTTGACTCAAGGAAGGATGACGAGCAAGATCAGATACATTGAATAAAGCACTGATATCAGAGAGTTTAAATAACAAGATGGTTGTGTCAGGTATTTGATAAAGATAAAAAGGGGTGTGCTTTGAATAATAACCAAGTAACAATAAAAGAAGCTTCATTGAGAGTATGTCATGAATATAAAATCAGAAGAAGAATGTTAATGTGAATGTATGTGTGTATGTCGTATGTGTATAGAGATAATGAGGTAGTGACCTCGGAATAGGTAATATGTAGGTGATAAATAAAAAAGAAGGGGAGAGGAAAAAGGAAAGCGTGTGGATGGGTGGTTCTTTTTTTTTTTTTAAACTCCAATCGGGTCAAGGGGATCGAGGAAGTTAATTGGCCAATAATGTCGGTGCGTACACATCAATCTAAAACCTATAAGTTGACAAATGTGATACCAATGCCACCAATGTCACCCATCCTCTCCCTCCCTAATGCTTCGCCTAGTTCCCACCCTTAGCCCAAAAAATATGCACTCTTAAATAATACAACGCATCACTATATTTGACTATAAATGTTCATTTTTTATTTCTCAATTTGAGCTATTCCCATAAATAGTGTATATCAACAAATAAAATACAACACAAATCAAATACAATATAATTTATTCGTTCGAGGTTGGAGACAAGAGTAAAAATAAATAAAAGATGGAAGGGTGAAAGAGGGGTAAAATTAGGGCAATAAGAAAGGGACTAAATCATTCACTATCATCTACAAATATTAATCTATTGTCGACTTATTTCTATTTACTTCCTGTCTTCCGCTTGAGATTGACGGTACTTGAATTAGAGTTGTAACTGATAGGGTCCACCAGATCTATCAACTTCTTGTAAGCCATACATTTGGTCATTTCCTTTTCCTATTCTTTTAACCACTATTCGAAAAAAAATAAATTTCAATCAATTCGTTCATTGTACAATTATTTCGAGACTGAAAACCCAGCATCTTCTATAGTTCATTTACATCAAGAGCATACACACATGGGTTACCTTGCCCATACATCAGCATTGATCATGATGGTCGTCTATGCAACAACAGTGGTTGCGCCTTTCCCGGATATAAGGACCTACAAAAGTATAATAAGATTTTCAGCTTCAACTATTTCGAAAACGCATACACAATTGCCAGTGTCCTTACCATCATGACAACTCTGCATAAAAGAAAGCGCCAGATTCGTATTGGAGATATCATTTCGTTAGTGCGTTCGTGGGATTATCGTCAGTGTACAGGTAACATCAAGGAGCTCTATGTAAATAAAAATAAAAAGCAAAAAAGCCAAAGTTAGCGAATCGCAAAAAAGGTGAACTTCTTAGTACGTACCGCATATGATCGCCGAGACTTGTATTTTCTGTGCCTAGAACACCCAATATAACCCTAGCCGAGATAATAATCAAACATAATTCCTAGCCCAAGGTTTTGTCAAGTTCGCCTACTCCGGTCAAATAGTCGAGATCTTCGAATGGTCATCGATGTGGGAATGTCGTCACTGCGATACACGAAGTGATAGAGATCACAAGAGCGTGGAAGAAAAAGAAAGGATGAGACAAATACACACACACACACATATATATATATATATAATAAAGCCAGCAAGACGGTAAAAAGTGGATGGACCGCGATTTTATTGTTGAAAAATGATAGGAGATATGTAATAAGACTAATAAGTATCAGCCCAAAAAGTTGACGCAGAAGAAGTGGAGTAAAAGGGAGCAAAAAGCAAAGTCAGCAAATGCGCTATAGGTGAAATACATGCCCGAAAGAATAAGAGAAAGAGTAAGAGAAAAGGATGAGAGATGAGAACATTGGAGTCATATTTGCACATGTCGTGTTATTCGTTTATCTTACCGTTCTGGTGATACAGTTTTGAAAGTATCTTTGTTTTGGGAGTTGGTTTGAATACGAAGGTTCACTATAAATAAATATATATATATGTATATGAGTTCATAAAATTTAAACTAACGTTCCCATCTATCTTTGATGAATTACCTGCTAATACAAAGCTACCAACCGTTGAGATGAAACCCGCCAAAAAAGCATTGTAAGGAAAAGTACCAGCAATCATCATATATACAAACTGCATAATACCAGAAAGCATTATATAAACCAAGTACACGTCAATAAGCTTCAAACTGGTGGTTGTATCTTTTTGGTAAGCTGTTAAAAACTTCTGGGTTGCAGTTTTAATATTGTCCATGATGTAGATGCAGTGTAAAAAAAAAAAAAAAGAAAATAGAAAAGGGGTGAAGAGTCAGTCCAACAAAAAATGCGGCGTTTTAAAAATCAAGAACTGTAAGCTAAGCGAATGGGTGGAAAAAATTGAGCACCTTTCTTTCTCCTGTTCCTTTTTTTTTTTTTTTTTTGGTTTTATTATATTTTCTGTTCTTCCTGTTATACCTTTTTGTTCTTTTTTGGAATAATTCCTCTTATACTTTTTACCATACCTTTTGTCGTTATGCTGGGGCAGTAGAATGGATTCCTTTTACACCAAAACCGAAGAAAGTGATGACTTCAAGCTGCCTTCAAATGGCCTCAATGCCACTAACACAGCTCACTCCGCTATGATGACTGGGCAACAACTACATCGGTCAAGAAACGAAGGCGTGGTTCCAGATTTTATACAGAAACTATTCAAGTAAGTCTTGCTACTCTGTGGGAGTGAAAAAAAAAAGTAGAATATACCCAAAAAGGAAAAGCGGAAAACTAGGGCAAAAAGAAAAAACTAACATCATATGTTCTCTCTATTTGTGTTTTGTTGATCTTGAATTAGTATGCTCGAAAGTACCGACGAAACAAGCTGTTATCATTGGGGAAGGAAAGGCACTACGTTTGTTATTGATGATACAAATGAGTTTGCGAAGTCTGTATTACCAAGGTAACATAATCAGGCATGAATGAATGTATAACATTTTGATACTATGATAGTGACTTTTTCTTTTCTTTTCTTTTTGTTTGTTTTGTTTACCAAACGTAGGCGATTCAAACATGGCAACTTTTCCAGCTTCGTCAGACAACTGAATAAATACGATTTCCATAAAATCCGATTCACAGACAACAAACCGCACTCAGGGCAGCAGCAGGTAAAGTTGTATAATACATGGATCAGAGTTGTGACTAACATATCCCTTTTTTATATTTTATATAGGCATGGGAATTCCAACACCCACTTTTCCGAAGAGATAGAAAGCATCTTTTAGCACAAATTCATCGCAAGGTCAACAATAACCGCAACCAACAAATCAAGCATCGACAAGAAATCAACAAATCGTCATCACCGTCATCATCAGCAATATCATCTTTTATGCAAGCAAATCTCTCTCAGAAAAATAATACCGGTGGGGCGATGGACATGGATTCTTCTGCTCCTATTAGTATGCAACACTTGCATGATATTCATACTTCTCTTCAATCTCAGATCGACAAACTCTCATCCACTCAGCAATCCATGGAATCTACCTTGGGACGATTATTGACTACAGACACTTTACTACTGAACGAAATACAAGGCTTGAAAAGGAAACTGGATGAAAAGGACTCTATGCTTTCTGGCCTTCTTGAACAATCAAAGCAACAGCGACATTCATTCTATCCAGTCCAACAATACCAACGTATGTTTTTATCTTTTTTCCTCTTCCCCTTTTTGCAAAAAAAAAAAAGAAAAAAAGAAAAAAACAGTCTTACTCACTCGTTTTTTTTTTTTATTCTCGAATATCTAGTCAAACACTACCATCCATCGGCTAATGAAGCTACACTTCATACGTCATCTCCCATGCCGTCACCGCAATCACCAAGTTTGAAACTATATCCATGGCTACATCCAACAGGAACACCAGCCTCATCGGCATCTTCATCGTCCACTCCTACCTCATTATTACTGTCCGCACCACCACATCAAAAGCAGCCAGATTCTGATACTCCGCCTCCTTCAACGATGACCACACCTATTGACTCGACATCGCCAATATCTCTGTCGACAATAAAGAAGGATCCAGAGGGACAGCTCCAATATCACCCAGGAACATCTATTACGCTGCCTTCAACTTCACCCACATCTGCATTACCGACAAAGACATCAACAATACTACCAACAATCAACACACGTTCACCGCCTCTGCCGCCGCAACCACTGACTCTAGTATCATCAACAACCACAGCTTCAACGACAACGTCACCTCCACCTCCTCCTTCCAGGTCGTCCTCTGGATCATCATCATCATCATCATTGTCATCACCATCCTCTGGGACCCAAATAACCACACAGCCATCCACATCCTCTACATCGTCGTCATCTACTTCAGTTTACAACACAGCACCGGTAGCAGCACGGATGGAAGGGAAAGAACAAACAGGGACGTGTCACCATTGGCGCCATCAACCCAAAGTACTTGTGGTAGAAGACAATGTCATGTACCGGCGGATCAGCATGCGGTGTCTACAACGTCTCGGATGTGAATTCGATCTCGCATGTGATGGTCTGGAGGCCGTGGGGTGTATGAAGACCAGCAAATATGACATGATTCTCATGGACATCAGTATCCCCAAACTGGACGGGATGGCGGCAACGCGGAAACTACGACAATATGACCAGCACACGCCTGTAGTATCCATGACTGCCAGCTACTCAGATCATGATATCGACAACTATGTGGGAAGTGGCATGTCCGATCTCCTGCCGAAACCCTTTGATCAACACAAGCTTTATGATATTCTCAAACAACATTGTGCACACCTTATCTGACTTTTTTTTTTTTTTTTTTTTTTTGGTTTGCTTTTAGTTTAGCTTTCAGTTAGACTTTTATTTTAGTTGATTTATTTATTAGTTTTATTCCATTAGTGATATGCATTTTGATTTTTGGTTTTGACTTTTTTGATGCCTTATTTATACTTCTGAAACAATAAAGACAAAGCAGATATGAAGTTTATTTATTATACGGCTGAAATCTATGGGTTTTATTTTTGTATGTGGTGCAGTTCAATAAGAATGTATAGTACTGTACATCACAATTGTTGTATCATTATATATATAGTATCACACTTCCAAAAAAAAAAAAAAAGGCTCGCTGGATATTCAGAGGGAGGAGATGTAGATGGTTTTTGACGTAAATAGACACTCTGTTAATTAGATCTCAACGGGTAGTCTTTGAGGCTCAACTAATATCAGTTTGGTGGGGCGTGTTATTATACCACATGCAAAAAATCATAAATAAAGATGAAATCAAATATCGGGCTTGGTATTTATATTATGTCTAGTCTAGTGGAGGTTATAGTGTTGGCATCGTCTATCTTTATAAAAGAATATGAAAGGTAGAGTGGGAAGAAGGACACGTTTCATATTGAGTGCCAATCAGTCACTGGGTCTGAGGTAGGGGGGGTTAATCAAATACAACCTAGAAAATAATGCTACCAACGACTGAGCGCACAGGACGAACTAATTCATTTATTTAGTTGGTCGAGCAGGTATGTGGCTTTCTAAAGTGATGTAAAACTGTGTACTGGGGAAGTAATCATAGTGGGTGAACTAGGGTGCATTTGTTTGGTGGGACACTCAGAAAAAAATACGATAGCGACGTTGTTCAATATCAAACGTTTCAGAGGATGGTTAATAAAAAGACATATTTTATTGAAGTACATTGCTATATACAAGAGAAAAAGCCAATACTAATCTAAAGGGACAACTTTAAACAAAGGATCTAATATACTGCATAGTACAATATATGAGAAAGAATAAAGAGGATAACTTTTATTGAATAATACAGCAACGGTCAACACTAATCAAAAGAGTAAAAAAGGGATCTATTGCACAAGACATGAGAGACATTAATGGGACGTGTTTTCATTAAAGAAAAAGACCTATTCCAATTGGATATGAATACAAAATATGGACTAACACTAAACTAAGCTAATGAAAGCTCCAACAAACCAACTAATGGTGATTCTAAATCCTAGATCCAAAGTAAAAGGGTTTCCCCATGCATCTTGTAATCCCTGAGCCGAAACACCTTCTAAAATAGTCCTGACGCTAATCTAAGATCACCATAATCTCAAAAAAGTTGGAAGATGATTATAAAAGTGGATGGGAAAGAAAGAGAGGAAGAAATAAAAACAGAGGAGAAAGATATAAATACCACGTGGGCGGGGCTTAAACCCTTCTTTTTTTGTGTCCGTTTCGAGGATCTGATCTGCGATTTTTTTGCCGTAGCAAATAGGGAACCCTTTTTTTTTTTTTTTTTTTTCCTGTGGTGATCATCTACAGTTTCGGTACAATAAAAACGAAGGGGACATAAATATTGTGTATAATATAAGTTTATTGAATTTTATTGATATTGATTTAAAAGGGAGAGTGAAAGTGCAAAATGAAAAATTGTGTAAATAAAGCTATATTGTTTGTGTTCCAGGGGGAGGAGGAGGGAAAGGAAACGAGAGAGAGAAAAAAAAGAAAAGAAAAAAGGAGTGGAGGGGGGTGGGCTCAATACTGCTGTACTTGGTAGCAAGCACACACAACTATACTAGTAATGGGAAAAAATATAAGAATGAAATGAGGGGTAATATGAAGACAAAAGAATAAAAGATAAATATAGTATGGGAATAATAAAATGGGAGGCACTAAACTACAGGAGGAGACTTGAGCTACCAGTGGATGAGGATGGCACAGGCTGCATTTTATGATGAAAAGACGGTGAAACAGTGCGAGGATATTGATGATACTGTTGTTGTTGTTGTTGTTGTAGTTGATAGGCCATGAGAGGTGAACACAAAGGTTCGTCTTCTTCTTCTTCAGGAAGTAATGGTCGTGAATTTCGTCGTCCAACACTGCCACCGCCACTGCTGCCGCTACCACTATTATTACTTCCAATATTGATGAATGGTTGATGAGGACTTGAGGGCGAGGATGGATACATTGTGCTAGCGCCACTGCCAAAATAAGAGTTTCCAGAGGGAGAGTAAGGTCGACCATAAAAATGCCCATTGGATGAAGGCATTGGGCCATTGGTTGAATAAGGCGAGCCGGGTGATCCCATAGTAGGAGAACCTAGAACATTTCCTGGAGTTGGTGGTGTCATATAAGGATGCATCATCATTGGGTGTACATAGCCATTCTGAGCATACATCATAATCTATTAATATCATGACAATTATAACAAAAACATTAATATTCCCTTTCCCCCTTTCATTTTTGTTTTTCGTTTTGTATCTATTTATGTATTTTACCTGGTGCTTCATGTATTGCTGTTGCCTTTGTTCCAAAATTCTTCGTTCCTTTTCACGTTCAAAAAGATCGGCATGGTGCTGATTCACACGTTCTGCGACACGTGTCCCTTTTCCTTGACGCCTATTTTTTCTCGTTGGGAAATGACACCCACCAGTCCACCTTTAGGAGGTCTTGGTTTGGAGGGCATTTGAATCAATGGTTGTCCAGTCGCACGTGCATATTCAATTTGTTCTTTTGCTGAGAGCTGTTCACCGGCATGAGAATCCAATAAGCTGTTTCTTGGAGCAAAATGGTCATTCAGGGACGGAATAAGAGGTCCATCTTGTTCATAATCAAGATCGTCCGTGTCATCATCGCCGGTCTTTTCACCGTCATTTTCATCATCGCCATCTTGGAAGATACAATCTTCGTTCATATAGCGTCTACCACTACTTCCACGAGGTGACTGATCGTCCCATCCCATCCGGTAATCATCCCAAGAAGAAGAGCGTCGGTCCAATCCACTACTGTTGCTTGTTGGTGCGCTAGTATTATCCCCGTTGTATAGCTTGGCGTTGGCAGGTAAAGAGTATTTTCGATCTTGCGTTGACGTACGTGATGTAGCTGGATCCAAATATTTGTTGAAGTCGGTCGTAAGGCTAAAATCACCAAATAATGATGATGCCGATCCTGGAGCTGGAGCTGATTTTTTGTTGACTTTATCACTGTTTCCACTGCTGCTTGATGTGCTGCTAATTGATTTCTGTGCGGATGTTGGTTGTTCTTGGTGATGATGATGCCGAGAAGAGGGTCGAGAAATGATATCGGAAGTTGTAGGAGAGGATCCACCAGATAATAACATTGAGCCAGCTGTACTTTCACGACGACGTCGATCGGTATCAAACCCGTTTCCAAAGTCAAAATCAGGAATCAAAAGTGAAGAGACCGCTTTTTTGGAGGAAGATTGTTGCGATGTCATAGGCTTACTTTTGCCGATAGGCTCATCGTCACTGTCCGCTTCTTCTTCATCGTCTTCGTCGTCTTCGCCAAGATCGCCATCGCTTTCGTCACTTGAGTCTGCAACCTATGTCAATATAAATGACAATAACAATTGGTGAGTTTGTAAGTTGTTTGAGATATACATCTTAGCGTTTTTTTTTTTTTTTTTTTTTTTTTTTTTTTTTTTTTTTTTTTTTTTTTTTTTTTTACCTGTGAATGTAAAGCAGGACGAATGGAGGAATCATTCAAAATACCAGCATCAGACGTTGCGCGTTGACGAGGAGGATCCATTGACTCCACAGTGATAAGAGGTAAGCTATTGGCGCGTTGCTGAGAGTATGAATTTTGCTGCTGCTGTAATGTAGAAGGTTGCTGCTGTAACGGTGAAGGTGATGCTTGCTTTTGTTGAATTGCGTTGATAAGGCTTTGGTGTATTTCTGTTTTGTTCTTGGAAGCGAAAACGTCAATATCTTGAATAACATCGTCGGTTTCCAGCCACCAGTGTTGGGTCAAGGCAACTTCATTGACATTGCCTGGTAGCATTTCACCAAAATTCAATGCCACTGGATCCATAGGATCTTGCACCATTGCATGAGGACGACCATATAATTTGAATGCATTGTAAAGAGATGAGAGCCATTGAGTCATGTGATTGTTCGAATCAGCCATCAGAAGAATATCGACCGATTGATTATCTTGTTGTACACCTTCCAAACGAACCAAGGTAGATTGAGAAATCAAAGACGCAGATTCCGGATAAACAGCATAAGCATGATCCACTTGTTTCAATTCCAATAAAGGATTTTTTGATTTCTTGCTTTCCAAAATGGTGAGATGTGGTTCGTGCTTACATACATTTTTGGATTTTTTGCTGTCGTTGTTGCTGTTGGTGCCTGAAACTACTACCCAAAGTTTTTTCCATTCGTTTTTGTTGTTTGGTAGAAGAACTTGAAGATATCCCGAAGAAGAGGTAGCAGTTGTAGTTGATTTGTTCACACCAGGGAATGAAAATAAATGCAGCGTAAAATATTGATTCAGGAGTTGTCGTTCAAAGCAAGCCAAGTGCACTGCACAGATCCATTTGGTCAAAGACGCAGGGTCCAAAGTATCAAACACCATGACTTTCTTTTTGTGAAGAAGTTCCAGAGTAAATTGTTGTCTAAGGGTAGCATATGCCTTGGTATCAACCATTATAGGGATATAGTCAGGAGTAACCACAGTTCCAGGCCTATCAATATCCCACAACGCCAAAGTAGTACCACAAAGTTCCACAAAGTACTTTTTGTCCTGATGCATCAAATATCCTTCCATATACACCTTCTGAGAATATTCTTCAAACAAGCTGACAAAAGATTCCATATCATTATTGTTGATTGATGTTGAAATCGAATTCGAAGAAGATGGTGTTGGTTTGACAAATCTCGAAGGACGGACACCCGTAGAAGAAGTGGTCATTGAAGAGTTAGTTGAAGTACTTCTGTTGTTCGTTCGTAAGAAGATTCGACGTGAAGGCAAGGCTGATTCCGATAAAGAAGGGCGAGGAGCTGGGTTGTCATTGTTTAAAAATTGTGGATTGGAAGAAGAAAGTGAGGCCGCCATTTTTTTTTAGTGAGAGAGTGTATATCTAGAGGAGTGCAAATAATATATTTCAAATGCCGATATAAGCGTTAGCATAACGACAAAGTGATCAGCATGAATACTAGGTCTTACCTTTGAGATTAGTAGTGTATGTTTACTATATTTACAGAAAAAAGCGAAGAGAATATTTTAATAGAAGAAATGAAAAGGAAAGGAAAGGAAAGGGAAAGACGATAAATAAAAAGAAATAAAAACGAGAAAGAAAGAAAGAAAGAAGAAAGAAAAGAAAGGCAAAGACGAAAGACGATAAATAAGAACATGGATTGGAAAAGGGGTACAAATAAAATACAATTTGAAAAACCTCGGTCGTTAAAGGAGACAATATCGTGAACAAAATCTTTTTCCTATCATCGCGCCCATAAAAGAATCGGGAACATTGGTGTTATGATATGATAGGGAGGTTGGCAATGCTTTTTACTTTCTATAGTATCTATTTTTCTAGTTTCCCCTCAACAAAATTAAAATAGTTTTCTAAGAAAAGAAGTAATATAGAAAGTAACGATTACAAGGTGGAGTTGAAATGTATTATGTACTCTATATACTTAACAACTATTTGTTATGCTTTTCTTCTCGATGACTACAATTGTAGGCTGAAAATAATTGAATTTTATTGGCTCGTAAATGCAGAAATCCAACATTTTCAATTTCCGCCCAATTTTAGTTTCATTCTTTTTTTTTTTCCTGCCTTTTTGTGTTATTTTCTTTCTCATAGAATTTTTTATTTTACTCACATTATCATATAAAAACTTCAACAATGGCCATCAATACGCAAACAGGAACTCAAACCGACAAGTTGGTTATATTTGATACTAGTCTTCGCGATGGAGAACAGGTAAGTTTTTTCTTTTAAAAGAAACGTCTCCACCACGTTTCTCCCTTTAATATATTGTTATGTACTTAACAGCTTTTTGGTCAACTTTCTCTAGTCACCTGGCGTCTCATTAAATACTGAAGAAAAAATTGAAATTGCTAAACAAATGTCTCGTCTCGGTGTGGATGTCTTGGAAGCTGGATTCCCTATTGCCTCCGTTGGTGATTTTGAAGCTGTTCAACGTATTGCAAGGGAGGCTGGGCCTTTGATGGAAGGGCGCGCAAAAATTGGCCAACCTATGGTACAGTAACACACAATTGTGGGGAGCGGTGGGATGTTAGTGTGTGCGTGCTTATATGTATCAAAAAAAGGAAAAAGAGGGAAAGGGAAGGGGAGGGCTAGACATATATATTTAGAAGAGGGAGGCAAGGGAAAGGGAGAAGTTATTGATTTACACGGTACTAACTATTCATTATTCATATTATTTAGACTATTTGTGGATTAGCAAGATCGACACCTCCAGATATTCAACGTTGTGCTGAAGCTATTGCAGACGCGCCACGACGTCGAATCCATGTGTTCTTGGCTACATCTGACCTTCACCTGAAATACAAACTCAAAATCGATCGTGAAGAATGCGTGGAGCGGGCAGTGGCAGCTGTAACCTTGGCTAGATCTCTAGTAGACGAAGTGGAATTTTCACCGGAAGATGCTGGTAGGTCTGACCGTGAATTCTTATGCCATGTGCTTAGCAAGGTGGTGGAAGCTGGTGCGACTACACTCAATATTCCTGATACTGTTGGATACAATCTTCCTACTGAATATGGCTCTTTGATCAAACATTTGGTGGAAAATGTCAAGGGCTCTGATAAGGTTGTCTTTTCTACTCATTGCCATAATGATCTTGGCTTGGCTACTGCAAACACATTATCGGGAATTCAAAATGGGGCAAGACAGGTGGAAGTCACAATCAATGGTATTGGTGAACGGGCAGGCAATACAGCAATGGAAGAAATCGTCATGGCTATACATACACATCCTACATTTTTCCCGGTACACCACACAATTAATACCGAACTCTTTTTCCCCTCATCTCGTATGGTATCTGAACTCTCCGGTATGGTGGTACAACCCAACAAGGCTATCGTTGGTCGTAATGCTTTCTTGCATGAATCTGGTATCCATCAGGACGGTGTGCTCAAAAATCGCCAAACTTATGAAATCATTACCCCTGAAAGTGTAGGCGTTACCGATATAGCTTTGGTTCTTGGGAAACACTCGGGTCGAAATGCTCTCCGTAGTCGTGGTGCTGAAATGGGATTCGATCTGGATGAGGCAGCCTTTCAAAGGGCTTTTGACGACTTCAAGGCTTTGTGCGACCAAAAGAAAAATGTGTGTGATGATGAAATCCGTGCTATTTTTACGAAGGCAACCCACCTTGTAGTCAATTTGTAGTTAAACTTCCTCTTCCCTCCTTTACTTTGTATATATATGCCCCGTCGTCTCCTTCCCTCTCCCTCCCCCTCCTTTTTTTTTGGTTTTGCGTTTATGTTTATTTTTGCCTTTAGTTTTATCATTAATGCCATCCACTGTAGATTTATATTTTGCACAGTGTATTTTTTTGTACATAATAAAAATCAAATTTGCAACCTACGAAGAACTTCTTTTTGCCTATTTATTTTATTGATCATTGTGAATGAATGATATGTCTTGATATTTATTTTTGGTTCTTGGTTGCGACCATAGTAATCGGATGTGCTACTGTATATTTTAGGAGTTCAGGTCTATGGGCCGGTCTCCTTATGAGCAGTGATACGATACAAAAATAAAATAAAAATGAGTCAATGGATGGTAAACGCCCCTTCTCCTTGTCTTTTTACGGTTTATAGTAAACAGTCATGATTATTGTCTAAACTTTTAAATAGGAATTCTTCTCAGAAGACTGGTGTGGAGAAAATCTAGGCCAAGAAACAGGTTTTCGGATACAATAAGCAGATGAAACTTGTCAAAAACAAAATCCCTTACTGTAAATGACTTTACAGTTAACATAGATTTGGGGAAAACACCTTGATTAAGAATAAACGTCTCCGCAATACAATACCTTATTTTATGTACAACATCGGTCGTCACTGCTTTACGTAGATTTGCATAGAGTTCACCCGTGGTGTTTCATTCTTCACTAGCACGTTTTTTTCTTTCTTTACAACAGCAACCACATAAAACAAAATACAAAGGCACATGTATTTTTTGGGTACCCTGACATTGCATATTTCTAAAAAAAAAACCAAAAAAAAAAAAAAAAAACCAAAAAAAACCTTGTATCATAGTAGAGTATAGAAGGAGATTTTTATTTCACATATAAAAGTATATCAGGTAAAATACATATATAAGACGGGATCAAACAAAGGAATATTGATTACAGTAATGGTACCAGAATAAGCGAAAGGCAAGTATAAAACTAGGCACTAAACACTAAATTAAACTAAGTATCCTATATCACTGTCATTAAGCAGGGGGTACAGAGCCGTATTGTCCTTGTGGAGGATTGGTGTTAACAGCAGTGTAGGTGACTTGTTGACGCTTTTCACGTTCTTTGACCATGCAGTAGAAAGCATGCAGATGACCTACCACACAAAAACCGAGAGTCCGATGAGTTCTTATTCAAGGAAATACATTATTTTTGTCTTTGTTTACCTGGAATATAGCCAAGAATCGTTAAACACCTAATGAGAAAGACAAATAAAATTATTTTGAGTTAGTGCAAAATGCCCAAAACAGTGTTTAACTTCCTTACAAATTAATCCAGAAGTCAGCACCACATCCTTTCATAAGGAATACACCCAAAGGTGGGAAAAGCAAGATAATCAAAATAAGACAGCAATCACCGACCATAATAATAAATTTAAGGATACAAAATAAAAGTAGAAAAGAAGTGCAAAAATGAAATTGGGCGGGAAAAAGGAATCAAATATTTTTTTTCTCAAAAAAAAAAAAAAAAACTGGGTTTTAATCCAGTGTGACAAAAATTATTTCATAGCGCTTGGCATTCGCTGGTTCAAAATCCAATAATGTCATAAAGCATCAGTACACTTACATAGTTCGGGATACTTTACATGGAAATAATAGAAGTATTGACCTGACAGTTAGACAAAAGATAGCCCTGGGTTATTGTCGTTAGGAATCTGGATGAAGAAAACCATGGGATCAATGAGATTATAGATCAAAAATGATATCCGCCATACGTCTGAGGGCTCCGAAAATTGAGCAACGGTGGATGGAAGAGCTATTGAATTCTGCATAATCGGACATTGGAATTTAAATTTGCCCAAGCAAAGCGAATGCGCTTTGTGAGAGCCGTGGAGCTCTGTCTAACGCCCTTCCTACGGTCTTAAAAGATGCATTTTAAACTAAGCAGTATGTGATGTTAGGTGACCCTTGATGATGACCGCATAGCTGGGATATTGAAGGCCAAAAAATGACATTTCAAGATACTTCGAAGAAAAAATAAATATATCTTTATATAATAAGTACACCATAGAAAACATTTGGTTTATTTCAGCAAGAAAGGAAAAATGAATCTCTAGGAAAACGTCAAGGATATTTATTTTACAGACAATAACTTTTCAACCACGAAATACTATAGCAACGATGAAAAGGGACTAAGTTATGTCAGGTCGGCTATATATAAGGTTGTTGAAGTTGGTCGGTTTTGGTTGAGTGGTCGAGAAACTGCGATACCAAGTCGTTTACTAGAAATTAATAAATTGAACTTTATTCAGGTAAACAAAACAACTTCTACTGTACTTCAATTATCTTATATTATACGTCCTTCACTGTCGACTGTGTCGTACTGTACAATGGGCAGACCGCTGAACACAACAGTTGAGCGAAGTTACCTCATTACTAACTTCTTTTTTTCACAAACACACACACACACACTAGGGGTTTTTTTTTTCAACACGACATGTACTGATCTGTATTTAGAATACCCTCGTCGACAAGACAGAGTAAACGTATGAGAGGTAGTAAAAAGACAAGACATATTTTACTTAGTTGTAATTATTAATATGGCAACTAAACTAAATTTAAACATTATAATAACACTACGACACATATCTAAAGATGATGCATCTAAAAGTTTGCGTGGATGAGTATGGAGTGCGTGGAGATATCGTCAAAAAAAAGCATTTCAAATCCCGCCCACGTGTGAATATTTATTTACTCCTATTTTATTTTTTGGCGCTGTTTCTTTTTATCTTGCTTTTTTTTTCTTCACCATTTAACTTCTTTGAAGTTATAGTGATCTTAGCTTAGTGTCAGGACTAGTTTAGAAGGGGTTTCAGCTCAGGGATTACAAGATGCATGGGGAAACCCTTTCATTTTGGATCCAGGAATTTGGACCACCATTAGTTGGTTGGCTTTTTGTAGTCTTCATTAGCTTCGTTTGGCGTTAGTTTGTCCATACTTTGTATCTTTCTCTAAATAAAATATGTCTCTTTTTACTTGCTTAAATGAAGAAATGAACCCATTAGTCTTTCTCTTTTTCTCTCATGTCTTGTATCCTATGAGATCCCTTGTTTATTATCTTCACCGCTTTAGATTTGTGTTGACCGTTGTTTTGCTTCAGTAACGCATGTCCTCTTAGTACTTCCCATGCCTTGTACAGTGTATTGGTTCCCGTTTTACAATTTTTCCTTTAAATTAATGTTTACTCATCTTCAAATCTCACAATAATATCCCAAATTGTTTCTTCAAAAGATCCTTTCAGTGATTCTCTTATTATCATGAACCCTTTCTCCTTAGTTTTAATATCTATCAATATGCTTCAATAAAATCTATCCTTTTTATTAATCATCCTCTGATCCATTTGATAATAAACAATGCCAATTATTGTTACCGTTTTGTGAGTGTCCTACTAAACATTTACTTTTTAGTAACTTTCTACTTTTCCCCCCCTAAAAGCACACGGACTGGTGGGTACTCTTATATCACTTCCAATGAAACCAACCTTATAAATAAATATATATCGTTACTGTGCGTTTAGTCGACATTATGGAGCATTTTACACTACTTTATTGCTTGCATATGATTGTCTGCTCGACCTTCTATTTGTCCTAGTGACTGGTTGACAGATTTAGGTCACTTGATGTGAAATGTGTCCCTAGTCTCGCTCTACCATTGATATTAAACAATCCACCTAGACTGTTCTCGTCAATGTAACATCCACTATATGTCCATGTTGAAATATACCCATCTAGTTATATATTATTTATCTATTTTTGCATGTGGTATAATAATAAAATAATCATACTAATAATAATAGAAATGCCCAAACTGAAGTCAGTGCCAAGAAACCGCAGAATGGCAGATGTGCCAAATTTCATCAAAAACAATACTTCAACAACGCCACCCCTAACACTCAGTGCATCAATTTTTTGGACGTGTACATAATAGTGCCAAATCACATAGTCTTCCATCCCATTTTACAAAACCCAGACTTCAGGAACCCCCTGCCACCAAGTAGCTACATAATTAATAATATTCTCAACTTTGATCTTTAATATACCCCACCATAACAAAATACACTGTAATAGCTGTTTTTTCACACAAACACATCCCTGTTTTCTTTTCTAAGCACAAACTCATAGAGTTGGTGGAAGAAGTCTCCATAATACCCAATCCGTTCCTTTTTCATATATATAGACATACATTTTTTTATGCATATGTAATACACATTCGATGAAGCTCATCATGTAAGCGTACAACAGAGAAACTAATTATAAGAAAAAGAACATATTTATTCAGAGGTGGATACAAACGATGAAAAACTATTACTAAACTAATGAGTGCTAATCTACTGACGTTCCCAAATCCTACATCCAAAATGAAAGGGCTTCCCCATGATGTTTGTTTTGCGATTTTGAAAACGCCTCTAATTCAAGTTCTAACACTAATCCTAGGTCACCAGTACCCCAATGAGCCTTGCCATCATATCATTCAGACTATCATGAAGGGAAAAAAAAAAAAAAAAAAAAAAAAAAAAAAAAAGAAAAAGAGTGAAAAAAAAGGGGCGCGAAAAAAATAGAACGCAAAATGCGGAGCCTGAATCATATAGCCATTTTTTTATGTCAATAAATCAGGGAAATGCAAATAAAAATTTAAATGAAGGGGCAATCGCATTATTACCATAGTGTTCCGTAGTCGAGCATAATTCGCATAATTCGTTTTATCTTCCAGTGGGAAGGCAGTTGCAACCCCTACATAATCAAACACTAATCTCTCCGACGCCTTTCAAGTAAGCTGCTATTTCAGCACACACAAAAAACCCATTGACGATGCACTGAGCACGATGGATGGGCCTCATGGGGCTGCCCACCAAAGTGCAGAATGGCGGAGGATTTAATCCTATCCCATCAAAACCCATACTTCAATAAAAAAAAAAACCGTGACACCCAATAAATCGAAAGATTTCCATAAGCTCCAGTGGAGCGCCAGAGCGTTTATAAAAATAAAAAGGCAATGATTTATTCACATAAAAATATAAAATAAAATTTGATATGTCTAAAATAAAATCTAAAATACTAGAGGATGGGGGGATATTCTATTTCTTTTCGGCTTCCTTCTTCTTGTATTCCTGAATGAGTTGTTCTTGCACAAACGTTTGCACGGGTAAATGTTCCTTGTATTCCATCGAAAATTCACCTTTTCCTTGAGTTGCTGATCGCAGTTCAGTAGAGTAACCAAACATGTCATTGAGAGGGACGTCGGCAATAACGTTGAAGTAGTCTTCTTGAACATCAGTATCAACCACAGTGCCCTTACGCTTGTTCAGTCCACCAATGACAGAGCCTTGGAATTCAATAGGAGCAGAGATAGACACGTTCATGACGGGTTCGAGGATAGTAGGCTTGGCCTTAGCAAAAGCTTCGTGGAAAGCATTCTTGGTAGCAATACGGAAAGCAAGTTCGGACGAGTCCACAGCGTGAGCAGCGCCGTCTTCCAACACCATACGAATACCATTGACAGGATGACCAATCAAAGGACCCTTTTCCAATGCATCATTGAAACCCTTTTCACAAGCAGGAATATAGTTGGTAGGAATGTTGCCACCAATCACACGGTTGTCAAATGCAATATCCTTGCCAGTTTCTTCGTCCTTTTCCATGGGTTCCATGTAGCCCACAACACGACCGAATTGACCAGCACCGCCAGATTGCTTCTTGTGAGTGTAGTTGAATTTCGCAGGTTGAGTAATTGTTTCACGGAAAGCCACTTGGGGTTTACCAGTAAGACATTCGACATTGTATTCCCGCTTCATACGTTCCACATAAATTTGCAAATGAAGTTCGCCCATACCAGAGATAATTGTTTCCTTACTTTCGCTGTCCACATGCACACGGAAGGTGGGATCTTCTTTTTGGAATCGATTGAGAGCCTTGGAAAAGTTGGGGGTTTCCTTACCCTTTGGCACGAGCGAGAGAGAGATGACAGGTTCAGGTACAAACATAGATGACAAAGAGTATTGCAAAGTTCCATCAGTAAAGGTATCACCACTAGCACAGTCCACACCAAACATGGCACCAATTTCACCAGCACCCAATTCATCCACATCTTCCATATCAGCAGCATGCATACGCACCAAACGAGGCACCTTGATTTTCTTGCCGGTCTTCACATTGGTAATGAAGGAACCCTTTTTCAAAGAACCTTGGTAGATACGCATATAAGTCAATTGTCCATAACGGCCTTCTTCCAGCTTGAATGCCAAACCAACAAAAGGATTAGAAGAGAAAGGAGAGAGATCGACAGGCTTTTCGTTTTCCTTGATGTCAAGTGCAGTGTTGGTCACTTCAGTAGGATCAGGCAAGTAATCGACGACAGCATTTAACAGAGGTTGCACAGCGGTATTCTTGAAAGCGGATCCCATCAACACAGGGGTGAATTTCAAATCGATCGTGGCACGACGGATCGCAGTCATAAATTGTTCAGCGGTAGGGATTTCTTCCATCAAGTAGATATCAGCAATTTCATCATCAACATTGGCGAGTTGTTCAATCAGTTCTTGGCGTTTTTCAGTAGCAAGGGGCATCAAGTCTTCAGGGATATCCCGTTCGGCCAATTCTTCACCACTAGCACCTTCATTGTAAAAAGCTTTCCATTTCACTAAATCCACCACCCCGCGGAATTGATCCTCGGCGCCGATGGGCACTTGAAGGGCAGCAGCAGTCAGTTTGAGTTTGTTTCGCAGTTGGTCCACAATACGGAAGGGGTTCGCACCCGCACGGTCCATCTTGTTGATAAAAGAGATACGAGGCACATTGTAGCGGCGCATTTGTCGGTCAACAGTAATTGTTTGAGATTGCACACCAGATACAGAGCAAAGAATCATCACAGCACCATCCAATACACGCAGAGCCCGTTCCACTTCAATAGTAAAATCAACGTGCCCAGGTGTGTCAATAATATTCACATTGTAGTCACCCCAACTAGCATACGTAGCTGCCGATTGAATGGTGATCCCCTTTTCCCGTTCCAAATCCATAGAATCCATCTTGGCACCAACACCATCCCGACCTCGCACATCATGGATTTCCTTGATACGACCAGTGTAATAGAGAATGCGTTCAGTACAAGTAGTTTTGCCAGAATCAATATGAGCCGAAATACCAATATTTCGAAGTTTTCGTAAACGACCCTATTTGTTAAAGAAAATAATAATAAAAAAAGAAGTTGAGGATTTGTGGACATATGTGCAAGTGAGTGAAATGAAGAGGAAGCTGTCAAACTTACAACATCTGCAGGATCGGCATTTTCGTAGTCAACAGTAGAAGTCGTTTGCCAACGACGACAAGTTTGAATCGGTAATAAAGAATGGGCCGCTTGCGGTTCGGTGAATGCCACAGCACTGCGAACAGCAGTGGCCTTCATCCGACCCACTCCACCAAGAAGAGAACGGACAAATGTCATTCTTTAATTTGAAGGGAAAAAAAAAAAAGAGCTGAAGAGAAAAAAAAAAAAAAAAAAAAAAGACAGGGGGAACAAAAAAAAAAAAAAAAAATGAACATCCGATAGGTAATGTGACTGGGTGGCGGTTTTTTTTTTTCACAGTAGAGCACCCAATTGGAAGATGAGATTTCGCATGAATGTTGAACGCTGATTACAACAAATATTAAAGCATAGAGGGATTAGACTGTGGTAATGACATATTACTGTATGTATTCACAAATCAAGGTGAAATCATTCAAGTAAGCAGTGGGATAGCTTATGTTATCACGGAGAGCTGGGATGAGGCTTCATTCCGTGAATTATGTCCCAGGCACATCTTCGACTGAATCGGAGTGTTTTTATATTTGTGATATTGTACCAATAAAATGGACTCTGTCCAATATTTTTTTAATATTATAACAAATATTTTATAGAGTCAGTCTACAGTTTTTGGTGGAAGGGAAATAAAGTGGGTGCTGATTAACTGTGACAACTCTTTGAGGTATCAAGTTGGATTATATTTTCTTTAGGGTATCTGAAAGTTGAATAGTAGGAGGAGGGCTCTCTGAGAAGAGGCGAGGGAGGGGTTGGTTCCTGGACCTGAGAAATGAAGATGGTGGATAGTTATGCCAAACCATTTTCAAAGCGTCAACTATTTTTATCGCTAAAAGCATATCCTATGATATTATGCGCTAAAAATATGAAAGGTACTTATTACAGACTTAAAAATTACTCTTTATTGTGGAATAAACATTGAATAAGAAATATAAAAGAGTAAGCAACTCTACGATGAGATTATTCTACTGTGAATGGACGGATGGAGAAAACTACTCTATTCAACGGCAAATGACAAACTATTCTAGAGAGAGATAAATTAAACTAGGTAAAGTCGCCTCCTACGACGGTTAAGCCAGAGGCTGCGTGGAAAGCGAACAATTATGCTGTAAGTTCTAAATGAGGATGATTACTTTCATGAGAAGAGTGAATCACCATGTTGTCACTGCTTTATTGCCATTGGTTGGTGTAAAGAATAAAATAAAAAAGAAGTAATTACCATGCCTGGCTGTCAAGTGGATTTTGATGCAATAAATAAAACAAAAACAAAAGTGAAACAAAAGGAAGGAAAAAAGCGGGAAATTCACCTTCTTTTCGTTTGCTGTCATGAAAGGAATAAGTAACGATGCTGCCGATGTTGGCTACAAACTGTAAAGTGAAGAAGGAAGCATCATGCTGTCAATACTGGACGGTAGCAGTTTCTGCGAAAAAATAAACAAAATGAAAAGCGCCTTGCTGATGATGTCGCATGGCGTTGATGTTGTAAAAAAGAAGAGAAGTAAAAAAAAAGGAGATTTCCTTTTCTGTAATGGGCAAAAAAATATCGTGAATCCTAACAGAAGGTAAAAAAAAAAACAGTATTTCATATCCCGCCCACGTGAAATTTTTATGTACTCCTATTTTTATTTTTTCGTCTTCCTTTCTTTTCAATTTCATGTTTTTCTTCACCATTCGACTTCTTTGAGGTTATGTTGAATATAGATTAGTGTCAGGACTAGTTTAGAAGGGTTTTCAGATCAGGGTTTACAAGATGCATGGGGAAACCCTTTCACTTTGGATTCAAGATTTAGAACCGCCATTAGTTGGCTTTCTGGAGCCTCCATTAGCTTAGTATAGCACTAGTTTGTCCATGGTTTGGATATTTATTTAAATAAAATATGTTTATTTCTAATTGCTTTAACGAAGTGTTCCATTACTCTCTCTCTCTCTCTCTCTCTCTCTCTCGTGTCTTCATAGATCTCTTGCTTACTGCCATCATTACTTTAGATTAGTGTTGGTCGTTATTGTGCTACAGTAGCATATGCCCTATTAGTTCTCCTCATGCCATGTTGGGTGTATTAGTTTTTTATTTTACAGTTTTCTGTTTAGATTAGTTATGATCCTTTGTCAAAACTCACAATCGTATATCTCATTGTTCCTATAATAGAACATATCTGTGATTCTCTTGTTACAATGAACCCATCGTCTTCAATTTTAATATCTATCAATAGGCTTCAATAAAAGACATCTTTTTATTAACCATTTTCTGACTTGTATATGAAGAATGCCGCTATGATAGCTATTTTGTGAATAACCTACCATGCATTTACTCTTTAATCACCCATTATGACTACTCCGCCTCCCACCAATAATATAATTAAATCTGAAGTGTACTCTGCATGTAGTCCCCGTTTTAAAGCATTTTGCACAAACTATCTGTGTTTACATCCCCCATCCCTTAAGGCCTAACCACTTGTTGTCGGTTCTAAGTCCATTAATATTGAACGAGGCTATATTCTCGCTTAAACCATTCACATAAACAGATCTAGATTGTACCGTCAGCATCGCCTCCATTAGACCGTACATAATGTATTTATCCACTTCGTTTTCTTTTTCTTTGCTTTGTGAGTGTGTGTTTGCGGTATAAGAAAAAAAAAAGTGAAATTTAAACTGAAGTCCATTGATCCCGAAAAGCTGATTATTAAGGTGAAAATGGCGAGGAGATCGAATTTCCTCAAAAACCGCATTTCGCCAATTTCTCCCCTAACATTTAGTAGATCAGTTTGTTGTAAGTGTGAGAATGTCTTGAAATTATATAAAAAATTGTACCAATTAAGGTTTACTATCTGTACCTTCGGAACAGCACCATATGATTTCATTTTGTATAAAACACGAAATACTGCCAAAGAAGCTTGGGTTACTGTAGTTATTGTATTAGATTACTGTATTGTATGTAATATGGAAAAAATATGCATATGTCAAGGTAAGGCTGGTACATATGAGTTACTGTTTTTGTTAAAAAATGCGAAAATGACATATAATAAAACATGGGAGACGACTTCTTGATTTGCCAAAAGAACAATTACAATATAAAAAAATCAATAGAGAGTTAATGTAACACGTAGAGAAATGAAGTGTTGTGGCAAAATAATACACACTAGTTCAAATAATACTGAAAGATAGCGAGTGAGGGTTTCGTTTTGTTTATAATTCTAGTTTAAATTGGGGTATATGGTTTCTTAATTTACAGTAATACAAAGCGTAAACATAACCTGCTGATCTACAAAGAGTATATAGTATTTCGTGTCGGTAAAGTTAGCAACAGACACTTTAGTGTATACAAAGGATTACGTTTTCTGGCAGGAAGACTGTCTCACATGTACTAAAAAAGGAATTTAGCTCCCTCTTATTGTCCTTACTCGAACCTATCAAGGGAATTGGCAGTGTTTTAAGGAGTAGTGATGCTTGTTATGACAAATAGCCATCAGCTATCATAGCATTGATTCTGCCGTTACAAAATTGCCATGTCTTCAAATTAATACTTATACACAGTATTGTGCTTTACAGTACCATAAATGCATTCCATATGATCCTACAATGTCACTGAAACCTTTTTATGATAGAATAGTTTCGAATAAAATATCACCAAAAAATGCGGGGTTTAAACGAGCCAGCTTGAGAAAAAGGCATCTCCTTTTTTTTGTGGCTCCTTTCCCTTTTCTATTTTTTTTTTTTTTTTTTTTTTTTTGTAACTTATTTGTGCGCTCTCATACTCCTATCATTTGTCTACATGAACTCCTCAAAAACTCTTATTCAGGTATATATAAATAAGTTGGTCTTTTTATTTTTTGCTTTATGATAATCTTTTGACCAATATTTTATTTTTATTTATTCATTAGGCATGTCTGCGACATTACCGCGACTTCAACTCACTATCGACCAAGACCACGAATCAGGTTATACTCCGATTATTCAACCCGGTCAGGATATAACCGGCACTGTCAAAATAGCTACTGATTCAGTCATTCAGATTTTGCATCTACGGGCAGTATTCTTTGGCCATGTACAAGTCCACGGCGATAGACCCAACTCTCCACTGACCAATGGAATATTTGACTGCCTAAAAGACCATCAACTTGTCAATACTGGTGTGCGGATTGCTCGACGACCTTCGTTAGTGGATGAAACCAACTTCCCAGTTGCCGAAAGCAGTAGAGATGCCATGAAACGCCAAACACAACACAACCCACGCACAACAATACAGCACAGTCCCATGAACAATGGCAGCAACTTCACCGTGACCAGTAATGATAGTCGTAGAACCAGCAAAAGCACTAACCAGAAAGCAACAAAATCACCATTGGATAAAGAAACCGAAAAGCTGATACGACACATTGCAACCAAAGACGCTTCCCAAGACACCATAATACATCCTGAATTGACCAGCTTCGATTATCCATCCGCCCATGTCTACAATTTGGAAAACAAGAATCACAAGGTGCGATACCGCCTGTCAACGCCATCATCACGACTGCTGCCAGGCTCCTTCAACCACCCTTACTGTCCGATTCAATACTATGCGATTGCTATCATGTTATGCAAGGAAGTAGATAAAGGAATTCATTATATGACATACGCCAAATTGCCCGTGCGCTTCGATCCTCCTGTAAATGTGTTATCCACCACGTATGCCGGTCTTCTCCGTGAAACTGATCGACTTTGGCTGGGCAACGACTCGTTTTTGAACCGACTTCTGAATTCATCACGACGCTACCGACACAAGCATAGAAATTCAACCATATACCAAAACTACTCGAATCCTTCTTTTGTATCATTGTCCACGTCCTCGTCTTCAAGCTCGCTGGTGATCAACAACAACAACGACAGTGGTCTTATGGCTTCATCTGATAGGAATCCCGATACCGGCAATAGGATGGGCCCCCATATATCATTTATTAGCGATTGGTGGTATCGACTGGTCCAAAATCATCGTGCCTGGCTTCCCCTTGATCGGCAGTCGTCCAAATATTCAAAGGCTCTGGACTGTACATTGGAACTTCCTCGCCGTGCCTTTTGTCGAGGCCAAGCTCTTCCATTCTCCGTCAAACTTGTCAATGGCGCTGGTATCAGGATTGCGATGGTGACCATTGAAATGAAACTTGTTAGGCGCATTGGCATGACATGTAGTGTGGGCGAAACGGTGGCGTCTGATATTGATTTTCAAACAACTAGCGTCTTTTATGGTGATGAAGTAGATGCTCCTGAAATACAAGAGGGACCTACGATGAAGAAAACAACAACTGCAGCATCAGGACGACATCAAGGACTCGTGCTTACACCTCCGACAACACCTCCATTGAAACCAGAAGTAAACAACTCCTCGACATTATCATCATCATCAACATCATCTTCGTCTTCTTTGACACCATCTGCTGCACGACAACCATTCTTTTTATTTACTACACGGGAAATGCATTTTGATCTCTCTCCAGTGGCAAACATCCCGCAGCATTGCCCATGCACGATTATGTCTGAACTTACTAGGGATACCTTTGAATTGGTCTATGACTGGGTGGTAAAAGTCAAAGTCCTCGAAGCGCGACATGGTCCTCGGTTGGATGCCAGTCTTGATGACAATGATGATCAAGTGACAAAATATTATGCGTCAAGTCTCCCCTCTTCTTGTGGTGTGCCTTCCTCCGACTATAGAACTCATGTGTTGCAACCACCGAAGATGAGCATTGTGGTTGGAAACGTGGCATGTAAAGTGTAAACTCTTCCCCTGGATTTGATTTAGCAATAGTATTAGTAGTATAGGTGTCTTTGTTTGTTTTTATTATTATCATTATTATCATTATTATGTATTTATTAGTTTAGTCTTCAAATTATTTACAAAAAATAAAACTCTGGCAGGCAATTATCCTCCGTACAGATCAAACGTTATTGTTTTTGTTAGGTGCAAGGCTCGGGGTACTTTCATCTTTCATTCCCAAATTCAAAAATAAAGGATTATACGGGATTTATACATTACAACACTTTCAAGGAACAAAAAAAAAAAAAAAAAAAAAAAAAAAAAAAAAAAAAAAAAGCGCTACTGGGTGTCAGGGACGGGGGTTGTCGTTATTGAAATGTATTGATTTTGATGGCATGGATGAGACACTCGCCATATTTTGCACTGTCATAGGCGATATCTCAACCGGGAAGTCTTGTGTATGTGAAGGAAGGGTGCCCATATTTTATATTAAAGGGTCCTATTTATATTAAATGATCCAGGATTGCCAGCCAGTCGCTTGGGTTTTAAAGGGGTGAGCCAACGGGGACAAGGTGCTCTATAAGGCACTCACAAATGATCAACAATAATCACATTTCTCACTATCATACGGGGCGCAGGATGGTTAAATAAGAAAAAGACATATTTTATTGAAGTATATTGGTAGGTACGAAACTGAACACGAGAGGTTCATTGTCACAAGAGATCTAGATGCAGGATCTAATGGAGGTAGTGTGTGGGAGAATAACAGGGAGACTGATGGGAATTCAGAGGAATGTTCAGCTCTAATCTAATGGGTGATCTCAAAAAACATTTTAATAAACAGCACAAGGCGTAATAGAAATTGGATGGGATATTTATTACTGAAATGCAACAATGCACTACGATAGTCAAAGAGGGTGATGGTAGCAAAAAGAAGGATCTAAAGCACAACACATGAGAGGGACTAATGACACATTTTCATTGAATTGTATGTTAAAGAGACGTAATTTATTCAGATATAGATACATATTATGACAAACTAGCGCTAAATTAAACTAATGAAGGTTCCAAAAAAGCCAACTAATGGTGGTTGTAGATCCTGAATCCAAAATGAAAGGGATTCCCCTTGCAACTTGTAATCCCTGCGCTGAAAACGCTTCTAAACTAGTCCTCACTCTAATCTAAGCCCGACATAGCCCCATGGAAATTTAATGGTGAAGAATGAAGAGAAGAAGGAAAAAAAATAAAAAATGAAACTGAGCGAATAAATAAATAAAACTTTCACGTGGGCGGGATTTGAAACGTCTTGATTTTTTTTGTTGTGGTGCTCGCTCTTGTGAGGTTGTGTTGTGAATTTTTAAGAAACCGCTGTGGTGGATGAATAAGAAAATAAGGTGGGATGAACACATTGAAAAAAAACAGCGATAGGAGTATAAAAATGCAACGGCTGGAGCGCATTCGGGAGTTTTGAGGAGAAAGCACTTTTTTCAATCACAAACGATCTAGACCAGATTTTCTCACTTGCTATTCATAACATCAAGCATGTAAAAACAAAAAGAAGGCGACTATAATACAACTCTTTTATTTCACTTGATAATTTGAAAAGGTCATAAGTCATATAACTAATAAACCAACTTGATCTCGCACTTTTTTCGGAATTTGGGAGTTCAAAGTGGGGAGTATGTCCCGAGTCTTGCTTTTTTTTTTTTTTTTGACAATTGAGTTCAAGTCATTATGAGTGAAATAAGCAGCTAAAATCATTTCTCCATTGATGTTTATGCATTGCAAGTCGCGCGCTAGATATGGTATCTAGAGCAAAAACAATTGACTTCACAGTGTTTCTATATATTCACGCATGCCAGATGACGCTTTATTATAGGAGATCGATCGGACAGACGCGGTTCCTGCTATAATGATACGACTGGACAACTCTGATACCGGGTCTATGTGCCACAATAACGATAGGAATCACAAACTCGATCAGGAACACAGCCGATTTCACTATATTTATGATATGTTGGTAGAATTGCCAGTATGTTTGGAGAGTTTGGTTGCTTTCGCGTAAACGGAAAACATGTACTCATCTCTATCTTTCTCTTTTTTACCAGAGGTAAGTATATTTTTAAGTATTATGGATCAAAACAACCAGAGCTCATCATCAACAAGTTAGGAACCCTTGATTATTATCATGCTGGATTACATTTTGTATTAGCAGAAAATCCATATTGATGAAATTTACACATATGCACCCTCTGTTAATCGTTTAGTTGAATATACAATCTCTTCCTCTCCTCTATTTTACCCTCCATTTACATAGTTAGCCCTACCCATCTGTTTTCTTTACTATTTTGTCCCTCCCCCGTTCCACCTGCATAGTTGTTTTATCCAACTTTTTTTTATTTTTTTATTTTTTTTTACAAATTAAATCCAATAAAAAATTTTCAATATGTTAAGGAAACCTATTTGATGGGCAATGACGACAGCAAAAAAGGTGTCCTAATAATAATAGCAATATTATTATTGACGCCACTAATGTAAATTGACATGTTACACTATGACCTCGTTCCTTTCATTTTCTGAAACACGATTAACATTCCGCTCGAAAAAAAATTGACGATGGTGGGATCGACTCTATTTTAGATTACATTTCGTATATGGTATAGAAAAAGACTGTAAAGAAGGCATGGTAAAATTGGTAATGTAGATTCTAAATTTTATTCAGTGTCTAAAAAAGATGAAACTTACTAGATCTAACTAACTAAGAGAGCAATGAATAATGTTAATAAAAATACAAAAAAGGAGAGGGGCGTACAA
Source organism: Absidia repens (assembly GCA_002105175.1). Taxonomy (NCBI): domain Eukaryota; kingdom Fungi; phylum Mucoromycota; class Mucoromycetes; order Mucorales; family Cunninghamellaceae; genus Absidia; species Absidia repens. The sequence continues at coordinate 688,042 of MCGE01000004.1, read as the reverse complement.
AACAAATTGGAAAAGGGGGAATCTATGTCAAGGCAAGTGGGGTAAAAAACAAAAAAAAAAAAACAAAAAAAAAAAACTATCTACATGCGATAGGCGGAAGAAAATGCAGGTGTTGACCGAGAAGCGGTTGGTTGAATAAACCCAGGAGAAGGAGGTAGCTTGCCATTGGTATAATTGCTTGAAGTCATCATGGTATCTACTTTTGAAACGAAACAATAAAAAAATGTGAGTAGGGTGGGAATCAAACAGGAGACCATGAGAAGCATCGACATATCTCATTTATTACTTACGATACAAATCGGTCGACTGTGATTGGAATATAGCTAAAAAATATAATTTATTTTGTTAGCGTCAAAACCAAACTTTATGTTTAATTTCTGAATGCCGCTTTCTTTTTTTTTGTTTTTACCTGGATCCAAATTCTTTGTATCATAAATAGTATGCAAATCATCCATTGATCCATATGTGAAAGGACTAGCCAGTGATGATGGGAAAAGTGGTGCTGGTGATGGGCTTTGTTGGGCAGATAACCAAGAGGATTCAGAAGGCAAATCACCAAAGACCGGTTGGCGAAGTGTGGGAATGTCGGTGGTAGTAGTAACGGATGATGCAAATGCATGATGATTAGATGATGAAGCAGGTACAGAGGATGCCGAAATTCGTGAAGTAGGTACAGCTGGTTGATGATGACGACCATGATTGCTGTCAGTGGTGGAAATGGGTGTGGACATGGATACTGAAGGTGATGCTGATGAATGATTGCCCATAAGTTGAGTCAGTAATTTCTTGTTTTCCTTTTGCAATTGAATGACTTGATATCGATATCGTTCCTCCCGGGAAATACTTTTCTTCACCCAGTCCAGCGCTTTTTCAACAATTTGGCTTTTTGATGGTCGGCGATAGTTCATAAGGTTTGGTAGCGCTTGTGCCAACTGTTGGAATTTGCTGTTCAAGCTTTCGCGTCGAGCCCGCTCAATAGCGTTGTGTTCAGCTCGTCTCTCGTCTTTACTCAAAGTCCTATAAAGAATAGACGTACATAAAACCACGTCAGTTTGTATTACACACTCCTGCCTTTCTATAACACAAATCGCATGTACTTACTTTTTTGAAAAGGAGGCATTGGTGTCATAAATGTCATCGTCCTCCAAGACTGGCATATTGAGAGGATCAGTTAAATTAGCGTTCGTAAATGGGAATGGATCAACATCCAGAAAAGAGTAACTGTTTTTTTGTGCATTGACATCATTGACAGCAGTGGTATTCATCAGATCAGGTCAAAAGTGTAACAAAATGTAAAAAAGGACGCGGCGGTGAAATTCCAATAAAATAGGCTCAAAAAAAAAAAAAGAATAATACAGAAAGGAAAAGAAAAGTAAAGAATAAAAAAAAAAGAATAGAAATAGAAATAAAAAAATAAACGCCGCGAGGCGGAAAATCACCTTATGCCCCAGCCAGAATTTTTTATTGACTGGTGAAATCAACAGAAATAAACACCCCTGTAGCGGTAAATTATCTGTCAATTTAGGGCGTATTCTGCATCTATGCACAACTTGTGCCTGAACTGTAGATTCTCCTGCAAAACTGAGTTTTAAAATGATGGTACGCTGGCTGCTTGAACTGTGCGTGATTTACATGATACATGCGTACTTTACTTGGTAAAAAGAATAATCTCAAAACAAAAAACAAAAATAAACGAGGATCCTCTTTTGTTCTATTGATGATAACGGTCTGTTTCTTTGATGCTACACAGAGATGGGATAAACTCTTCACTTCACTGATTAAAATTGTTTCCCCGATACTGCCGTTAAAAAGTGTCCCTAGGTCATGTCATGCTATTCTCATATTGTTTTTGCTGATCACAAAAATGTGCTTGCCCATTGGTTGCACCATAGTAATGAGGACTGGTATATACTTTATCAGTCAACCAGCATTATTGTGTGGAATAAAATTCATTATCTATCCCTTTCTTTCTTCATCTCAAATATTAACAACAAGGCAAGGCTGTACTCTTTTTTTTTTTTCGCAGTCCAAACTGTTCTCTGTACACACAGCTTGAAAAGGAGCTTGAAGTTGTTAAATCGACCGATCGGATTGAAGATCCTTACACCCTTGCCAGGTTATCCTTGTAGCAAGTATAAATATAGAATATTAACATGTGGTTCAGAAGAACAAAGTATATGTAAAAGCAATCGATCGGTTTTTCTTTTTACCAATGACAGCATTAAAAGAATTCATAGAAATTTTAGTTGACTTGCATTGAAAAAAAAAAGAAAAAAAAACCCTGTGTAGCCTTTTGTATACTCCGAATACCTGACTTTTTCAAAAATACCAAATTGTCATATTCTACCGAGCATCAAGCACCAAGCACCGACGTCTCAGTAATATTATCTTGGCAGTAGAATAATAGAATGTTTCTCTTGGTTTTTCTTTTGTTGAGAATACACAATCTGATAACTGTTACTTTTTTTTCGTCTTCTAAAATATGCCCTATTCAGAATATTTCCATAATGCATACCTTTTTTTTCCCATTCATTGTATCACTCAAACCCAGGAATGCGGTCCACCACATTTATCGCCAATCCTTTCCACAGCATTCAAAGACTACACATGATAACTGATAATAATAATAGTAATAATTTTTATTAAAAATATAGATAAAGTCTAAGAAGCATATAGTGGATATAAGAAAAATGATAAAGTAAGGGCGGGGGATCAAATAAATAAAGCGATAAGGAAGGGTGATGTGACCAATGAGGGTAAAACTAAAACTAAAATACATCTAACGTCTATAATAAACTACCAATAATACATACAAGAGCATCATACGGAAAGAGAATCGGGGAATGCAGGCCAATCAGTTCAATCCGATTGGAATTTCGCACGTAGTGCTGATACCTTGGATTCTAATTTCTGTTGACGACCAGTGGTGGATGTCGAAGATGTTAATGGTGGAGGTGACGAGGCTTGCTGTTGCGGTTGCGATCCATGCGAGCCGTTACTGGCATTTGACTTGACACTATTCACAGATGATGTTGATACCGACGGTTGAGGCGTCAAATAACTTGCTGGGTTGCTACCACCGCCACGAATCGCAAATCCTCCCGCATCCACTCGACCTAATTGATGTGATGTTGTTGGTGTCCCGAAAGATTGAAGATGCTGTTGCTGTTGTTGGGGTGAAGGTTGAAATACGGCTTGAGGACTAAGAATGCGAGACATTTCTTCATACGGTCTGGGTGGCGTGTAATTGGTATAGAATTGATAGAGCTTTTGATGATCCGGTAGACCCTAAATTACCAACACACACAAAATAAAAAAGTACGGTGAGTCAAAATCTTGATATCATCGTATACGATATATAACATTGAAATATAGTCACTTACTAAATAAACAGTTGAGAATCCACCAGCGTGGCCTTGTTGTTGAGAGGGAGATGGTTGATACGGATATGCTGGTAAGGGGGATGGTTGGGGTCGAGGTGACGTCGGTGCTAATGGTAAGTCATCGTCATCTTTTTCAGTCTGGTCACCATTACTATCGTCGACTGCATCGGGCTTGTGGAGAGAAAATAAGGACTTTTGTTTCAAAGGTTGTTGGTGTTCGTGCTGAGTAGGTTGAGGTGATGCTGGTCTTGAAGAGGGTGTACTTTTGCCAGAATCGTTGTCAATGTCGTTGTTATCGCTATCCTCTTGAGACGCAGTAACAGCGCTGTCGGTCTCGGTAGGGGTTGGTGCGTCAGATTCAGATGGCATAGGTGCTGGCGGCAACTTCTTGTTTTTCGATACCAGAGGATTACGCCCATGATGTGCTGTCAGCGTACGACGTATTTTCGAGCCATCAGGTTTCCAGTTATCCACTGCATAGGAGGCATCATTGAGAATACGGCTTGTTTGTTCAGATCCTACCATGAATGACCATCATAAATTAGGAAAGTCGATACTAATACCTTTTGTTCTATTCTTACCTTTATATTTTTGACGTTCTTCGCCATCTTTCACTGGTGTCACATCCAATTCGTCGACGATATATTTCCCAAATGAAGACATGACATCGGTCTTGCTCGCCATTTCATGCATACCATTAAGTAAAAGATAAAACGCTTCACGTACAGCCATTCGTTTGAAATTGTCCATTTCGCGTTCATCGACTTCGGTGGCTTGTTCCAAGGAGGTCAGTTGTTGCTTCAGTTCCGCTAATTTGTCAACTGCACCAGGATGATCTTGTTCCAAACGCGTAATGCTTTCTTCCAAGCGGTGCTTTTTTTCCCGACTGGAGTAGAGTGTGCTTTCCCGTTCCGAGATTGATTTCAATGTCAGTTGATATTGATCACAACTGCCTACATGTCATTTTTAAAAAAAAATGCTGGCTCTGTTAGTATGATATCCTAAGAGTCACTTCCCCCTTCCCTTCATTTATTTTATCACTTCACTGTATTACGTACCCGCAAAATTAGTCAACATTTCAGACCACTTTATCATAAGACTACCCATTTTCTGAGTGACATCCTAAATAAATATTAAAAAATAGATGAATACCTGCTTCTCTCTGTCAAAGCTTTTTTTTTTCTCAGCTTACGGTTAGATCATCACCCAAAGGACGGCCATAAAGTATCAAGTCATTTGCAGCGATCCGTTGTTCATCCGCAAGAAGCAACCAGTGACCTTTCAGTTTCTTTTCATCTTCCAATAGTTGTTGGAGAGCGGGGTCATGCTGAGTAACTTTATTTGTAAAAGAGTGAAATGGATTGAAGGAAAACATGTAGAAAAAAAGGGTAACAAATAAAAATTGGGAAAAAAGAAGAGAGAAAAGAAAGAGAGGCACACTTTATTTTATATAGCTCAGCCGCGAGGCATATGACATCATTTTATGGCCAGAATAGGAATTGCCTTTTTTAACGCTGCGAACGAAAATATAAAAAAAACCTCCCATTGTTCCTCCTCTTTCTCACACGCAACCCTTATTTTATATCAACTATGGCAGTCTCTCTGTTGACATACGTTGTTACGTTTTTCGTATTCACCTGTAGTTATATACTAACAATACTTGCGCTGGTACTCCCGAAATGGTAAACTCGCTATTATTTTCACAGGCTGTATAAAAAATTACGAAACCATACTGATTCTCTTTTTATGCCGTGGAACGACATACACAGGCTGACTTTTATTACTCCAGTACCCTTTTATACGGAAACAAACTATGGTCTCTTTAAAATGTGTCGAAGGTATGTACAATGAGACATTGTCGTATTGGTGACTTGGAAATATTGTTGGTCACTCACCTTTTATTTTTTCTTTTAGTTTTGCTAAATGTAGACCCTTTCCTTTAAGCGACAAAGGCGATTGTGGAGAAGGTAAAAAAACATATATACCTTTCTAGGATCGAAAACATGGAGACTAATCTTATCTTGTCATTGAACTCATACAGATGGTTTTTGTGAACTATGGTATGTCCATGCAGTCGTTGGCATGAAAGCTACTGACTAATATTATCCTTTCTTTTTTTATTTTTTTATTTTTTACATAGGCGAGGAGCCGCAGCTGGCATGGTTATCTCTGCAATTCTCGGCGCCATTGTCCTGCTGGCTTTAATTGGGACTATGTGTAGTGGACGACACAAGAGAGCCAAGGCTTGGGTCACATTAGCCGGGTAAGTACTGTTTTATTTCACACTAAGAAATGATTTCTGATCGTATACTTGCTATACCATTGTACTTTTATAGGTTATTTATACTCTACGGTAAGCAAATAAAAAAAAAGAAAACATCTTTATATCATAGCGCAGTTATGAATGGGCTATTTACTGATATTGTTTTGCTTTTACGCATTTATTTCTACGCAGCTCTTCCACAAGTCGCTTCCATGGGTATCATTGCGTACTTGTATAATTCTAGTGCTAACTTTTATATTGGAACTCGGTACAATGTCTCCTTTATTCTCTGTATCATCAGTTGGTGTCTCAGCACTTTCTTGGCTGTGGTTCTTTCTTTGGTAGCAATTGTTGGTCCTCCAGAATATGCATACCGTGAAATTGGCTCATGATCCCCCTCTAGTATATTGTCTACTTTAGTTTTAATACTTATTGTCGTTATACTTTCCATCATTATATCAAACTACAATAAAAATATATACTTTTTTTTTCTGCAATATCACACTATCGTAGTATTGTCCCATGTATGATATTTTGCACGGTACAGAGTATAACTAAAAGGATACAGACATGATATTCATTTCTTTATGTGGCGCAGTTCAGCAAGAGCATTATGCATATTATGTATGATGTATAACCAATTTTTACTCATATTATTGAACATGAGACTGGATTTTTTTTTTCGCATTCTGTGTATAGTGTATGTCAAAATGACTAACCTGTGTCGGCTGTGATTCATTGAATGCTTTCTTTTCAAAATTTCTCGGTGCGCTTCAAACACTATATCTTTCAAGATACTCCTCTCATGCCTAATTTTTTGAAATCCAGTACTATACAATAGACTATTGATCAAAATTGCCTTATAACTTCGTAACCCTTTTTTCTTGCACTAATATACCGGCCACTTTTATCCAACGCGCATATTTTCTATACGGCGTGGATATATATATCCATTCGACAAGACAAACTAAACGCAAGGGAGATTGTATAAAACTAAAACGACAAGGTATATTTTTATTCAACTGTGATATTTGATAAACTATAACAGCTGGTTTAAGCTGATCCAACAATAGGGCCATGCACCTATCGAAAATAAAGCTGGTTATGGGTGTGTGGGTATGGGGAGCACCGTAATACATAATGTATACTGGTCTAATCGATGAGGATAAGTTATCCGAAAGCGGGTGACAAAATATTCTACAATGAAAGGGTTAACTAAACTAACCCAAATTGTTCCATTTTATCTGCGAAGACCTCACGAAAAAAACAACTACCATGCTACTTACGTTAAATGGTTAAAAGTACTGCCAATAATAAAGAACTGCCATCTTAATAGTGCTGCATGGTGTTAATTGATTTTTTTACATCCACCAAGAGACAAAAAGAAGTCCCTTTCAAATCCCGCCCACGTGCGTATTTATTCACTTACTTTTTTTTTTTTTTTTTTTTTTCCTCATCTCTCTTTCCATCCTTTTTCTTTCACGATTGTAACTTCTATGGACTTATATTGGACTTAGATTAGTGTAAGGGCTAGTTTAGAAGGGGTTTCAGTTCAGGGATTACAAAATGCTAGGGAAAACCCTTTCGTTTTGGATTCAGGATTTAGGACCACCGTTAGTTGTAGACTTTTGAGGACTCCATTAGCTCAGTTTAGTTTTAGCTTGTCCATATTTTGTATCTACAACTGAATAAAAAACATATATCTTTTTACATGCTTCAATAAACAACGACCCAATAGTCACTTTCATGTCGTTTCAGATTCCTTTTCTCCATACCATCACCCCCTTTTTCATTAGCGATGAACGCATGCCGCGCTTTAATTACATGTGCCCCTTCGGCCTTTTCCATGCCTTGTATAGTAATATTAACCCCCCCCCCCATTTTGAAGTTCATCCTTTAGATTATTGTTGAAACGATGTTTAAATCACCCATTGGTGACCCACATGTTTCCTTCATTAGATCCCTTCTTACAATGAACCTCATACCTTTAGCTTAGTATTTACTCAATATGTTTCAATAAAATATCCCCTTTTATCAAACATCGTCTGACTCATTATATAATACAAAATGTTGTTTTGATAGTGTCCTACCATACATCTGTTTTCTATTTCCCTTCACTATAAAAAAATTCCCTTCCCTGAGTGCCAGCGTCTGGTCAATAGGTATAGACCACTTGGAAGCTAAAAGTCTATAACCATTTTCAGGTTTCTCAATAGTACGACATCATTTATCAAATCCAAATTGATAGTCAATACAGAGTCATGCTATATGTGAACCCACAGCAAATTGCATGTATAACCTTCTATCAAATTCTCTGTCCTATATTGAAGTCATCAACCCGTCTTGCTGTATCCCACGATCCTTTTTTTTTTTTTTTTTCCTGACCCATCCACTGTCGATTCCCATACAGCATTTATCATTGTCATAGGAGCACCAGTACTCCTCAAGTATCCCAACCACTGTAAAGTCGTCATCATCATAAAAAGACATATCAAATACAAAACAGACTACATTTTATTTTTGGATAAAAAAAAATTGATGATAGATTGAATAAGAAGACTAAAAATACTAAAGATACTAGGGATAATACTAATCACATACGGAATTTACATATATACGACAAACAAAAATTAGTTGACAAAAGAAAAGGGAGAAGATGAGGGGGGGGGGGATAATAATTGTAAAACAGAAAGGTCAGGAAATTGAAAGGGATATTATATCTAACGCACATCATCATCGTCGTCGCTTCCACCAATATCAATTTCTTCGTCTTCGTCTTCATCCGATACGGAGGGCTTGGATACCACCAGAGTTGTATCAGTTGCCGGGGGTAGATCGTCAGAGTTTCCACTTGATTTCGATTTACCATCATCGCAGCTATTTACACTTCCGCCATTCGCTTTTGTATCTATTTTTGTAACTGCTGCTAATGGTGAGGGTGAAGGTGGTGGCGGTAGCGGTGACGATGGTTTTGACGTCATTGTTGCAGTGAGGTGTGTCGTAGTTGCTGGTGCCGTCGACCTGGATTCATGTTTCTTGTCGTTATCATGATGTTCTACCACATGGTTATTGCTGAGGGCATCCTTTTTCTGTGGTTTCTTTCGTTTTGGTCCATTTGCTGCCTTTTTTGTTCCCGGGAGCACCACATTGTTGCGAGGAAGTGGAAGAGCACCGTTCCAAGAAGCAGATTTTTTGATCATTGAGGTGGTCAATTTTCCGCCATGAGGTCCGTGTGTGGCAACTGTCGGTGGTCGTCGTCGTCCGTGAGGTAAAAAGTTGGCTGGCTTTCTAAATGCAGATGGAGCATTCCCTTCTTCATCGACATCGAATAATCTTCGTCGTTTAATAGTTGAGGGGCCGTTCTTGCTGAAACTAGTTGAGGATGATGTTCCACGCATGTGGACAGATCGCATAGGCTGCACAATGGGTCCACTAGCTCGACTAAGAAGTTCTTCGAGATCAATAGATTGACCAGTTTCCATCGCATCAATAGCCGCGTCACGCATACGTTTCATTCGTTTTCGCACTTCATTCACATCACTATCAGATTCAGTGTCTGCATCAGAATTGTTGTCGTTCAGATCGTCATCATTGAGAATATCAATATCTACATCACGCTGCTGTTGTACAGATTGATCTACTGATGGTAAGTTGGGCATGTCGTCACCACCACTGCTTTGAAGTCGCCGGCTGTTGATCACCGATATGGAACGTTTTTGTCGAATATCTGCAGTACGATCAAAACTACCAAGAAGAGGAGCCTTCAACATACCGAGAGACGGATGACCACCGCCCAGTTTGAGAGTCTTGTAGGGGTGCGATAAAAGCAGTTGTTGTAATTGTGTTGACGCGGCTGGTTTTCGTTGTGTTGATCCAGAAGCTGTTGCTGACGCTGACATCATGAGTATATTTTTGTTGCTTCCAAGGTCTATGCTGCTAGATGATTTTCTGAGTCCCATAATTGGTTTACCACTGCGCACACCAGAGAGACTACGGGATATTGGTATAGCGGGAGAGAAGTAGCTTTCCACCCGGTCACTAAGGAAGGGTCCCAACCGATTTTGTATAGAGCAAGTCACCGCCAGTTCTTGTGCACGTCGCAATGGTATCCACGTTCCACATAGCTCACTGTCCTTGTTTGGTATCCGAATACGTTCCATTTCAAAGCTTAAGATCATGCTTCGTTCCCGTTCAGTGTCAATCCCGCCTGCGGTCAGTAAACTAGTACCATTGACAAAGCCTGAATCAAGTCGTCGTAATACCCTGTACTTTTTGTCGCCATTGTCACTGGGTACAGTAAGAGTTGCTACACAAACTGTGACATGATCGATCACGGTAATATACATTGGTGGATTGGTTGGTGTGGTTGGGTGGATCTTGCTGGTATCGGCTCCATGTGGTGAAATGGATGTAGGGGATGTTGGCAATGATTGTGGAGTAATGGGTTGTGGTGCAGATAGAGACGAATCCTTCTTCAATAAAGCGTCCAGCGCAGGGAATCTAGCCAAAACAGATTTCAGATCAAAAGCTAATGAAGGTATGGTTGATGACGAAGGGGATGAAGGAGACGATGTGGATGAGGATACCGATACGCCTGTTGTTGCTTTTACCACAGCTTGCATATAAGAAGCAAAAGATCGAGCTAGATCAATGGTGGGGTTCAGCTGTGCAGTGCCAGGAATAGCAGCTGTCAGTTGTTGCAGAGCTGCTAAATTGAAGGTTGGTGTATTTGCTGACGGATCCGCCGTCAATGCCGGTACTGGTTCTGTCGCTGTTGCTATTGGTGGTGCTGATGTTGGTTTTTCTTCCGCATTTTCAAGTTCAATTGTATCGGTTGATGTTGTTGGTGCCTTTTCATCTTCTTCAAAATGTACAAATTCATCATCATCATCTGCTTCATCGCCGGAGGCTGGTGCTGACATAGACCCAAGTTTACTTGCAGTAGCAGATATCAAAGATGTGGGAGATGATGCATCAATATCTATAATAAATAAGGTGTTAATAATGCTTCGACAGTGAATGTCAGTGGTCTAAACAAACTTACCTTGACCAGTGGAAGATGATTTGCGTTTGTTTGAATCATTTTCACTCATTGGATCGTCTCCAAGCAATTTGGCCAAACCGGGAGAGCTTTCAATTTCAAATTCATCCACCAATTCGCGAGCACGGCCCAACGTAACCCTAAAAATTGGGAAAAAGAAACAAATCCAAGCAAAGTAAGTAAACCGTTTTAGAATAAAAATAAAAATAAAAAGTAGCTTACCATGCACCGCGGCATTCCAATGAACCTTTTGTAAGAGTGACCACCATTCTACCTTCCTCCACCTCGGCTGCAGCATCAAAAGAGCCTTTTCCCAACACAGGACGAGCCGCCTTGCGCAGTTGAGTAGCATTTACACAGCCTTCCACCAAATAAAAATGCTGACTATTCCGCCGCTGATCCTGTTTTGCTGCATCTGCATGCCTAGTTCGGAGAGCCACATGTTCACTTGCACCGTCATTCGACGAAATGAAACGTAGCACCTTTGTGTCGGGAATATCATCAGGTGAGTCCAATTCGTAGCATAGCAGATTGCCCAGGAGTTTCTTCATGATAGTGAATCGGTGACCATTTTCAGAATAAGTTTTGCTGATGGGTGCTAGTGCCTCGTCGTCGTCGTTGTCGTCGTCCTTCCCTACCACCTTCACCGAGTCTTCGGTTTCAGTTGTCTTGTAACCAATAATAGTGCTGTCACCATTAGCGCCATCGTCTTGTTTCTCGAGGTCTACTTTGTGTCGTTCATCACCGCCACCACCGTCAATACCATTGTCGCTACCATCACTATCTATGCGTTCAGAGATCGTTGTGCCCTGCTGTGGTGTTGATTCTGTTGGTATGCCGTTGGGTGCTACTTGCTTCAAAAATGCCTCGCTGTCCATCAAAAAAGTGCCAGATTCTTCCAGTGATTGAGAGGCAGCATGTGTCAAAGGCCATGACTTGCGCCGTACAAGGGTATGAGTATCGATGTCATCGTCGTCGTCGTCGTCCTCATCAGATACAGTCGACTCAACAGGTTGTTCACCGCCGCCACCGACACGAGCCGAGTTCGCCATGAGGGCCTGATGCAAAAGCGAAGCCTCCTTCCCATTAGAGACAGCACAGAAGCTCTTTCGACTAGACCTTGCGGAGAATCGGCTGAGTTTGTTGTCGTCAGTGTTGCCGTTGTTTTTGTTGCCCAGGGTATTGGAAAGAGTAGGACCGCCAAAGTATAAATCCAGTTCAGTTTCAGAGATTGATTCGGGTGCCAAGATATTCAAAGGGACCTGTTGTTGGTGAGAGGCGTTGTGTTCATCAGCGATAAAGGTTGCGTCGTTCGTCACGTCTTGTTCAAAGGTGTAAGAAGTCCAAAATTCATTGTCACCAAGTAGTCCATTTAGAGGAAGAGAAAGTTTTCGTCCCACCAATTTCGGAGAATCTGTCGCATGACTATTATTGTTGGTGTTGTTGTTGGCATTTGGCGTTACGGTCGTTGTAGTACCCGAATTGACAGTGCTAGGTCGCCGGAAGACGGAGGATCGTCGCCTTGAGATTTCAATGTGAGCCATGGTTTCATCGCCTTTCATCATTTCTTCATAGTAATCTGAGTAATCTGCTTCGCTGTCTTCATCAGAATCCAATTTCACAGGTGATTGATCTGAGTGTCGTGAGTGCATGTCGTTGCTGTGAGTGTCGGAAGAGTGTAAGTTGGTGATCGACGATTCTCGTCTTGTTCGCTTGGGTTCCGGTACTGATTCATGGTCTGAGTCCGAGTGATGCCGTTTGTCGTTGCCGGCTCTTAGACGCTGTCTCCTACGAGAAGAGGTTCGAGTACTGAGTGGTGTGGATTTGCTTCCTGTATGAGAGACTGATCGTGAATCCGCCATAGCATGGTTTGTTTCTTGTTGTACTTGATGTTCCTTTTGTTCTTCATCGGATGACACGTCGGATGTTTGGCAAAGCTTTTCTTCAATATCCCCTATTGTTGATAGCTCATGTTGCTGGGCCAATGGATGCTGTTCTTGTTGAATTGCAGATGCTGGTTGTTGTGATGACTTGGATGACAATGCTGGTGAGGACGATGTTGATGTTGATGAATGGGCTGTTGACTTTGCATTGTCTCCAGGGGTAATAAGACTATAGTTGATTTTTCTTGAGTGCCGTTGATCAACGTGCTTTGCCAGTAAAGGCGCCCTAGGTGGATTGTGCGCGGCTGCCCGTTTGAAGTGCTGCGATATCCGAGAAGACACTGTAGCAAATGGTGTGGCGCCCCTATATACAAAGAAGACAGGACAGCAAAAGGTCAGTGTTTTGGTCGTCCAACATATTAACAAAAATAATACGTATATACGTATGTATCATATATAAATATATATATATATATATATATATATTACCCTAGTGTTGCATATTTGTGTTTGACAATATCATTCGCCAATTCCTTTGGTGAGCTTGGTTTGTTTCCCTTTTTGAGTAATGCTTTCAGAATAGCAGTGAAGACTTTATCTTTGGCATCGTCTGGATGGATATTAGGTAATGCAGGCTTTTTTCGTGCGGGTCTAGTATATGTTGATGTGTTTGTGTTTTCATACGACTCTTTCTTGTCTGACATTCGAAACACTATTGATGAAGGTATGAATAATGTTCAGAGAAGGCAAGATGGGTGAAAAAAAAAAAAAAAGGACAGTTGCCCAATTCAAACTTTTAATCGCCGCCATTTTTTTTGAGACAAATCCACAAGCAATCAGACAAAAAAGAATGTGTATATATTTTATTGAACATAAAAAACACCGTAGATAAAATGCAATAGAAGTAGCAGGAATATACTGATTCAAAAATTGAGAAACTAAGAAAAAAAACACAGTATTCACCTAAAGGATCAGCCTTTTTAGATAGTAAGAAAAAATTTTATGAATATCCAACCCAGAATCGCTCAAACACCGCTCTCTTTTCAACTGGTCGGATAAAAGTAGACGGAGGGGGTTTTTTTGGTTTTTTGGTTTTTTTTACTTACAATGGGAGATGACAGGTACTGAGAGGATCCGTCATTATCTTGATTCAGTTTGGCGACATTCTGGGCAAGAATTGCTGCTAGAGGATGAATAATGATTACCTCTAGCTACTTTGACAGAGCCGTCCTGCTGCACATACACTATTCTTTTCCGGCCATTTACTTTTTCGCTTTAAAAAAAAAAAAAAAAAAAAAAAAAGATCAGTCCTGATTATAAATCCACATTAAAGAATGAAAATATTACTATAATCCACATGCGTTACAGAGCAATTTTGAGCCTTCAATGCTGCGTCTCCAGCTGGGACTTGATTTTGCAAAGCAATTACTGCACCTTTTTTTTCCTGAATCTTTTGCTCGGGGCTTTTTGACGTTGGAAGATGTTGCAGCAGTGGTGGAGGTGGACCGAGCGGGGTTGGATTTGATATCATTGGACTTGGGGTCTTCCATAGGGGTCGATAGATCACTGGAAGAAGAAAAAGAGTAAAAGGATGCCATATCATAATCCCGCGGAATGTCATAGAAAGATCCAACGGTACATAAATCCATCATTGATTGATTGATGCAGTTTTGGTCATAGCAGTTATGATGCCCGTAGATTCTGTCATCAAATGCCGTTGCATTATTGAAATCTGAAAAAAGAAAATCTAATCATTACAAACGAAAAAAAAAAAAAAAAAAATGAATGGTTTCAATTATTTGCTTACAATTCATATCAATCAAGTTTAAGAAGAAGAATTGGGGTAAAGATATGATGGTTTTTGATTTTCCTTTGTGCTATTTATTCCATTTTTTCCCTTTAAACTGAATAAGACTCAGCTTGTTCTACCTCTTTTTTTTTCTTCTTTTTTTTGGGTTGACATTTGAAAATAGTGGTGAACTGATAAATTGACCAGGAAGTCATTAAAGGAGACATTCAACAGACCACCTGTCATTAGCGCATCTCCTTTTTGGAACGGACTTTGAATATAAATACTCACTTATCTATTTTGTTTGTGCATGACAGATAAAAAATTGGGCAAGATACCATCTTGTCTACAACAGGCTCAGCAATTGACATTCCTATAATTTCTGAATCATCGTTCATGGGACATTAAACAGACTGTATGTGATACTGTAAATCTTTATCTATAAAAAAAAATTCACTGCCTTATCATATATGAAATTCCAAACTACAAGTTATTCTGTTCATAAATCAATGAGTTATGAGATTGGAGCCATGTAAACGTAAAATATAATTTTTTATTTAAATTACAATGAGTAGATAAAATGGATGTGGAATTAGCTACAGCGAGGGAAGGGGCTTATATTCTAAATGGATGATTTAAGCGAATGTAATATAAAGTGTGTTCACTTTTGTATATGATTTTCGGTGAGATCGGATACATTTGAAAAAAGGTGATTGTGAATAGTATATGTAATAAAATTTATTTTGATAAATGGTATAGTAAACAGTTGTTTTATTTGAACTAAACTAGAATGAGCCGTAAGAGTGCTTGTTAAAACCAGGATCTTGAATAAAAGCGACCATAGCCTTGCTTCCAGTTTGCAATAACGGATGACCGGAGACACTGTGGATAACATTTCAGTATTGATAAGTATACAATATCATCAATGCCACCCTCTCTACTGATCTGTAGACTTTACTTACATTTGTAAAAATCGCTCCAGCCCTTCCCGTCGCTGTTCAATGACGTTATCATCAAATCTGTTGGTGAAGACTTTACCAGGCAAGGAGGGAATGTTGACCCGAGTTGTTTCTCTTTCCAAGTGAACCTTTAGCCATTCAAAATCACTATATCTTCTGCGGACGGATGATTGCTGCAATCCAAAACTTGGAAGGTTCGTCTATAGTTCAACCCCTCCCCCCACACAGACACACCAACGCGAACACCACCAAAATAAAAATAAAAATAGAAGGAAGGGACGTCAGTAACCAGTATTTCAAAAGTCTTGTATCTTTCATGCTCCCTTACCCGACAGAGAATCTCATAATCAGTATACATTTTTCGTCCAATACCTATATCAAAAAAAAAAAAAAAAATGTAAGCGATAATGAATGAGCGAGTCCTTTATTTTTGTTTACCTTGAGTGAGGGGATTCCTGATCTCGACTTCCAGGAAGTTTTCAGGTACTGCGTATCGTTCATTCATAGTTTGCTGTCGTTCAGACGTAGGGCCAACCATATTATGGAAAGCTTGGAAAGAGTGCCCTTGAGCGCTACTATTTGTCGTGGTCATAAGATGGACGCCAAGGAAGCACTATTAGGGAAGAGAAGCAAAAATAAAAATAAAAACTAAAATTTGAATGCCAGCTCGAATAATAAAAGAATTCTGCAGGATTTTTATTGGTCTAAAAAACATCATTCGTTTCGCATACACACACAAATATACAAATAAAATACAATACAATAAGTGATCATTAATAGCAATGACAATAATAGTAACACTAATAATTATAATATAACTAGCTACCTAATCTTCAATAGTGCTACCATCTGCTTTCCGTTTCTTGCCCGCACGCGCTTTCGGGCCCCAGTTTGGTGCGGGATTTTGTTGGTATCGAACGGTGTTTCTTGATTCGGGTTTGGCATTAGGGTGTCTTGTAAAATCCACAGCAGTGCTAAGTGAAAATGTGTTCATGTATATATAAATAAATGGAGTGTGATTAATTAGTAAAATGTTCCAGTCTCTATCACTGACCCTCGTTTCGGATTGTACTTACGTCGGTTCCTTTGCCAGAATCATTCGCGCTGGTGAATCTTCATCAATGTTGGCCATAACCACAGGATGTTTTTTCACGAATTCACGTAGGATGTCCCAAACCACAATTGGAGGTGCATTTGTCTTTATAGTTTGTGGACCACAATGAGACGAGGATACGCGGTAGCCAGCATTCAAAATAGCAGAGCTAAACATATAAAAGGAAGTGAGCCTCTGTGCTTATGATTATAGTTATTATCAACTAAACAACTTACAATAAATCCAGCATAGGAATACCATTGCAATGTAGAGTTCCGCAAATCCTCTGAATAGTCCAATAGCATGGATCTTCCACTTCTTCTTGAATCACAGATAGCATTCCCTTCATTCTTTTATGAGTGCCATAGTTTTGTTCGTTGTCCATGACATGCTGTAACATTTTCCCAACAAAGTTTTTGTCGTGTAACGGTGCAATCCATGCAGGACCACCAACCTGAGCAATGTATGTATATAAATAAAAGAGAGCAATAAATACATGTGACTATTTTTATTTTGATGGTCATCTTACATGATGCGGATTTCCACAATGATCACAAGCCGTATTAACAGGTGGACCAAAGCCAGGAGAATGTCGCTTAACACCATTCTCTTTGAATTCGACTTGACCTAGAGGTTGGGTTGCAAACGAATGACACCCTGTACATTCGTAAATAAGACCAATTTTACTATTATTAAGATTGAAGACATATTAGCAACCCAGTTTACCTTTGATCTTTCCTTTTAATATGATGGACTTACCTAGCGGCTTCCTTGACGCCATTGGGAGATGTATATACCCGAACAAACACACGTAGATAAAAATCAATGCTACACGTCACCATTGGCACAATGTATCGTCGATATCGTCCAGCTGAAGTTTGTAACATCTGTAATACCAGTCGTAATGCCATCTCATGAGGAAACGTTTTTTTCAAAGGCATACCGTTATATTTTCCAAAACTACAATGGATGAAAAAATAACATAGTGTCAATCAAATATAATCGTAGAAAGGGTTTTGAGTTATCAACTTTACCAAGTTTCCGGATGCATTGAGCCAGTAAGAATAGCTAGGTCAGTACAGGTGACACAGAGTAATCCACCGTCAGAAACTGCTTGAACCGCCCCATCGATAAAAGGAGCTGCAGAGCCATAAGGATCCAAATCCACCACGTCATACTTTTGATGAGTTCCTACGGTGTCATACACAACGCGCCTTTTGAAGAAGTGAGCATGATTGACAGAACACACATAATAAACCTGTACAAGTTACTTACATTGCATCGCCTTTGTTGGGGCGTACAAGACCTTCATCCAAGCCATTGTAAATGATATTTCGCCTTATAGATTCCACAGCATCATCCAATAAATCATTCGCTACCACTTGTCGCAGGTTGGGTATTTCTTTGGCGTATCGAATGGAGCGTAGACCCGTAGCTGCCAATGCCTCTAATACATTAAAGTTCAAGCCAGTGTTCGTATCTAATATCTTGGTAAAAAAAAAAAAAAAACCCATAAGCATGATTTTTTTACGTCGCCATCATCTTCACCGATTTGATACTTTGCTTACTTCAGTTAGTCGTTGTCGCTCCTTCTCAGACTTGGTCGAGGCAAGTTTTTTTTCAAGGCGGTCCCGTTTTTCCTGCAAAAACATGTCAGACCAAGTACGAATCGCGGCAATAGACATGTCCCGATTGAATTCTTGGATTGGATTGTAAAAAACCTCGTTGGTTTTGGGGAAGAGGATCGTAGCTTTGCCTTCAGTGACAGTGTTGTAGAGTGAGATGTCAATATCATCCATAGTGTTGTAGTCGTGGTTATGGTAGTCGTTGTGTTGCTGTCGTTGTTGCTGTAGCAAAGAACACGAAGTAGGGGTAGTATTGAGGATCGAGGATGCGACTGGCTTTCTGTTGAATAAAATACGTTTTCCGAATGGACTGTGACAATGAAGTAATAGCTTGTACATACACACTTCCTTTTTTTCCGATCAAGCAAAGAAGACAAAAAAGACCAACAATCAGAAGAAAAAAAAACTAATGTACCATTTGAATTAAATCCCCGCAATTGAAAGCCACGACGGAAGAATCCAGGTCCACCTATCTACCCAGCACCCCCCCCCCAATATTCTCCCACTCCCCCACCCCATCTCGCCTCCTAATTTTTCTATCCTATCGTCGGCCCATTTCGAGACTAACCAACGGGTACGTACATTTATAAGATATCTCTTCACCAATTTCTTCAGATCTTCCAGTCCCTGCTCCCCATCATCGAGACCTGTAGCACCCTTTATTCATCAGTTAGTAATAAATTCATCCCCATCGAACCAAAACAGAAAATACAAGTCAAAAACAAAATGACATTAATTTATTTTTAAAGAAAAGACGCATAATAAAGAATAATCAATAAACTAAACTAGATAAAAAATCTATTCTTCGTCTTCTTCATCAGCATCACCACCAGCAGCAGCGGCAGCACGCTTTCTCTTGACACGACCAGCACGACCACCACCGTAGGGAGAGGTCAAAGCAAAGTCGATGTGCTTTTGGGATTCCAAACGGACAACGAAGGAAGGAACGTTGACGATTTGCTTACCAACACGGATGTGACGTTGACGGATCAAGACACGAGCATGATGGATAGACTTGGCAAGACCAGACTTGAACACTTGGGTTTGGAGACGACGTTCCAAGAAATCTTCAATCTTGAGACCCAAAACGTAATCGAGCTTCATACGGTCTTCGGTCAACACCTAAAGGTTCATAGGGAGATGTCAGTTTCATATGGATTTCTTCACAAGTAATTTGTATGTTTTGTGTACTTACACCAATGCGGACAAGACGACGAATCAAGGCGTTACCTTCGAAGAGACGACGAGGATCCTTTTCATCCAAAGTCAAAAGTTCACGAGCAGCACGACGGATCTTGGACAAGGTCAATCCAACACGCCAGACTTCCTTCTTGTTCTTGAGACCGTATTCACCAACAAGCTTTAATTCTTGATCGAGACGAGCGGATTCGAAGGGACGCTTGGGGACCTTGTAGGTCTTGGAGTCTATTTATAGTAATAATAAAAATACAATAAACGTGTGAGCACTACATTTGCATTCAATAGAGTTCCTCGATTTGGCTTCATTCTTATCAAGAAGAAGACCCTCCCCCTCTATATTATATCACTTACAGGTTCTGGAAGCACCGGTCATAATTCTACTATAAGTGGGAAAGAGGGAGAAAAGGGGAAGTTAAAGAAAAAATTTTAGATTTATGTTCTGAGGCTTAAGCCACAAAATATTTAAATTACCGTCCATTTTTTCCTTTTTTGAACCGAGAAAATCTGTGCCTGACATTGATTGAAAAAGTCATATCACGAATACTGGTGGGCCATCTTTTTGTCTTGATATGAAGACATAAATACCAGGATAGTAATATATATATATATATATATTAGATTACATATAAGCTTGTGTATGAAATTGAGTTTACCGCAATTTCATTCAAAACGATATAATTAAATAGGCAGTGCAAGGTTCTTACACATCATTAAAAAAAATCTATGATAGATGTATGAAGCGTTACCAAGGGGATGGGTGAGGATTTTTGAACTGTGTATTTTGATCGGATAGTATTAGGCACATCCGACATGGTACACTTTAGTGAACTAGATCTGCCAATAAATCGCTTGAGCTCTTGTGGAGAAAACGTTTATAGTGGTAGGTACACTCACAAGGTGACATTTGGTTTATTGATATAATTGGCCGAACAGTAATATGATAACCGTTTTCATCCTAAATGACATAGAAACCGCCAGCCAACTGCTAGCGCTTGATCGTGGGCAAGTGGTGATAAATCAGAGGCGAAAGTTCTAAAGCGACGACTACACTCATGCCTAGCCTACATAGATTTATTTATACTTTAATCGAACAGGAATAGCCCTACAATTTTTATAAAAAATCCTAGGGCTGCCAGCCGACCACTAAGACCCAAAGGGACGGCAGTACTAAACTAGGAAGCAGATGTTTGATAAGACACTCACAAAAAATCCACAATAGCAACTTTGCATACTATCATACGGATAAGGGAATGTTTACTAAAAAGAATTTATTTTATTGTTGAAGCAGTATGGTCTACACTAAACTAGAGATGTGATGTTCATTATAACAGAATATCTAATGAAGGTAGCATGAAAGAAACTATTGGAAGATTCGGAGAATGAGCAACACTAATATAAACGAATTGTCGTAGAAATGATACTAATATATTGCACAAGACATGATAAAAAGACCAACGAGATTGGAATATATCAAAAGAGACATATTTCGTTCGGATATTGAAATAAACTATGACACGCTAACACTAAACAAAGCTAAGGAAGACTTCAAAAAGCCAACTAATGGTGCCGCCAGATCCTAGAATCAAAATGAAAGGGTTTCCCCATGCACCTTGTAATCACTGATCTGAAAACGCTTCTAAACTAATCCTATCACTAATCTAAGTCCACCAAAACCTCAAAGAAGTTAAATGGTGAAGAAAAAAAGAAAAAGAGGGAGAGCGAAAAAAAAAAAATTGGAAGTAAATAAAAATCATGTGGGCGGGATATGAAATCTTCCTGACGAAATTGGGTTGGTGATTTTTTTGTCCACTACAAAAAAGGAAATCTGATTTATTTCTTGTCCACAACAATAGGTTGACCCTCTTCCCATCACTGAAACCACCACCATTTAACCTCGACACCATGACGGCTTCCCTTTTTTTTTTCTAGACCAGCAGTTACCGCCATTCTTCAGCGGCAACAAGGTTCTTCTCTTCTCTCGATACCATTGCAGTCACTCTGAAGCACCTCGAGCTACAGCGCTGTAATTTAATTTTTCGGTACCTTTCATTGTAGAATAGTTTATCGTCCTTACTTGGACTGCTTTACCTAATGTTATGTTTACTCTATCATACAAGACACAAATCGCCGCATTATGATATGCTCTCCCTCCCCCTCCCCTCGTCATCATCATATGACACATATCCGTATTACACTCACTACACATACTCCAAATTCGCCTTGTTCATTATGCCCTATCTCTGATATTATATCATAGCGAGGCCTTAAAATATGTAGGAGTCATGGTACTATCCTTAGATTAGCTTATGATAGTGTGGGCGTCACAGTAAAAATAGTTATATTAAAATAAAATGTGTCAAGTCATTCGCTCAAGGTAGTTTGTACTGTATTGCCGAACGGGTATATACACACTCTGCTGTATATATGCATGTGGAATTATTATTTTTTTGGATGTATGTGGATATGTGCAAAAAAAAAAAAAAAAAAAAAAAATAGGTTGGGTATGAGGCTCTTGGGCCAATCGTCATGCTCAGCGCCTAGTATACCGTGCTTCAAAAGACAGGAAGGGGGGATTATTTTACAACTGGCCATGATGGACGCATATAAAATATAAGCAGTGTAAAAACACGATGGTTGAGGCACACTAAGCCGGTTTAAAGAGAAAAAATCTTTATTAAATCACAGTCAA
Organism: Absidia repens; assembly: GCA_002105175.1. Classification (NCBI taxonomy): domain Eukaryota; kingdom Fungi; phylum Mucoromycota; class Mucoromycetes; order Mucorales; family Cunninghamellaceae; genus Absidia; species Absidia repens. Next base: position 666,117 of record MCGE01000004.1, on the reverse strand, counting down.
CCCAGATCTGATTTCTAACAAATATTGTACATACTTGTAAAAAAAAAAAAAAAAAAATTAATAGTAATTGACCCTTTCAAAGTAGTACGCAAAAAGTACTTTGACGCCATGACTACATGCGTGTAATGAAAAATGGGTTTTGCCACAAGCTGACGCAAAATAAATCTTCAAGGTAAACCCTATAGGTCAGTTGCCAAGGGGGGGGGAGAAGTAAGCTACAAGGACATAATATTTTATACGTAATAGTATAAGCAAAGAAAAAAAAAGCGGTGGGTACGACTTTTATATCTCAAGTATAAATTTGGGTGGGTCAATTATTCACGTAAAAATTACTTCCAGCAGCAAAATCGAAATGTGTTTTGGGGAGTGTCTCGAGCTTTGTCCAAATAACCATGGTTGGAGCAGTCAGTGATTGATTAAGTATTCTTTCCTCCATTAATCAAAGGACCACCAATGAGGGAGATGGGTTGGGGGAGGGAGAATTCTTCCTCATCAATAAATAAAATACCGTTCTGTTGTGTATATTTGTAGTATCATATTGCGATTTTGCCCATGAACTATTTTTAGATGTCCGCTTGCGCCTGATGGCACCTGCTTGCAATTTTTCCCTTTTCTTTCTCTCTTTTTTTTTTTTATCATTCGCCTCGCAATTTTTCTTTTACCACCTCACACAATGTCACCTAGCCTTACAAACGAACCCATTGTTGTGCCGGAAAGTGAAGATGATGTCCAGTTTCAAAAATGGTTAAAGGAATTGGACAATGCGGAAGAACTTATGGATGATCTTGAAGCGAAAACTGCGAAATTGGATGCAAAGATGGATGCGCTTCTTAACAGTCTGAACGATATGAACAGCGACAAAAACGAACCATCAACAGGGGAAAGCAATACGAAGAGCGAAACAGCTTCAGATGACAAGACCGAACCAACCGGACAGTAACTCGCGATAGATTGATCTGGAAATGATACCTTTCGTTCGGTGGAGCTCGGTCAGTATTTCCGTTTGTTTTTGTGGATTGGTGTTGTTTTATTATTATCTCATGTAGTGTAGTTTTTTCTCCCTTCCACTCTATCATATTTATTTGTCCTCATATCAATCTCTTTTATATATCAGTCGTTTATTCATAGTAAAATAAATAAATAAAAAACCATTCGTCTAGCCCTTTGTTCTTCCTCTCTTTTGTCTTCTTTGGAAAATGATACATGTGAATATAGTTAGTCTTTACATATAGGTATACCAAGAACTACCACCGAAACATCAAGGTAAATTATATACAATATCTAGGTATTTAACTCTGTCTTATTTTTTTATTCTTTGATAGTATTGCCTTCCTCTCTACCATACCAAACAGGCTCTGTAAAAGGGGTCGTGTCCATGGAGTCTGAAATTTGACTACGAAGGGTTGGTGATCAGAGTTTCAGGAATAATGACATGGCTACATTTATAGTTTTCTATGTTTTGTTTGGTATACTGGTAAACAATGACAGGTTCAAAACTCAATTTTATTGCGCCCACACATTCAAGGATAGCGTATTGCTGCCAATGCAATACGTAAAAAAAAAAAAAAAAAAAATAGAAAAGGGGGATGAAACAAGGCCGCTATGATACGACAATACTTACCGATGGAACATGACAATCGTCTTTTTTTTCTACAAATAGTTTATAGTTTAGAATGTATGGTCCATTCTTTTTTTTATTAGTTTAGATAGTTTGTTTATGTATTAATCAATAAAAATCGTTTAGTCTTCATGAAGCTGTTCTGGTTATGATATATTGGAGTGGGACAGAATAGGATTGATTTGCGGCTATGTAGATGCGAATTTGTGATGAATAAACAGGGCCAAAAATATTATAGTATGATATGATAATTGATGAATTACGTTAGGGTCTCAAATGGAGATACACCGTACATACAGTATCATAGAAGAAAAAAACAGACATGGGAGTATGCGCTCAAAATTGAAAAAGGGATGGGGTTAGCTGCTTTCGCTCAAATGTCGCGCGCAGCGCTTTGTCTAAAAAGTATGTATTATCTGTATATATGTATGGAAAAAAGTAGGCAAGGTGTGTATGGAATAAACTAGCCGCTACTGGGTATTTTTTTTATCATACCTACACGCACAGAAATATCCAGATTGACTTATATAATTGATAGAGAAGGAATATGACTATCTTTGATACTAAGTGATATACGGTAAGACTAATCAATTTATGGGATTTTTTGGGGGAAGTGGTCGTAGTGAGCGGATTTGGAAGCAAATGTTTGGTTGAACACTCACAAAACAGCTACAACAGTTACATTTATTATAATATGATGGGTCAAAGTATGATAAATAAAAAGACACATAATTTATTGAAGCATATTGATAGATACTATAACTATAGGCGACGGGTTCATTGTAACAAGGGATTTAGTGAAAAGAATCTAATGGAGGTAGCATGAGAGAGACTATGGAAGGACTAAAGAATGGTCAACGCAAATTCAAAGGGACAAGTGTAAAAAGGAGCTTATTATATTGTACAAAGCACGAGAAATGATAAAGGGACATTTTTTAAGGCCAATAATTCAACACTAATCAAAAGAGTTGATGGGTAGTAAAAGGGATCTATTACACAAGACATGAGTAAGACTAAATGGGACAATTTTCATTGAAGCAAGTAAAAAAAAAATCATGTTTTTATCCAGATGTAGATACAAACTAAGGATAACTAATAATACACTAAGGTAATGGAGGATTCAAAAACCAACTAATGTTGGTCCAAAATCCTGAATCAAAAATGAAAGGGGTTCCCCATGGATCTTGTAATCCCTGAGCTGAAACCTCGTCTAAACTAGTCCTAACACTAATCTAAGTCCAAAATAAGTCCATAGAAGTTACAGTCGTGAGGAAAAAAAAAAAAAATTGAAAAGAAAGAGAGAGCGAAAAATAAAAAACGGAGAAAATAAACCTTCACGTGGGCGGGATGTTAAATATGTTTTTTTGTCGGAAATGAGACAAAAAAAAAAAATAGCCTAGGGATCGTTGTGAATAAAAAGAGCATAAAAGCATGTAAATAATGGTTGATTTTTTTTATTAAGAATACAAATGTATCTAAATAGTAGTAATATATATATATAAAAAAGCGCACTGTCGACAGTGACGAAAAGACCAATAGTAAAAATACAATAACACATCGAATAGTAAAAAAGAAAAAAAATGGTCAGAGAATCAATCTGTTGCCAATCAACGATACTAAACTATAGCTAAGCTGGACCCTTTTCAGCTTCATATTCAGCGATATTAGCCTTGTGTTTGGCGTAGGCGTCAAGTTGTTCTTCATCACGGAAAAGATTATCGTCTTCGGTATCGTTAATGTCGTTCTTCCCGTGGATGACATAGATAAGGATGGAGGTGACAAAGGCAGCACAAGCTATACCAGTAAACAAGTAGTGCAACTTGGGATCTTCTGTGACAGGAACCAGAGCAAAAGCCAGGATACTTGCGAAGCAGTTTGCAAACAAGAACAGAGCCATCACAATAGATTTCATGGACTGAGGAGCCTTTTTGTAGGCATATTCAAGACCAGTAATAGAAGAGAAGATTTCAGACAAAGCGATAAAGACATAGGAGGGAATTTGATAACCAGCTGAGATCCAGTTTTGACCAGTTTCTCCTTCAGAAGGATAATAATAGTAAGGTGGTGTTTGGTAGATTTTGTATTGAATGCCTGCGGTATAACCCATAGCAATGGCAGCCAACAACAGACCTAGAGAGATACGTAAAATTGGTCTCATGGGGTAGCCGAGTCGACGGAGACCAGGATAAACAATACGATCCATGATAGGGATAGTGATAATCAATACAAGAGGGTCGATATTTTGCATAATATCATTGGGAACATTTCCAGTCAACATGGTACCTGTAAAAGAAGAAGAAAGAGAAAACTATCAATATCTGCTGTGGCATACTATTGTTGATATGCCAAACTTACCAGCTTGGGAAATCAAATTGTTCGTAATTTGTGAATAACATAACCAAAAGATTGGGAACCAACAAAACACAGCACATGCCTTCAGAGCTCGCTTCAGTTCATCCACAAAAATATCATCCCTAAGAAAAAGAAAAAGATGAGTGTCAAGCCAAAAAAAAAACCCCTTCAACTCCGCTCCAGGGTGATTTTCCCTTTGTGTCACTTACCAAGTAGCGGTGGCGGCGAGTTCGGGATTGCTGACTTGAAGGAGCGAGGGCTTACAAGCATCCATACCACCCTTAATCTTGAAACTGTACCAGAAGATTTTACCAGCTTCTACAAACACGGATCCACGAGGAGCATTGGAGACATATTGCTTGTGACCAAGGATGACGACAATGATACAAGGTACAAACATACAAGTTGGTAAAAGATAAGCAGCCCAGAACCCAACATTTTTTTCCAATTCCGTGGTGGCGATGGCAGACAAACCACCAACGTTGATGCTCCAGTAAAACATGTTGAAGATCTTTTGATAAGTTGCTTGAGGGGTGACAATTACACGTTTTCCATTCTTGAGGGTTTTGACATAGGCTGTTTTAGAGCGATATTGTTCAGCGACCAGTGGAGATACATTTGCCTTGATACCACCAGTCCCAAAGCCGATGATAATGATTGCCACAATATAACCCGGGAATGTCGCACCACTGACGATGGCAGCAGGACTAGCGGTAGCCGTCAAGATAACTAAACCAACCATGTAAACACCAGCAAACAAAACAATAGTTTTGTACTTGCCCAACCATTGATCCGCAATCACAGCTCTAAATACATAAATATTAAAAAAACGAGATTAGTTCACATATTCCTGTGACCGCCATCATCTTCATCATCGAATCACTTACCCGATAATTCTAAAAAAGTAAAAGAAAATCATATAAAAAAAAAAGAGTTGGTTAATCATTATCGGTCACTAAATATTAGAGTTTATATTATACTTACGGGGTGATATAACACCAAAATTGGAAGAATGTAGTAAGAGCAGTAGCAGTTTGTTGACCTTTCCCCCTATAAAAAAAAAAAAAAAAAAAAAAAAAAAAGAATGAATAAATCTAGTTGTTCATGACGCAAGGTTTTGATGTATCTTCACTTACATTGCACCAGGGCGATCAGCGGGGAAGGTAAAAGAAGGATCATTTTGAATATAATTTTGGAATGGGCCAGTCAAACCATAGTATGTGAATCGTTCACAGAACTCAATCAAAATGACAAGGTATGCAGATAATGGAATACTATCCGCGACTTCATTCAAATTTTTCCAGTCTTCCTCAGTGGGTTCAGGGTGGTCTTCGTCTTGTTGGTGTTGGTCGACTACTTTGCCTACTACCTCAGACTTGATAGGGGCTTCATACTTTTCCTCGTAAGATTCTGAAGTTGCCTCATGAATAGACGCTTCGTCACGTTTTTCTGACATGTTTCAATCAAATAGCGTGAATAGATTTACACGATAAAAAAAGAGTGAGGAACAAAAAATAGAAGGAAAGAAAGGAATTAAAAATCAACTTTTTGATTTTATATTGAAAACATTTAAATCCCGATCTTGCTTTAGAAATCATCAGGTTAAATAAACTCAAAAATCAACGATCAGGATGATGATATTAAAAAAAGGGTGGCGTAGTGGCAAGTTGCTCTCTCTAAAAAAAAAAAGCAGCTAACAATACATTGATATCTTTTCTAATTGTGGTTATCCCACGGTCTAAAAAAATTGGATGCACTTCTACAGAATATCATGATGTTTGACTGTATGGGATGGGACCAATCTGAAAGAATGATCTTATTTAGGAAATTCAAATAAATGGTATCAAAAATAAAAAAAGAGCATGTGAGTGACAATGTTATTTTGGGTAAACAAATTCGACCTTTTTTTTTTTCACACACAATAAAGTTGCTCCTGGGAATAATGTCCGCTATATCACAATAAAAAAGCATGTCAAAAAGAAACTAGAGAAAACTGAGATAAGGGAAATTTGAAGTCTATTTTCTTGAAATGAGTTTTTTTTTTTTTGTCAAACCGAAAACAGTTTGTCCTCATAATGGCAATAATGACCAAATATGTCAGTTCAATTGTACTTTTTCGGGTTAATGTCTGATGATGATGATTTTGATAATGTGGCTCGTTTGATCATTAAATAAAATAAATTACATAGTATCTTTTCCATTCTATGGCGTTTATGATAAAGAAAAAAAAAACTTGTTCAGTGGACCCGATTCTCAGAAATTGAAATCGACAGCAATCAATGTGTCGAAATACAGATTGTTGACTCAACTCATAAAAGTGGATTTTAATTGGAGGAAGCACCTACCAGCAACTGGATTTGTCCAATAATCTCGGGCGTGAACACAAAAAAAAAAAAGCTTAAAAAACAAAGGGTGGGATCATCTAAAGTGGTTGTGTGGTCTCATTAATTTTTAGTTTTGTTCTTGTCAGTACGTACATTTCCACCAGACAAAATGTTTCGTATTTTTTTTTATTTTTATTTTTTAGTCACGGTTTCTATTATGCATTCCCGTTAATATTAATTGCCTTTCAATTTTACAATCAACAGATAAGGCGGAGGGAGATAGTTAAGCAACCCACTTTTTATTTAAACAAGTAGATCATAAGAGTTCAGAACCTTATTTAGCCCTTGTGCTTCATCGATGGTGCAACAATTTTATGGGTGTGTTCCTTGATTTCCACAAACAATCAAGCGGAGTATTAAATCCACCCTCGGAGCTTTGCATAAGAAAAAAATACCTTTTTTCGGTGAAAGAGACTGCATCGAGAGGCCAAGATAGGCCGTGGGAGAAAAAAAAAAGCTGCTCGGGATGATTGCCATGCTCAATGATGATTTCAAATTTAGATTTATTTGGTAGTCTTACCAAGATCAGTTTTTTGGTTAGAGGGTCTTTACATAAGACATATTTTAGGGTACATGTCATCTTTTGCAAGGCAAATGGTGGACATGTTAGTAATTATAGAGCCTAGCGCGGTAATATTTCCACAGAACATGACGAGAGATATCATACCCATTAGATTCATCTCCACGTGTAAATATTTATCCGAGATTCTCTCATGAGCTGGCAATTATTGTTCTACCTTGGTTTTCTACTTACAATCAGTAGAACAGAGAACTGAATCAAATATGCTTGAAGGTAATAACGAACTTTTTTTTTTCCGCTGAGATTGAGTCGCCGCGGCACTGAAGCGTGGGTTAAATCTTATCTTATGGAAGAAAAACGACCCGATCAACAGTGTTAATGGTGCTCCTATAAATGAGAAACATTTTATACTAAGCGGTCATGGACCCTGCATGTGTGGTTGGTGAGCCAGAGGCAAAAAAATCAGGAAATTTACCAACGCTTTTAGGTAAGAAATAAAACGGCCGTTCAATAGCGGACTGTTTAATCACCTAAATAGGTTTTAATATAATTTAATAATAATTGAGTGCTCATGCAAGATGTAATGTAGGCTAGAGATGAAAAGAAACGAAAAAGCTAGGCTACTGTATATCCATACAATAACAGTAGGTTTGATTAACAGCATGAGTACTATATTTAAACTCCGTAACACAAGATTCAAGAGGTTTGTTTTGTTTTTTCCGCCAGACTTTTTTTTCTATTGTCCTTTTATTTTTTATTCGACTTTCCACTATGATCCTCTAATGATACCTTCTTTCCCAAACCCATTACCACGTCTGAATATTATTCTCTGGGGTCGTTTACCAATTTGGCAACATGCGACTCTGGGGAATACATTATGACTGACCTCGTTTACACTTGTCCAATGGTGTAGAAGGGGTTCTTCTAGGTAGTTTTTCTCATCCGTTTTCCCTAGATTTGGTTATTGATTGAAATGAAAACCGGTGCACTGGTCATTATCTACATTGTAGACTGGTGGAAAGTTGACGGCCTATTTGCAAAAGGAAGTCGAGGTGATTGTCAATTGGAGACGTTGTTGATGATTTGGAACTGTCATCCCCTGGCAGCAGTCGCGACCCGGCTACTCTGATTCTTCTTCAGCGCTGCTAGACTCTCATGTGATCTTTATTTCTTTTTTGCTTTACTTTTTTTTTTTTCCTCCCCCACTGTCAGGAGAGGTCTTCGTCCTGGGGAGGACGGATCCTTGTGGAATTATGGGCATTTCTGTCTGTGACTCTTTATAGGTGAACCAACTGTCCTGACAATATAGAATATAGTATTTAGCTTTTAGCTTTTAGTATATAGTATATGGTAGTTTAGCATATAGCATTCAGAATTTAGAATAGGTATATTTTGTTCTGATTTGGCCCCATTAAATTCAGTTTTTTTTTACTACAACTATTATTGTCTTGTGCATGTGTACATGAGTGTTGTGGCGATTATATGAATATGTTGGTATCTGGGCGAATATATTGAAGTCGGTGATGAACGAGATGGATGAATATATTAAATAAATGGTTATGTGAAATATTCGTGCGATTGGGACGATAGCTAGAGACAGAATGTCCCATCTTTAGATGATAGAAATTTTCTGTGGTGGAGTGTTTGTTTGACATCAGGGTATTGGAGGTTTCTGAAATCATACACAAATCAAATTGAAAACGAGATACTGGAAGAATCATATTCAACTGTGCAATATATACCATATTTTATTAACAATACAATTTAAAGTAAAGGCATGTGTTAAGCTACTATAAACTAAACTAAATTCTAAACCATACTACAATACAATAAACTACTACTGCAGCTATACAACTAAATACAATGCTACTACAAAAGAAACAACTATACACTAAGCTACTACAAGATATACCAACTTTTCGATAGATCGTAAAGATGCTTGTTGATCGGGAAGGATTTTTTAAACAACTTCAGGGCTTTCGTCATATCCTGCAGGTTTGAGCGCCGGGTCTTGATAACCTTGTAAAAAGCATGTGTCATCAAACTATGGAAATAAATAATGAGTTTTCCTACATTCTCTTTTGGTTCCTTGTCCCCCGCCCAATTCCTTCCTACCCAACTGCTCTTTTCTTGTCAATGTACTTCGGGATCAATTGTAATGCTACCTTGATAGTCTCGTAGAAAAAGTCTACAAAATTGAATAACAAAGATTAGTGATGGATGAACGCTGTTCCTATATCGACCTTGAATTTTTCTTACCTAACATCAATTCGAAGCTAACCGACTGCCGGATCATTTTTGATAGTTCCGATGTATATATAATCAATTTGGCAGCACACAGTACAGCCGCTTCATATATAACTCTGTAAACACCTTCAGCGCTATTGGTTGTCTTTTTGAGCCAGTATAACTGTTGCTTGATATTCCTAAATCAAATAGTGTTAAACAACGGCGGGTTTAAGAAGTGTTGTTTTTTTGTTTTTTTATTGATGACAATTGCACGTTCTTTTCAATATTACCTTCTACATCCGTTCAGCAATGCTTGACTGTAATGACTTGTAGTCACAGAAAGCGAGTTCTTGATACCTGGTAAACAATAAATGAAATCCAAGCCCTTTTTTTGCACGTTTCTCTTTTTTTTTCAATCAAGTACTAACCAGTCCAGGAATAAGCAGTATAGCAGTTGAAAATATCCAGATTTGAAGTCGCAATGTTCAGTCCACACCATGATAGTTCTAAATCAGTAGATGGAGAGTATACGTGAGTTACCATGTCCCCAGTCATCTTAGATTTCTTTCATACATACCTTGGTTATTATCATTGCCTTTTAAATTGTTCTGACATTTTTCATCACTGATATTCAAGCCAAATTTTTTGAAACCTATGAAAGATAATAATATTAGAATCCATCGCAGTAGTCTGGTATAACTTACCTTGGGCTAGCATAATTTCGAATTGCTTTACATCATCTTCTTCGTTGCTGATATAGAGGAAGTCGTCCACATACCGTAAGAGGATCTAAGTCATGAATGAAATTAGTGAATGGAAGGAGTCTATATATTGTTTATACAACCTTACCCCATTTGTGACATCCCTCAACCCATATAACTCCATTGATTCCAAATGACAAAGGAAGATTCTAATTGGAGATATAAAAAATAAGTGTTCGGAAAAACCCCTACATATAATATTTTCTTACTCGCATAAGCTGGAAGAAATACTTGATCCTTGTGGAATTCCTTTTTTTTGCTGATATAACTTGGTGTCAACCTATGTAAAAATCATACTTATTAGTTAATTAGTATATGTAATGTAGATATATGTGGATCCCCCCTTACGATGATGGTGTTCCGTTTCACGTGTTCTCCTATTAGTTCTAGAAGCGATTTGGTTGAGACATATGTATGTGATTTCTATAGAATAAAGAAAAATATAAGAATGTGTTTCAAGTTGTCAAATGGCGTATGTTGCTCACTTACGTTGTCCATGGTAATGGTGGAGTTTTGTGCTGATATTTCAGGATGGTCGTTATCTATTTTGTATACAATTTATAATTGAAATTTTGGAGCAAATAATTATTTCATAAATACCTTTCTACTTACCAAGTCCACAGGCGACATCTTTGTAGTACGATAATAATCTATTACCAACTTGCTTCGTTGTTTTGTAAGTTTTAATCAGGTACTGGTCCTACGACAAAAACCAATAAAAAAAAGAGTTGGTGAGTTATACTTAATATAATACATGTCTACTTTACGGATATCACTTACATCAATAAAAATATACTGGAGGGCGCTCAAGAGCTTATTTTGGTCGATTGTATTAAAGCACCGTGCAATGTCCATTTTTGAGTAATAAAACCTACATAAGTATTAGATGTTAGTACTAAAGTCTTTCATTTTTGACCATTGTTTTGAGGTTGTGACTCTTCTTACCCAGTATCCAACGAGCCAGTTTGTTTAATGGATGCTTTATATTTTGCAATGCGATCAACGATAGAAGCGATGGTAAACAATCCGCTACCGGTCGACCCACTTCGCCTATCCTATGGATAATTGAAGCAATACATGAGTGTGCATTCCAGAAACTGTTACCTATACTAGTTCCAAAAACTTACCAAATCATGTCGTAAAACGACTTGAGCAGTTTTCAATGCTGCATTATTGTTCATTTGCCATTTTGACTTTCCGAATTTTGTGCAACCCTGTTGTTAAAAAAAAAAACGCGTAAATATCATGCATTTCTGTCCCGTCAGCATTCTTTTATGTTCCTATTACCACTTTATAAGCTTTTTTCATATTCGTTATGAGACGAAAGCCTTTCTTTTTGGGAACCAGTCGCAAAGATGATGATCCCAATTGAAGTGTACGGGCAGTGCCCTAAGTAAAACGTAAACTTGATAAGCCCTCAATTCAATACGCAGATATTTTTTTTTTAAAAAGAAACCTTACCATATCAATATGCTTGAAGTCACTCTGTAATGATTCTTTGAGCCACTGTTTAGATAGGGTATCCCAATCATCATGTCGGAAATAGAGGAGCCGGTTTCCATGGTCAGCGTGGTCGGTAATATAGAAGCATGTCTAGAGTCAACGTATCAATATGATGCCTTTTCCCTTTCCTCTTTTCATCCGTCATCATTACCCGAAGTAGACCAACAATGTAGACATTGAAGATCCAATAAATAACGTTCGCCAGTAAGCTTGCACGCTTTGCTGAATCGGTCCTTGATATGCCACCTGTTGCCACCGATGATTTTGGCCTTGGTGCTAGCCAAACGCAGTCCTTGATACGAATGTTTTGCATCAGATCCGCAACCCGCAATGTTTCTGTTTTTCGCAATGCAATGAATAGTTCGACATCTACGATATACAATTTAAATAATATCAGATAACAATATCACAATTTTTTTTTTTTTTACTTACTCCTAAAAAACACCTTCCAGTTGTGTTCGCATCCAAAGAATTCCGAGGGCAACACTTTTTCCAATATGTGCCTGACAAACAAATAGACGCTATGGTATGGAATGGATAGTTCAATCAAAGGGATATCATTTACAGATGCGTCAAAAACCTTCATAAAGTCATAAAAAGGGGCAGCATGAGATGCATAATCGTCTAACTGTCTCTTTCCTTTCCGTTTCTACGTACCTTCCGAGGGCAACTGTGTTTCAAGGAATGTGCCAGGGATCCAGTGGGGTGGTTTTTTTGCATATGAGTGGGGATAAAGGCCATATGTTGGACTCGCTTCGGCAAGTTCTTGTAGTGCTACAAATAAGAATTGGAAGGCATGGTTATTTATGCGCATCGCCGCCATATTTTGTTCTGTAAGTTACCGGACGCCAGTTTCGGAATTCTTCAGGAAACATATTTTTCAAAACATAGATGGTCACTAGTTCGTCTTGGGTGACATCCCTAATAGAATCAGAACCAAAAATTTCTACAATAGCTTTGTTAGCCAAGATCATATCAGTTATACGTTTTATTATAAGCGTTACCTTTTGTTTTGAAGAAGAAAGTTGGTTCACCCGCGCAATTCTTGGATGGCTTGGAGAACAAAACGCGCTGTCGTTTCACTGTGGTGCCATATATTGAGTAGGAAGATATTTTTGTTTTCGTGACCACGCTGGGATTGTTGACAACCGTTTCCTTTGGGAAAGCCATTGGAGTAGCGCCATCAGCCTGATTCGAAGTTGTTCGGTTTTTTTTGGAAGAGTTATTTCCACTAAAATCTAGGGCAGATTTTCGCTTGATATTGATAGAAATGGTTGAAGAAGAGACATTCCAATCATCAGGCATTTGGCTCGTGTTAAGATAAAAAGAATGAAGTGCCATATATAAAAAAAGAGGCAAAAATAAATCGCGTAATTTCAATCACCGACACATAGGCACCTGCCATGTACCTGACTGTCGCAATAAACTGTTTCTATTTCAAGTGCTCCTGAAAATTGATTGATTGTTGGTTGTGAAATACCGCAATTCAAATATCAAAGATGGTTTTTTTTTAAATCTCCTAGATATCATCCATTTTGGATGTGTGTGGAGGGGTATGGGTGAGGTTGGAATCAAGTTGGGCGCGTCCACCTTCATACAGATGGAAGGTAGCCCTCTGATATATTAATATTAAATATAGAGTAGACCCAAGAGAGCATTTCAGTCTGATTTTAGAGAACTTAGATTTGGCATATGGAGTGGCAAAAGGCTAAATACAAACATTATTTGCTCAGATATCTAGCCCTCTCAACAACAGCCGTTTTTAGTATAATGCCGAGCAAGTCATGCTCCTTGCCAAAAATATAAAAACATGGGATAAATATTCCCACTTTCCCCAATATCGTCGTCGAGGGACCTCTCTAAATTCTAGTAAAACACAATGAAATCAATAAAATCACCTAAAAAAAATATCCTTCAGGCGTAATCCAAGCAGGCAACACTCATCAAAAACACACTACAGGAGATATATTGGAGGTATCATGAAGGAGACTATTAGGGAATCTTTAAGAACGATCAAAAATAGTCAAAGTGGACAATTACACAATGGGCACTAATATAATGTACAGTATTGTACTGTACAGTACAAAGCATGGGAAAGGCTGAAGAGATATATTTTATTAAAGCGTTCGAGTGGTCAACACTAATCAAAATGGATACTGGTAAAAGGGATCTCTAGTAATAAACATAATGAAGACAACGTAACGCTCTTTTTATTGAAGCAAGTAAAAAGAGACATATTTTATTTATGTATACAGGCATACTATAGGCAATTAACGCTAAGCTAAGCTAATGCAGGCTCCAAAAAGCCAACTAATGGTGCCTTGAAATCATAGATCCAGAATGAAAGGGTTTCCCCATCCATCGTGTAATCCCTGGTCTCAAACCCCCCTAAAATAGTCGTAAAACTATTGTAAGTCCAACAAAAACCCCATAGACGTTGAATGGTGAAAAAAAAAGAAGGGAGAAAAAAAAAAGGAAAAGGAAAAAGAAAAGAGCGAAAATAAAAAAAAAAAAGCGAGCGGGATTAGAAACATTTCTGTAGTCTGTGGTTGAACTGCAGTTCTGTCCATTGCCCTGATTTTATTCAATAACCTTTTTTTCGATAAAAAAGTCTCAGCAGAAGGTTCTAGAGATCTCCCTGTATTGCTAGATATAGAACGAATGCATATATCAGAATAATGCTATTGCCCACAATAATGATGCAATTTCACTTTCTCGTTGATATCGTTATCATGGGGTTCCTACTGCAAATGGCGTATGAAACCTATCTTGCAAATCCATAATTTCGCACAATCTCTTTATACCAAAAGAGTGCAGTCAAATACATCTGTTTTTTCACTTGTCGGAATATCTGCAGGATATGCATATACTTCATAAATTCAAAAACAACGACCATGTAAATGTATTGCCATGATGTGCTCTAACTTTTCACATTATAATTTCAATTTTTGCCTTTTCCCCGTCCCCCCCCCGCCACGCCCGTCCCTTCTGACTTTTCCCTTTCTCCCGATAACCGACTAAACTAAAATATCCCAAGTACAACCAGTGTATCATATCCTATTTTCCATATATATCTATTTGTGCCCAAATTGTCAAAATATAGCAATAAAAGCATATCCCGTCAGACGCTACAACATTGACTGTTTTTTTTTTATCAATTTTATTATATAATATGATACAAATATACATAAAAAAAGGGTAATGCTAATGGTTGCATCATCATCATTAAACACTTTGCTGAACTAATGAAGTGATAACAAATAATATGAATGGAAGGGGATGGTGAATAGTAATATTAAAAGACAGATAATACTAGAGAAGGAGAAGGAGTAAAAAGACTATAAAATATACTAAGTATCCATGGGTTTATGTCATCTCACAATAATTAAAAGAATGATCCGCTTTGTTGATTAAAAGTTGATTGCCGCTGCTGTTGTGATTGTTGTGGATAGCTTGTATTTTGGTTCAATCCAGTCATTTGCGGTTGTTGGATGCCGGTTGATTGAGGTTGTTGAAATCCAGTCATTTGTTGTTGAAATGGTTGATTTTGCTGAAGCATGTTTTGTTCCGCCATCATAGTCATTAGACTTTTGTTGTTGGGTGCTGAAGAAGGTGAAGAGTTTCCCGTTCCAAACGGATTACGACTAGGTTGCTGCCCAAAGCTTTGAGAGAAGGATGGTGAGCCTGTAGCATTATTGTTCATGGTGTTGTTGTCATTGTTGTCGCCCCTTGCTTGATTTGATTCAGGTTTGAGAGTGCTTGCATAACCAGTCCCACTATAAAATAATATAAATCCTTCAATGTAAGCAGGTCTATTGATACCTTTTTCCCCATCCCATAATACTAAACCCATCACTTACAAAGGGACTCGAAGGTTGCCCGTATTGCCAAAAGTATCCATTCCGTCCCTATCGTTAGTATAAAGAAGTTAGTGATACGCATATAAAACGATCCCACATATGTTACTGATACATACTCTCTATTTTCAAGTAAAGAATTCAATTTAGCATAGCGAGGATCATCATATCCCGATCCTGTAGGATTGCTTGATGCCAATTGCGGACCTGTGATTGTTTGCTGAGCAGACGTTGAAGACGGATATTGACTGAATGCAGATGTTTCCATAGAAAATCCAGTTTGTTGAGGTTGTAAAATAGATGTATTCTGCTGCGCAGGTTGGTTTGGAGTTTTCTGTGAAAATGGGTTAGTGCCAGTAGTAGTGGTTGCTTGAAAACTGGGCATGCCTGCATTTTGCTGTTGTAATTGCGTAGTTGTTTGAAAAGGAGACATCCCAGAGTACTGCGATTGTTGTTGCTGCGGCATACCGGTCATTTGAGCTTGGATGGATTGTGGAAAACTTTGTTGCTGCTGATATGGATTTGTAAATCCTGTTTGCTGATTGTGCATCGGCTGTTGGCTAGTGAGTGGATCAGAGAAGGAGAACCCTGTCATTCCTGTATTTTGTGGCCATTGTTGTTGCTGCTGTTGTTGACTATATGGGTTTGCTGATTGGGAAAAAAACTGATTCTGAGGAATTCCTTGGAACCTAAAATAGCAATTAGTTTCGTTCATTTCTTTCCCATTTCGAACCTATTTTTCAACGTTACATTTGTGTATCACTCCCACTGGCACCGAATAGATTTTGTTCATTTTCTCGTTCCCATTTCGCCCTGTCGGATTGTTCCTTGTCCCTTGCTTCTTGTTCGCTGAGCTGGAGAGCCTTGGCAAGATCTTCGTCACTATTAAATAAAAGTATAAGAAGAGAGTGCATGAGAACATAATATTCAATCTATGTTCTCCCGCGCACTACAATTTTTCCTTTTTACCCTTGAGCTTGTTTCCTTGCTTCCTCTTGTGCAAGTTGTTTACTTTCTTCAATCGCTTTCCGTAGATCACCATCCTCATCGAGATAGCGGGGTCGCTCATACATATTTTCGCCATTCGCATGCCGTCCATCCAATATTGTTTCATTCATGTAATCACCAACGGCAGTCATACGATCCTTCATTTGTGTGCGTTTGTGGCGTTCTTCATTGAGTCGTGCGTCATCCAATAATAGGCTTGTAATATCCTTTGCTTTTTGCCGCACTATAATAGAAGCCCTCTAGTTAAAACACAGTTTCATTCTTCCTGTTATTAATATCCTATGTTACCATTTGCCCCTACGTCCTTTCCACCATCATCAATGTGCTGGAATTCCTTCAAAGTCTTGACCACGTAAAGATTTTCCTTGGCGTATAGAACCACATTTTCTGACCCAACATGTATGCAGTAATCCAGTAGAAGGAGGGCCTATGATCGAAAAGAGAGATGCATAAAATATTAGCAGTTCAATAACACTAACCAATTTCCTTGAGTGTCAAATTACCTTGAAGACATGCCTCCAGTTTTTTCCCTTATCGTTAAGCCGCCTATCTATCATATCCATGACTTCAATAAAATCTTGTCTACAATAATATAAGAAAATCGGTCAGTAAAGGATCCCTCCTCCCAAATCTCCCCAACTTATGAGTCTTGGCATATACACACTAATTTTTCCCCCCTTGTCGATAAGCATAAAATCCAAAACATAAAACCAATAAACCAAAAGTAACAGTTGAAAAAGATACAATACACACATATTTTTTTGTTCCGCATGGAAAGGTAACACAGTCGTAGTTAATCAAAACTTACTGGTTGTATGTCGCTTGAGCAATTTCATTCATCAATGTTCCACTGGGTCCCCAAGCATCGTTAGAAGTAGCTTCACGGACCTTGATTTGGATATCTGAGAAGCCTTTGGCATAGTTTTTGCTATTATTTAATACATAAAAAAAAAAAGCAAGTAGAGTGAGCACAGATAAAATGGTAATTTCGTAACAATGTTCCCAATCCATCACCCGATAACACTTTCTTTTTTAAATAAATAGATAAAAAATGAAGCTTACATGCTACGAACAACACCCTTTCCACTCATGTTGATAGTGATATATTTTGGTAGTAGTAAAAAGAATGTGATACACAAAGTAGTGTGGAAAGAAAGAAGTAAGAAGAAAAAAAAAGCGGGGGGGGCACTGAAACCAATCTTTCCCTTTTTTGGACACCGATCGCCGTTGGTCAAACAATGATCGCCAGCAAGTAAATGTGAATATGAGCTTTTATTGAGGACATTATTGGAATATAAACGAGTAAGACTATAAAAATATACTACATAAAAACTATAAAAATTATCTATGAATATCTAATGAGGAGCGGAAGGGATTGAGTATGACTATTCTACGTTGCTGGTCACATAGATATTTTCAAACATCAATATCAAAGTTGGTGATTTGTGATAAATAAGCCGAAGATGACAGTTCCAAAAGGTAAATATCTTCAAAAACATTCTTTCCGTCATATCCACCCAGAATATAGATTCTTGAATCATGCAAAACAGCAGTATGGTAACCACGAGGTGACGGAGCTCCGCCGTATATTTTCCTTGACTCCCAGCTCATCGTTACTATTATGCGTTCCATATTTAATAAAAAGGAGATTAACGATTCATTCGGTTATATCAGTGTTTTTCTTTTTCAACTTACCAAGATTTAACAATAAAACATCGTTCGAGTATCTGTTTCCATCGTGCCCGCCAATAACAAATATATATGATCCCACTTGGGTAGCAGTATGGGCCAAACGAGGTATAGCACGGTCCACATCCACTTGACTCCATTTGTTGGCCACTATAAATAATAATCAATGTCAATCATCACATATATTGAAAGCGACTGCGCAACGAGGCCCCTTGTAGTTTTGGCTTACCCAGATCCAATACAAATACATCGCTAAAACATTCGTGACCATCGCTACCACCATAAACAATCAATTTGTCCTTCACCAGGTTGCTTGTATGGTACCCTCTTGCAATAGGTGCAGTTCCGGAAGGTTCCAATTGTGACCAAACAGGACGACTCGGGTCAGCCAAATCCAAACAATGAACATCTGCCAGAGCACGAGCACCATCTCCACCGCCCACAACAATGATGTTGCTGTTCCATGAACACGTTGTATGTGCCCGACGAGGTGATGGCGGCATACCTTCCGTATTCGGCTTTGTCCACGTAAATGTTTCTGTAAAAATAAATATAAGTATTTCGCTTTTTTTTTTTCTTTTTTTTATGGGGGAGGTGTTACATACCTGTGTTCAGGACATATAAGTTGTTGAAATAATTTGGACCGTCACCGCCTCCAAAAACGTAGAGAAAGAGGACACGTCTTCCATTACCGACATCATGTTCTACTGTAGTGCAAGAGTGAGCCCGACAAGGTGGTGGAATATCGCCAGTGGTTCTAGGTTTCGACCAAGTCAGAGTATCTACAGTGAAGTATGAATGTATTTGGGAGATTAGGTTCAAAATACATTTCTTCGTAAGATACCATTATTTTCACTCTTACCCATATCCAAAATATACAAAGAATTGAAACATGCTTTGATATCGCATCCACCAAATACATATAAATGTTCGCCTATCAGATTCGATGTATGAGCACGCAACGGGCGGGAAGGACCACGACCAAAAGATATAGCACGAGACCAGTACATACCAGCAGCCGGAGCAGGAGGTACATTCGGGCTGGTGCTGAGTTCGATAGCAGCTGCCATATGGTCCGATAAATGTAAGTGTCGCCGGCTGGGGCGAGCAGCATGTTGTTGCAAGGCAGTGGAAGACGAAGTATGGCGAAGATTAGTGTGGCTTGGTCGACGTTTAGATGATGCTTGAGATGCTGATGCTGATCTATTTCGATCGAAACCGGACTTGTGTTTCGCCGGAGGCGATGCTTGTTGACTGACTGAAGCTACAATAGATAATAAAGTTAGAATGGTGTTTTTACACCAAGCTTTGACATTTATAACATGATGATTTTCATAAAATAAAATAAAACTTCCTTACAAGTTGTTTGGACAGGTTGAGAGCCTTCAGAGGTCGATACAAAACTAGCAATGGGATTGTTATTATTGTTGATGTTGTTGTTGTTGTTGTTATTATTACTGGACGTATAGACATAAGTGTGCTTGGAAGTACTTTGTGGCGCTACATAAGGTGAGGTTTCTGGTGGTCCCAATTTCAAGTCGTCCCCATTAGAGATATCAGTAAATCCTTCATCACGAGCCATGTCAGGCGGTAAAGTAGGTGATTCCGGTGCACAATCAATAGAAGAACTAATGAAAACCCCCAACCCCCGCAAGAGGAAAAAAAAAAAAAAAAAAAAAAAAAAAAAAGTGAGTAACAAAATGAAGTCGAGAAAAAAAACCACCGATTACCCTTCATCAAAAGTTGCTGTGTTTGGGTTTGATCTATTGCTGTTGAAAGGTTTAGAAGCAGGTGATTTTTGTGTGTCACGTAACGACGGAATTGAGTGTGATCGTTCAGTCATGTCATAAATAATAGGCAGGGTATAAAAGAAAAACAAAGGATAGAGGGAAGGAAGACAAAAAAAAATGATTTTCACCCTATTTTTATTGCACTTCGCGGAGTTTAATTTTATTAAAAAGAATTAAAAAAAAAAAGCTACACCTTTTTTCTTCATTCTTTTTTTTTCAAATTTGCTAATTTATTCATCGCCATGGACAAACAGAGTGATTCCCCTCAAATGATCTTGCGGATCAAACGCAAAAGAAACGAAGAACCTCTGGATGCCTTGTGTAAGTTTAAATACACTAATGTTAAAGTTGATTATGTTCTTTTTTGTACTGTCGTATTAATCTCGCTCTTTGCCATTTAGTGGTTCAACATCAAGATATGCAAGATCTTGGGAAGGATAAACGGTCAAAGAAAGATAGCATGAAATCCAGCAACTCTACTCTTAAAGGTAAGAAAAGCTCGATCATCTTTCTGTTTTTGAATTTACCAAGTTGGTTTTCGTTTGCTTAAATAGTATCTGCAATGGCTTTACCTAGAATCTTCAGATTGGCAGAAACAGTGGAGGAAGACAGTTTCAAGAATATTAACGAAGCCAAAAAACTAAAGGTAAGTCCAAATTACTTGATATATAGTATCATGCTCGTTTATTTATTTTTTTATTCAACTGTGTGATTACTTTCCTCTAAACATTAGGATCGTATAAATCGACGAATTCGACCAGGAACTCGATCTGATACAGCTGGAAATCTTGACGCCAAACGTGATAAAAAAACCCAGCATTCGCAGGTATACCATTCATCGGCAAATACCTTATAATATTCACTCACTGTTATCCGTATTGTTTATTTCTAGACTTCCGCCAAACAAGCTAGATATCGTCTCATCACTCAAAACAGAACCAAGGTAGATAAAACCATGCCGCCAACGTAAGAACATCTCATGAAAATACATATCCTTTTGCTAATGTACATTATACTTTTTTTTTTATCTTTTTTTTAAAAATCTATAGTGTACAAAGCTCTTCAGAAAAAGCGGCTGAGGATTTATTCCAATTATATGAAGCTGTCAAGGATGAAAAACACCGGGATGAACCAAAGTAAGTTCTAAACTCGATACAATCATAAACAAGGGTACATACTGATTTGGTTTGACATTCTGTATCCATAACCATAGGCTATTCATGGATGACGACGAAGAAAATCCTGATGATATTATGTGCAACTTCATTCCAATGGTCAAAGAATACCTTACTTGTAAGTGAAATGTAATGGTGGAGGGGAAGCATACCATCTCGGACACTGATGTTTGTGATTTAGTAAACGACAGAGTTGAAGAACCAGAAAAGGATGACTATGTATATGATGTGTACTATTGTGACAAGTCAACAGATGATGCTGATGTTACTGGTCCTAATGTTGGCTCTCTGTAAGTAATGGAAGAAAGAGAAATAAAATAGAAATGAGAATACGCAACTGATAGCACACGTTTTAATTTTTCCTTTTAGGATGTGGTTTGATCAAGAAACTGAATATTTGAACGAAGATTCAGACAGTGAAATTGGTGACAACGAAGATGAAGATTCCAACGGTAAGTTTCTTGTTGATGTTGGTATGAATTGATATATCAAATACAAACTCATATCACTTTTTATTTTTATACATACATAGCTGAAGACTTTTATCAAAATGACTACCCCGACGAGGAAGACAGTGATGAAGATTATGAAGACCGTAAGTAATACATTTTTATAGCTATGCACGATGAAAATAGACAGCCATACTTACTTTTTTATTTGTGACAAATAGAATATGGCTACGAGGAGTCAAGTGATGTCGACTACTGATTCTCTGACCCGATATTTTATAGGCTTCATTGACAGGCACACACAGACACAAATACTCATACACATACACATGTCCAATCACATTTATAGATATTCCCCTTCCAATTTTGCATAAATAAAATCCAAAAAATTACATCACTTTTTATATCATATTTTTTATATCTCTCACTATCCTTATTCGTTATATCGACATAATTACTATTACTTTTTATTTATTCCTATCACACAACGATTTTACATATGCAATAAAAAGTCATTGATATATTATATTGTATTCCAAAATTTGAACCTATACTGTTGTTCTAATTTTTTCAAGTGTTGATTTGTGGGGTTATCGGAAAAGGGATTTGACATTCGCATTGTCGGATCGACAACTGCTGAAGGCTTGTATCATACTTCGGGTGGGACTTTTTTTTTTAAAAAAAAAGAGAAAGGGGTGCGCGTACTGTCTTCGAAGTTGAAATCTGCTACCGTCATATTATATTGGAATGGGGTGATCAGTTTGTTTTTGAAGTGCTTACTACTTTATAAAATGGTATACAATATGGGTTTTTGGAATTCATAGGATAAAGGAAGGAAATTATTTTTAGGGATCTATGCCTGTAGCTCGCACTGTTATTGGTTAATGTCATGTTTGATAACTCAACATAGTTTTAAGTCTTTATTCTTTCATTCTTGGATGTTACTGTTGCTGTTGTTGTTGTAACTTTCTTTCTTATATTGGTGGCATGACATTCATTACAAAGATAAAATAAAAAGGGACTTTCATAGATCACCATGGCATTATTATTTGTGTTTTATGACAAAAAAAATAGCATTTCGGTATTTGAATACTTTAGAGCATAAAAGGGAGAACTCAGGAACAAATAAAGAGATGACCGTTGTACATGATCCCGATAAAGGATATCCTGCAAGGCAATAAAATAAAAATACCATAAGGCCATTTGTTTACAGATGCAATTGACTTTCACGGGAGCATTTTTCTTTACGGAGTTGCTGAAAATAAAGGGGGGAAAGGGAGTGGTGGGCAACTGGATAGCAAAGAATAAAAAAGATCGCTAAGGGGTAGGTGCTTGCTTCGATGCTCATTTGGTAAGGAGTATCTAAAAAGTATTCCTCATTTTCGTCTTCTTAATCTTTTTCTTCTTTCTTCATTTCATTGCCATTCATTCTCTGTATATACCTAATCACGTTCATCATTATTAGAATAATCTCATATATATTTATTTAGCAATACGTAATCAATTTACCCTCTAACGCTTGGAAAAAGTAATATCAATGCTATTTTGATTCGGAGATTTAATATAAAATCGATGTCAACTAACTCATTTAATAATGGCTATGCTACTCTATAGATGACCACTTGCCAGGACCTTACTGAAATTGTAGATACGTCGTCTGAAAACATAGCAGAAGTTCTAAGACAGCGATATTTAGAGGATCATTTATATACTAATATAGGAGATACGGTCTTAGTCTCCTTCAATCCAGTATTGGATCAAGATTGCAGTCGAGAATATACGATTGCTTACAAAGATACCCAAACTAAACAAAATGGTCCACATTTATATCAATTGGTGAACCATGCCTATCATCATATGCGAAGAACTAGTTTAAATCAATCCATTTTATTCTGGTAAGCTATTGTTATTTGGTAGTCGGTGATTTAAAAATCATGTTTTTTTGGGGGGAGTCTCCCTTTTTCTAATTTTTATTCCCTCCGTATTTTTTTTTTTTTTTTCGTCCCTCAGTGGAGAACCTGCCAGCGGGAAATCACAACAATTTCAACGTGCTGTAGCTCATTGTCTTGCATTAGGATCCAACAAAAAGCAAACCAAATTTGAACAACACCTTCAACACTCACAAACACTCATTCACCTTTGGACTGGTGCGAAATCAACGGTGCACGATCATGCCTCTAGGTGCTTCCAATACATCGAACTCTACTATTCTGAGCGGGGTCGCGTCATTGGTGCACAACATTTGCCTTTCTTTTTGGACAAAACAAGAGTAACCCAAGCTCCACAAGATGAACGCAACTTCCATATCTTTTATACGTTACTGGCTGCTCCTTTGGAAGAAAAGCAACGGTTGGGGCTAACTGGTGATGGATCTACTTTGACTTACTTGGCTCATACATCAACTTTACGGGCTGCTTCTGTGGACGACGCTCAACTTTATCAAGATGCTCAGCAATCATTGAAAGCGCTTGGATTTCCTCGTCCAATGGTAGTTCAAATATTCCAAGTGTTGGCCGCTATTCTTCATTTGGGAAATATCGTGTTCTGCCAGGACCCTGTCAATGCTCAAGATGCCGCTGTAGTGAAAAACATGGATGTCCTCACCTTTGTGGCTGACTTGTTAGGGGTGGACTCGAAAGCTTTGTTGAACACATTGACGTACAAAAGCAAGTTGATCAAACGTGATATCACTACTTTGTTTTTGGACCCTGTCATGGCATCAAAGCAGCGTCACGATTTGGCTCAGTCATTATACACAGTGCTATTTACGTGGATTGTCGAACATATCAACACCAAACTATCGAAGCAACAAAAGACAACACACAGCTGGATTGCTCTGTTGGATGGCTGGGGGCCAAATATTCGACTCAATCAATCGGCAACATTGGATGATCTTTCACTGAATTTTGTGAATGAAGCACTACACCAATCGATGATCACCAATGCATTTGAACGAGATTTACACGACCACCAGGATCAAGGACTTACGATTCCTTCTATTACTCGAATCAACAACAACGCGACCATGGATGCTTTTCACCACCCTTCAAAAGGCATCTTCTCAATTCTCAACACGCAGGCTGGACGTGTGCAACAACGATCAAAGGATGATGTGGTGATGGATCATTTTATTAGCGCCAACAAAAGCAACGATGCCGGTGTCCAATTCAAAAAAGCCAATCACACCAATACCTTCTCTATTCAGCATTATTGGGGCTCGGTACATTATGATCCAAACGGCTTTACTGAACGAAACGAAGATTACTTATGCAGCGATTTTGTCACCCTCTTCCGGGGCAATGCGTACAATACTCCGACCACCAATGGACTTTTGGCTGCGCTTTTCTCTGAATCTAATCTTGGTGATGATGCTACCAGCAACAACCGTGTCTATGTAGCTCAGCATGGGGTCATACCACAACATCGAACACCAATGACTTCCACACAACCAACCTGGGACCATGTGCCTACTATGGGTGACCAGCTATTAGCAGGTGTCCAAGAACTTCAAGATGTGCTTCAGTCTACTGTACCATGGTTTGTTCTTTCCTTGCGACCAAATGACATGATGTTGGCTTACTCTTGTGATGCTCGTAAGGTTACCTCTCAAGTCACGGCCTTCAAATTGCCCTTTTTGATTCCAAGCCTTCAAGTCCACTACAACACTGTTTTTTCCTTACAAGATTTTTGGGACCGATATTGTGTATCTTTACCACTCACTACTGGATCTGATATTGACTCTTCCCTTGGCTTACGTGACCGATGTGTGGCTGTATTTCAGGAATTACAATGGAATGAATCTAAAGTGGGAATCGGTCATGACAAGGTAAGTTTACATCTTTTCTGAATATTTTTCAATTTACTCATATGATACTATGTTGATTTTTGCTAGATTTATTTATCAAACCAAGCATTTTGTACATTGGAATATGATTTGCGTGGTCTCGAAAAGGCGGAAGCCAAGAAAAACAAAACCTCTCCGACCGGTAAGTCATCGTATAAAAAAAAAGAATTGATCTTCCATTACATTAAAAAACTCAATCATGATTCGCTTATTTTTTTCAGGACTGTCCCCGGTTCTTCGACGGGATACCTATGACGGCTACTCCTTCAACGAAGATCAGTTTTCCTCTGCAGTGTCCGAGGATCCCTATGATTTGGATGACAACAGCACCCCTCAGAACTACTCTCCTGATCTGCATTCTACACCAGCAATGATATTGGATGAAAAACAGCAGCAACAACAACAACACCAGCAACAACAGTTACCTAATGGTGGTGGCGGTGGTGGTGGAGTTGGCGGTCCCGGAAACAATGGTTTAGCTGATATGATCCCTGAAGATGAAGATATACATCGAATGACTAGTGCTAGACGCAAATGGCTGATTCTTGTTTGGCTTCTCACATGGTGGGTGCCTTCTCCTTTTTTGAACTGGTGTGGTGGAATGAAGCGAAAGGATATACGATTGGCTTGGCGTGAAAAAGTGACACTATGTATTTTGATCTTTCTTATGTCTGCTTCCATGGTTGTGTTTATCATCTTTTTTGGTCCACTCATCTGTCCTCATCAAGATGTGTATTCTTCCAACGAACTACAAAGCAAGACTGACAAAGATGCGGCGTTTGTGGCTATTCGCGGTGAAGTATTTGATCTGACCAAGTTTGCCCCTCATCATTGGGCCTCTGAAGTCATTCCAGAAGACGCTATCTTTGACTATGCTGGGAAGGATGCTACCAATCTATTTCCCTTACAAGTCTCTGCTTTATGCGATGGAACTGATGGAAATGTCTCCGACGAAGTGGTACTAGATTTTCAAGTCAATCTTACCGACAAGAATGCCGCCTATCACGATTTCCGCTATTTTACGAATGATTACCGTCCTGATTGGTACCATGAACAGCTCGTGTATATGCGCAAAAATTACCGCCTCGGATTTATGGGATATGAACCCAGGGACATTCTCCGCCAAGCAACCAACGTAGTGAATGTGGGCGATATCTCGACTCATCGACAATGGGCTATTCTACATGGCGATGTCTATGATCTGACGTACTATCTGATGGGTGGTCGTGTCCCTCGTGCACCAAAAGGACAACAATTACCGGGAAATGTCAATCTCAACTTTATGGATAATGGTATTGTCGAACTATTCAGGCAACTGGCTGGTACGGATATATCCAAACATTTTGATGCGCTTCCAATCAATGATGAACTACGCCATCGTCAGCTAGTTTGTCTTCGCAATCTATTTTTTGTTGGAAAAGTGGATACTCGGCGTTCAATACAATGTCAATTCTCGGAATACTTTTTGCTGATTGTTACGGGATTCCTTTGTGCGGTGATTCTATTCAAGTTTTTGGCTGCTCTTCAACTGGGAACACATCGGGAGCCTGAAGAATACGACAAATTCATTGTTTGCCAGGTACCTTGTTACACAGAAAGCGAAGAATCATTGCGAAAAACCATCGACTCCATAGCTGTGCTACGATATGACGACAAACGCAAGTTGATTTTTTTGGTTTGTGATGGTATGCTGATTGGTAGTGGTAATGATCGACCGACACCGCGTATTGTGCTGGATATTCTAGGTGTGGATCCAAATGTTGACCCGGAACCTCTGTCCTTCTTTTCTCTGGGTGAAGGTGCCAAACAACACAACATGGGAAAAATATACTCCGGACTATATGAATGCGCTGGCCATGTGGTGCCCTATGTGGTAGTGGTCAAAGTGGGTGGTCCTGGTGAACGGCAAAAACCTGGTAACCGTGGTAAACGAGACTCTCAAATGGTGTTGATGAGATTTTTGAACAAAGTCCACTTTGAATCTGCGATGGCGCCCATGGAACTTGAAATATATCATCAGATCAAGAATGTGATTGGGGTGAATCCTGGTTTCTATGAATTTGTCCTCATGGTGGATGCTGATACTGAAGTGCTTCCTGACTCTCTGAATCGTATGGTGTCCTGTTTCGTGCACGATTCCAAAGTGGTCGGTCTTTGTGGTGAAACCAAACTGGCAAACGAAAAGGATAGTTGGGTGACAATGATTCAAGTATATGAATACTATATATCCCATTTCTTGGCCAAGGCGTTTGAATCTTTGTTTGGATCTGTGACCTGTCTTCCCGGGTGTTTCTGCATGTACCGCGTCCGATCACCTGCCAAGCAACAACCTCTATTAATCAGCAACCAAGTCATCGATGATTATTCTGAAAACCGGGTCAGCACACTCCATCAAAAAAATTTGCTACATTTGGGTGAAGATCGATACCTGACAACGTTGATTCTCAAGCACTTCCCTACATACAAGACCCGGTTCACAGCAGATGCGGGATGTCTCACCAACGCACCAGATCGATGGAGCGTTTTGTTGTCTCAACGACGCCGCTGGATCAATTCAACCATTCACAACTTGGGTGAACTCATGTTTTTGCCTCAACTCTGCGGATTTTGCTGTTTCTCAATGCGTTTTGTGGTGATATTGGATTTGCTTAGTACATTGACCATGCCTGCTATAGTTTGCTACTTGATTTATTTGATCTACCGCTTAGTCACGGATGCTGGACAAGTCCCAATGATATCTATAATTACGCTTGGTGGTGTGTATGGTTTGCAAGCAATTATATTTATACTGCGTCGAAAGGTACATACATCACAAACACAATGAAATTATTGTAATTATGCTAACTCCTTATTTTACCGATTCTTTAGTGGGAACATATTGGATGGATGATTGTTTATATTTTGGCTATTCCACTCTTCTCCTTCTTTATGCCAATGTATTCATTTTGGCATTTTGACGATTTCTCGTGGGGAAATACTCGAGTGGTGGTCGGTGAAGGCGGACATAAAAAGGCAATGGCAGCAGATGAAGGACGATTTGACCCAAGAAGCATTCCTCTCAAAAAATGGAAAGATCACGAAAACGAAATCTGGGAAACCAACTCTGTGGAAACGAAGGTCACTGAAGTAACAGCTATATCTCGCCGATCGCAGCAACAACAACACCAACAACATATGATGGCGGCTGCAGCAATGTCTAGTGGTATTACCAATGGTGTCTACTCCATGGGACCTCAGCCTCCATTACCCCTACAATCAGATGCAAACAGCATGTTGCGTTACTCACAAAGTCAACAATTTTTCCGCGCATCATCCATTATGCCAGGCAATGCCTCCATCTATAGTGAACCACACCAAAATATGATGATGTATCCTGGATCTACCACAATGACGCCGAATAATCCATATTATGCATCCACACCTATGATGAACACACCTAGTCAATTCAGCTATCAGCATCAGCAACAGCAGCAACCACTTCAACACTATCAGCAACCTATGACAGCCATGGATATTCCAGATGAAGATATCCAACACGAAGTCCAGCGTATTACGAGCACAGCAGACCTGATGACTATAACAAAAAAACAGGTCAGGGAAAAACTCAGCGTACACTATGGAATGGATATGGCTCCAAGAAAGGATTATATCAATCAATGTATAGAGGATGCTCTTCAGTCGACTTGACGAGGTGCTCTCGCTGATTTGGCTATTTGACTTTTGGGCGTGCTTGCTTTAGTTAGATAGATTAGATTTAATGTAAGATGTAGTTACATGATTTTTAGTTTTACCTTTATTTGTATACAATTTCTGAATAAAATATATTTTATTGCTGGTAATTGAAATAGTTATGATGGTTGATGAACGGCATATCGCGCTTGGAGTAGCTTTATGACTCTGTTTTTTTTTTTTTTTTTTTTTTTTTTTTTTTTTTTTTTTTTTATCCATAAATATGATATACACATGAGGTTTGGGATATTCTTGCCTCGTATTATAAAAAAAAAAAAAGATAGATTTTTAGGTACATGTAGTCAAATTTTATTGGGATGGGAAAGCAAAAATTGCAGTAGTTTTGAACTTCTCTAGGCATTATGTGCAAACGGTTGTGAGGAAAGTATAGGAAAGAGAGAATCAAAGCTAATAAAACAATAGAGGAAGAAGCGAACTCAGGTTTGAAGTCAATTGAGCGGAACGTATCTCTGCGAAAACTCAAATCAGAAATACACTTGAATAAAAAAAAAGCCCTGGCTAAACGTTTGGGTACAAGATGACAAAAAATGTGATTCCTGTTAATATTCAAAGGATAGGTATGATATTTTCGCATAGCGTTTGGTCAAATTTTTTTTTTCCGAATTTTCGCCATTCACTTCGCTCAACTTAGGAGGGGTTCACTGGGACTCTGGGAAGGAGTAATCATAGTAGTGGGTGAGGTAGGGAGCAGTTGTTTAATAGAAAGCTCATAAATAGCCACGATAATAGTTTTTCGCATTATATAATAGGTATTAAAAAAAATAAATTTTATTTGAACGAATATGATAGGTATTAAACTAAGAGCGCAGGGTTCATTGTAAAGAGGATCTAACGGAGATCGCATGAGGGAGGCTATTAGGGGATTGAAGAATGGTCAACACTAATCCAAAGGAACAGTGGTCAGAGGACTCTAATAAACTGTATATTACAAGGAATGAGAGAAACCAAAAGGGTACTCGTTATTAGGACATAGCGGCAAACATAGAACTATAGCGTGGTAGTAGTAAAAAAAAAAAAAAAAAAAAAAAAAAAAAAAAAAAAAAAAAGGTCTATTACACAAGACATGAGAGAGACAGATCAAGACATTTTTCATTGAAGCATGTAAAAAGTTTACATATTTTATTGAACAGTATCAAAGATATTCAGATATAAAAACGAACTGTAGACAATCTAACACTATACTAAACTAATAATGGTGCCAAAAGCCAACTAATGGTGGTTCTAAATCCTGGATCCAAAATGAAAGGGTGTCCCCATGCATCTTGTAATCCCTGAGCTGAAAACCTTTCTAAACTAGTCCTGATACGTGGTGTAGTGGTATATAAATCAATTCCTCCTAATCTAAGATCATCACAACCTCAAAGAATTGAATGATGAAGGAAAAAAAGAAAATGAAAAGAAAGAGCGAAGGGAAAAAATAAAAATGGGGAAACAATAAATATTCACGTGGGCGGCATTTGAAACGGTTCCCGAGTCTCCCGAAGGATTGGTTTGCAATTATTATTATTATTTTTTGTCCGTTGCAAAGAGGAATCCATCCATTTTCGCTTCTCCTCTGTGTTATAACAGCAATATCATAGAACAACGCTAAAAATATAGCTCGTTTTCTTTCTTTTTAAAGCAACCGCCTCCATTCAACAATCGTCGACATGGTGACTCCCTTTTCTTTTTACAGCAACCTCCGCCATTCAACAGCGATGCTCTCCTTTTCTTTTACAACAACCACCACTATTCACCATCAGCGAAATGATGGTTTTAAAGCCAACAACGGGAAACACAGCCTAGTTTAACTTACCCCTTTGCTGTAGAATAGCTTTTCTCCTTTACTCTGACTAGTTTATCTTACAGTATACTTATTCTACCGCAAGTTCCCTCCACTCCCACACACACTCAATGGCCTTATCTTAGGATAGGTCATGATATTTTCATTAGACAGCTTAGTGTTAATTGTCATGGTTTATCTCTACATCTGAATAAAAAAAAAATCTTGTCGCGTTTTAGTTCCTGAAGGCATATCAACAGCAAAAAAAAAAAAAAAAAAAAGGACTGAATTCATGCACAAATTTATTTTCAGGTACCACTTCTTCGAATTCTGACAAGGTCCATTCAAACATAAACTAAATATATGTATCACACCAATAATGCGCCATGCCTGGGATCACTTCTTATTTCTTTGGAAGAGTGAGAAATGTTTAAAGCCCGCGAAATCTATTAGAGTTTTGGGAACCTTGCCTAATTTAAAGTGGTCCAAGTCTTTTTATTTAATGAGTTTGAATATTTAAGGTCTTTTCAGGTGTGAGCAATATTTACAGACCATTTTATGAATAGACTGTTGTTCAAATGGCCTCGATAAAACATCTGTGATACCTTGTCGCATCCACTCTATAAAACGTTGATCTGAAGTTACTTCACAAAGGCACACAAGAGGAACCCATGGGTTTTTTTTCCTCATTGCACTTAAAACTGAAGGGTATTCAGACACTATCGATTCATCCTGAAAAAAAAAACGGGGTTTGAAATTAGAACGGTCCCTGTCTTTTTTTTTTTTTTTGCCATTACATACCACGAAAAGCAAATCAAATTGGTCACTGGCATGAAACGGATCAATCGAAGGATCTATGAACATCGATTCCACGTCACAGCCAAAGGATTGAAGCCACTGAAAAATTTGATCCTTTATAACTTTGCCATTGTTAATGCTATTCACTGCCAATAAGACACGCGGCGCCATTGCCCATCGCGGTGGAGAATAATCACTGCTAGGAATTATTGTGGGTGGCACAAGGATTGGTGGGGGTGGGGGCTCGAGCAATGTCCCCTGATCAGGCAAAAGAAATGAAGAAAACTGGTTTTTTCGCTCTTCTACATATTTTATAATTAATTCAAGCTTGTCCTGTTGTTGCCGTCGCGCTATTTGGTAGGCTTGAAACATGTCACTGGCATTAGTATCTTTGATACAGTGATTTTCGTCATGTAGAAAAAAAAAAAAAGAAGTGGATCAGAAAATGAAACAATTCTTAGTGATATGACTAAATACCCTTACGTAATTCATTGTTTTTTGTTTGAAAAATATCTTGAATATAATCATCTTGAACTGTCATAGTATTATTGAAGGTGGCAATGGTCTCGACCATCAATTGATGATTTTCAGCCAATGAGCGGAGTTTTTTAGTCAATGCTGAATGGGATTGCTGGATTTCATTAATCTGTTGGGTCAGGGTCCTCATTTCTTCAAATGATTTTTCAATCGTGGTTGACTTGGACAACGATAGTGATGATGATAATAATGATACTGATGAAGAAGGCACTGATATAGATGATGATAGAGTTTTCGGTAGGGAAGACTTAATATAGATGCGTGATGCTGGCATTGATGATGCTACCTTTCTATTCGTATGACTCGCTGTCTTTCTCTAATATGGCGTGGATATGGACATTTATCAAAAAAAAAAAAAAAAAAAAAAAAAGAAGGTCAATTATTAGAGCTCCTCTTTCCAATTTAATTGCAATGTGGAACAAAAAAGCTTAATATTTACCTTGATGCCTCGTAGTAGCTCCTTCCTATTATATTGAAAATGAGAATGACAAAATTCCCAAGCCTTTTTTTTAACAAATTATATGAAGTACCATATATATTCATGAATAATAAAATTAATAAAATTAAAAGTAACAATAATAAGGAATATTCACATTGTATAGTACTTACATGATGACCAAATGGCCTATCGTCATTTTGGTGCCTTATCTTATGAAAGTCATATTTGTTCAACTGCCGTACAAAACTAGCAAAATTTCCATGCTTGAAATGCTTAGGTAGAATCAGTTTGGAAAACTCGGTTGGTTCGATCACGACAAAGGTTTTACCATCAAGTCCCCATGAGAGTATAGTTGGGTAGGCATTGTCCTCCAGCATACTAGCGTATCATAAAGCGCCAATTAGTACATAAATTGTTTTCACGATATTTTATTGTCGATGATGCATCCGATTGTATATATACCTGAATAGCTTTTTGACAAATTCAGGAATATTTGTAAGTTCTCGATGATTGTTCTTACTGTTACATCGATTGATGGTCACATATTGAGGCTGATTTGTTGATGATGAGTGCTCGTTTTTCATTTTAAATATGATATATGTGTGCTGTACCGAATTTTGCTGTGAAATGGAAGAAGGATGTAAAAAAGTGGAAGTGTTTGGGCCTCTTTCATAACGATGGGCACAATTCGAGCTTAATTCCCAGCGCGGCACAATCCCAGCAATTGGGATCCCGCTTGAAAAATTCATTCCCCCTCCGCAATTTTTTTTTCTTTTTTTTTTTTTCTTCTGTTCGTTTGTCAAGCATGAATCCAGAAACATCAGAGAAGATTTCTCAGTGCAAACAAATACGTGAAGGTAATGCAAAAAAGGGAGAAAACAAATTATGTATACAATTGTTTTGACGTTATCGCATTGTGATCTCTTCTTAGGGTTATGCTGCATGATCTGCGTGGAATACTTTGACAATCCTCATACATTGGAGTGTGGTAAGTAATCCTTTACAGCGAAGTGCACATATGATCAGGTCCATTGACAGCTAATCACCATCTTTAGGCCATTCCTATTGCCAAGGATGCTTACACCAGTGGCTGAATAACAACAAATCCTGTCCTGAATGTAGGCTACCAGTGTCAAGACGGCCTTGCCCTTCTTATGTCCTTCAAAAAATAGGTAATTAGAACCATCCACTTCATGAAGCGTTTACTAACCAATTTTATGTTTATACTGCGGCTTGGTATTGCGCGTTTTTATTAAAATTTAGTGGACGCGTTCAAGCCACTTGTCGGATTAACAGTGACACAAATATCAAGCAATGGTCATTCGTCCAGTGCGAGTTTTTGGGACAAGCTGTTTCCTAACCATGATCCACATGGCTACTTTTGGGATGAAAGTGATGATGTGTAAGTATCATAAATATCACATACTTTATCATCAATGTGTAATACTAACTTCCTTTTTTTTTAAAAAAAACAATAATTAGTGCCCGCTGCGCCTCCTGCATGAATGAATTGGAACCTGATGGGCAATGTGAACATTGCCGTCTCCAGTATGAACTTGGCAATGAGGAAAATGGAATCAGACACAACCACATAGATCTTGATATGGACATTGATATGGCTCATGAAGATGAAGATGAATACAACGATTCTGACATCGACTTTGTGGTGAACGATGATCAAGTGGAATATGATAGGTAAACGAGGAAAGCGTTAATATATATCAAGTTCAAAGGGATATTTACACATTCTTATTTTGTCAATGGTAGCGACCACGATCACGACATTATTGAATCCAGCGACGATAGTGACTCTGACAATTCAGGCATTGGCTTACCAGGTTATTACGAACATGATGATTCTGATGATGATTCTGATGATGGTTCGGATGAAGGGTTATCGGATACTGCCGCTCACGATATCCATAATCTGTATGATGACGAAGACGATGATATCCAATATTCGGACGATGAGCGCTACGGTGATAGCGAGATTAGCTTTAACAATATACTACAACGAGGTGAGCCTAGGACGATAGAAATATTGGATTCTGACAACGATGAAGACACGAGCTCCAGCGAAGACGATGATGACAATACTGCGGATTATGCTGGACTTGCCGATTTTCAAGACGAATACGGAACTACAAATCTATCTGGTGGCGCGAATGGCGGAGTGTCAAGGAACAAACAGGAAAACGAACCATCGTCTTCAACTTCAACTTTGAAACAACCAACAGCATCAGCAACGGCAGCAAAATCAACAATACCATCATTATCGGAAAGCAGTGACACCGACGGTGATTCTAGTGGAATTATGATGGAAAGTAGAGAGGGCAAGAACAAGAAACGGAGGGTGATTATCGATACTGACGATGAAGACGATTATGAAACTCCGGTGCATGCGGTCAAGAATTCAATCAGCGACAGCGTGGACTCAGAGCAGCCAAGCCAAAAGACGTCCACCAAGAACAAGAACAAGGGCAAAAGCATCAAAGACGACGATCGGAACCCGGCTTCTAGTATGGATACCAAAGTGACTGGAAAACGAAAGACCAAGATCAAGGCCAAAAACACTGACAATCACAAAGATAGTAAAGCTGCGAAAACCACTACTGAAGGTGGCCAACAAATCAAGAAGAACCACAAGAAGAAAAAGGCGAAGAAAAACAAGAAGCGACGATCTCTGGATTAGTTTAGTTTTTACAACATATTATTATCATTAATATTTCAATAGCTATCTTCTGCCCAGTGCCACTTTTTATTTATCATGCACATATTTTTTTTATTATACTTACCCATATCATTTTTAATATAGGCCACCCTTATTTTTTTTTTTTTTTTTATTATTCATCTCATTTCGCTTAATAAAACTATATTCAATTTTGCAACCATCATCAATTGTATATCATCATTGTTTATAACAGACAAAAATCATTTATTGTGTGTATTAACTGTACTGTACAGTGTTGTTTATATTGTCATTATTGTATCACCTATTCATGACTTAGTTGTGTACCGTGAACCTGAAAATGACCACGCTGTGTCCAAAACAATTACATTGAATTAGGTTTGGCACAAAAAACGTTCTGATGGTTTAGTGCAGCAAGATGAAAAGGGACACATTTACGCGGCTCGTTTTCGTTTATGTTTTATAATTAAAAAGCCTTCGGATGTGGAAGTAGGTCGACTTTCGATGAGTAAGGAGAGGAGCGAAGAATTGCAACAGTAAGGCGTCCACCAAAAAAAAAAAAAAAAAAAAAAAAAAAAAACAACGAAAGGAATGTCTATTCCAGCAAACAAAATATCTTCCAGTATGCTTTGATCATCATACTTGTATACCCTCATGGCTGCTTATATATATATATCTTGTGCATCCGTTAGTATTGTTTTTTATCTGTAGACCAACGACATTTTTTAAAACCATTAAAAAAATACCTCTCATCCTTATGTTTTCTAAACCCAGTGTAGATACAGTAGATGATTGTTCAGCATGACGGTTATGCAGTCAATGTCGCATCATATTACACCCTTTTTTTTGGCACAAATATGGCAGGCTTTTTTCTTACACACACAGACACTACACAATACGGGTACTGTAAAGGATACCCATTTGATAATACAAATTAAACGTACTAGATACAATATAAAATTAAAAAGACAGGACATATTTTATTCAAATGATAATATAAACTATGACACAGTGCAGTGAGCTAGTCTAATAATAGAACCATGACAACTATATAACGGTGGACGATTAGGGATATTGTGTGGTGCGGATTCTATTGATGAATAATTAACATAACAAAATATAAACTTGTCTAATCATTGAAAGCAGTTACAGTTTCAATGTACAGTGAGTGACAAACGATTCTACCATGAAGGGGTAAACTCAACAGCCATAAGCTGAATTTCTTCATCTTACATATCTGCGAAGGCGTCAAGGGAAGACATCAACCATGTTGCTAATGTTTAATGGATGTGAAAGCTGCCATTACGAGTAAACCACAATGCTGATAATGTGATGTTGTATTGTGTTAACTTTTGGGGGGAAATAAAAGAAAAGAATAGGGGTTTCCAAGTCTGTATTAACAAAAAAAAAAAAAGTCGCCAAAAAAACGTTCAAACCCCGCGCACGTGAATGTTTATTTACTTTAATTTACTTTTTGCGCGCTCTTCCTTTCATTTTATTTTTCTATGTCTTTTTTTTTCTTCACCATTTTAACTTCATTGAAGTTTTGGTGGACTTAGATTAGTGTCAGGTCTAGTTTAGAAGGGTTCAGCTCAGGGATTACAACATGCATGGGGAAACTCTTTCATTTTGGTTTCAGGATTTTGGTCCACCATTAGTTTGGCTTTTGGAACCTCCATTAACTTAGTTTAGTTTTAGTTTATCCATAGGTTGTATCTATATCTGAATAAAATATATCTTTACTTGATTCAAGGAAACATGTCCCATTAGTCTCCTTTTTTTTTTTTTTTTTTTTTTTTTACACCATCATTCATTTGCTTGGTATTGGACATTGTTGCTTCAATTAAATATAATCGCTGGTCTTTCTCATGTCTTGTACTCTATATTATTTTGGCTTTGGTTTTTCAATTATCACTTCAAATTAGTGTTACCCATTCTTCACATCCCACATTAGTATCCCAAATTGTTTCTCCAAAGGATCGTTCCATTTAATATTTTGTTACAACGAACTCCTTGTCTTTAGTTTTAGTGTCTACCAATATGCGTCAATAAAATATACTATTTTTCTTTACCATATTCTGACCCAAATCATAATTGTACTGCTGTTACTGTAGCTGTTTTGTGAATGTTCTACCAAACACTTGCTTTTTAGTACATCCACTCTGATTACTTTTACCATTAAAGAAGCAGAGACCAGTTGCCTGTCGTTGATTACCTACTATCGAAATTAGCCATATCTGGTTATAAAGAAATTCAGGTGGCGTTGTTCATGTAGCCAACGTTATACTTTTTTTTTTAAAATATCTATGGCTACTTGCTACACCCTCTCGCCCTAGTGGTCTAGTGACGGGTTGATCTCTGTAAATTCGACATATTATATATATCCGGCTCGTTTATTAATTTATTTTGCATGTGGTATAATAATAATAATAATAATAATAATAAAAAGTTCAAACTGAAACCACTGGAGTCTCAAAGGATCGCTTGACATGTTGAAAGATGGAGAGGGTTATTTAATTTCATCAAAAATTACGCTCTAAAACCTCCCCAGCACCTAGTTGAACTATTTTCTTGTTGAACAGTAACGCACCTTAGATCATTATGGATGTGAATAGTAGGAGTATCTTATATTAATACATTCAGTGGGATAGATATATACTACAATATTGAAATAGCTAAGCATATATGTATCATATTAACAAGACTAACGACTGACCTTCTATAATACAGCGAAAAACACACACACACACAAAAAAAAAAAAAAAATCATCATCTACACAAGATACATAATCTTACAAGATGATATATTTATATTTATTTGTTTGAATATATCCACTAGGATGATGATAATGTAAGGAGGGGGAAGTAAGCCTAAAACAAACTAACTAACGACTAACTAACAAACAAATTCAAGATTCACATCTAGTGGATGGCTACAACTAAATTGCGGTCTTTGGGCATATTTGTCACGAAGAATATCACGCACATTGTTCAGCAATTCATGGTAGGACTGATTTGGATTTTGTCGAAGGGTAGCTATAAGATAGTAAAAAAAAAAAAAAAAATCAATCGTATCATCCCATATGCACACAAGTAATTCGCAACTGTATGAATCAAAACTTACTGACAAATGCGTAAGACATGGCACCAGTGCTCTTTCCAGCTTCTTGGGCATCAGCGCTGGTTTGGTTATCCTTGCATCCTAAAAAATAAAATAGATGAATCAGTCAGTATGGCGCGGAGATTGGAGTCAACTTATACAGTACCGGAAAACATAACCACATCGGCCACCGAGCTATTTTTTTCCCGATTTTCATCTGTTAAATTTTTTGATCGATAGAGTTGCTTCCC
Source organism: Absidia repens (assembly GCA_002105175.1). Taxonomy (NCBI): domain Eukaryota; kingdom Fungi; phylum Mucoromycota; class Mucoromycetes; order Mucorales; family Cunninghamellaceae; genus Absidia; species Absidia repens. The sequence continues at coordinate 627,612 of MCGE01000004.1, read as the reverse complement.
CAGAGACATAACCGAAGAGATAGCACGGCTCTTGTCACCAGCCGCATACGCCAGTCCCGCTGATAATAATCCAACACCCGCATCCTTCAATAGGTTTTGTTCTTTGATGATTCCCTTGGTTGAATATACATACGGCAGATCAAGAGCTGTTCCACTGTGACAACTATCAAATATAGCCGTCAGTCGGCATCCCTTTGGTAACGGTTTTACCAAGTAGTCATGTAATTCCTTTGTAAAAAATGATATGTTTAATTCAGTTAGCGCCATTACAAATCATCATCCCATGGTAATACTTACGTCGTCGATGATTTGTCCGCTGTCACCCTCATAATCCTGGAAATCTACAGGATAAATGGTTTCATCATAACCATCATCTTCATCACCACTAACATCCGCGACCTAAGCATTAAATAAAAAAAAATGTCAGTGTCAAGATTATATCATCGATGAAGCCAATTACACACACATATATATGTATATATTTCTTACACTACCACCATGACCACTAAAATGGAAGAAAAATCTAAAAACAAGTGTCAGGGAATAATGTTATTTACCTGAAACCAATAAACATTTTCGTAACTTACGAATCATTTGGTTGGGCATCATTCACTAGCCACTGCATTGCACTGTAAATATTGGCTTTCGTAGGACGGAACCGAGGTTCTTGTTGATCGTCAGTCAAAATCACCATATCAGCCTACAGTGTATCGAAAAGATCACATGTAAGTAAGCATGTAACTTTTTTATTATTATTCCCATTGTAACTTACCTCGTTGAAGCTAAATCGTTCAATCAAGAAATTCTTGATACTATGCACATCATTGATACATCCATTCAATTGATTTGATGATCCAATGTAGTTGATTCCAATCAGTAGAGCCCGTTTCCTACCTTGACCTATATGCATGCATATGTATTCGCAAACAATATTTGACATTGTTTGACGTTGTTGTTAAAACTCAGTCAGTTTCCAATTGCATCACCCGACACCGAAACGCGCTCCTCCTGCCCCGATACATGATAGACTGTTTTACTTACAGTTGGATAAATCAAAAGAAAGTGAAGGTTGACTCCGCATTCTCGGGTTGATGTGGAGGATAACATCGTCGGGTGACTGTTGCTGATGTGGTTCCTGATCTGTCATAGTAGTCGAGGACTGATAAGACGAGGTGGTCACATAGGAGGAGGTAGAACCGAACTGAAAAGTCAAATGTACTTTGGTTAATAGAGAATTTTTTATTTTCTTAAAAAACCCCAATACTGTGTTATCTGTTTTAAACACTTACTCTTTCTTCATATTGATCAAAGCGATCGGTTGTTTCCATAGAAGGTTGTTCATGATACTGTGGAGGGGGATACTGCTGGTATTGTTGTTGGTGGTAAAAATGAGATTGATACTGTCCATCCATTCTAGCAATGTATAAGAAGAATACTGTGAAAAGTAAGAGAGAAAGCTTAGTAAAGATGCAAAGTTGTTTTATTTTTGTTTTTTCATATTACAAAGAGGAGTTGATGTTGTACGAAATCCCGACAATCAAACATATTTTTTCCATTTAAGCGAATAGCCGACATCTATAAGGACAAAAAGCGGGAACTGCATGAATGATGGTGAGTGATCTTTATTTTGTTTACTATGCCTGCCAGTCATTTCCATTTCTTCATACAAGTGTCATTTACCTAAAAGAGGAATCATGCATGTCGCCTTCTAGCCTATTTACGTTAATATTGAAGTCTAGCGAGCAAAACCTTGCTAATAAAGAAAAGATACAGACGTTAATATATTCTCCATCTTCTCTATATGCCATGTATTCTCTTACCATCATTCACATATAAAAGTTTGTCCAACACAAAACCAGCTAAATACTTGCGTAGTATACAATAATAAGGGAAAAATTAGTAGCGGTAAGAACATATTCAACCTCCTCGTACCATTATTTTTCCAATAGACAAACCATACAAAACATGAAGTCAGAAAGCTGATGTATGATAAGGTTGATTTGACAATAATAAAACAAAAAGGGAAGAGAGAAAAGAAAAAGAAAAAAAGTCAACAAAAAAAAAAAAAAAAAAAAAAAAAAAAAGAAAAACGGATAAATCGGCCCAATTTTTCCTTGGATGGATGTGAATTTTTTTTTTTTTGGAAATCATTTTTCTCTTTTCTTCCGTTGAGGATTTTAATGAAAACACATAAAGCGCATCATCCAAACGTACCAATACAATCTAGACCTTTGAAACCATCCAGTTCTTGTTCCGCCGAAAATTCCCATATTCCTGCTATATCTTATCCCCAGTCAACTTATGCTACAAACCTATCAAAACGACACCGAACTGAAAAGGCCTGGTATGAATGGAGAACAATTGATGCTAATATACAATGTAAAGGCAGCTACTCATACTTCTCTTTTCCTAATTCTTTACTTAGTGATAATTGCAGGCGGAGAAAAGTAAGGTGTGAACTACAGCAAGATGGATCTATCTGCAAACAGTGCCTTCAAACGAATGGTGCCTGCACTTTTACTGCAAGGTAAACTGAAACTTCCTCGACATTTTTTAAGCTTTTTAGTATGACCTTCCCTGACCAAATCATTGTTATATTTGTATCACCATAGTCCAAGAAAGCGAGGACGTCCTGGGTAAGATCAACTCCTGTGCCGTTTCCTCAACTTTTTTACTTATATATATATATATATATATATTTATATATTTATATTTTTTTTCGCTCCCTGTCATTTAGTGTTGTGCAACTTGAAGAACGTCTTGAGCGGTTGGAACGGTTGTTGGCGGATCGAGAACAAAGCGGACGAAAAGAACACAGCAACTTCAATACTTTTGGACAGCAAAACAATGGATCAAGGCAAATGGAAGAAAACGAACGATCTAGCTCGTGGCGATATCCTCGGCCAAAAGACACTATCAAGGGGATCAACGATTGGATTTATAGAATGTGCGGTATTGACAAAGAAACAAGCGATACACTGGTGAAAATGTAAGTTAAAAGTGCTTTTTTTTTCCCACAATGATTATGTTAGTACTTACCTTTCTTTTTTTGTTACTAGTTATTTTACATATATATATCCTGTCATACCTGTGGTCAATAAGGCGGCTTTTTTGCAACAATACCGGGATCAAGTGGATGTTTTACCAAGTCCTCCTTTATTATGTGCTATTTACAGTGTTGCTATGCGATATACGGAAAGTTCTATAGCCTTTGGAAATTGCACCAAATACCCCTTATTAAACTCAACTGGACAGCGAACTTCTGATGCCTGGTCACATAAGCACATGGATTATATCAAATGCAACCAATCACCTACTCTTCCTGCTATACAAAGTCTTGTCATTTCCATGCAATATCGAACAAGTGCTAACAGTCGATGGACTGATGTTTGGTTACTGAACTCTGTGGTAAGTAAGATCATAGTTTAGAAATATGAAGCAAAAAAGTATGCGATGGCTAAGCCTTTTTTCTCCTTTTTGATTAATAGGCGGTCCGGATGGCGCAGGATATTGGATTACACAGAAACGATCAAGATGGCTCTTTATCTGAAAGTGACAAGGAAACAAGGAAGCGGTTATGGGGACTGCTATATATCTTGGATCGTTGGTTTTCGGCAGGAACAGGAAGACCATTAGCAGCATTCGATGAAGTAAGTTGAAAGAAGAGAAAAAAAAAAATCTTGTTCTTACTTATTGTTATCCTTAGGATTGTGACGAAACGTATCCTCAACCTGTTTATGTTGATGACCTCGCGGACAAACCAATGAATCCCATTCACCGATCACAGCAAACGAATATCCCTTGTGCAACAATCGATATCATGAATTACCCCCAATCGCCACTATTTCAAGCAGTTGCCCAACTTACTAAGGTATCCAAAATTCTCGGCAACATCCTTCATGGACTTTATACACCGGCAGCAAGAAAGCAATGTATGGAAACTGGAAGCGCTGAGTTGGTTGGCAAACTAGAAGAATCTCTTGGTGTGTGGCGAAGTAAATTACCACCATTTTTACGAATCACAGGCACCCTAGTCAATTGGAAAACTTACGGTGATGAATCTATGACAATTTTATCAGGTAATATCAAAAATGGTGTGAGTGACACTGAGCAGTGTTGTTTTCGATTCTAATCCTATTTCCTGATGGTGTGGGGGGGTTTTTTTACGTTAGGGGTTATTGGGCTCGCGTATTATACGTCATTGATCTTACTTCATCGGCCCTTTATTCAAATGAAATCGACACCATCATCACACCTATCACTTCAAGTTTGTACGAATGCGGCCATACGGACGGTAGATATCATCGGTAAAATGCAATCTCGAAATCATCTCTTGGTATCTTGGAGCTTTATCATCTATCCGGTATTTGTTTCCTCTTTGATTCATGTCTACAATGCAAATAGTCCCAGCAGCATGGTGGCTGATGTGGCTCGAGCAAATTTAATGCGTATATTGGCAACACTTCAGCTCTTTAGCAAGCTATCACCTCTCGCCGAAAAACTTCATACCGCTTTATACTGTGTCGCTCAGCATCGCCGATATTTACCCTGTAGCTATGAACCACTCTCCGAAATTCCAGCACCTCTTGACTCGCGCCAATCAACAACACCACCTGATTGCACGCCACATCTCTCTGGACAGAATGAATTGAATGCCAACACCAGTATCTCTGAATCGACATCGTCATCTTTACCAACCTCTTCGAACTACTGCAACAGTATTATGGACTGGATAGACAGCAAATGTGTACCGTTGTCATCGTCAGGTTATGGTAAAACTAAAACAAGACAAAAAAAAAACACATTAAGAGCCAGATATTGAACTTCATTTTTTTCCCCACTTATAGGTGACTTGGATCATTCGTTTGGCATTCGCTCCCTTTTTGCACTTGGATACTCTGACTGCTCGCGGTGCTATTCTTCTGACCCATTCACTTCTTATTCAACTTTGGCCAAGGTCGGTGACAATAACGCTCCTGCAACTTCAACAGATAACCCAGTCCGGCTTTATGATGATTTCCAGCTGTATATTAGCAACAATGATCATAGTCAAAGAAACACAGCAATACCATGTGCAACAACGGCAACATCAAATGTCAAGCAATCTTTTTACCCTGGAAACATCTTTTGGGATCTGCCGAGTGGCATGGAATTGAATGAATGGCCTACTCAACCTGGAACTCATAGGTCCTTATGACACTCTCTTGCTAGTTCTTTTTTATTTATTTAGTATTTACCATTTACCATCTTGTATTTTATATTATAGCTATAGTTTAGTATTATTTTTTAATTTTCATATTGCTTTATCCCCCTCTCCTTTTATATATATATATATTTCAGTTTTTTGGTACAAATAAACGCCGCAGTTCCAATGGAGTGTTGGGAAATATTCTATTAACTGGATGTTAGGGATTTTATTGGAAATGTGGGTTTTGATCAGCAGGGTACTCTGTAATCTGTCTTGTTGTATGGGTGTGCACATGTATATGTAGAAAAAAATATGTGTGTGTGTGCAGAAGAAAAAATGTGTTTAGGTATTAGGCAACTTCGTCAATTGTCTTTCTCACTGTGCTATGCCTAATGGGTGTATGTAAGAATATAAGGTATGTATGTGTGTAAAAGCACATAATAGTAGTGGGTGAATCAGAGATCAGAGGGGAAAAACTATAGCGACAACTACCGCTTAGGCACAATATTGTGATTGGTCGAGTCCCAGGGCCACATTCATAGCAGTGGTATAGGACCGCCAACCAGTCATTATGGTGGCGGGAGAAAGGTATTCATAGTGAATGAAATAGAAAGCAGATTTTTGATAGAAAATTTACTCAATAACAATAATAGTAGCTTTGCTCATTGCATAGTAGGGCAGAAGATGGGTAATAAAAAGTATGTTTTATTGAGACATATAGAGTAAATACGAACAAAAGGCTTGGTGTTCATTGTAAAAAGGGATCTAATGGAGAGAGAATGAGTGAAAATATTACGGCTTCTAAAGGATAGTCAACGCCACTATAAAGGAACAATTTTAAATGGGAACTAGTATGATAAATTGTATAATACATGAAAAAGACTAAAATGGTGTCTTTTATTGAAGCACAACGATGGTCAACACTAATCAAAAGGGGTGATGATAGTAAGCAAGAGATCTATCGCACAATACATGCGACTTACTATGGGGACATTTTTCATTTAAGGAATGTAAAAAAGAGACCTATTTTATTCGACATATATACAAATTATGACAAACTAACGCTAAGCTAAGCTAATGAAGGCTTCAAAAAGCAAAACTAACTAATGGTGTCTTCAGATCCTAGATCCAAAATGAAAGGGTTTCCCCATGCATCTTGTAATCCCTGAACTGAACCCCCTTCTAAACTAGTCCTGATACTAATCTAAAATCATCATTAGCCCAAACAAGTCGCATGGTGGAGAAAAGAAGAAAAAAGAAATGAAAGCAGAGCGACCGAAAAAAAAGGGAGAAATAAAAACCACATGAGCGGGATTTGAAACGGATTTGGGGTCTCGCTGAACTGCATTCTAGCGTTTTATGTTTCTTTTTATATGTATCCTTTTTCCTTTCGATGAAATCAACAAAAGTAAAAGAAGTTTCCAGAAGTTCACAATCTTACTAGATAAAAAGTTGCATGGTTACTGTACAGACAAAAGAATGACGAAGCAATTTTGTTATCATACCCCAATGTTATCGTTATTGTGAGACTTACTGTACAGAAGTATGTCTGCAACGCTGCTATTTGTGTATGTAATTAGAGAGTACCTTGGCAGAAAGTCGATGTATGCTCAGAGTATCGTCTGCTAAGTTATTTTCCAAGCGAATGATTCTAATAATTGGCCCTGTAATTTCCTTATTTAGAATAATTCGACTGCAACTGTATTATCAAGGATTGTGTAACGATAGCCTAGAAATAAAAAAAAAATTATTTTGAAATAGGCAGTAACAAGCGTCACAGTCGGAAGATGTAATCTATCGGGTATAAAAGCATGTCAAGAAAAGCAAACCTACCTGTCTAGTTTTTCTATATTCTTTCTTCATCGTTGAATCACACAAAAAGGTAATATATTTTTTAAAACAGCAAGGAAAATGGTTGATTTTGCATAGGATGAGATGGCAAAGTATAGTTCATTTGACCTTGGACTTACTATCCTTGTGTATGATGTTTAGTCTTTCGCCCCTATCTGATTTAGCAATCATCCTAATTTCATTTCACACCGAAAAAGAAAAAAAAAATGGAAATCTCATCAGCTTTTCTTCCATAGGTTTGGTTTTGTCTGAAACAACAGTTTGCGCTGATAGTGATAGCATTATTTGTAGTTATTTTATATATTTTTTGTGAAATAAAGTTTTTATTTATTTATCAATCATGGGTCCAATTTTGTATTATTCGTGTTTTGACAGGTCACCTACTTAAATACTACAGGGGGGGGGGGCAAAGACCTTTCGTCAAATAAGAAAACTCCGCTGACTGTGGTTGAAAATTTGACGGTGACGGACAGGCAAGGCGAGGAAAACATGAGTGACTTGACCCATTTTTTTTATTTTCCTTTTTTTATTTTCTTCAACTATCAAACGTTTGTAGTAGTGTGTATACAAACAGGGTCTTACTGATTCCAAACTTTTCTTTGCCTGTTTTTATGTATAATATTTTTTATACTCTCCCCACTCTTTTTTCTACTTTTATTTTCTCTCACTGCCACGTATTGTACGATCACTGAAATATACATACATACATACATACATTCATACACCCTCATCCTTACAATATGCGCATTCGAACACTGAATCATTTGCAACGCCAGCGACTTACGTCGAACCTCTTTGTTGTTGTGGCTATGGGCGCTGTCGTGACTGTGGCGCTACCTACTTTATTCCCTTGTCCAGCATTCAACAATAACGACAAGGCCGCCCGATTGGAAGCACAACGGAAATTCAGATCAAAACAAGTTGTTGTCAACCCAAGAGCGCCTTCATCATCACCCACCATCTCCACTCTGAAACAACAACAGCAGCAGCAGGAAGCAAGCTCTCCATAGTTATTGGTACTGGTTCAGACTCAATTTGCTCTTATTTATTATATTATTTTTTTTACTGTCTTTTATAACCTTTCATATCACCCTTTAGCCTTCTACTTTACATATATATAGCCACCTACATACTCGCCTGATTTTATCTCCCTCACTTCACATTTTTATTGTTTTACTTTATAATCCTCCATGCATCCTATTATATCACTTTCCATGTGATCAAAAATAAAAAATCAATGTTTATGATATCCAATACTAGGAAAATTGTTATACTGTTGTCGTGTTTATGTTGATGACTCTAAAGAAAATTGGAGAGGCGGAGGTTGTCAAATGATTGGGTATGGGGTGTGAAATGTATTCGTGTTTTATTTTTTTGTTTAAAAGTGATAGAGTATGGGAACGATAGGCAAAAGGAAATAAACTCAAAAGGACGGGACTCTTTGTTGATCCAAATGGACAACAAAACCCTGCAAAAAGGCAAAAAAAAAAAAAAAAAAAAAAAAGATGGGTGCAGAAACGGGACGAAGTGGACGAGTATGGTATCTGGAGTCTATTTTTTTTTTACTCATCGATGTCCAGAAAAAAGACAACATATCTAAGAATATAAGCGTACAATTTTTTTTTATTCAACAAAACATATAAACTAATCAAATGAATGTATCTACACTAAAAGAGGAATTTGTGTGTTTTTTATATAAAACTAAAACGAAGAAATAGGGGATAAGAGAGAAAGAGAGAGCTTGAGACACTATAACTAAATAAATGACTATAATAATAATAATAATAATAATAATAGAATGGTGTGACTAATTTTCCCGGCATTAATTGAATCGACTGATCAAATCCTTGATGTTGTGAGGAGCTGCTGATGGTTGTTTGTTGGATGAGCGTGTAGGAGTGACAGTGGTAGGAGCTTGCAGATTTTCAAACTTGTTGCGCAATTGGGCCATTTCTGGTGTCTTTGGTCGTTTGGTGCTAGAATCGGTCATCGTGGGATTCAAAGTAACGGCATCAACCTCAGCGTCTGTTGTGGTTGTAGTTGTAGTTGTAGTAGTAGTTGTCGTCGTTGTCGTCGTTCCCTCTTGTTCTTCGATGACTGTTTGCACGATCGAAGGTTGCTCTGGGATGTTGTCTTGAAGATCGTGTCCATTTTCCAGATTTTGTTCATGCTGTTCTTCCTTCACATCGACGTTGGCGGTGACGGGACAACCAATATCTTCATCAGTCTTGACATTTTCCTCATGTTCCACCACCCCATCATCTCCGTGAATGCTTTCCGTATGAATATCTTCACCGTCTTTGTTGTCAGATTTGTCATTAGCATCTTTGGTCACCTTCTTGGTTGCTGTCGCTGTAGCTTCACTAGGTTTCACCTTCTTGCGAATAACATCCCCTTTCTTTTCAACAGTAGCTGCCTTATTGATTTTGGTCGCCGGCTATGAATTGTGGAAAAGTGGTTGAGTTTCTCTTTTTTTTTTTTTGGTTTTTTCAATTATGTTACCTTGGTTGTTGATTTTAATTGAGTACTAGTAGGTGGAGATATACGCCTTGCTGTAGCTCTTTTGGAAACAGGAGAATCCGTAGGAGGGGACTTCGTAGTGGTGGATGATAAACGAGACGATGAAGCTGGAGCCGTAGTTGTTGATCGAGCTGTCTTGCTGTGTACAGTAGTGGATGATGGTGGTGAAATACGTCGTGTGGTAGCAGCAGTATTTGAAGGACTGATACGTTTTGCAGTGGCTGGTTTATCCGTAGCTGATGCTGGTGATACTTTGGAAGCAGGTCGTCGGGTTGTTGCAGCTGACGCAGCTGGCGGATGATGTCCAGTGGTTGATGTAACTCTAGTTCGATGAGTAGTGGCAGTTCCATTACCAGAGGATGCTTTGACGGTGCCTGCCGATGTTGAGGATGCTGTTTCTGAGGTACGTTTGTTAGAGCTGGCTGCTGTTGGTGCAGTTAAACGAGAAATGACAGAGCTGCGTTTCTTGGTGGTGGTGGGCTTTGTTTCAGTCGTTGTCTTTGTTTCGTCGGCGGTTTTCGCGGCAGGTTTTTTGGCCAAAGTTGCGACACGAGGTAGAGGAGTGCGACCGGGAGAAGTGGACGCTTTAGGAATGGTTTTTTTGGTGGTTGTTCCTGTAGTAGCCGTAGCTGTAGCTGTAGCTGTAGCTGTAGATCCTGTTCCGCTTGCTAATGTTGTACCAGGACGACGTAAACGGGTTGCTGTAGCTGGTTTTGTAGTTCCAGTTGCTGATGTTGGTGACTTTCTTGCTGTCGCTGGAGGGGATGTTGATTTCACAGGTGTCTTGGCGGTACCCGTGGGTGATTTTCTTAATAGTGATCGAGCAGGAGAAGTTGATGCCGCTTTGGTTTCCTTGACTGGTTCTGCATCTGATTTGATACCCTTGGAGGCAATAGCCGCTGAATCTTCAGAATCCTTTGACAGAGAGTTCACTTGGTCTACCGTTGCTTTTTCGATTTCCTTAGCTTCATCTTCCCCATTTGACGCAGCTTCGTGAGCAGCATTCGATACTGCCTTGGGTTCATCTTCGATTGCCGTCGTTGCTGATGCAGTATCTTCTTGATCCTTGTTTTCAGTCGCGTCAGGCTTGTCAATTGCAGGAGATTCCATATCATTTGTTTCATCTTCCTTTTGAGCTTCAGCCATGTTTTGAGATTGAGGAGCGTCAGAATTCCCAGTTTGTTCATCAACGATACTAGACACAGGAATATGTTCAGGTTGTCCGTCCACTTTAGCATCTGCGGCATGCCCCTTGATAGTTTCAGGTTGATTGGACACCTCAGTAGCTTCACCAGTAGCTTCAAGAGATCCACCAATAGCTTCAGGAGATCCACCTGTAGATTCAAGTTCATCAGCCATTACATTTGCAGGGTCAATTTCCTCGGTAGCCTGGGTTTGATCAATCACCACATCAACAGGAATGGACGCTTCGGTAGGTTCATGTTCATCGGCCGCCGTATCAACGGGAATGGATTTCACAACAGATTCAGCTTCATCAGCCACCGTATCAACAGGAATGGATTCCACAGCAGATCCAGCTTCATCAGCCACCGTATCAGCAGGAACGGATTTCACAGCAGATTCAGCTTCATCGACCACCATATCAACAGGAATGGATTTTACAGCAGATTCAGCTCCATCAACTACCGTATCAACAGGAATGGATTTCACAACATGTTCATGTTCGTCAATGGTGTTAGCATCCTTGGTAAATTCAAGTTCAGGGGTGGTGGCATTTTCGACGGAAGTAGGTTCGGGCACAATCACAGTTGCAGTGGATTCAGTCACCGCAATGGCAGCTTTTTCAGCAATTTCGCTAGTAGTAGGAATATCGGTAGCGTTCACGGCATTCGATTCTTCATCATCAGTGGCCAATGGAATAGTATCGAAGTTTTCTTCAACTTTGCTGATAACGCCATCATCACGTTGTTCATCATCCGCCTTGTCTGGTGTATCCTGAACTTCTGTCAATTGCTGTCTGTCGTCCACGATATTGTTGGTGTCATGAGTGATGGTGGTGGAGGTTGATTCAACAGGGGTGTTGTCGGTTGGTTCAGTGTCATCAATTGCTGCTGCTGTTACTGTTACCGTTGTCGAAGTTGCATTGATAAATTGATGATTTCCGGCCAAAACTGCATCTTCTTTCTGGGCATTAACAGTATCAATGGTAGTTGTTGTTGTTTTATTGGTGGCTTCTTGAATCGATAGGGACTCTGTTTCTTGTTCAGCGGCGTTGCCGTAGTCACTATCTTCATCCACTATTTTGAGAGCTTGGTTGATCTGATGTTCCTTTTCTACGGCTGCTTTGTAAACGATGTCGTCGCTTGTACTGCTGTTGTCAACTGTAGTATCCGTCCCATGATTTGCCGTTTCTGTTATGTTGTCGTCAGCTGTTGTTGATGTTGTTGTTGTTGTTTCAGATACTTTGATTGTTGATTCATCTGCAACAGTGGGAGCAAGAGTGCACTTGTTTTCAGTGGTTTCTAGTACATCGTCCTTTTCCATAGTACGTGAAGAATTCAGTTCAGCAGTGAGCAAAGGGGCTGTTTCGTCCTTGTCATCGACTTGTTGTTTGTTGTGAGTATTGTCGACCGTAGATTGGTGAAGGCTGGTTTCAATAGAAGCAGATAGATCTACCACTGATTCACTAGCGACTGCATTCTCCGTCACGGGATTTGTTGGTTGTTGGCCGGATAGTGAAGATTCCACCACCAAATTGTCATGGTTGGATTTAGCATCACCTTGAGATCCATGTTCTTCCAGTAATTCATTGATATCAGAGTTTACAGGTGCTGCATTTTCATTGTCGGTACCGGCTCGGGAGATAGTTTCTTGTACGTCGGTTTCTGGAGTCATGGTGGCGTCGTGGTTTTCTTCGGTTGAAGCAGCCATATTCACGGTTGCACCTTGATTATCACCTGAAGCAAGTTCCACAAAGTCAGAGTTGGGGCATGTCGGTGCGTCGTCACGATCAGGTGAAGTAGGGTGAGACAAGGAGTCAGATGTGATGACAGGGTGCTCCACATCGTTCTTTGTGTCCAAAGGAGTGGTTGCTGCTGGAGGTACAAAAAGTTCAGTGTTGTCCGAGGTCGTTACAACTATATCGTTGATATCATCACCTGAGCTGTCAATGTCTTCCGTTGTTGCCAAAGGCTGATCCTTCTTGCTGTTGTAGCCGTTAAGAAGAGAGTCATCATGATCATTGAGAAGGGGGGCAGAAATGATAGCAGTAGACAGATCAGATTGAGCGACAGTATCCTCAGTGGAGGAGGAGGTACCTTGGGCGTTACCAAAGACGATATCGATTTCCCGTTCAGCACTTGTAAGGCAATCACTTCCATGAGCTGCATTGTGAGATCCATCTGTTCCAAACAAAGCACGAATGCTAATGTATGTATAATTATAACATAAAATTAAGTAACATTGCTTGAAAACAAAATAAGGTACTTGTCCTTCATTACCTGGTAGGATCGATTTCACGGGCTTTAATGGCGTTTGTAGGACCCATCAATGATCGCCAATCTTGTACAGCATGTTCTTTTTCCAAGACCATAGCATAAATCGGAGCACTATAGTATATATAAAGAATGATAATAAGGAGAGCAGTGTAAGTACAGTTTTTTTGTATTCTTTCTCACCCCTTCCCCCTTCCTCTTGTACTTGTGTAAGTTTCCCCTTCCCTCTGCATATACAAGCACCTTCTTACCTGCTCATCCATTCCGTTAATTGACCGTAAAATGGCTTGTTTTCATGTTCACGATAAAATAAGCAAGCTTGAGCCAGTGTAAATTGGAGTTGTTTTTGTTGAATAATAGTAAAGCCAGCCAAGGTGATTTTGTCAATGATTTCCTGTTGATGGTTTGCTTGCACAGCATCGGGCTTGACAAGGGCCAATGTTCTTTGTTGTAATTTATCTGCATTCTCAAAACAAGTTAATAAGTACATGATTCTTTCCATCATTGATCATATGCTTGTTTCATCCGCCCCCCCCCCTCTGGTATATACGCTTTCCTGCTTCCTCTGTCTAACATATTCTTTTTTCTTACCTTGTTGAGCTACTTCATCATGTTGCTCTTGTTGTCCAATAAAGTCACCTAGTTGTTCTTCCACTGGTTCTTGTATGTGGTTTCCGGCAGAAGAGGTATCAGTTGCCTACAAGAAAATAAGATACACGGTATGTGTTAATGAATGATGAAAGCAAAAAAGTATTTATTTTTGACATTGGAGAGTTTGTATAACTATAGCAGGGCGTCTTACCATTGTAGTGGTTTCAGATAAGGGCATCAATAAATAGGGAATGTATTAATCAAGAGATATATGTCTATTTTGTATCAAAGGGGTAATAAAAGATAAAGTGTATATAAATTAAAAATAATGGGTACTAATAAAAATAAAAAGAACAGGTGAAAAAAATAAAAAAGAAAGGAACGAAGGGGGGGGGAGAAAAAGCGAAAAATTAGGGCCGTCATCGGGGCTTCAAATGTCCACTGTGGTACAACTCTACTAAGAGGATGCAACTTTTCATAAACCAAGTGCATGCAAAACAAGAAAGCAAGCTGCTTCATCGTATCAGAGTTTTTCTTTTGGAACTTTTGTTAGAACAAAATAAATATCTCCAAACTTAGTGACAATCGTTTCTATTTTTTTTTTTTATGCATGATAGTTTCAGAAATAGGAAATAGATGAGAAATGTGCAGGACCACTAACTTGTTCAGGTTCATTCAATCCATCCTCTCCCATCAGTATAAAAAAGATCATTTGAAAAAATAAAAAACGTTACTTTGATAGATATGTTTACTGTAGTCTCATTGTAAAAGAAAAGAATAACTCCAAACTGATTTGAAATACCGAAGTTTTCCTAATTTTACCTATCAGTCTTTCTTACCCTTATGCGTCATTTCCAAAACTTGGAGTATCTTTTGGAGTCCATCAAAATTCAATGGTTCATGTCATGAATATGGAAAAATAAAAATAATTAATCATTGTTGCCACGTTATTTGTTGGTCATGGCAATTGATGAAAATGTTTTTTTTTTCTTTTCAAAAAACGTGTTTTTTCCCATGTTTGTAGCAATAAAAAAAACGTGCCTTGAAGCAATCCGCACTGCTGACAGTTGATTCATTTTCTTTCTTTTTTCTTTCTTGGATTTGGTTACCAAAAATAAACAAGATGATGAAGGGTTTAAGGTTTCTCGCATATATAAACGATCATAGTCGATTTTCCCCTATTGATGATAAAGACTTCTCGAATCTCTTTGTGAAAGGACTTCATCCCATTCGCGTGAGAACGACAAAAGCCAAAAGCCAAACCGGGGATTAAAAACAGGGTCGACTAATAAGGTTAGCTTTTTTGGTACGACATCGGCCTGGAGAGGGAAGATCTCTCTTATTACGAAGATACCTTTTTTTTTGCTTGCATGCACATTTAACTCCTCTTCAATGAGAATAGCCAAATATTGCAAATCCAGTAACAATCAAAAAGATAAATATCAGGGGACCTCATTGCATTGATGATTCTATTGTAAAAATAGTACAACATTGTAACATATATAATAAAATATAATCTATTCTTTTCCGCTGAAACAGTTAGTTCATTGCTGATTCGTAAGGTCGCGGTGGACAAGGAATGGTTCCTTAGGCGGTGGTTGAAATAGATTAAGTTTGTGTTGAAACACAGCAAACTGGGTAACTAACTGAATCGTTTTCTATTTTGTGTTCTCGTCCATTTATGATCTTCCTATTTTCTATAATGATATACTGATGATCATTATTCTATTATGATTCATTCCTCAGACTTGATTTCTTTCGGTTAAAAAGTATTTATTTGGAAAGAGAATAGATATTTAGTTAAAGAAACTTCTGATGAAGAAGATATATATAAATATATAAAGAGTAGAAAATTTCTTTCCTGATTATAAAAAGACCAATCAAAGGTTAAACGATCCACGAAATTAACCATTTCAACTTCCGCCCTCACATATTCTATTTTTTTCCCCTTCTTGTCCTCTTTTTTCTTTTCCTTTTCTTTCATCCTTGTCTTTTTTTTCTTTTTCTTTTTCTTTGTTCCTTCCCCCCTTATCATTTCTTTTTTCGCTTTCCATTTGCATAAAAATATATTTGGCCTTTTCTTTTATTCTGTCATTTTTATACGTATAGACGCACAAACCTTTATACACCCATCTTCTCTGTACCGACTCCCACACTTTTCACTTCATACACACAATGGCAGCCATGGCTTTAAAACGAAGGACACCATCATTAGGCACTTTACCTAGTGTACCACCCATGGCGACCATGATGGAACAGCCTCTTCCTACAACTCCTTCAATCTATTCCGCCAACAAAACCTTGTGCAGCAACAACCCTTTGACACCTACAGGTGGATCACTTTATCACACCTGCCGTGCTGTCTTAGATCAACTTCCAAGTGTACCTGGAATGGCTGACTTTATCGAAATGGAAAACCAACAAGCTTCCTCTCCTACGTCTATGGAACCACCAACAACACCCACTACTTCGTTACAAAGCGGTGGCGACCCTCTCACCAAACTTTGGCGTATTTGTCGACGGGGAAGCTCTCTCTGCACACTTTACAATGCCTTGAACCCTGAAAGTCCTCTCAAAGTCGATCAAAATCCTACACTTAACTCTGTGAATGCTTGCAAAGCTAGTGTCTACCATTTTATTGTGGCGTGCCGAAAAGAACTAATGTTTCCTGAAGATGAAATGTTTACTATCTCTGATCTTTATCAAAATGATACCAATGGATTTGTCAAAGTAAGTCCCCTCCCCCCAAAAAAAGAGTATATATATTTAAACAGGGAAAAAAGGGTATTACACAAAACAATATGAATTCTATCAGGGCTCTTATTGTTGGGCAACACATATTATCAAAAAAAGGAAAGGTTGTCTGATTGATTGAATTTTTATTTTATTTTATTTAATATTAGGTTGTAAATACAATTCAAAAGATCCTCAACATTTTGGATGAACGTGGTATCATTACGGTGAAATCATTAGATGAAAATGCTGATGCTGATGGCCCAAAAGATACTCGTGATAAGGTGGTTTTGGAATTATTGGAAACTGAACGAAAATATGTACAAGATATGGAAATTTTACAGGTACAAACTGTGTAGATAGTTACAATATACACTCTTTGTATTTACATTATGATCTCACCTCTTAATATTTTATTTAATTATTATTCTAGAACTATATGCGGGAGCTTCATATTCAAAAAGTATTGCCACCTGATACCATCCATTATCTATTTGGAAATCTGAATGCCCTGGTCGATTTTCAACGTCGCTTCTTGATTCAATTGGAAGAAATTGCGGAAAAACAACCTGAAGATCAACGGTTTGGTGCTCTTTTTGTGCAAAACGAAGATGCATTCTCGGTATATGAACCTTATTGTTCCAATTATTATTCGGCTCAAGATCTGGTTGTGCAAGAAACCCCCAAGTTACAAAAACTGGAACATATCCTGAACCCCATCTATCAACTCCCCTCCATGCTCATCAAGCCTATCCAACGTATCTGCAAGTATCCTTTGCTTCAAGGTGAACTCATCAAAAGCACTAACAAGGAATGGCCACATGTGACTGAAATGGAAGAAGGTTTGGAAGCGATCAAGCGAGTCACTGAAAAAGTCAACGAAACCCAACGACAACATGAAAACATACAGGCAGTGGAAGATTTGAAAAAACGAGTGGATGATTGGAAGGTAAGAAAAAAAAAAAAGAAGCTTATATCTATCTTGGTGACAGTAATGACTCAGTTCGTTTTATTCACTCGTTTAATATTCATTTTTAGGGAATCAATGTGGACAGCTACGGCAGCTTGTTACTTCAAGAAAAGGTGACCATGACAAGCAACGACAATTCAAGAGATGTGCATGCCTTCTTTTTTGAAAAATCCTTGCTGTTCTGTAAGGAAGCCCGTGATTCCTCTCGCAACCGGTTGACTAAAACCAATACATTATCGATCAAAAAGAAACGTGCCGGTACATTACAGCCCAAGTATTTGATTTTGATCAGTCGTATCATTGGTGTTCACAACAAATCTCAACAAGGTAAGTGAATTTTGGGAAAATAGATTTATATATAATAGCCTATCCTTATGCCTTTTTCTTTTTCCTTATTTACTTTGTCGCAGGTATTTGGACTTTGAACGTTGAATACAAAGATCGTGAAGTGGAAAACTTTTCGGTGCGATACCGTAACGAAGAACAACTCAAACTATGGGAAGCAACGCTGAACAAGATGACTATGCACAACAAATCCAGTGTGCCCAATACTCACCTCATGTCGATGCCTCCTGCTCAACCGGGACACATTTCCTACTTTGACGACGAAGATGAAGAAGACGACGATTTTGACGACGACGACGAAGACGAATATCATCCTGCTCGATCCCGAAGCAACTCCATATCAGCACAACTTCATCATGCAAGATCAAAAATGGGACTTGGTGAAGGATCCAGTAGTGGCAGTGTCGTGGGTAATGGAGGTGGCAGTGGCAACAGCAGCAACAAGACAAGTCCCCGTGCCTATGCAACCAAACCTGGAATGAACCTTTCTCCTTTACCTCGAAGCAGCTCTAGTGTCACAACATCAAATATCAATCACGATGGTCTCAGTACCGATCATGGATTCTATCCCGCCTCACCACCTCCCTCCAAACCTTCATCACCGACCACCCCTCGTGTCGTATCATCCACATCCTCCTCACCTAACAACAACAACAAATCATCACCTCTCTGGCAACGGCAAGCTCATGAAGATGTGAATGGCCATTTGACTGACATTGCGACCAAATTCATGGATGACACACCAAAAGGACGCAGCTTCTCCCATTCCGCAGCCAGTTACTCACCCACCGGTATGGGACCCACTGTGACCTCGGTGTCTGCAGCATCACTGTCCAACCGTGTACGATCACAAAGCAGCCCCAATATTCACAAAAATGGACCTCATCAGTGGGATGATTTACCTCAAGTCCCTATCAACTCACGCATCTACTATCAAGAACAACAGCAACAACAACGATCACCTCCTTTGACATCCATCTCTACGAACGGTGGATCATCACCCATTGCCATGGACACCTTGAAAATTAAACTTAGTTACAACGATGGCATTTATGTGATTGTGTGCTCAATGGACATTCGGTTCATGGATTTGATGGAAAAAGTGGAAAAGAAGATCAAACTGGTGGCCAATTTACAACCCAACGATATTCTACGATTGAAATACCAAGATGAAGATGAAGACTTTATTACAATCAACTCGGATGACGATGTCCAAATGGCCTTTGAAAGTCGTGGTGCAAGTAGTACGATCAATTTATTTGTTAGTCATTAGATCATTATCATATACATTTTAGAAAGTTATTTTTTATATAGATCCCCCTTTCCATTCATTTTCTTTTTGTTTTTACCTATCCCCCATCCCTCTCTCCTCCTTCCATTCCTTATTTATTTGTACTACTTTTTTTATTATTTTTGTGATACCGTTAGCTTTTCTTTCTTTTTTTTTTTCTTTTTTTTTACTGCATTTATCTCCATATTCCTTTTTTATGATTATCCTCTCTCCCCACACCATCCCTTATTATTATTAGTCTTCTTGTTTTTTATTATTATTATCTCTTGTGTAAATATATATTCTTTGTCTCTCTTTATATTATTTTATGGTGTTGAATGATTAGCAAAAACCGGTGATGATTAGGTTAAGCTGGTCAATCTTTGGGACTTGCACGTGAATGTTTGGGAAAAGCACTGGTTGGGCAGCGTGCATGATGGGTGAATTTGTTCCTGCGCGGATATGGTGTCTGTTTTTTTTTACAAGCGCCGGGAATCTTTTTTTATTTTTGATACTGTCTTTTTTTAACCGCCTTAGCTCGCTTTTTTTAAATCGGCGTTTTGGGCGATTTCTCGGGCCCGGCAGTCTAGAACTTTGTTTTTATTGACTCTCAACACACCACTGGTTTGCCCAAACTCAGCTAGTGTACTCTGATTTGCTCCGAATTTTGGTATCTTTACCCCTGAAGGCAAGACAAACCACTTCAATGCTTCTTGATACCTTTACATAGGATGACAATTGTTCATGCGCATGACCTATTCTTCAATTTTTTTTTTTTCAAATGGATTTCCTTTTTAGCCGACTATCATGTTTTCCTGTCTCCATCTGTCCTCCCCGGGGGGGGGTGGGGTTGGAGTAGCAAATAGTGTTAGATTAGCTTAGACCCTGACTATTTATACCTGAAGAAAGTATGTATTCTTTTTTTATCATTTGTTCTCCACACATAGATTGAAATACATCCAGTTACCTTAAACTAGCAAATGGCATTAAATGCTCACTCCCAATTTAGAGTATACTGTTCTATTCATATCTCAATAAACCATATTCTCGTTTTCTACACATTTAGTCTCATTAGTGCTCATCTCGAGTTTTGCCACATATTCAAACGCCGCAATTTTGGGCTCGCGCAAGACTTGGATATGTCTTTTATTGAGGCCTCTTCCAAAAAAAAAAAGAAAAAGGGAATGGGAGCTGCTCGCTTCTTCAGAAAAGTGCAATCATGTTGTACTTTTACTTTGAATGTCTCTCCTGTTGTTTTATTATCACTTATACTTGCTTGGGCTTTTTGGGCATACCATTTTCGGTTATGCCTCTATCTCATTGGAAACCAGGCTATCCTTCAAGGTAACCCCAAAAAGAAGAACTGTTTTTTAATATACAGATACTGACCTACTTTCTCTCGTACTTCCTCTTTTTTATTTTTATTTTGACAGGTTGTCTTTATATGATATTTTTTGAACCCCTTTTCGGATTGACAGTGTGGAGCTTTTACAAGGCATCTCGAACTTCACCAGGGAACACCATCGATGTAAGCTTCTTTTAAGACGAAAAAGTAGTTTGTAGTATCAATGACACTTATTTTTAATGTATGATAGACTGCGAAACAAGGCGAATCCGAAGAATTGGATATTGAAGAAGGATACCAAGATAATCATGATAGCGAATATGTCCAATTGTTACCGAGTCATTTACCAGCCAGGAACGACGCAAATCATCTTAGTGAGACGGACGATCAAAGCAACAGTGAGCAAGGCACCTCGTCTTCCCCAGCCATCCTGTCTCTCGACGACAACAATGCTCCTATTCGCTTGGCATCATCTTCTTCGTTATCGATCACAGTGAAAAGGGACGGTGCTAAGCGATACTGTCAGAAATGCAAGATGGATAAATGCGATCGGAGTCACCATTGCCGCTCATGTAAAAGGTATGTCTACATAAATGATATGATGATTGGCCTCTAATATTTTTATTTATTGATTTGTTTTTTTTAGATGCATATTGAAAATGGATCAGTAAGTAGTGATAAGAAAGTGGGAGGACAAAAAGGCGATAATATTGATATTCATGCTGGCAATTCATTGATCTATAGTCACTGTCCGTGGATCAACAATTGTGTCGGCTTTTACAATTACAAATTCTTCTACCTATTTATTGTCTATGGATCCTGGTTTTGCATTTATGTGTTTTCCACTACGCTACCACTGACGATTCGCATTATGAAACAACCTATGGTAAGTAATGCGATAACCACATCGACTGGATGCACTGACTTTAATTTTATATATACAAATAAACTAGGGTATCTTTGAGATTGACTTCAATTGGCTATTTTTGTGCTTTGTCTCTGTTGTGTTCGGTTTATTTTTGATTCCATTCAGTCTGTTCCATACCCGCCAATTGTGCAAAAATCGGACAACCATTGAATTTTACGAAAAGGCGAATTATCGTTTAGGATCAAGACAGAAACGAATGGGCAGTCGGCGTCAGATGATAGATATCATGCGAAGCAGATATTTCAATCCTTGGGAACTTGGCACAAGGTACAGTAAAATACACAGAGTTGAGAACATTCTCTCAAAGGTTATATGTTTATGCGCTGACTCGTTTCTAAATCATCATTTTTCCCTCAATGTAGAACTAATGTTGAACAAGTACTAGGAAAATCAACCATGACTTGGTTTCTGCCTATTGGTATTCCGTAAGTTATCAAGTAGACTATATATGTGACAACACGGATGATTGAAACAAATGATATATATATATTGGTATTATAGATCTGGAAACGGGCACACCTTCCCTTTGAATGATCATGCGTACGATACTTTGGCCATAGATGAAGTTGATGATGTTTATTAGTTGTATTGTTTATGTCTTGTAGAATATAGTCCTTACCTCTTTTTTTGGGGGGTGTATTTCCAAGGAATTTGTATATAGTGTGATGGATGATGATATTGAATAAAGCAATCATGGGGTAGAACCAATGATGTCGGCATGTTCTTTTTTTGGAATTCCCTTATTTTTTTTTTTTTTTTTTTTTTGGTCCCTCCCTCTCTTTTTTTTCGTCTCTTTTTTATTTTTCCTTGAATATTGATTTATACATACAGCACAAATCAATACATGAGCAAAAATACAATTCCATCATCCACTGTTGATCACCAAGTCATTAGTGATATTTCCACCAACCCTGATACCAACTCAGAATTACCACCGCCTTATTCACAGACTCCACAACAACCACAACATTCCATTCCGTCAAGTTCTACCAATAGCCAACAAGACAATTTACCGAATGACAATCCAGCCTACACTATTGACGCACAGCCATCTGCACCGTTACTGTATCCTGAAATACCTCAGCAGCTATCTCCTGGCCACAATATAGCATTTCCGGTGCCGCAGCCATACAATAATCCTTCGCAGAAAAAACAACAACTTCAAATCCCCAACTATAATGCAAATGTGTCTACCCCTCTATACTTTCATGCACATCAACAACAACATTCTAATGGTCAACATGGTATTCTGTATGGAAGCACTCATCATCAACACCACCACCACCACCAACATCATTCAGCCCATGGACCTCCTTCTTCTCCTCCACCTCCTCCTCGTTTCCATCCCATTTATATTCCTGGACACCAGCCCGCACCCCCACCTCAACACTATCGTTTTGCCCCACCCACCGATTCCGTTCGACGATCTTTCCCTGTAGGCGCCCTTATTTTTATTATTGGTTGGGCCTTTCCTCCTCTTTGGATACTTGGTGCTTGCTGTTGTGCAGCCAGTCGAAATCCATACGAAGCCTGGTGGGCTAGGTTGAATCTGACCATGGCCTTACTGTTACTAGTGTCTTCTATCATTTACTCCATGTTGGCCATACTTGCTGGGGATTGGTATGTGGGTCTCCAGTGGATCTCCCTACGTCAAGAAATCTAGAAAATGGGACGGCTGTTAGCTATAGTATCATCATAATTTGTAGTAATGAACCTAGTAGTTTATAGTATCATATCACTTTTTTTTTTTATTCAATAAAGTCATTTTTTTTTATTATATTATAGTAAAAAGTCTTTTTTTATTATTCAGTCGGTTTGTCAACATAATAAAGGGGATGATGGAAGCAAATAATCACGGGTGTTTTAAGGGAGGGGAATGTATCAATGTGGGGGAGATGTATTAGTAAGAGATCTATCTATCTATCCATATATATATATATAATATTGTACATGTAATATATAAAAATTATATATGATCAAGAGTGAGTGAATGGGGGATCTATTCTAAAGTGGAATGGGCGGTTTTGGGATGAAGAAAGAGAGGACGGGGGTATTGTAGGGATCCAGATAACCAAATCTATCGTTTATTCTTCCTCATCACTGCTGGATTCGCTTTCAGACAAAACCGGTCGATTGTTGTTGAT
Source organism: Absidia repens (assembly GCA_002105175.1). Lineage (NCBI taxonomy): Eukaryota > Fungi > Mucoromycota > Mucoromycetes > Mucorales > Cunninghamellaceae > Absidia > Absidia repens. Next base: position 604,272 of record MCGE01000004.1, on the reverse strand, counting down.
AAAAAGATCATCATCATTATCATCATCGCTTTCATCCATGTCGTACCTGTCGTTTCCTTGATGATTACTGTCGTCATCCTTGTTGCTTCCTGATGTGGTTGCATTTTGAGTAAATTCAGCGGGCCTATTAATGAAAGAAGGTCGGATTAATATCTTCAGTAGCTATTATTGCAAAAAATGTATATGTAAATATATCATTCATGTACTTGCCATTTCCCTTCTTGTTGTAAAGCTTTGATGTGTTTTGGGAAGAGTACTTGTACGATTTCCCCACCTACTTTTTCAGAAATAGTACCCAAAGAAGGATCCACAACGACGAAGTGGCCTATATAATCAAAGATGAGTATCAAAGGATCTTTTCGCTACGTATCAGTTTTTTCCTGCATTACCTCGTTTCACCCACACCAAGTTGCGAAAGCGAGGAGGCATGGTCACCAGTTTTTTGCTGCCATCCACAAATTCAACTTCATGCTGATGATTGCCTCGAGGACCCAATGAGCGTGCGTATTGCTGATGATCTTGGATCTCAAAATCGTCGGCATCCAGTAAGTTTTGTGCTGTATGCTTTTTACCCATGTTGACAAAAGAAAGGGAAAGAAAATAGGGGAAGAAAAAAAGAATAGAAAAAAGAAAGCTTTGACCTTTTTTTTTTTTGGTTTCCCAGCCGTGAGCGGCATTTTAAAAGATTGGCTTTATTGTTGGCTCATACAAGCCACATTATGCATTGGATATTTTTTCTGCATAGTTGATATTAAAAAAAGTTAATCGTGATACGCATCAGGATCATCTAAATCTCTTTCCATAGGTCTAGCATGTTCGGTGTCAAGCGAATCCATCAATGAAGACCGGCGTAGTATTTCATTCGATTGGCGTCGATCTAAAGAAGCCATGTCACTGGCATCCTACAAAGGAATCAAATTAAATAATTATTGCAGGTAATTACGTTTGTATATGTGAATGCGGAAAACACCTACCATTTCAGCAAAGATTGATGGATGAATGGACCGTTGAAGGACCTTTTCTTTTAATGCTGGATTTGATGTGTCTTTCAAATTAAAAACGTGAGATCGAATGGCATCCTTATAAGCAGTATCTACTTGTGGGTTGAGCTCATATATTGCCTGCTCAATTTCTTTGGCAAGTGATTCATTATTTGATAATGCTTGACTTAACAACTCGGTACCTATCCAGAAAAAAAAGCAAAATAGGCTGGTGATAAGTACAATAGTGGCATAACTTTTTATTTTTATTTTTATTTTTATTTTTTATTTGTCGTGGTGATCCTTACTTTTTTGACGAACGGTATCTGACATAATATGAAAAAAAGGAAAAAAGGACAATTATTATTTGTAGGAAAAATAATTGCTTTATCGAGCCCCACTTATTTTTTCCCACTTGACTCGCAACGAACAAAAATCGGTTCGAGTCAAGTGGAAACAAAAATGGTAAGTATATCGGTGATTTAACGTCACTTGGTGCATTTCCCAGGTTTTTTTTATTTTTATTATTCTGGCGAAGTTTTTGGTCAACAACGCATTCCATCATCGTGGCATACAAAACGTCATTCAGATCTCACATCATCTGACACAGGCATAGAAAAGCAAAAAAATAAAAAAAAAAACGCTGCCAATAGTTATCATGCTAGTTTTAATTGAGCGCCGACCTAACTGTAACGTTCATTTGCACCACTTAAATACACTTACAATCCCCTGTTATACGTAGATCGTCATGTCGCATCACTTGGGCTACGTAAAAAAAAATCGAGCTTCAAAAATGGGGAATTGAGTCAGTCCATACTACTGGATTCCCAATGTCATTACTTTGACATGTGTAGTCAAGGGAAGAGGTTGTTTCTCTTTTTTTTTCAAGGTGACAAGAAGAACGCCGAAAAGGACACTAAAATCCCTGTGGATGAACGGCGGAGTACAACCACCTTGTAGGCTGAGTGTACAAAGTGTTTAAACGTTTTAGTTTATGCAGAAATGGACTATCACAATAAAAAAACTAAGAAATGGGAGTTCTTTTTTTTTTTTTGCCACTTTCTTCCCCACCTAACTTTTCACTTCCCCATATAAATGATTTCCTTATTGAATAAATCGCAACGCCCTTTGGCTACATCCAGTCGATTATGGATAAATAATGTAAACCCCACCAACACCCGCCTGTTCTCTTCAGCTGCTGGAAGCTCCACTAGCACTACTCAAACCCATTCAAATGATCATCATCATCATCAAGCATCCTCCTCCAAAGACGACTCAGAACGGCTTTTAGATATGTACAACAATGAAAAACAATCCGTGTTGGACGAATTGGATCATCCTGATAACAAAGGAGAGGAAGCAACTGTTTCGCCTGATCCCGAATCTGATGCCAATTCTGTCTTTGATGAATAATTCTTTTTTTTTTTATGGAATACCATGAGCTGTGTGTACATAATAGTTTTTACCTCTTCATTGTTGTTCGATACATATATTATACACTATTCGTACACACTTGAAAAAAAAGGACACTAAAAAAACAATTTCGTATCAATAAAAAAAATGATGTGACAAGTGGTGCTATTTTTTTCCCATACTAGTTTGATGGAGGAAGTGAAATCAACCAATGATTGAAAAGAGGGTCTCCGATAATGCATGTGAATAACCCATATCGTATTATCAAAACGCCGACGTCGATGTGTCTCGTTTCCCAGGAGTAGTGGAGTGGGATTTCCACATTGACTTTTTTTTTTCACTGGGTATGGTTTTTAAAAAAAGGTGGTCGGGGGGGGAGGGGGTTTACAACTCCGTCCACATGATTTTTATCATTTGTTTATTTTTTTTTCTCCACCTTTTTCGCTTTTTTTTTTTTCATGACATTAACTTTATTGAGATCTTTAGTGAGGTCATGGTGATGTTGGATTAGTATTAGAACTTGAATTAGGGGCATTTTGAAAAATGCATTACAAACATCATGGGGGAACCCTTTCATTTTTGATTTACAATGACAATAGATTAGCTTCCTTTTAGAGTAGTACCATTAGTTTATTTTATTGTAGGTTGACATAGTTAATAACTACATCTGAATAAAGCATGTCTCATTTTTTACCACTAGTCTTTACCATGTCTTAAATTGTCTTATCAAATCGGGTTATTCATAAGAAAAAGATATGGCGTGTATATATGAGTGTATGTGTGTATGTGTGTATGTGTGTATGTGTGTATGTGTGTATGTGTGTATGTGTGTATGTGTGTTAGGTTCCTTGATATGAATAGTAGAGCGGCAATGTAGCCTCGTTTCATATTAGATGACACGGAACATTGGAAGCGTCGCTAAGCCTTAGGGGACGTGTTAGTTTAGTCAAAATTCAATTCAATACGCACTATCTCGGCAGCTCGATGCACACAACACATTACTATGCTTGGTAGAGCAGAAATATCATGGTGTATGGAAAGAAACATAGTCATAGCGGGTGAATTAGAGAACAAGTGTCTGGTAGAAATCTCACAAAACAATTACAGTAGTGACCTTGTTTACTATTCGACGAGGTTAGATAATGGTAATTAATAAAAAGACATATTTTATTGAGGCATATTGGTAGATGGAAAATTAAGATGAGGAGTTTGTAACGAGAAGGGGATGTAATGGAAGAATCTATTGGAGGAAGTATGGCGGGGACTAATGTGTGTTCTGAAGCATGACCAAAACTAATTTAAAGGAAGAGTTGCCAGAAAGGGTGCCAATATAATGTACACGGCATGAGAAAGAACAAAGAGCCATCAGGTATTGAATCCACAACAACGATCAATGCCAATCAAATGAGGCTCATGGTTATAAAAAAACCAAGGATCTACTGCATCAGGCACGAGAAAGTCTAATGAGACATTTTTCATTGAAGTATGTAAACATAGAAATATTTTATTCCTTGGATATACAGACTATGGACAAACTAACACTAAGCTAAGCTAATTGAAGGCTACAAAAAGCCAAACAAATGGTGGATCTAAATTCTGAATTCAAAATGAAACGGTTTCCCTATGCATCTTGTCATCCCTGAGCTGAAAACGCTTCTAAACTAGTCCTGACACTATTTTAAGCCCAACATAACTCCATAGAAGTTGAATGATGAAGGAAATTAAAAAGCCAGAGAGAAAATGAAATAGTTCCCGTAGGCGGGATGTGAAATATTTTCTGTGGTCTCCAGCTGCCAGTTCTTGGCTTTATGGTTACACATATACGAATGAATACTATCCCACAATAATGATGCAGTTTCGTTTTCCCTTTGATTTCGTTATTGCAAGTCCCTACTGTACATATTTTGTCTTAAATTTGAATAAAATATGCCTTGTCTTTTTTGCATTTACATAAACCCCCACCCCCTCCATGCCACTCAGTAATTCGAAGATTTCCTAAAGCTCCAGTGGAGAGCCAGAGTGTTTATTGAATACAAAATAAAATAATAAAACAAGTACAAGTGTATGCTACTATGATATATAAAAAGCTACTGCTACTGCTACTACTATTACTACTACTAATCTACTATACTATTACTACCACAAAGGCCGAGCGTTCAAATAAAGGGAATGTCGTCCATGTCATGCTCCAAATCATCGAGAGAAGTGTCAAATTCTTCATCCAAATCGTCCTCCAACTCATCGTGTTTATTGTCGTCATCTTGATGCCGCTCTTCGTCCTTGTTTCTTGTTGAATCCACTGAATCATTTTCCATGCTGGTGGACTTTGGTGAGTCTGGTGATGTTTGGTGAATTGCATCGTTGTTGCTATTTTCTGCTTTTCCTACTGATGTATCGCCTTGACTACCGTAAGCAAAAGTTCTTGATAACGTGTTGCGCACCCCACCGATACCGTTGGATATATGGTTCATCAAACCTGGTGATGTAGGGCTTTCGGGTCGCTGTTGTCGTTGTCTATCGTCGTCGTCCGTCAAGTTCGTCACCACATTGTTATCACCACCACTGTTGTTGTTGAGCGCTTTACTTTTCTCATCCCTGTAGTTATCAGTAGCACCCGTTGTTTCATTGTGTCCCTTCGATTCCTGCTGTGCTAGTGTTGCAGGGACCATTGATGTTGACGATGAAGATTCCAGAGGCGGTTGTTGTGTTGCACTTGATCCGAGTAATGGAGATGATTGTCGTAATGTGGTCGTAAATGAATGGACTCTATTTCGTCCTATTGATGTCGATGTTGCATTTGCTGTGGTAGCAATAGGGGAAGCCGATAAAGCTGAGGATGTAGATGGCAACGCAGATGTATGAGCATTCGATGTAGGCACATGAGAAGGAGGTGGAGGAGGTGATTGCTGCCGAGCAGGGATGCCTGCATCTGATAATAGTGAGCTTGATGATGATGTGGCAGATGATGTCGACATGGAGGTCAGGCTACGTAACAAACCACCCCTAGAAGACGCCGCTTGTTGTTGTTTTTCAGATGCTGCAATCGTTTCACTGGGCAAGGAGGAGAGGTCGGGTTTGATAGGTTTTGGCTTTGGTGATGTTGGTGGTGACTTTTTGGTATCTGTGACTTCTTCAGGTAAATCAATAGCAGGGAGAGGCTGTTTCCAAAAATTCCAGTCGTTGTATTCTTCGTCAGTTGTAACACTTTTGGTATTCACTGGGGGGAAAATCTGATCAACCAAATCGTTCAGGTGGATATAGGAGGAGGTAAAACCTTTGAGCAATTCCAATTTGATATCGCCATATGGATCGATTGTAAAGATGCGCGACGCAGGAACGCTGACACTTCGATAGGAGATAGCGTCTGTAATTCGGTTGCCAAAGCCAGCATAAAAGGGGTCACGACCACCAAAGAGACGTTGTATATCTTTCAAACAGGCCATCTTGAAGACTTCAGGTTTGCGCATGATGACTTCCCGATGAAATGAGGTAAAAAGGCGGTCAGGGGACATGATCACAGGACCATCTGGAAGCTGATAGTTGCCTTGTTCCACCTTCTTCAAGTAGTCCCTAGTGTAATCCGCTTGACCAATAGCACGACTTGTTAAATACAGAATCTTGTAACCGTTGCTGTAAATATCCGTGTAAAGTTTGGCGACCCCATGGTGTGTCCAATCCTTCCCAATCATCGTAAAAACATGTCCCAGTGCATCTGACTTGGTGATCGTCCCATCGATATCTGAAATCACAATCGGCATGTCATAGTCCCAATAAAAAATCTTGGCGGCACACGTTGCTGTTCCTTGATAGGCAGATGTTACTGAGAAGGAAATCGTGTTCACTCCTTTGTTCAGATGAAGTTGCTTGAGTTGTTCTGACGTCAGTCGTAGTGTCTTTGCGTAATTTTTCCGAGGCACAAGGTCCATTGGGTTTGTGGCACTTCCATGTCCATTGCTGCTATTGTCGTGATTGTGCTCCGCATTCCATCCTACAGTGGTCGTTTTGGTGGTGGTTGTGAAAGTTGTGGTCATATCATCGTGTCTATCGTCAGCAGGTATCGATGTTGATGCTGTTGTAGTGTTGTCGTTCTTGTCTACTGTTGTTGTTGTTGTTGATGATGATGATGATGGTGTCTTTGTCTTGTCTTCAGAGAAGTTTTCAGTGCCGTCGCCGCCAGCAGTAGATGCTGATGATGAAGTGGAAGAAGAAGGGGCAGCCACAGACGAACGACTAAGCCATTGCCGCCAGCCTTTGCCAAACAAGTAAGATTCCCGGCTATCTTCTACATTCGACCCGCCGGACCCAGAGGCAGAAGTAGGGTGGTGACCATCATGACGAGAGGTTGTTTCTTGTAAAGGCTTCTTGTACAACAGCAGCGAAGTGAAGAGTGGCCCCGTGTTCCCAGCAGCAAAGTAGCGTCGTTCATACCGGAACACTAGTCGTTTATCGTTGAGGAGATTGGGATTGTGCATAAAGGTATCGTACGTCATTTGTTGATCTTCGAACGCCTTCGCATTTTCCTTTTCGTCGTATCCAAAAGCTGAGAGACCACACAAACTCATTTCAATGCGATAGGTTGTACCAGGGACCAATTGATATTTCAAAGTTGTTACTCCATTGTTGTTGTCGCTGTCGTTGTTGCTGTGCGTGATCTTATCGTGTTCATCGATTTGAGAAATATCAGTTGCTTTTGTCATGTCTGTCCCAATAGATGTCGAATCGTCAGCTTCATCATCGTTATCCGTTTTGATTGAGTTCTGTGATTCATTTGTTCCCCTTCGTCGAGCGCTTCCCCAGCCCCATAATCCAGTGGTTGTTGTGGTATTTGGTTTAGCAGCCGAAGTATCGTTGTTGTTTGACCCAGCAGTGGAAATATCTTGAGGTAAAGTATTGGGATGACCATCAAAAGCTTCCGGTGATTCCGCGCGAGCCAAATCCAAGTTTCCACTTTCAGATAAATCCATGGATCCGTCAATGTCGTGTGTTGTCATTTCATCTTCAAGCTTCGATAGGATAATATTGTCCACTTGGTTCTGTTCGTCCCCTTCGTCCCATGCACGTTCTCCAGTTTTGTATCCAGCAATGTCCAGTACAATCGATTCGTTATGACCATGGGCTTGTTGTTCATCATTGTCAATATCACCGTTGTCATGTTGTTGCTGGTGTCGTTGTTGTTGTTGTTGTTGCTGGTAGGATGTTGAATGAGACGAATGATCCAATTTTGTTGATAAGGATGAGGGTGACCCGGTGTTATCATGTGACGTTTTGTTGTCGTTATCAATGTTGCCAGTGTTGGTGTAATCGCTGCTCGTCAATAATCCACCATTGCGTTTGTGTACCGATCGATGAGAAACATCCATGGCTTTGCTGTAAATATCACCGTTGGCAGGTCGAACAATGAATGTTTCCTTTGCGATAGTTGTAGTGGTAATGGCTTCAGGGATCACACGTTCCAGTAATGCGGAGCCATCATCCATAGGGTAGACATCATTTTGAGGAGCGACCGATGTATCTTTGTGAAACTTCGTCGATGAAGGTATTTCAGTTGTCCGCGTGGTGGAGTTAGATTCAAAGGTCAACTTATCAATATCATGCTGTAGGGAAGGAATAGTAGATGGTGTAATGGCGTTTCTGTTGTAGGCATCATTTTCTTGATGATGTTGTTGCGGATGTTGGTGATGGTGATGTAAACTGCTAGAATACGGATCCATATTGGTGACAACTTTATCCATTTGTTCTTCAATGATCATTTTTGGGGACTGTAATTCTGCTGGCAAGGGTAATTTCATGTGGTCATCTGTTGCATCATCATCTTCAAATTGATCCTTCATATCTTTGTGCTGTTCTTGTTGTTGGTCATCTATAAATTAATTACAATAAAATTTCACATCAGTTTCTGTTTTTTATTCCATTTGCCTTTACTCCTATTTGTTACCTTGGCCTTGATTTTTGGATTCACCAATGTCTAAAAATGGAGGATCCTATAATCAGAAAAACAAACAGAACAAACGGGATTAATTTGACATCTGATGAAGTGATTGATAGTGTAGTCTATTTCTTTCTTACCTCATCTGTTTTGCTTTCGTTAACGGCGCCCACAATTGGGGACGTTTGGAATTCTTCAGGCACTTCATGTTCCGTTTCAAACACAAAGAATGATTCACCGGCTTCACCCACTTTCATCAAATAGGGAACCACCTGTCCATTCACTTTGATTTCAATCTATTATAAAAATACATATATAATTATGTAAAGTTAATATATCATCCGAGTTCAATGTACGGTTCTCTATTTACCTTTTTTTCTTGAGGCATCAGTAAGGACAATTTACCGAATCGTACATGGAAAGGACTACAAGCCAAATCACCATCCTTTTGTTCCACCACCACGATATCGACTGCACCACTAAGGGTAGCTGGATTAATGTCATTGTAAAAGCTTGATACAGATGTAAAGAGACTTCCAAGTTTTCCAACGTATTCCATAATAAGAAAGAATGGGTGTGTATATGAGCGTAAGTGAGAGTGTCAGATTGAGCGTGAGTATGGGAGGGAGGAAGAATAATACAATTACTACTTGTATATGAGGGGGAAGGATCTGATGTTGTGAGAGTATGACGGAGCAGGTGGATATAAGGATAGAAAAAGAAAGGCAAGTAAGGGAATGACGATAGAAAAAAGGGAATGTGTATATAATCAAAACAAAGAGAATGGAATGCAACAGGAGTAAAGAAAAGCAAAAGAAAGAAAGAATTATTTTTTTTGATTTTTATTTTTCACAGTATATGTAGATTTAAATCCCCGCTTGCAGCCTAAGCGAGCAACAAAAGTTGGAATTTGGGATGACCGGCGATCACATGGACTCCGTGTCTAGATTAAATCGGATCCCACTGATTGACATCACTATAAAACGATTTTTTTAAAAAACAAAATCATTTTACTAAAAATTAGAAGTAGAATAAATATTCCAAAAAAAGTAGCACAAAACATGTTATAATGTACGAAACGTCAAACACGTTTTCATTTTATATCCCCGCAGCAGTAGAAGAGGTAGAAAAGTCAATGGACATAAATGAATGGGAAATAATGGATTAATTCAATATCAGGCAGTTATAATGTATTTAACAATCAAAATGCCCTATTCCCTTCCAGATACTGGAAAAGTATGTTCAATATAAAATTGTACTATAGAGTATAAAGAGAGTTTGTCATGTTACTGTTCCAGGACATAGCTAATATGACAATCTAGTTGGATTTAATATCACCAAATAAAGAATCAATGGTATCTTCACCCAAAAAAAAAAAAAAAAAAAAAAAAAAAAAAAAAAAAAAAAAAGGGCGGGGAAGGGGACACTACCAGCAAGTGATTATGTCGAGTCGTATGGCTGTCAAATGTCCATTACTATTTTCCGCTGCCTTATCAGATCACATAGTAAAGAAACTTGGATCACCAGTGTCAAAATGGCTTATCCAAAGCTTGGCGAGATGCCCGGTGAATGTGAAATCATCAACGGTCATTGACATCAATATCATATCATGTGGATGGCATACCCAAAGATACATTGCATTATGTATAGTTACTTGCGTAAAACATCATTTCACTCAAGTTTTCAATCCTATATTAAAAGCATTCAATCACCTATCTTCGTCATCGTTTTATATCCCTGTATCATATCCGTGGTTCACTTGAAAACATTCCCCATACTTCCCCAATATCATCAATTGAGTATTTCATCATAACAAAAGAAGACTTAAAGCCAAATGTTTATTATTTTTCAAAAAAAAAAAAAAAAAAAAGATACAAAGAGTATGAAAATAGCAAGAGGGCAAAAAACATATGTGATGTTATTAAATCCCGATATAAACAGCGATCATTGAGGGTATGAATCAGTATAAAACGATGTAATAAGAGATAAAATAATAATAAGGGGGGGGTCTAAACTAATGAAGAAGAGTAAACGCAAGTAAAAATAGTAAAAAAAGGAAGAAAGAGGGTGCATAAAAAATAAGAATAAAAATGATAGTAGAAATAAAGAATAATAGTAAATATATGAAGCCAGGATCATAGAGAGAATATCGCCACGTTATGCATAAATGCCGCCCAACCGTCGCCAATGGTGGGCTTGGTTTGACGCATGATCAGAAGTAGTTGTGGTTGGAATAATATCATCTTCATTGTCAACATCGAAAGTGGAAGCGTTGATTTGATCAGTAAACGCAGACGGCCAGTCGGTGGATGAGCCATGTTGCTGATGATGGTGGTGGTGATGATGATGGTGGTGTGATGAAGACAATGAGGACGGCGAGGTTGGCAGTGGAATAATCGATGATGGGTCATGAGGGTGATTGTCCTTATGCTGCGAAAACAATAAAGAGAACCGATCATTGGGTGGTGAAGATAATGATTGGAAGGCTTCAAGTCCAGGTGATGTGGTTGAGTGGAGTGAATGGCTATTGTTGCTGGGGTAATGAGGATTCATCATCATGGTGGAGTAATTGTTGCCTGAAGTCGAAGAAACAGGAGAGAGCATTGGATTCGAATCATAGTCGTTGCTGGTTGGTTGAGACACTTTTCTATATATCAATGGTGTGAGACAAAAAAAAAAAAAAAAAAAAAAAGAAAGAGAGAAAGAAAAAATGAATGACACTATCAGATGATAAAACTCTTTTACCCTGAACCAAAAAAAAAAAAAATCCCTTACCTTAAAAACGGATGTTGATGTGTCGTATCGAAAGGTAAGGATAATGTAGAATGTGGATCGTAGAGCGCAGATGAGGAAGAGGAAGGCGGGACATAAAAAGGCACATCCACTTGATCTATCCGGGATGCTGGAGAGACATTGGATTGGTGAAGTTGCTGGTGCTGGTACTGCTGTAATTGTGATGATGTGGAAGAGACATGTGATCGAATAGGTTGTTGCTGTTGGTGCTGCTGATACAATAATGATGAAGGTGGAGGTGGGGGTGGTGAGGACGATGATGTTACTGGCTGTTGTTGTTGTGAGACCAGACCTTTATCATTTTGGGATCGTCCCCAGGAGAGACGAATACGAGATTGACCAATTTGAAACCCATTCATGCTTTCGATTGCCATTTCAGCCGATTGTCTCGATACGTATTGGACAAAACCGCAACCTTTACCAGGAGGTATTTTCACATAGGTTACTTCCCCAAAGGGAGAGAAATATTGTCGTAATTCGTCTTCATGGAGTGGTGCCGAGAGACCTCCTACAAACACCGTGGTATTGGATGGATCTGTCGGTTGTTGAACTAATGCCGGAGCTTGGAGTGCCAGCTGATGGTAACGTGCCTGAGTCTGTTGCTGCTGGATCCGCTGCTGCTGTTGCTGTTGCTGCTGCTGTAGTTGCTGTTGTTGCTGCTGCGGTTGCTGTTGCTGTTGCTGTTGTTGATATAAATGTCGACTTTTAGATGACGATGATGATGGTGCTGGAGGAGGAGGAGATAGTGCTGCCAATGAAGAATGTCCTGTCGAACCTCCTTTAGGAGTTGCCAATGATATACGGATTGGTCGGTGGCCACAATAAATCCCATTCATTTCCGTCAGCGCTTCTTGTTGTTCAAGTGGGTCGTGGAATCGTACAAAACCGTATCCTCGTGAAAGACCAGACACAGGATCAGTCATGACTTTGGCTGAATGACATGAAGCATATCGTTGTCGAAACATAGCCTAGTAAAAAAAAAAAACCAAACAATTTAGATCATGTCGTTTTTCTATTTTTTTTTTTTTTCGATCGATCATACATACCAAAAGATAAGTTTCATCCACATCGTTGCTCAAATCACCCACAAATAAACTATATTCAGGAGCCCGATCTTCTCTATATAGTCATATAAAAGTGTGTCAATAATCTAGAGCAATATTTTTTCTTGAAAAGACTTTACTTTTTGTCCAGGATCCCACCACCAGATGCCCAATTAAGGCGAAATGGCCGCTGAGCATTCGGCATTTTTGTACCATGGACTGTCGCCAAAGCCCGTTGTGCCGACATACTCGAGTCGAATCCAATAAACGCATACCCTAAACTATTTCTATATATATATAATCATGTGTAAGAGGTATAATATTCCTGAAAGTACTCTCATCTCTATTGATTTTGTTCTTTCTTCTTACCCAGAGCGTTTGTCCCGAATTAATTTAACCACCACGTTTTCACCTTTTGAAGACCAAAGTTGTTGCAAGTATTGTTCATCCATCCAAGAATCCAAATCACCCATCCTGAACACAAAAGAAAAAGAAGGTTGGTTGAGTATATCATTCGAATGTTACATTGTGTGCGATCAATTTACCATAGTGTCATTTTCGAACTTTCAGACGAAACGTAAAATGACAGTGGTGGTGAAGTTGGGAGAGTATTTGACGAATATAGTTGTTGATTCATGACTAGATTGGATATGATAGCTGCCAGGAATAGTGAGTATAGGAGGTGTTTGTTGTAAGAGAGAGTACGGTACAGTTGTGAGTTAGCTTGTTGTTCTGAGGTAGAGTTTCAAAGATAAGCGCAGTCCGTCGTATATTAATAAATAATAGAGTAGTCAAGGGGTAAACACAAAACAAAGTGGGGCAGAATAACGAAAGGAGCGTTTTTTTCAACACCTGATGAAGTGTATTCGTTTGTTGTTGTATAATAAAGAGAGGCAAGATAAGCTGAGAGGATATATAAAACTAGTTGTTTCAAAAAAGTAAGTGGATGGAGTGTGAATGAATGGTAATTAAAAAAAGAAAATAAAAGTTATTTAATAAAAAAAAAGAAAATGGAAGAGGGTCAAAGTATGTGGGATTGCAATAAAAAAATATCGGTTGAGATTGAGGATGAAGAAAAAGAAAAAGAAACAAAGAAGAAGAAAAAATGCTGAATATATAAACCTTTTTTGGATCATGTCACCTGAATGATTAAAGTTCAACCAGTGTCACACGTTGTAGTTTTTTTTTTTTTTTTTTTTTTTTTTTTTTTTTTTTTTCCACTCGCCACGTATGTTAAAACACCGTCCTTTTTTTTGCGATCACGGATCATAAAACACACAATAAGGTGTTCTGGTTGATGATCTACGCCTCATTTCCCATAATGATTGGCATACACATACACACAGTTTAGAACCATAAAACGTATAAATATAGACAAAAGGTATTTTATTTTATTCAAAAACCATAAAAACCATAAAAACCAAACAAACAAATAACTATGAAGCTATATAACTACGTTTACCAGCTAGTTTCGGCGGTCCATCATATTCATTTCCAGTCTACAGAAATATAAATCCAATGGGATTAGTAGGGCATACTTTTTGATTGACTATTCCTCACAAAAAAAAAAGTTACCTATTTAACTTGATGATGATATCAGAAGATATTTTCAATCGAATCATGCCAACAAATACCAAAAGATTTCGCACCTTTTTCTCAATTGTTTCGATAGGCTAAAAAAAATAAAAGTGTGGGCATGTGTGTATGTAAATAAAACTGAGCAAATTCCACTCCTTTTTTTTTTATCGTTTCTTACAGTTTGAAGTACTGGTCGTAAAGAGTCATCCGAGTTTGTATATCCCTGCCACATTCTATATAACATATCCATGGTCATCACCAAAACATCAGGCATGCTGTTACAGATACTTGTATCTAAATTTTCGAATTGACCAACAATTTGCAACAAGTCAGTGCTATAATCTGTTGGTATCACGCCTGTCTGACCGATCACCTAGTTTGTAATAAAAATCCAAGTTAGTCCCGTTTCCCCAAGTCATTCAAAATAGATAATATATATGTATATACCTGCAATGCCTTGTCATAATCATTTTGATCATAATATTGCTTTCCCCTGACAAATTCAATCAACACACGCACCGTCCTTTTCTTGATATCGCTGACCATCTGTACAATATGTTGATGCTGTTCGTAGTTTGCCAAGGTCGATTGGGTGAATTGGATCATTTCAGATACTGTCATCCGTTCCCCATCTTCCATTGATTGCGAATGTCGTCGTAAGGCAAGTGTCAGTTGATGGTTCAATATATCTACAGCAAGATTGTAATCCTACAAAACAAAAACAAAAAGTCAGTTTGATGTTCTTGGCACTCAATTTCATCACCTTTTTTGGTTTTCTTTTTCTTTACCCCAGATAATTCATAGTTGTAGATAGCTTCGGCATATTTTCCTCTTTCAACGTAGTTTTCTGCCAATGGATGTAAAAGACATCGGATATATTCTTGCTCATTCTCCATCTCCAACAGTCTGCTGTAGCTATCCATGTATCCTGGCTTTTATAAGTAAATATATAATATATTAGAATTGTGAGTACTATTCTAAAGCAGTCCCATCCACACCACTTTCTTCCTAGTCTTACTTGTTTCCCAATGTCTGGTCGTGGTATTCCCAAGAGATATTTGTAGTCATCAGTTGATAATATCAAATCGCGTACATAGGATCGAGCCAGGGTCACCATATTGTTGTTGACATAGCCGTTTCGTGTTGAATACAACGACATCAAGAGTAAGTAGTGTAGACTGTTAATAGGATATTGTTTGATATAAGGTGACTTTTGCTTTTTGGTAACGGTGGCCGCTGGGTTGGTTGAGAGTGCTCCATATTCATTACGTTTGTCGGTTTCAACATTGTTGCTTATAGGGATGCTGTGGTGTATGTACTGATAAATCATTCTCGTAAAATTCAATGTCACTGTATTGTTGTTGTCCTCCATAATAACTACCATATAAAATAAACCAATATTGAGTTGATATCACCTTTATTATATACAATTGCAAATTCACTTTCTTTTTCTACTTACGTAAATCAATACTCGTCCGAAGAGGTTCCTTGGGAATCCGTAAAAGTCCGTAATACATCAAGGCAATTGCAAAATGAATAGCTTGTAATCTAGTTTGTTCGTTCTTGTACAGGTAGTTGATCGCCTATAAAAATAAATAGATGAATAAATGGATGTATTAGTCATTTGTATTAACAGCTGACAATTAGTTGTACGAAGCCTACGTGTTCAAATTGTAAGGTAGATAGCAGCACTTTGAAGTAAGTCCAAGGAGTGGTACCAGTGGGATCGAATCGTGTAGCGCCATACTTGATCATCAGCTGTTGTAAATCTTGTAATGTATATTTTTCTTGCCAAAATTCGTGTTCATCAAGGTTCTCACGTATCAAAGTCAGCTAAGTGTTGTAAAATAAGAAGGAATGAGTGCGATTCGTTTTCCTTAAAGAGATCCACTTTTTATTTTATTTTTTTCTACCTGTAACCATAAGTAATCTTCAGTTGTTTTTATGACATCAGGACAGTTCTTCTTGTTGAGCTCACATCGACCAAGGATTTTTATCAAGATCAACTTGTAAGGATCTACGTTTCTTTCCGAGAATTCCAACCGTTGATAAATAACCATCACCTTGTCTCGTGTTTCTTTGGTCAAACTACAGATTGAACAATAGTTATAGAATGAGTTCACGACATACTTGACATTCATATTTGTCTTCTTCTTTCGGTTCTTACCACTGGTTTGGGTTCGAGATATATTCTTTGAGGTATTCGACAAATTGAGGTTCAGATTGGAACATCTGAGGATGCTGTTGTATGTATTCTAGAGCTAATTTATCTTGTCCACTGCGTAAAGCCATAAAGATATAAGTCCAAACAGGAAGGTCATCAACAATCTAGACACAATGTAGAAGTATTAGTTCGTTTCGTAATATACCATATATACCCGTTTTTTTTTTCTTCACTTACTTCTAATCGGGAATCGGTCCATTGGTTGCTTTTCTTATACGTAAGTTTGATGAAGGATTGTAATCGCATTAAAAAAGAAGGATTTCCACCAGGCTTGACTTCATGCGCGTATTTCAACAAGCTATCGTCCATAAATTGAATAGATCTGAAACAATAAGAAACATGTATCTCATTAGTTGACATTCTATCCATTCATTTGCATCACGTATTTGTTTTTTTTTAAAAAAAAACTTACTGATCTTCCAGCCATGCCTTGGAGCATTTTATCAAATGTTGTCTAGAACACAAAGCTTCAGTCGAATCATAGGGCGAGACCAAGTACGTTTTCATGTATCGAGTTTTAATGGAATCGTTGACGTCCGCTTCACTTTCACCAGCCAATTTATCCAAAAGTTTCCAAATATCCTTCACACGGTGATCCTTATTCCCCGCCATCACTCCATCTATAGCATTTGCCATCATTGGATTTGTTGCTGCTGCTGCTGCTGTTGTTGTTGTTGTTGCTATGCTGGTATCTGGTTTGTTGACTTTCATTGCCTCGCTAAATGCCTTGATAACTGGGTAATCCTTATTTCCTTTTCGTTTGTCATTGATTTCCATCACCACCTTTGCATAACTAGTCATTTGTTCTTCCATTTGGGATTGTGCTTTGATGGTGGTGGACTAGGTACAAAACATATAATGTATACATATTGATTAGTATAGCGTAATTGCTTCCTTCCCACATTCCCGCCGTCCTTTATAATTCCTACCATATTCATATAGTGAGTGTAAGGATCGGCATTATTGTTTGATCGATGTGATTCCATTTCTTGTGCTTCTTTGATTCGCAGTTGATTGTGCTTCATATCGTCTCGAAACATATTGTCTTCCAGTGTATCTACATAATCATCCGTCTGCTGTCGCAGTTCTTCAATGGTGTCAATGATATCCAATTCATGCATTTGTGCCAAGTATCCCTACAAAAGAAAAGTATTTTGTTGATCGTTAATCTCATCATCACCTTCGTTATATATGTGTTCTTTTTGTTACATACTTCAACGTTAGTGTTGCTGATATATTCTTCCCTTTGGGTAGTGGACACCTTGTTGATAGCGTTGAGATTTTGAGCGAGTTCTTGACTATTGATTCCACCCTGCGCCAAAAAATAATGTCTACAAAAGCAAATGCGACGTGTTAGTGAGTGTTATTGATACAATTGTTATTGACTTACGCTTTTGCATGAAGTTGTTGATTCGGTTTTATCCGTTTCGTCATTGAATCCGTTTCTTTTTCGATTTGAGACACATCTCTTTTCAAAAATGGAAGTGGCTGTGAGGAAGATGGTGTTGTCAGCAACTTGGAGCTTTCATAGAGTTTTTTGAATGCAGAAGACGCCATGATATTTTCGGGAAATGGGAGGAATATTGTATATGCTTGGTGATAATATGTATTGATATTTATATATATTTAAACAAAAAAGAGAAAAGGAAATGAAAAGAAAAGAAAAAAAGGGAAAAAAAAGTAAACTGGATACAAATTGAAAGGAAGAAAAGAGCGTGGAGCAAAAAAAAATGGGAAGGAACAAAAATAAAATAATTTAAATTCCGCGTAAAGTCCTGTTACATTACAGCAAGAAGAAGCAGTGGCTTGGAAGTACAGTACTCTTTCCTTTAAGAGGACCCCTTAATATCGTTCCTAACCATCAACTCAGTTGAGAAGAATCAAGTCATCGTGCACCATATAAATAGTTTTTCGAAACAAGATTGAGTGATCATAGTAGTTGATAAAAATAAACGACAAAAATCATCATATCAAAAATTTCACAATTTTTATTAAAAAAAGTAATATACATAAGGAAGTAAAAATATTTGTGGGATGTAGCTAGCTGTGTGATAGATAAAGAGAAAGAGAGGATGGCTAAGGGGTATCGAATAACAATATAACTATTAAGGAGGGCTGGGGATCGAGCGAATCATCATCAAGACAATTTTTTTTTAATATTCTAATCACCAGAAGCCCACCTCATGGAGAATCAGCATATTTCCTGCGACGCAAATGACTAGAAACAATATCAAACCGTCAATGAATTGATCAATCTATTATGCATTTTCTTTCTTGTTACCTTTTTGGTTGAGGGCGACATAAAACTTGGATGATATTCTTTACTGGGTTCTTTTTGCCATAAGGATTCGGGTGACGAGGTTTTTGGGCATCCAATAATGTTGTTCTCAACTATGTCAAGAGAAAGTTGCTATTTAGAGATATCACCAAACCCAGCACACATTTTCTTTTTACCTTTTCATGAGTTGTGACGCCCTTCCACACCAAATGACAGTGGTACGATGTTAACCCACCCACCATCCACAACAAAAAGAATCCTACAATGGCAAGGACAAAACTGACAGGTGCAGTTTGAAATACAAGATCAAAGTTGATTTCCGGTTGAATTTGCCGAGCAGCCAGAATGAGATGCAGAACAGCAAATATAATCAAATAGATGGCCATCAAGGAACACGTCATTATAAATGTGAAAAAGGGTCGATAGTTACGTTTTCCAATACAATTGTTGAGCCAGATGCAATGATGATCTTCGTTTTCTATTATGAAAGAGATATTCTTTTTTAGTTTGTTTGTTGACCCCACCCCCTACTTTTTTTTTTTAATTAATCCCCCACCACCTATCTTACTTACCCACACAATTGTCACATTGTCGACAATGACTTGCTCTTGGAGGTCGGTAGATCTTACAGGTAGAACAATATTTGAGATTCCACATTTCATCCTTGATCTTGACACACCGATCGGCGGGGAATGGTTGGGTCCAAATGGATGAATGGTCATCAAAAGTTTCTAATGTAGGTATAGGATCAAGACCCCGAGGAATCACCTATGGAATATGAAATTTAGTATGAGTGTGTTGAGTGTCATCCTGCCTCATGTATTGAATTCAACAATTCTAGTAGCTTTACCCCAGGATCGGTCCATGACGTCTTAAACATAGAAACGACCGCAATCACAAAGAGATATGCATAAAGCACAGGGACCACAGGGTGAATATTCGACCAAAGGAAAGGACACCTATAAACAAATAAATAAATAATAATGATTAACCATATATTCTACTATGACACCCGATGCCACTTACGTAAAGATACCAAATAAGACACTAGGAATGATTACTAGTAGTAAAGCAATGATAAAAGCCCAATGTGCCTGACTTGTCATCAATCGACCACCACAGAAAAATGTACTGTTGCCTGGAAAGGTTTGATAGTTGCGTTGACGCTTTTTCCCTTGGTGCATTTGTTGTTGAGACGTCGGTGATATATCTTGATCTTCTTTACCCGTCATGAGTTGTTCGTGTATTTCGTTCAATTGCTGTTGCTGTTGCTTTTGAGGCTGCTGCTGAGATTGACTAACATGCTCTGTTGTTGGTGCCTTGGTGCCAGAATAACCGGTGTCGGACGCAGAAGTTTCGTTTGCGTTGTTGGTGGTAGTTATGGGTAAGGACTGCAGAGCAAAAGCGTTCACGTTGTTACTGATAGCCTCGTCGTTCATATCGAAAGAAGCCTGTTTCATCAATGCAGTAGAAGTATCGGCAGTATAGGATGACATGGTAGTAAAACCAGATGATGAAGGCAAAGCAGTCGTAGCACGTTTACTAGTGATCGAAGTCGCTGTTTGCTGTTGGTCGCTGTCATGTGTATTGTCATTGTTGTTGCTATTGACTTGTTCCGGAGAGGACTTGAAATCAAACTGTTCAATGGATGAGATGGGACGAGGTGCGTTTCGAAAGAGCGTGTATCCAGGTGAAGGAGGAGGTAAAGGTGGTATTGCTGCTGATGGAGACTGGATGGACGCTGTCGAGGATAGTGAGTGTGTGGCTGTGCTGTTGGGTGTATCGTTAGTTTGAAACACTCCAAAAGAAGCATATTCAATTTCCTGGCCCCTTTTATCAGGTTCAAGAGCCATCCTAATTTTTTTTTAAAAAAAAAAAATGAAACGGAAAGAAAAGGAGGAGATGGAAAAATTCCCCAATTGTTTATATTTGAAAGAAAAAAAAAAGCGCTAAGTGTAACCATCGATAGATTTTTTTTTTTCATCCTCAAAGAAATGAAAACCATGATCCCATTACATAAATATTCATTATTAAATCCATAGGACATTAACTCCGCAGCTGAGTAACTTTACTGGTACCAGCTCTTCATTATAAAGCTGCTCAAATGATCAATCACCCAATAAAAGCTATACTACAGCCCCTATTCTAAAGAATTCCAGCCTTATCTTACTTCGCCAATGTATTGGCGGGAATGTGAAAACAATAACGACTGAGCGTTCTCTAAAACAGAAAGAGCGAATGCGCACAATACAAAGTGATGATCTGCGGGATATTGTTATTCTTCGAAATCAAAAGGCAGGAAGAAGTTTTGGCGCTGGGATAAATTTAGCGCCGTCCTTGTTGGTAAGTTTCGTTTTTATTGCTACAGATGTGTGCTTTCACTTCCAATTATCCGTCAATTTCAAAAAAAGATTTTGCGCAGGATTCGTATATTCTGATATTTAAAAAAAAAAAAAAAAAAAAAAAAAAAAAAAAACATTGAACGACTGGGTGTCAAGCGGGAGGAGGCTGCTGAAGTGTGGTTTTTGATGAAATTAGATACCCCCAACCATTTTACATCCTAAAAGACATCAGTTGAGCTTCAACTTTTGTTATACCACCTGCAAAAAAGATGAAAATAAATAAATAAAAAATAACGAGCTGGATTAAGACAGTAGGTCCAGTACAGTAGAGCGGACATTCCGCTGGTGGCACGGCCTAAGTTGATTAATAGGAACGGTAGAGCGGGAATACGGCTATGTTGCATATTGAGTGACCTAGAACTGTCAGCCAGTCGCTATGTCTCTGTGGGTGGTGCAAGTCATTATAGATAGACTAGAAGGTAGTGCAAAATACTTTATAGCGATGGGTACGTGCATAGCACGACCTAGATTTACCTATATGAATTATCAAGCAAAAATATTGTCACCTTCGTTTCAAAGTGATTCAAGTCTGCAAACCAGTCTCTGCATGTTGAGGAGGGCAAATGTAGTTTAGCGGGTGAACTAGAAAGCATATGTTTGGAGTACGCTCACAAGGTAGCTACAATAACGACTTTGTTTATTATATGATGGTGCAGAGGTTGGTTAATTAAAAGGTATGTTTTATTGACACGCATTGGTAGACACTGAAACTAAGGACGAGGGGTTTATGAGAGATTGAATGGAAGGATCTATTGGAGGAGGCATAACGTAGACTAACGTGAGACCTGAAGAATGGTCAAGGTACAACAGTAAAATTGGAGCTGATATATTGTACAGGGTACTAGAAAAGCTAAAGGAGCATTTATTGTGGAAGTACAACATCCATCAACACTATCAAACGGGATTGATTGCTAGTAAAACGGAATTCATTGCACAAGACATGAGAGAGACTAAATGGAACATTTTTTGTTGAAGGAAGTAAAAAGAAACATATTTTATTTAGATGTAGATACAAGCTATGGGCAAAACTAATACGAGACTAAACTAAGGAAGATTCCAAAAAGCCAACCAATAGTACCATCAGATCCTAGATCCGAAATGAAAGGGTTTCCCCATGCATCTTGTAATCTTTGCGCTGAAACCCCTTCTAACCTAGTCCTGACAGTAATCTAGGTCCAACATAGCCTCAAAGAAGTTGAATGGCGAAGAAAAAAAAAATGAAAGGAAAAGAGAGTGGGAGAGAAAATAAAAAATTGGATGTAAATAAAAATTCACGTGGTCGGGATTTGAAATCATTTACGTGACCTCTCGCTGAGCTGCAGATCTGACCATTTCCTTGATTTTTATCGATGGCCTTTTCATTTCGGTAATAGCCCCCCCCAGCAACAAAAGATTACAGAGGGACTCTTTATTAATATGTATAGCATGGATACGCACATGAAGGTTACAATATTACCCATAATGACGATGCAATTTGGCTTTCCCATTGATCTCGTTGTTGCGGGTCCGCCTACAGTACATACAGTATGCAAATGGTGCTGTAAGCAGTTTTTAGCAAAGGATTTGGAAAATATAGCAAGTATATTACACTTAACACCCATTCTTTATTCTTATAATATACCGCAAATATTCATATATTACGCCTCTTCTGTCAAAAAACTACTGAACAAGATACCCTACTCCTCCTGCTTCCCCACTAACCCACCCACACGCACACCCTAATCACCTCACCTTAAAATGGATATCACGATACTATGTTTAGACTAGTGTAGTTTAGTTGTAATATTTCATATCTACATCTGAATAAAATATGTCTTGTCTATGATACCAAGTTTGAAATCATCTCTTATATCATGTATTTGATTCGTCTAGTTAAATGGGTATGCCCACATTGTACAGTACTGTGCTGTGCGTATGCATGTAACAAAAAAAAAAAAAAATAGAGTCGGGTATGAGGTGACTTCAACAAACTATTGAGCTTAGCGCCCTGTCTACTGTACTATATTATACATTGTTGTCAACTACACTACATACGGCAACAAAAGTTCGCGTAGTGGTCAGGTTCATATGATAAAATATTGATTTCTTTATTTCATTGATAAGATAGAAGGAAATGTGGAAGTTCATATATGTGTAATGATGGGAAAAAATAGTGCTAATCTAAAAAGAAAACTATATAGAATAAACTAAAAGAGGCGGGGAAGTTGAGGTATCAAGCATGTCTTTTCCATGTTGACCATGAAGAAGCGAGTTTGGCTAGAGCAGGAGAAGGGGTTCGAGTCTGCCCTGAGCAGGTCGATAGAGGAGAAGGTGAAGTCGAGACGTTGGTGTGGGTGTGACCTAAGAAAGGCGATAAGGAGAGGAATCGATGATTGTCGTCAGACCAGTCAGTATTCTGCATAGTGCTAGTATTTTCAATTTGAGAGAAGGCTGGTGAAGAAGGCTTGTTAATGGAGGACATCCATCGTGATTGGGTTTGGTCACGAAAGAATTGAGCAGGTGGAGCTGAGAGTGGGGTGATGATGTATGGGTAAGACAAAGGACTTGAAATTTGGTGATGGTTGTTAGTGTGATCTGCTTCAAGAGTGTGGTAAGGTGGTGGTATTTTTTCGTTTCCATCGATGATAATAACAGGACCCTGGTGATGATCGATACTCTTTTGCTCCTTCAGAGAAAGATGACGATAAGATCTGTGAGCTATGTAACCTGTAATAACAAAAAATAACGTCAATCCTGCCCCCACTAAACCCCAATGCCAAGTCTCCATCATCAGCACAAAATCCGATGATAGTAATAATAAAAGAAAGAGACCAAAAAAATAAAATAACATTAAAAACAATAAAAAGCGAGCTTTTATAATGTCTATATCTAAAAAGGACAACATAAATACTAACACTAAAATACTAATTATAAACTGATGCAGATAAATAAATAATAACTAAATAAGAGAAGTATACAACAAAGAGGAAGAGATAGAGAGGGAGAGAGGGAGAGTCACACAGGACAAAAGAAGCCACTGGAAGCTGGTGTCGCAATGATTGTGGGAGTGAAGCCAAGCCAGTCAAATCCAAACATGTATAAAGTAAACCAGAAATGAAGAGGCAAAGAGGTGGCAGGCAGATCGGCGGCCGTCCGATGGCAAGCATGGGCCAAGTCCAAAAAAGTAGTATCCGACATATCCCGTGCTTGATAATTGACAGTGACGAGCAGCGACATGGTCGAGATACCGTCCATCAGCACCCAATCCATATTGTCGTCATTGTGTGTACCTTTCCCCACCAGCGCGTTCGTCACGGCATCCTTCACAATCAACTGAACCTTGTTGAGGCGTGTGGGGATATAATTCTGTCGATTGTCCACCGTCACGTTCACCAACCAGCTCGTCGTAAACATCACATTCTCCATCCATCCTTGCTGAGTTTGTACAATTTCCACCGGACTAACAACACTCGCTCCTTCGATCCGTAGTAAAGGTACCCGTGGCCACACCAAGAAGAGCAGGAATCCAAGCACCAAGATGAAGAAGAAGATACAAAGTAATAAACATCCCCTATGGCAATACCAAAACCCTTCTAATGGCGCTTCTTTGCTGATCATGTGTTTTTCATGCTGGCGATCGCCTTTTGAATGGGTTCCGCGATTGACTGCAACTGTTGCTGTTGACTTTTCCATATGATCCACGTTCTCGCCATAAGTTGGCAAAGTCGCCGATGTCTTTGGTGGACGTCTGGATTGTTGTTGTTCAGCATGAGGTCTTTTTGATTTTCTTGAATGTCGTTTTGGTTGAGAAGGTTGATGTAAGGATGGTGTCCATGACATTCCATTGGCACATTCAGTTTGTTTCAAAGTATCATGAGGTTGACCACAATTGGCGGGATGAGTAAAAGTTGCTAAAAAAAAAAAAAAAAAAAAAAAAAAAAAAAAAAAAAAAAAAAGGAAAGCGGGATATCAGTATGCATGGAATTTGTATTGACTGAGGCGAGTGGGCGGCTGCGGAGCCCCTTGTCTCCTTGATTTTTCTTTTTAGAGCAAAAAAAAAAAAAAAAAAAAAACGAAAAGAATATCAAGGGGCGAGGCGTATATAAATAAAATAAACATAAAAAATAAAAGATTCCACTTACTGATAGGCAATGTGTGAGGGTGAAGATAGTTAGAATCATTGATCATGTCACTGTTACGCGGCGAGGGAGGATTGCTTGGATTACCAAGGTGGTTAAGAGGTGGGTCAGGTGATGGAGGTATGGATGACATGAATCGTTCTGCAATAGACAGTCGATGGGTTTGTGAGGCAGGTTGATTCAGGGCCAATGTCTGTTGTTGTGTTTGGATATTATGATGACTAAGACTACTATGCCGAGACTGTTGATTCGATGGTGGAAAGAGTGGCGATGACGAACGATGATTATTGAACATGGGAGCGGAACTTCTTCGTTGTTGCTTTTCAGCATAGGGCTGTTGCGGTAGTGAATGTTCTTTCATAAAAGCAAGTAGGTACAAAAAAAAAAAAAAATCGGTCCAAAGGCAAGAAGAAGGAAAGAGAGAGAGAGAAATAAAGAGAACAAGTCATAAGGATTTAAAATGAAAGTGATTTGCATAAACTCAGGGGTGACACCTACAAAAAAATCGCCCGGTTTTCATCCCTCTCCCACTCTGATCTTCCCCTTCAGTCCCTTACACTATTCAATCCTCATTGTTTTGCGTAGGACAATTTATGCATTTAAAGTTTTTGTCAACATTGACTTTCCTCTTATCGAATCAGCGAGTACAAATAACGACTAACGTCTCTTCTCGTACCGTTCACCTGCTTCCTTCGTTTTCGTAATCAGGTTGAATAATCTTCCAAGTGTGGTATCTATCTTTTAATTTTAGTTATAGAGATGTCGATTTGAGATTATTAACAAAAAAGAATGAGTCAAACGGATGCAATGTATTGAGCAATGACTACTTTCAGTACCTGTAATCTGACTTTTCCTTTTATTTTGGGGGTGACTTGCAAGAACATGATGTATTGAGATACAAATAATGTGATCTATTTCATTACCCACTAACTTGGAGGACGATGCACATTGAGGCAGGGGAAAAGGGGAAGATTATATTATAATGTATTCTCACAGTAAGACTTAGCTCCTAAGATCTAGGCACCCTAGCTGATTGTTCAAGAATTATTCACTGGGTTCCTTAAGTACATATATATATATATATTGCTTATATTTGAACTGGATTGTTCAAAATAGACATGATAACTTCCTTTTGTACACTCACACACAGACACACACACACACACACACAACTGTATAACGCAATATATATAAAAGACATTTGCATCATGTATTGAATGACTTTATTAATTGATGAATAATAATAATAAAAAAAGACATGAAGTAGAAGGACTAGTATGACAGATAGTAAAATACAAAGAATAAATATAATAAACAATAGTGACAAATAATAAGAATAGAGTGGATGAATAATAAGAAAGCGAAAAAGAGTGTATCAAATAATAAAATATATATCTACAATAAGGTATTTGGATGATAAGGAGAAGGAGATGCGGATGCGGATGCGGATTGGGGATGGAGGTGAAGGCCATCTAGTCTTGCTTGCCAGAGCGATTTGATGGTTTCCATTTGGGTGATTCTTCAAGTTCGATCGATCCTAGCGATACAGTGGGCACTGCTTCAATATCGCCACTAGATCGTATCACAGGTCGTATTGGAGCTGCGAAAGGAGGTGCTGATGATGTTTGTGGTAAATTGTTGATTGATTTTAACTGGGGTAAATGATGATGATGGTGATGGCTTCGATGATGTTGTTGAGACTGATAGGATGATATGGGCGAATAGAATTGGTGCAAATTTTTGTTGACGAGTGAATATGATTTTGGTAATGATGCCGTTTTTGTTGATGCCATTGCCATTTCCAACGCCATTGGACCAGCATCAGGATGTCGTAGATCTTTACTGTGTGGTACAGTGAGATCTTCAAAGTCGTCATCAGAATCTTTGTCGCCTTTTCTACTTCTGCTGTCGGTATTTTTTCCGCCGCCCTCTTCTTCATCCCTGTTCTTTTTCTTCGCTGCTCGGTCGATATTAAGGTCGGTGTGATCGGAATGGACGCACTGTTCACATGATGATCGATCACGAAGACCAGGGTGATCCACACGTAAAGCTTCCACTAATAGTGTTGATTCCGCAATAGCAAAATACACAGTAAATGCCTATATATATATATATATATATATATATAATTAGTTTCAGCCACTAAAATCGTCATCATCATCTAATCTATCTACCCCAAACATGGAAAAAAAAAGATTCCTACTTACATCTGACCTATCACCTAAAAACATCGTCACCTTGAATAAGTTCATGATCAAGTTCACCACAAATGTCAGGGCCAGGCATATGAGCGATTTTCTAGCAATATATTCAATTACACAGTTGTGATGGCTCATCACCTTTCGAGATTGACGGATATGCACATAAAGTCTAACGAATAGAAAAAATCCAAGATGTTGGTTCGTAAGGTTTCGTTTCCACCTCCACATTTTTTTTTCCTTTCGTAGATCCTATTTGTCTAGTTTTTTTTTTTTTTTTTTACCTTCTAACAAACATGCCACTAAGAAATAGATTGGCCAATGCATCTCCAATAAAATTCAGAATAATCACACCGTTTGCCCTAAATCAGTAAAATAAAAGTGGCCAGGTTAATTAGTTCCGCGGGTATGACATTTATTTCACTTTCTAGGGTAATAGGCTTACCAGATAGCCCAACAAGTTGATCCTGACGTAGATGAAGAATCAAGAAAAGACTGTTCTAATGGTAAAAATGCCAATTCATAGGGCCAATCTGCAAACCGGACTGTAATCAAAGCTATGCCCACTATTTTGATCCATAACGAATTCTTGTCGGATTCCAATATTAATAGCCGCAGAAACATCACTAATCAAATCCGCGATAAAATAGAAAACGATCAATATAGAACAATTAGAAAAAAAAAAAAAAAGAGCACAAACGACAGGAACAAGGCAAAAACAAAACAAAACAAATCAAGATTGAATGATGTGGAATTTACCTGTGTAGAATAATAGATAATCCAAATGCCATAACCTAAAGACAATAAAATAGTGTATTAGTACCTACGTTTTATCCAATAAAAAAAAACCACTTACGATACAAGTAGAGGATAATAAGCACATGTGGCAATTTCAAATAAAGGTATCAGTCCATACAAGAGCCGGTAGATAAAAAACACCACCACTTGAGCAATATTGACAAGATGACTAGAGTGAAAGAGAAGCAGCCGGGTGATTAGTTTGTTTATTTTCTCCCGCCTTCTATTTTTCTCTCACTTACATTTTCCCCCGAGTTCGCTTGTATTGGCGATAACAGACGAAGAAGTTGCGTACACAGATGACGACTGATATCCACATACCGATCATGTTGATACGATCAATTACTCGTTCACCAAATTCGCTAAGTTGTGCCATGTCGATGTGAGATGTGTATTATATTCGCCGTGGTCGATGTTGTTGTTGCTATTTTTGCGATTTGTTTATGAGACTGTTTGGGTTGTGAGGATGAATGTGTGTGTGTTGTGTTGTGTTGTGTAAATAAAGTAAGTAGGGAGTTACTGCGCAGGAGAAGAAGATAGTGATTGTCCCCTCGTTCAGTTATCGTTTCATCGACTATCTAAGGGTAGGTATGTTTTCGAATCAACGATAGCTCTTTCGAAAAAAAAAAAAAAAAGAAAAAAAGGAATAGCGGAAAAAGAGGAAGACCAGGGGAAAAATAGAATTCAAAAAAGGTTTATGGGAGAAAAATGGGAACGGCGTTTAAAAATAATAAAGGAAGACGAAACGATTGGGCTGCGCCAAAATGGGGGGTGGGGAATAGAGAGAATTGATTGGAACCATTCGGGAATTCTATCGAATATAAAAAATATACACAATAACTTTTATATAACAGCATAAAAAACGTAACACCTGCATGTATCCCTATTTTTATTTTTCATGACAACAAAAAATAATTCTATACTAATACTAAAAGTCTACCGTAATCTAATCTAACCTAGAATGCCAAATTCAAAGGAATCCCATGTTTCCCAATCTTCGCTTTTGTCGGTGCGTCCAAATATTTTGAGTGCTGAGAGTCGTAGTCGATATACACCAGGATCAGCAGGATATGTCTTGATAGGTATGGACGATAATGATCCCTTTAATTCAACCTGCGATGATGATAGACTGGATCGAAAATCCAAAGCCACCTGTCCGTCCCAGTGAATCGTATAATGATGGTTGCTTAAGCTGTTGTCGTTCCGAGGCACCCAAGCATTTTGAAATCGAGAAACATATCCCATCACCTGATTATCGCTGCTTTTGATCAATTCACATTTTAGTAGAGCGGTGGGACTTCCGAGTCGTATAAATAAATGTAGCTTTTCGTCTTTTTCAAAATTGTAAGTCGGGATAATGGATGGTAAAATGTGTGATTTGTCAAGGTGTATTGGAGTGCCGTATTCATGTCCAATATACGGATACCCTTGCTATATCGCAAACAAAAACAGAATTACAAATCGTTAGAAAAAATCATTCCCCGCTAACCTTACTTTCTTACCACTGTATCGAAGATTGGTAAATCACGTTGATTGCCTAGTACACCATAATATGGGACATGAAGGGCAGGAGCAAGTCTTGATTTATCACCATTCATTGGTATCTGTCGCAATTGAAGGAAGCCACCATATACCAGGGGAGAGATAATATCACCATGCTTGTCATATGTCAGTTCACTCAAGGAAGGCTGTTCAAAACGCACCGTAACATTCTTTTTTTCCTGCCGCCCAAGAGTAATTGTCTCCGGTTCAAAATAGACGGAACCATTCGTCGATTGATATTGTCCTCTTCGCAAAGGTACGGCACTTTTCCTAAAGTCATATCCTGTATTTATCCAAAAAAAAAAGTCAGAAAATTGATAAGCTTATTTTTTTACCCGTCCTTTTTTTTCCGTCATTTTTACCAGATATAGCCATAGCAGGCAAATGTTCGAGTTGGTACTTTTTAGTTGCATTGGATGTATTTTCAATCACGAGTTGCGTCAATAGTTGGAAATGCTCAGTATCATTTAACGGAATCTTGTACGGAGTTACATTTGAGGAGGCCAATATGGAGTCATAAATCTGCGAAAGAGGAAGAAAAAGACAGCGGTGAGCAGATATAAAATATTCCCATTTTATCCCTTTTTTCAGTCCTTTCCCACGAACTTTTAGGGTCCAATCCCCGATAGGCAATATCGTACCTGAACCAAACCAGCGCCTTGTCTTGCCATGGATTCCAAATTAAAACCATCATGAGAATGAATCGGTTCTGCAGAGTTCAACAAATGTCGGATAATTGAAATTGGAGAGTGTTCCTTTGTCGCTTGCATTAAGAGAGCCACGCATCCACTAATATAAGGCTAAGATAAAAGAGTCAGCTAAACTTTATACAACTATAATAACAATAATAAGAATAATAATAATGTTCTTACTGTTGCCATGCTCGTTCCGCTCATGGTCGTGTAAGCACCTAAAAGTTACAAAAAAGTCAAAAATACCACAATCATTCGCATTCATTGACCTGTACTACTTACCCATTTCCATTGGAAACGTAGAGTACATTGATCCTCCAACACCAACAATATCAGGCTTGAGATGCAACTAGTCAATAAATAGAAAAGGATATCAATGAGTATTGCTAAATACGGATGTATAATGTCAACATACATGTATATTACCTCTGGATCAGGACCCCAAGTAGAGAACCTATTGAAAAAAGAGGTGAAAATAACTGTAAGCATGAATGAGGATCCATCCATTTGATTTATCTTTTGCCACTTACGTTGACATTTTTTTCACCATTTTCTTCGTCTTTTTTTCAGCGACAAAATTCAGAGTCATTTTTGAAGTCATGCTGTTTGCCTTCATTCCATAGTAATGCCGTAAAAGAGCTGCACCATCTTGACCACTGAGGGATATCACGGGAATTTGGACAAGAGAATAACGCTGAGTATCCATATCCACTGAGTCTGCGTTATCTAAATCAGCAGTGTTGTAAATAAGTACACCCGAGCCACCAGCATTCTGTACCTCCAGTGCCTTTTGTCCCAAGTCACATTCACCCCCTTTAACCAGGACCACTTTGTTTTGTACATCTTCTATGATTGGATGGCACCCAGTGTCGTTTTCGTCTTCAATAATGGTCGCTGATATGTTCTTTTCTTTCCGTTCTGTGACAAGCGTGGTGAGTTCGGTATTCGTTTCATCCAAATCATAATGGGATCCGTCAATCAAGACATATTCTGATAAAAACAAAAATGGATTAATGAGAAGAACACCAAAATTTGATGATCACTGCGCTTATCCCATTTTCCTATTTTTGTTACCATAACTTGCTAGTTCACGTCCATGATGATAAACACGAAGGAGGTGATTGAATTTGCTAGCATTATCCACAGATCCAACAGCAATAACGTGTTCGCCGATGGCAGGAGAAGGCGTTCGTGCGATGCCTGCAAAAAAAAAAAAAAAAAAAAAAAAAAGTTATACACAGCCATATCAGATACGTCAGAAAGAATGAGCGTCCAAAATGTCTATCTTGGGTTTCTTACCATCTCTTCCTTCGTTCCCTTGAGCAACGACCACGATGATCCCTCTATCTGCCATGGCTGATAATGCAACAGCGAGTGCATCCTAAAAATTGGAAAGAGTTAGCGATCTTATATACTATAAATTTGACATTATGACTTACTTCTGCCCACGCGCTAACCCCACCTCCTAAAGATAAATTGATGACATCCATGCCGGCACTAACCGCCATATCACTATCATAAGAAGAAAGAGAAAAAAAATGGAGCCCGAGTATACATTCAGTAAAAGTTCATATCTGACATATATATATATTCTGAGAGGGTCAAGTGGGCGAGGAGAGGAAATACTTACGCTGCAGCCAAAATAAT
Organism: Absidia repens; assembly: GCA_002105175.1. Classification (NCBI taxonomy): domain Eukaryota; kingdom Fungi; phylum Mucoromycota; class Mucoromycetes; order Mucorales; family Cunninghamellaceae; genus Absidia; species Absidia repens. The sequence goes on along the minus strand of MCGE01000004.1, from coordinate 572,640 downwards.
ATCGTCGTCCGTATCACCATGACATCCAAAGATTCTGTAAAGAAAGAAATGTTAGTGGAAAGCAATCTTGGCTCAGATACTAATATATGACAAATAACAACCTCCAAACACCAAGAGTGACACCAGGCGCAACCCCTTCAAATCCCTGTAGGCCAGTAAAATAAGAGGTTACCATTAAACAACGTTGCATTCGTATGGCTTTTCTATTGTCTTACGTCTTACTTTAAAGGTGTCATTAGCAGCTAATATACCAGCAACATGAGTTCCGTGTCCATCACATGAATCGCTAGAGATAGCAAAAGAAAGACAAAAATTGTAAATAAAGGGAAAAAGAAAAAAAAATAACAAATTGTTCTTACTGTGGGTCGCTGTCGGGGATTGGATCATTCAATTCTAGGAGGGCGTAAAAAAATTCAGGACAACCAATTAAAAAAAAAATTAATGCAAAAACTACGCTATACTTTACCAGTATAATCATCACCAACCAAATCATAGCCGTATTGTACAAGACAACCTTCCTTTTAGAGACCAAAAAAAAAAAAAAGAATGGAAACATAATTGAGCATGGCCACTATTTTTTTGGCACCCCTACAGAAGATTCTTACGCCAAAACAACCACCAAGGGATGGATGGTTATAATCTATGCCGGAATCCAGAATACCAACTTTGATCCCATTTCCCGTCCACCCGGCACGCTTGGCTCGATCGACCTCAGTCATTGCATGGGCATACTTTAAATTAGGTGAGCCTGGATCAATGTAGTAGACTGGTGCGGTACCGGTGCGATTAAATGTGTGTGGCGCGGGCGCATACCTAATGACATTAGGTCGAGCATATCTCTTCCCAGGCCAGTACTGATCAATGTAAGGACAGTTCTGCAACGTCTGTGTCAAAAACATGGCTGGGCGATGGCGCGCCAATGAATCATCAACCAGGTTTCCTTGGTCAAACATAATATCCCCGTCTTGATTAATCATGCCACTAATGGCATCCAGATGTTGTTGTTGATCCATGGTGGAGTTGGAAGGCGTGGGGACCAACTGAACCGACATACCATTCATTATGTTTGTAAATTTATAACGTACAGTTACGTTGATGTGATGCTGCTGTAGGTAATCCAAAAACGCTTTTTGATCAGCTTGAACTTCGGCCTTGTTCTCCGGAGGGGAACGAAATCGCACGGTGTAGCGCTGGCCCATCCTTTTGTTTTCAAATCCCGCCTCTCTGGCTTCAGATAAAACTATACACACAACTAGTGACAGGAACAAATAATAAATCAGCATATCTTCTTTAATGTATTGTTTCGAGCAAAGGAGAGAAAAAAAAAAAAAAAAAACTTGAGAGAAAGAGGGGGATGATCCGCCTGACACGATAAGTCAACCTTTTCTTTAGGTTTATAATTGCGATAAGAACGGTGACTGGAATTCTTTTTAACATTCCAGCTATATTAGCAGAGGGGATCATACACTTTTTTTTTCGCTGTGTATAGTTTTTGGACACTAGTCTTATTTTTTTCTTAGCACTAAAACAATCTTCCTGGAAATAAATGCAATTTTGACCAGGAAAAATTCTTCGGGGAGGCTACATGAAAAAAATCCAATTCGCCGGACGGCACTTACGGTCAAAGTATAAAATGTCAGCACACGGTTCAAAATTTGCTTTACTACTGTGATAACATTTGATGATGTTTTTAATTGATCAAGATATAATAATATAATAAAATGGGAACTTGCATAATACTACGTGGAAGTAAACGAGATACAAATATGGTGCAGTTCAGCAAACATTTAAAACCTCGCCTTCATTGTTCCAGCTTTTCAATGTTCTCAGCCATGCTGGAGGTTACGGCTCAGTATGCTCCTACTTTGCTCCGCCAATGTCAATACATTCTCTCAATTGCAGAAAAAAAAATTACTGAGCGTCAGGGGAAGGACGTTGTTGAAGTGTAGTTTTTGATAGTATTCGATTCCCCTTCCATTTTGTACCTTGTTGGACAACCCGTTGTCACTTAACTGTCTTTAGCTTGGGGCTTTTTTTTTTTATTATTATTATACCACAGACAAAAAATGAGCAATAAAAAATATAGAATAAAAGAATAACGACCTGGATACATACAGTAAGTCCAGTCCGGTGGAGGCTACGCTGGTGATACGGTCTAATTTATTTATACATCAATTAGGGCCAAATCCGTTGGTACTCTTGGGTGAAGATCGTCACAGTGGGGATGTTAAAAAAAGGTAGCGTATGGTAGGACACGCACATACAAAGCAGCTACAACTGCGGTTTTGTATACTATCTCGCAGGACAGGAAACGGTCACTAAAAAGGCAAACACTAAATTAAGGGCGTGGGGTTCACTATAACAAAGGAACTTTTGGAGGAGCATGGGGATACTGACGGGAGATCTGAAGAACTATCAACACTATTCTAAAGAGACAAGTGTAAAAAAAGACGATATATAGTGTACAAGACAATTGAAACATAAAAGGGACATTTGTAATTGGAGTGCAACAATGAACGCACTAATCAAAGAGAGTGATTGTAATGAATAAAGAATCTATGGTACGCAACATGAGAGAGACGAACGGATCATTTTTATATTGAATCAGGTAGAAAGAGGCGTATTTTATTCAGATATAGATACATACTAGGACAAACTAGCACTAAACTAAGCTATGAAGGTTCCAAAAAAGCCAACTAATGGTGGTTCTAAATCCTGGATCCAAAATGAAAGGGTTTCCCTATGCACCTTGTATTCCCTGCTGAAAACCCTTCTATGCTAGTCCTGACGCTAATATAAGCTCAACATAACCTCAAAAAGGTTACATTGGCGAAGAAAAAAGGAAGAGGAAAAAGAAAAAAATAAAAAGGGCGAAAATAAAAACCATGTGTGCGGGATTTCAATTGTTTTTGGCGGGCCTCGCAGAAATCTGGTCTAGGTCAATTGGGATTGAACGAGTGCTTTCTCCTCATAATTTTCCAATGTGTTTCAACTACTACATTATATACTCCCATCACTGCTTATTTTTCAATAGCCATTTATTTAAAATCCACAACAAAAAATTTCGCAATCCGCCCACGTGAAAATATTTCGCTGGCATTTCTTAATTCTTCACAGTTGTGGCCCGTGTAGGGTTACGCTGGACTAAGAATTAGTTTAGGAAGGCTTTCAAATCAGAGATTATAAGGTGCATGGAGAAACCCTTCCATTTTGGATCCAGAATTTAGGACCACCATTAGTTTGCTTTCGCATCCTTCATGAGCTTAGTTTAGTGTTAGTGTGCCATAGTTTATATCAACATCTCAATAAAATATGCCTTTTTTTACATGCTTCAATAAAAAATGTTCCAAAAAGCATTTATCATGTCTTGTACAATATATTTTTCTTTTTTTTTTTTTTTTTTTTTTTTTTTACGTACTACTATCACCCTTTTTTGATTTGTGTGTTGCTGTACTTCAATAATACATATCCCTCCAGTCTTTATTGCGCCATGTGCAGTAAATTAGATACCTTTTTGCGATATACTTTTAGAATAGAGCTGACTCTTCCTCTGAACTCCCAATAGCCTCTTTGTTATTCTCCTACATACTACCTTCATTAGACCCTTCCGTTAGATCTCTTGTGACAACGAACTTCTTGTCTTTAGTGTAGTACCTATTAAAATACGTCAACAAAATATTCCTTTTTATTAGTTAACCATGCTATGTCTCTTATAATAGTGAGACAATTCATTATTGTTGATCGCTTGTGAGTGCCTTATCGAACGCCTGCTTTCTAGATCATTCGTCAGTATTCTTAGCTTTCACCTTCCCTCCCTCCTTGCCTACCTACTGTATCTATTTTTTTTCTAACACCTTCACCTTGGCCATCTGTTTTTGTTTTATTGTTGTGGGGCATATCTACTGAAAACAAGCACTAAATATCGGTGGATATAGTATTTTCATATGTTAGCCAAACTACAGAGATATTTAATTCACGCAAGTTATTTCTAAATATGGTAGCAATGAGATGAAAATGTCCGTTTATTCTACGATATGATATTCTTGTACTGAGTCCCAAGAATTTTGCTACATACTTATTTCACTGATTTATTTTCTCATTGACCTCTAGGTCTTTTTATCTGTGCTTTCATTGACAGGATTTCTTGAAATATTTAGCAATATTCAATCAATGTCATATTAACTTTGATGGACTCTTCGTTTTCATCAACTTCTTTTTCTTCTTCAATGACCATTTAATCCAGTACTTTTGATAGTGATTCACCCCATGTTAAAATTAATAATAATTGTCGCCGGATCTAACGCGCTTTTCACCGTATATTAACTAGCCTGCTAGACGATATCATAAGATTATCGTGTATTTCATACCCCGATTATGCCCCCCCTCATTATGAGTTTAGGCACCCAATCCAAAAACACTCACCAAAGCATCCAAATTGAAACAATTAAAACATATTGCACATATTTACACACGCAATCCTGTATAAACCATTCCATTAAAGAATTAGACTAATGGTAAAAAAAAAAAACTACAAGACATATTTTATTACATGCGAATTTAAACTATGACAACGAGCACTAAGCTAAGCTAATGACTATTCTAATATACGAAGAGCAATCTAAATGGTGGTTCCAAATCACAAATCCAAAATGAAAGGGTTTCCCCATGCATGTTTGCATTGCATTTTTCAAAATGCCCCTAATTCATGTTCTAAAGCTAATCCAAGATCAACAGCACCGCTCTGAAATCACCAATGACGACAACGTTTAGAAAAAGAAAAGAAAATGAGAAAAAGACGAAAAATAAATACTCATGTGTGCGGAGTGTAAATAGTCTTTTTTTTTTCTAGCACTGTCATCAATATTAAAATGATCACAGAGCCCTATTTTCTTTTTCCTGCGCATACGATAGTACTCGATCTACGAAATGTTAGGTATCATGGTCGAAGCTCGACCTAAGTTAACAATATCTCTTTTTGAATAATATAATAAGCAAGAAAGAGGGTGACAGAGAAGAGGTTTACATTCCTAAAATCGCGGACCTTGAATCCCCTGATCGTTCTTTATCAACGTCTTGCCACAAATCGCTCGCTGCATTTACGCCCGTCTCACCATGACCTTATCTTATCATAGCCAGTGTTTTTCAGATTATTGTGATTAATATTATAGCAGATAACTATATTGGGGATGTCGATCGGAAGTTGCACGATGAGATTCGTATTTATTCAAGTAAATAGAATATAAAACAGTGAATAAATAAATAGTGATTTAAATATTATTTTAGAAGGGGTATTACTAATACATGAAGCTCAACTAAAAATAAAGGGAGACCAAGGCTGTTGTTAACTAAGAGTAACAAATGTAAATTCAGATGTTTTGTGTTCTCCCTTGCTCTAGACCTTTGTAAATCTACGGTACCGATCATGGATCACCTCTGCCACTATGTATGGCTTTCTGTTCGCACGAGGAACACTCAAGTTTATAATATCCACCAATATATATTTAATCTATAGCAACATTCGATACTGATTGACCCTGGGTTGTGGATGTACTTTGATACGTTAGAAGCACAGTATTATTTCCATACACTTTTTTTTTTTTTTTTTGAGTAAGTACAAACTGTTGAAATCTGTAGAATGAACGCTGCATAAGATCGAACAAAAACGTGGATGTTTTTTTTTTACTACATACGCAGCATGCATAACTCTTTCAGGGGCTTCTATTGATCATCGTCTGGGCAGCTAATAGAAACCCTTCTACCTTGTCGCACGACAAAGCATTCGTTTCTACAAAAATTACAAATGTATTGGCATGGGGGGTTTTTTTTTGCCATGTGTATAGAGCAGGATTGAAAGGACCAGGACTGACGTAATACAATCTTTAGCATAGATGCAGCATGAGCATTATTATGAAATATAGGGGAAAGCATAGTATCGAATAGATATCAGTATAGTTTTTGTTTGTATAGCGCATACATATTGCTTATCAAGCAATTATCGTGCAGGGCAGGGCAGCAGTACTACACTGGGGAGAAACCTATCGTACTTGAACCTTAACCTTATGCTTAGCACCTCCATCTCACTTTTTTTTATCCAGGTAAAATACACACATGACATGAACAAAGAAAAAAGGGTATGCTAAATATAATTGGCATTCATATATTTTTCCCGTGCAGATCAAAGTATTTATTTCCCAAGGAGCAAGACTATTACGTCAAGAATAAAAAGTAAGTTGTGCATGCTCTTCCAAAAAAAAAAAAAAAAAAGGGAGACCCGACCCCACAAAAATGATGCAAACGGCGCTTTAATATTTATTATTCTTGGTTCCACGGGCAAAAATAAACAATATCGGGCTGTCAAGGTTATATCAAAATGGTAGAGATAAGGCCGGGGTTCTTATTTCAACAGCTGATAATTCATCCGTATCTACCCATCACCATTTTCCCACTTTTTTTTAATCTAGGGGGGGACCTTTATTTATTATCATTACAGTCAAATAAAGAAAAGGAAGAAAAATTGAGCGGGTGATTTTTTTTGTCACCTTTTCCCATCTCATGAATGAACCCGTCCGTTTTCTTCCATTGTTTGATATTTTTCACAAGACTTAATGACGATGCACAAAAAAAAAAAAAGTAAACACCGTGAGAATAGCACTAGAACGGAACTGGCAAATAAAGCATGAGATGAAGTCAATAACTTTTTGAACAAATCCTAATGATTCGATTTGCACTCCGATCATTGCACAAAGGAGAAATGAACGAATCATGATTGGTTTGTCCTACCTTGGGATCGTCCCTTTTTACCCGTCGTATAATCAAAAAGGAACAAACCCAATCTTTTTTTCTTTTTCCCTCAAAGAGCCCAAAAAGTAGATGATGGATGTGAATCAAAGCCTTCGTGAGAATCACTGTACCTAATTGGGTCACTTCATCAAGAAACTCTATCTAAACTCGATTCTGTATGTTTGAGTTTTTTGATTTGAATCTGTCAACTGCCAAATGTAGCGGTTTTTTTTTTTTTTTTTGACTACTTCCCTTTATGAACAAAAAGAGTCCGTGGCAGTTTAAGGAAGTAGGGAAAAAAAAGACAATAGTATGCATGATAACAATAGAAGCGAAGGAGAAAAACTCCGTTGAGAAAAAAACAGTAAAAGGAAATCAAGGTCATCCGCTCAGTACGAGATTCCCTTTCCAGTTTATAGTAATAGATTACCTTCGGGCATCCAAAAAAAAAAAAAAACTTTTATCGTTTACTGGCTCTGTTGTATGGTACCAACCAAACGATAAGCGGGAAAAAAACGTTACTTTTTTTTTTATTCGTTCTGAAACTTAAACCATCCAATGAAATTGCTTCATGATTTTTTCTGGCAAAATATAAATAGGGATTAAATTCTTTTTTTCTTATTTTTGATTTTCTTTACTTTCTTTCGTCAATTTCATTTCTTTTTTATCCCCTCCCCTTCTCTCATCCCATTTTCTTTTAAAAAAAAATAAAAAGAACGAACATTTCAACAATGTCTCAACACGAAGTATATGAAGCAGATCAAGGTGATAAATACAAGGTGGAACATACCTCTGTAAACGATTACGTTGAAGAAGATCGCGCCTCTAGCGTTGTCAATGAATTTGGTCATGGCAAAGGCTCTTTTATGACTGCCTATTTCAACATTGTTTGTGTGGTGGTAAGTTTATACTGAAGATCATATGCTGAAAAAAGGAGGTATTAAAAACTTTATTTCTTAGGCTGGTACTGGTACCTTGGGTCTTCCTCATGCCTTTGCTGAAGGTGGTTGGTTAGGTATTTTGATTTTGTTGCTGGCTTATTTCATGTCAGTCTACTCTGGTATCGTCTTGATTCGTTGTCTTTACTACAAGCCTGGTCAACGTCTTCATGATTTCAAAGAAATGGGTATTGCTGCCTTCAGCTGGCCTGGGTATATTATCTCTTCTTGCCTTCATTTCTTGAATTTATTCGGTTGTCCTGCACTTTACCTTGTCTTGGCCGGTGGAAACATGGTCACTTTATTGAAAGGCACTGTAAGTTTATTTCAAAATAGGATTTCTCAATATATGCAAAACGATAATTCTCACATTATACTATATTTTTCCTGACACCCACCTGATTTTTATAGGTTGGTGAACTGAATCATGCATACTGGGTTATTATTTGGGGTGTTTTCTTATTGATTCCTTCATTGGTATTAAAAACCCTTCGAGAAGTCACCGCCATTGCTGCCATTGGTGCTGTCTGTACAATGATGGCCGTTTTCATCGTTGTGATCCAATCGCCTATGAACCGTGTAGAAAACCCTAACAACTCTGGTGTTATTTGGACTGGTTTCCCCTCTTCATTGGCTACTATTGCCTTCTCTTTTGGTGGTAACAATACTTATCCTCGTAAGTTCTCAGTCAAAAAAAAAAAAAAAAAAAAAGCACATTTACTCAAATCGTTTTCTTTTTATTTTTTCAATAGATGTTGAACATGCTTTGAAGAAGCCTCATCAATGGAAGTGGGCCATTCTTGCTGGGTTATCCACCTGTACTTGTCTCTATATTTTGACTGCTGTCCCTGCCTACTATGCGTTTGGTGCATCTGCCCAATCTCCCATTTACAACTCATTGCCTACCGGTGCTGGTCAAACCATTGCCATCATTGTCATGACCATCCACGTTATCTTTGCCATTCCCATTTACACCACCTCATTTTCGTTGGAATTTGAAAAATTCACTCGCGCCACCGATGAACGTCTCGGCAAGTTTGGTGCCTGGGCTGCACGTGCTGTTATCCGTACCTGTACCATGGTTATTCTCGTAATTTTGGCCGTCTTTGTACCTTACTTTGATCACTTTATGGGGTTGATTGGTGCCTTGGCCAACTGTGGTTTGGTCTTTTTGTTGCCCATCAGTTGTTACTTGCGTTTGACTGGTGTCCGCAACAAACCATGGTATGAATTGGCTTTCTGTGCCCTGACTCTCTTCCTTGGTATTGTTGGTAAGTCCCCGTTTTATTTTTTTAGAACGTGCTTTCATTGCGGTGGTTTAGGAACCAATTATGCTCATTTGTCTTTCTTTTACTTTTGTTTGTCTTAGGTCTGGTTTTCGGATCAAAGGATGCCATTGAAGACTTGATTGAAGACTTCAAAACCAACCGTCCTACTTCTTAAATCAAAAAAAAAAGAAACAATCTTGCTGTGTTTGTATTTTAGATTATATATTGATTTTTAGTGGTTAGAAATCCTCTTCTTCACTTGTAGTTTTATATTTCATATATATCATATTTGTTTTACTATTATATTTTTCTCTCCTCCTACCTCCTCTATTTACTTTATATCAAATACCTCTCTTGTATATACTTATTCTTATCTTTTTAATAAAAAAGCTATAAAGTTGTATCTCTCCATTTTGAAATGCTCTTTGTGTGTATGTGGGTCATTGTGTGGATATAACAATTTAAGAACAACGACACTGATTTTCCCCAATTGTCGGTTAAGTGTGTAACATTCATTGTGTGAATCTTAATTGGCTGATAGGCTGACTTTCGAAAGGATCGTTACACTCTCTATTTTCGAGATAAGGTTTTTTTTATTATATATATATATATATATGTATACAGTCAACCTAATCTGCTCAGTTCATTTTTTGTATAAGACGCTTTATCTTTTATCTTTATTTGATTGATCCAAGCTAAAAGAACTGCCACAACAGGAACCGATGTTAAAACAGTAATCCTTGCATGTGATGAATACAATCCTCTACGATAGCATGTATACATAAAAACAGAGACGGAGTGCTTTGATATACGAATCAAAATGGCAGAATCAAAAATTCTATATATTTTTATTGAAGTTTGTCATATATAAGATTGAAGTTTAACTAAATGTCAATCTAGCTATATATGCATTCTAAAGCGAAATACTATTCTATTTTGTACAATTGAAAATGACGGTTAATGACATGGCCCTCAGAGCGGAATTATTCCTTGTTGTGGCTTACACTTATTTTCTTTTTCATTTGTTGGGGAACCAGAATAATTTTAGTGGGGACATCAATTGTTATTGAAGGGATGTTACAAATAGAAATAACAAACATAGAAATAAGAAATAACAAACCCCTTTTATATTATAGACATTCCGTTGTTGTATTTATAAATTGTGAGGCCACTAGTTACCAGGGTTGCCTCTCCCAATCATGGCATCGTCTATAATTCATTGAAAAGATAACAAATAAAACCTTTGTTAGCATTGGCAATTAAAGTTGAAGAGTAGGGCTATAGAATTACTGTCCGTTCCGAGAGCAATGGTATTTTGATGTTCTTTCACAATTAATTATCGCAGGTCTTGTATGTGAGAAGCGAGAAAAAAAAACCATTTCATATCCCGACCACGTGTATTTTATTTTCTTCCTTATTTTTATTTTTCCGCTCTCTCGCTCTCTTGCTTACTTATCTTTCTTCCTTTTCTGTTCTTTTTTTCCTTCACTTTTTTTCACCATTCGACTTTTTGAGGTTATGTTCGAGTTAGATTATTGTCAGGATTAGTTTAGAAGTGTTTTCAGAACAGGGATTACAAGGTGCATGGGGAAACGCTTTCATTTTGGATTCAGGATTTTGGTCCACCATTAGTTGGCTTTTTAGAGATTCCATTACCTTAGTCTAATATTAGTTTGTCCATATTTTGCATATGTATTTGAATAAAATGTCCTTTTTTTATATGTATCAATAAAAAAAAGCTCCATTAGTCTCTCTCATGCTTTGTGCAATAGATCTCTTTCTTACTAGCAATCAATCCCGTTTGATTAGCGCTGACCATTATAGTGAAAAATGTCACCATTGTAGCTGTTTCGCGCGCGGCCTATCAAACACCTGCTTTCTATCCCCCCCCATTATGACCACTTTTTCACACCTTTCTATTACTGTTCTATCATTCACATCAACCCAACTTGTCTGTACAACAATAGCAGCATTCTTTATAAAATATTATTACTCCTACATTTTAAATCAGTGGTAGTTTTTTTTTTTTGATAAGGTCATGGGCATATGGCCTTCATGATGCGACTGTTTTTTTATACTATGTCGATTTTTTTTTGTTACACATCTCTCTTTTTTTCTTCTTGACATGAAATAGACACGTTGATATTCACTGGGACGTGCTTCAATGTAATTATGGTTCATGAAGTCCACGGTACCATGAAATTCTTTGTATTGCTGCTACCTGTGTGAAATCCTCATGGTGTCCTCCCCCCTTTTTAAATGCTGATGTTGGTGATATCGAAGTCACCGAAGCAAGAAAGTCCGAGCAAGAAAGATCTAATAATATCGCAACCTTCTAGCGGTTATTTGTATTGGTTTGTTACCATCAATTGCCCCCAGTTTAGCTATTACCATTAGTACTCTCAATATTTTTACTATTTGATCTTATGACTATCAATAAAAATAAAAAATAATTTTTTTTCTTTAATTTGCCATATCTTCATTGTTCGTTCATTCTTAGTATAGCTTTAGAATTATTATGATTATGCAATAAAGGCATTTGCAAATATTTATGCGTCATAGTTATCAATAATTTTTTAAATAGGATTATGATGGAGGAGAGCACACAATGAACAAATCATGATTTGTCATTTGGTTGATGCAGGTTACGATGTGCGAATGAGTGGGATTAGTCGTGAACGGAGTATGTGCCGTTCGAAGCGAGCGACATTAAATTTGTTGTTGGGCATCTTCTCTGTAAATGCTGTGTGCTATAATATTAATTATACACTATGTCTAGACTGGAACAATATTTGACATTAAGAGGCTTCGAACAATTCCTGCTTCGTTAAAGCGGTAAACCCCCTCCCCAAAAAAAAACCTGCCAGACTCTTTTTTTTTTTTTTTTGATAGAGACGTGAAATGTTACTCAGATTATTCCCAGAGACCAACACGCATTCCAGATTAAAAGCATCCAACGAGCAACCCAGCCCAATAACAACAAACGTAGATAAATAAATAAAATATGATTGCATAACATACAATCAGGCTGCAGTGTAACTGATGTAGTCGCCCTTTTTTTTTTCTATTCAATTGAGATGTAGTGGTAAAAATATATATAGGTGAAACATAGATAAAACTATAACTAATACTATGTGGAAACGAAGAAAGTACTATGACTATTACTAAATGTATGATAGTAAAATCAGGCAAATGAATCGGTTGGTTTCAAATGTGACGTTTATTGGAGTCATAGTATCTTATGTCATACTATTAGTGTGATATACTATTCTAAAATGGAGGTTGAAATAAACTAAAGTAGGTCTGGGTACAGTGGTACATATTGCGTCCAAAAGAAACTTGTCGTCGATCTTGTATGATATGGCGTTGATTGCGTTAAAAGCAAGCGGAGTTCACACTACAGCAGTTGTATGAATGATGACGGTTGTGCCATTGCTGACTGGCAAAGATTGATTTAAAAAAGAAGGAAAAACTACCATGCCACAAACATTGGATTGGTTTTGCTGCCTTGAGAAGAACCAAACATGATGCAACCGGTGCTGAATGGTGAGACCTGCTTCATAGGAGAGGGAGCCACCATGGCACTATCGTTGCATGGGTGCGGCTTGCTATAAAAAGAAGAGAAAGCTATCAAGGAGTCACCGTTGGATGGCGGGGAGGGTTCCATCATTAGAATAGAATTACCATTTATATGATGTTGCATGGTATATGGTTATTTGTAAAAAAAGAAAGAGCATCCTACTTTTTTTGTAATCTCCAAAACCAACCAACCCATTCTAATGAGAGCCGAGGATAATATTCAGATCCCGCCTGCGTGAATATTTATTTTCTCTCCCCCGCCTTTTCTTTGATGCACACTCTTTCTTTCTTTTTCTTTTTTTCAGTTCTGTTTTTTTTTTTTTTGCCAATCAACTTCTATGGGGTTATGTTGAACTTAGATTAGTGTCAGGACTAGTTTAGAAGGGTTTTCAGCTTAGGGATTACAAGATGCATGGGGAAACTCTTTCATTTTGGATGCAGGATTTAGAACCACCTATTAGATAACTTTAGATGTCTTCATTAGTTTAGTTTAGTGTTAGTTTGTCCATAGTCTGCTTCTATATTTAACTAAAATTTGTCTTTTTTTACATTCTTCAATGAAAAATATGCCATTAGCCTTTCTCATGTCTCATGTCATGTGCAATAAATCTCTGTTTTACTAGCATTACGGCTTGTACGTAGTGTCAACCAATGTTATGCCTTTAACAAAAGCTGTATCTTTGATACTCCTCATGCTTTGTACAGTATATTAGATTTGATTTTAAACTTGTCCCTTTAGATTATTGTTGACCATTATTCAACTCTGCTCTAGTTTCATTCAAGCCACCTCCATTAGATCTCTTTCACTAAATCCCTTGTTACAATGAACCCGTCGCCTATAGTTTTATTGTCTATCAATATGCTTCAATAAAATATGACTTTTTGTTAACCATACTCTGTGCAATTTGATAATGAAAAAAGGTTGCTGGAGTAATTGTTTTGTGAATATTCTATCAAACATTTGTTTTTCAGTTCACCCACTATCACTCCACCAGTCCCCGTATGCCAGGAACTGGTTCGGCATTCATATAAAAGTTACTATCAAAGATAGTCATACTCCTGCTTGACCAATCATATAATTAATCTAGATAGTGTTGTGTGTGCAGACGCGACAATAAAACATTCGTCTTGCTTTTATTTTTATGACTACTTGTGACACCATACATAAGAACTTCCCATTCATATTAATTCACCAAGACCGCGCCGCCGCCAGCTTAACCTCCGCTGAACTAGATATAATGTACATATCCAGCTTTTTTTTTTTTTTGTATGTGGTACATAAAATATGAAGCTCAAGCTGAAGCCAGTTGAGTACAAGTGCCGCTATTAAATTGGAGGGGGGGGGGAGCGAATGTCGAATTCCAACAAAAACCACCTCCTACGCTGACACCCAGTGCCAGTACATCTAGTTTTTTGAAAGCATGAAATTGAATATCGTATAAAAGATTGCAACGATTTAGGTTTACTTTCATTCTTACTTCACTTCACCATATTGATCGAACTCTATTTTAATCTTCCTTTTTTGGGAAGGTGATGAAGGCAGAACCTTTTTCTTCCAAGAAAAAATGTAGATACTTAAGAGCCATTTTCAATTGGAAGGTGTCTACTATCATTTATTATCAATTGATAAAATAAGAATAAAAAAGTTGATATCATAAGCATGTGCGATACAGCATGATATAGATTGTAAATTGAGATCATTTGAATTTTTCACTATTTGTCTGACAGGGTTGTGTCCACCACCTGAGCCCATATCTGTCTTCAAAGGTTTGTCGATCAATAAAATCCTCCGCATCCTCATACGCTTGTAGGCTCCCATCGATTATCCGAAATAATAAATGCTCTACATCGTCTGCGCTTGTGGTGTCGGGAGGATTAGTTGAACAGTGTGACTGATGTGTAAGCTTCGATGCATAAAATTGAAGCAGTTGAAGTCGTTTGTTCCAAAATCCAATACCTTCACAAACGTACGTTTTTGCCTCAGGAAAACGCTGATGCGCACTGAAAATCATAGTAGTACTAGTGCTATTAACACGGAGATGCTGTATGGGAATTTGTTGACCGTTCAGGACGTCATTACGCAGTTGGTGGATGTACTGGAGAATATCACTGGTCAAATACCATTGTAAATTGCCTATGACAGTCATTGTCGGTGATGGAATTATGTACATTAAAGATAATAAAGATACTTTGAGTTTGGAAACAAAAAAGAAAGAAAGTAATAATGTGTAGAGAACGTGCGCGTGGAAGGTGAAAATAAAAAGAAAATTATAAGGCCCTCTATGTATTAAGTCACCGTTAACTGACAACAAGTCTGTGCGAATGCCGATAAAAGCAAACCAATCCGATCAGTGATACAATATATACTCAAGACAAAATTGTGTTACATTAGTTATATATTTCTTTTTCAATGACAGCTCTTTTGACCACATCTACCTACACACCACAAGTATTTTTACTATGTGTGTTGCTCCCGTGCCTTATAGTGAAGTGAGGTGATTTTGAAACGCCGTCATTTATTTTTTTGAAAGAAATACTATCTCCTCTTATTTTTTTTTTTCCCTATCTTTGCCTTCCCCCCTTTTTTTTTTTTGTTTTTCTTCTCACTCCATCAATGACTCCATAGTTTGGCCACTTCTACATATCAAAACATCAGCAACAACAATAGCCACACAAACATGACGGATTTCCAACCTATAGCAACCAATAATAAAAGTTATAATGCCACCAAACGCGGCAATGACCTCTATGAACGACAACTATATCTTGATGCACTCCAGGAATACTCCAAAGCAATTGAAGCGGCAGGATCATCCACAGGCAGTGGTGGGCATCATGACAATTATTTGGCTCTTTTATACTCCAACCGGTGTGCTTGCTATTTACTCACTCATCAGTATACCTCGGGATTGACAGATGCGGAAAAGGTAGTACAATTGGCACCCTTCTGGGCAAAGGTAAGGTGACCAAAGAAAATAAAATAAAATAGAAAACTGGTTTGGGTGCTTAGGTTGAAATACTACAGTATTTACTCACAGTATATGGGTGGTATGGTTGGGGGTGATGGGTGCCAATTTATATGATATAGGGATACTTTAGAGTGGGCGAAGCCAAGCTGAAACAGGGACATTACGATCAAGCAATCCAATATTACAGACGAGCTTTAGAAAAAGTATGTGTGAACAATAGCAACGATGATGGGGAACTGAAGTCTTGATTACATCGGTACGCTACTGACCTTGCTTTTTTATATTTTTATATCTCAATGATTCAGGAACCTGGCGATCCAGATATTAGTCACAAAATGGGCAAGGCAGTACTGGAACGGGATAATGAAGCCATGGGGATCCGAATCATGCAAATCCAACCAGGCCAAGATATAGCAATGGAACGACACCTACGGAACCCCATTCAACGACGGATTTATGATTTTGCCAAACATATGAAGAATATTATCTATGCAGTGGTGGATTTGGATACGAAACAATGCGTGGTGGTGGATGCAGTAAGTTTGAGATTTTCATATCTTTGAAGGGTACATTTTAAACACACACCCATTCTGCCTCTTTCTTTCCTTTTTTTTTTTTTCTTCTTTTGATACGGATAGTGTTGGGATATTGATGGCATTTGTCAAGTAGTGGAAAAGGAAGGGTATGAAATTGTGGCATGTGTAGTGACGCATTCGCACTTTGATCATGTAGGCGGGTCACCACCAGCACCTTACGACACATTACCGATCAAGATCTCCGGTCTGGCCAGTTTACTGAAAAAGCTTCCACACATCAAGGCCTACATCCACCCACAAGACATCTCGACGGTACGCCAATCCAATCCATCGATTCTCGCCAACCGCCTGGTGCCCACCTGCACGGCCGATATTACGTCGTCTCTCACGCTTGGTCAACGAACACATATTCAGTTTCTTCATACCCCTGGCCATACTCCCGGCTCCCAAGCATTGTTGATCAACGAGGGGCGTTTGATTGCGGGCGATACATTATTGTGCGGCGGACTATGTGGACGAACGGATTTGCAAGGCGGTGATCGACGCAAGATGGAAGATACGTTACGTTACACCCTGGGCCAATTGGATGATCGCATCGTCGTGTACCCTGGCCACAACTATTATGGCATTGATTGGTCCACCATTGGTATCGAACGGGAAAAAGGCTTGCTTGGTGATGATCTCGTAGGTTTTGGTATGCATTCTTCTTCCTCTCCTTCTTCTCCGACCACTCAGCATCAGCATCATCAGTATCAGCACCAAACCTTGTCGGCTTCTTCCGCGGATGCATCAGTCTCTTCCTCCTCCTCCCCGACATCTCCTGTGGCTAGTTCTTCTCATAGCGCTGATGGATCGGTGCCTTATTTTAGTAGTTTACAAAGAAAAAAAAGTAGTGTAGATAGTAGGATTTAGTTATTTAGGTTTAGTTTATACAAGAAATGATATTTTTAATAAAACACATACACATATTTAATACCGACTTTATTATTATTGTTATTTTGATGAAATAAAAAGAAGAAATGATGGAATCACTACATGGAATGATGACAATTTGTGTGTGTATACGTACGTGTTGTGCGGGTGTGTGTTGGATGATTAATGGATCATGATTACGTGTGGTGAACAGGGGATGAATCAAAGGGAGAAGGCACATGACGTAACATTGACGTTGAGCATAAAAAGAGCTGTATGGTAAAATTGATTGGCTGGCGACATGGAAGCCGCCCCCCTTTTCTCTTCTCCTCTTCTATTATTTTGACTCACAGCCTATATGGAATGACACATTTCTGTTTTGGGAACTCTTTTGTTACACACTTGCTGGCCCTTTTTTTTTTTTTTTTTTTTTTTGCCAGCCCCCTTTTTTTTTTTTAATGAGAGAAATTCTCAAAATGATATCCTATCCACAAAAAATAAAAATAAAAAAAAGACCATATCGTTTTGGTATGTCAAATCAGCAAGAGTGATCAACACTTTTTTTTCTTGCCTGGTTTTTATTAGATTCAATCAAATATATAAGAGTCAAAAAATGATATCATTTTTCAAAAATAAAAGATAAACCTGGAGTGGGGGGGGGTGATAAAGTTTAAGTGGAATTTGTAAAGTAGGGTGTGAAGATTGAGAGTGGGTATAAGAAGAGGAAAATAAAAAAAAAAAAGACACTATGTATAGATGTATGTATAATAATGATGATGATAATGATAAGAAAAGGAGAAAAGGACGAGAGGAACGTGGGATGGGTGGGAAAGGCTATACAGGTAAATCATGTATGATACAAAAAAAGAAGATAGCAGAGCAGAATAATCACAGAAACTGCTGGCTTAAAGCAGTCGCAGAATAGTCTCGTCAGAATGGCGGTCCAGGTCAAGTTCATCTTGGTCTTGTTGTTGCTGTTGATCTAATGAAGGTTCCGTTCGGTCCAATACAGTGACGTCCATTGACCATTGTGAGGGATGTACTCCATTGCGAGGACATGATGCCTATTGACCAAAGAAAAAAAAAAGTGTGTCAGTGACAAGAATTGTATATTTCAATTGACGTATTAGTGTGACTTACTTGATGATCAGGTAGCCAATTTCCACAAAGTTCACAAGTAGCAGGTAAGATACGGCAAGGAGGAAACATGATTTTTTTGATTTTTTGATTTTTGGCAAAGAAGAAAGAAGAAAAAAAAAGTGCAAAAATTGATAAAGCCGAAAGTATTTTTTATACTTTTTTTTCTGCCTGGTTGTCAAAAAGGGTGGGACCCCTCACCTATTCCTTTCCGCCAGAAATGTCAAGTGACACAAAATACAAAAGATGAGTCACGGTTCCTATTGGATCAAAATTGCAATTTGAATGATAATTATCGAGAAAGGAGAATAGACCCACATCCACTTTCTTTATATATCTATATATATATATATATATAAAAGGGGCCCCGGAAATAAAAGGCAGTGGTAGATTGAGGGAGAAACCATCTATCTGTTATTTCTTCTCTTCCTTCTTTTTTTCCAAAAGACACGATTTTTCTTTCTTTTACAAACTAAGCAAACTTCGAGAAAGAGTGAGCCACTTCTTTGATAGTTGTTCCAAGGTAATACAAAGTGTAACATTGAATAGTGAGCGTGTGTAAAAGCGACTGGCAAAATGACGTTGAGCACACACACTTTCATTTTTATTGTGTCACCTCTATTTCGCATTAATTTGGTCTTCCATTGGTTGGGTTTTTTTATCGTGTTGCGCTAAGAATTTGAAATCCCGCCAATCAGTCGAGTTTTATTTTATTTTATTTTTCTCAAAAGATAAAAGTCAAATTTCTGCAGAGTAGTAAGCTTTAGGGAGAGAAATGATTGTTTTCTGTAAGTCAGCCTCGGAAGGGAGGTCATGTTGAAATGGAAAACACCGAAAGCGTATTGTCTGTTTTTTTTTCTGATAGGATTGACCATGTGAGTTTGTTTGTTTTTTATTTTGTTCACTTTACCATGTCATCATTAATTTCTGCAATCATAGTGGTAGTGATGTTAGAGCCCCATAAATCGTATGATGGAGTGGGCCTAATATATGTTTTCATTGGAGTCATTCAATTAATATCAATTCATTTATTTTATTTTAGTGTCATCGTGGGAGGGCGGGTTGCGCTGATGATCGAATATAATGGTGCGCTCAAGACACACAGTTCACGTTTTTTTGGTATTCCCCTTTGGTGACGAAAGAAAAACTACATCATTGATCATTGGTCAGTAGGTATTTAAGGTTGTATCACTATAAATAATAATAAAAAGAAAAAAAACGTGGAGCGAGAAGTGCTAGCTAGATCATTTCTTTTTGTTGTGTCTATGTTTATTTGAAGTGTTAGAGATGTAACAAATTTCCCATTGGGAATCGTTCAAGTCCCCGACTCAAGTCTCCTCATCCTTATCACATCGTATATTCATAGCAGTCAAAGGTAAATAACTCGTTTTCATTATTCAAAGATATCCATTTGCAATATTAAATGTAGTTCAACTAATCGTCGTCACTTTTTTTTTTTAAAATAGACGACATGACTTTAATGGAAATGTGCCTGAAAAAAAGGGGTATGGACCACACCTGGAAAATAATCACCGGGGCGAACCATTTTAAATCCCGATATCCAAAATTTTGGTTCCTGAATATTTGGAGGAAGACAAAAAAAAGAGTGTCATTTGATAAAAGCCTATAGAATGAAACGTTTATTTTGATTGTAACATAGTACTGTAAAACTGTAACATCAAAATGTAAGATAAAAAAAAAAAGCAAAGAGAGAAGCATAGACCTACTCATTTTGTGTGTTTCCGATGATGATAGTGTCACCACGAGTTGGTTGGACTTTTTCATTCCCCATCCTTGGGTTCATTACGCGCATGAAAAGTCACATACACACAAAAACACCAAGTTTGTTTATTTGGTGTGGGGTTGGTTTTCCTGGCAAATGTTTATTAGAACGATATTACTGGAATTTTCTTTTAATACCAGGACAACTAGGAGAGTGAAAAAGGATGTGTATTGCTACCACCAAAAAAAAAGCATCAGATAATATGTGCAAAAAATAAATGCTAAAGTGAAGATCACATGTCGATTCCTATGCGGCGTTTAAACATCATGGACCACCATGTAACTTTCACGAAGAAAAAAGAATAATTTCTTTTTTCTTTTTCACTTACACTTTTTTATATTTTACTTATTTATTCTTGCTTTCATTCACTCCATTCATTTTTTTCTATTATATTACACCCATACAAGCTATTTTTAGTCGATGAAAAGCTTTACCGTTGAAGTTGGACCTGAACAGTTGAATGGTGGGCGGATCCGACGGTCTCATTTATCACCTGACGCTTTGGCACGTATTCCTGATACGACGGTACATACCCTCTACGATGTATTACTCTATGCAAAGAAAAAATATGGTCATCGCAATGCGTTTGGATACCGGTCAGTCGAAAAAGTCATCAAGGAAGATAAACAAGTGACCAAGTTTATCGATGGCGAAGAAAAACAACAAACCAAGACATGGAGTTACTTTCAACTGTCCTCTTACAAGTACCTGACCTATGTACAAGCTTCCAAAGAAGCACACTATCTTGGTGCCGGTTATGCTCATCTGGGACTGTCCGAAAAATCAAAGGTTGAGATTTTTTCTCCTACAAAGTAAGTCATTAGTTAGATGTGCGAGGGGCGGGGTGGTTGGGGGGGGGTCGAAGGTTGAGTTGTTGTTAATATGGATATTGTTTTTATCTTCTCATTTAGTATGGGATGGCTTTTGACGGCCCATGGCCTTTTTACCCAAAACATGTCAATTGTCACTGCGTATGATACTTTGGGTGAAGATGGACTTTTACACTCGATGAATGAAACCGAGGTCGAAGCAATTTACACCACAGGGGAATTATTGCCAACAGTGGCCAAGGTGGTGGGGAAATGTCCTTCATTAAAGTTTGTAGTCTACGGTGGAGATGCCAAATTAGAACATCTGGAACAACTCAGAAAGGCTTTGCCTCACGTCTATACAATGAATCAAGTGGCCGAACTCGGAAAATCCAATCCTCGTGAACCTCGAAAACCTGAACCGGAAGATCTATGTTGCATCATGTATACAAGCGGATCGACTGGGAACCCAAAAGGTGTGGTTCTTTCTCATAAAAATTTAGTGTCTGCAAGTAAGTCAACGAAAAACAAAAACAAAACAAAAACGAAGCCTTCTAACCCTTCCCCCCTCATTTTTTTGATAGTTGCTGGTTGCCACAAGCTTCTTGGGCATCTTATTACCGATCACGACTCAATGATAGCCTACGTAAGTTTGTTGACATTACTTAATGACAAGAAAAACTAACTTTTATTTTTATTTTTGTGTACTCACTTTGAAGTTACCCTTGGCGCATATACTAGAATTGGTTGTGGAGAATGTAAGTAACTTGGATTTTTCTTCTTTTACTATTAGTATGGCTAACTCAGCTAAATTATTTTTTAGTTGTGTATATTTTGGGGTGTCACTCTGGGTTATGCAAACGTCAAAACGCTTACGGATGCATCGGTACGCAACTGCAAGGGGGATATCAAGGAGTTCCGACCCACGGTGATGACCGGCGTCCCTGCAGTCTGGGAATCGATCCGAAAAGGTGTTTTGGGAAAAATTGGCTCGGCATCCCCCAAAGCACAATCTCTCTTTCACAAGGCCTTTGCTACCAAGTCCTGGCTGATGGATCGACATTTACCTACGACAGTCATTGATAAAGTCGTGTTTAGTAAAATCAGGGATCAAGTTGGTGGTCGTTTACGCTTTGCTCTTTCGGGTGGGGCTCCTTTGTCTTTGGAAACTCAGAAGTTCTTGTCTGTGTCTCTTTGTCCTATCTTGGGCGGTTTTGGAATGTAAATTAAAAATCAAACACACAAAAACAGGGAATCAAGATATGATGTTGATGATTTTTTTTTTATTTTGTTATATAGGACCGAAAGTATGGGATAATAGCAAGATAAAATATTGTTAATTCAAGACGTATGCAACTAACCACAACTTCCTTTATTTTTATTTTTTTTGCCAATCGTTTTTGGCTCCCATCCTCATTAGGTTGCGGGTAAGCATGTTTACTTTATTTTATTTCTAAAGACTTGGTGTTGGGATATTCATTTGTAGTAATGCCGTCTTTCTTTTTGCTTTATTAGAATGGCATGTATCATGGGTGTGGATCAATTTGGATACGGCCATGTAGGCGCTCCTGTACCTTGTTGTGAAATCAAATTGGTTGATGTCCCTGACGCTAACTACTTATCGACGAACTACCCAAAACCACAGGGCGAAATCTGGGTCCGTGGCCCAGCAGTGACGAGTGGTTATTGGAAACGGGATGACGTGACAAAGGAAGCATTTACCGACGATCTCTGGCTGCAAACAGGCGATATTGGCGAATGGAATGAAAACGGCACTTTATCTATCATCGACCGGAAAAAGAACTTGGTGAAGCTCAGCAACGGTGAATACATTGCCTTGGAGAAACTCGAATCTATTTACAAGAGCTGTCTCTATTGCTTAAATCTGTGTGTGTATGCCGACTCTCTGTTGTCCCGCCCTGTGGCGCTGGTCGTCCCTGTGGAAGCGGCTTTACGGAAACTGGCTCAAGACAACGGTATCGATGAAAAGGATTGGGAACGCCTATGTGCCAACCAGTCCCTGACCAAATTGGTGCTCAAGGCTCTCCTGGATCAAGGTAAACAGGCCGATCTCAAGCCCGCTGAATGCTTGTTTGATATTCATCTCTGTTCCGAAGAATGGACTACCGATACAGTAAGTGGTGAATAAATGTAAAATAATAGGTTTGTAGGACTAGGACTCATACTATGAATGACTGGTTTTTTTTTTTTTTTTTTTTTTTTTTTTTTTTTTTTTTTTTTACCGTAGGGATTGTTGACAGCTGCACAAAAGATCAAGCGCCAAGATATTGTCAAAAAATACAAAACTTCGTTGGATGCTATGTAAGTAAGAGAAAGACAGAGTATGTGTGTGTGCATGTGTGCTTGTGTTGAAGGGAGGATAAACACTATAACTTTGTTTGCTGAACTACTCTTTATTTTCCTTTATTCGCATTGTAGAAACTCTATGCAAAAATCTTAGCCAGGTTACCATTCACAACTATTCTATTTATCTAGCTCGTAATTGTAGTATTCCCCCTTGTGACACTACTATTCTAGTCTTCCTACTCCTCCCATTATTTTATTTTATATCATCTAATACTTCCTTTGAAATAAAACATTCGATTGAATAGCCATTTAAAACTACTTTTACATATTACTTTATGTATGCTGATTTGATATAATGTGATTTTTATTTATGTGCATGGTTTACCTTGTTAATACGGTGCAAACCAGCAAGAACGTAAAAAAAAAGTGTCTCACAGTGAATGCTCAGGGTGCTTTGTTGCTTGAAAATAAAGCTTTTAGTCAAATAATATGATAGTCATGATAAATAAAAACAAAATTATGTGGTTGGATTGGGTTTTTATAAAGAAAAAGGTACCACTTAGGCATTCGAAGTTGGTCAGTTTGAGGATTGGGGAAACCCAGTGCGCTTCAATCATCGTATTTTTATGCGCTTATCGCTGACTACTTTGTTTTATGTCCCCCTTCATTGGTTTTTTTTTTTTTTTTTTTCTTTTTTTTTTTTTTGACGTACGTCTACCACGGTCATTTTATGAATCCATTTAAGAAATCCCTGATACTTGTAGTTTTTTGTAGTCTAGTACCGTAGAGTGCAGTGGACGGAGCTCTGAACACGACGACTGAACAAAGTCGCATCATCTCTATCCTTCGTTTGTTTGCATAATTACACACACGCGCCAGCCATTCCCTCACCTTCTACATACACATACATTCTACTATGCGATATGGGTACACCCTATCCGACACGACAAATGAAACGTATGATATGAAAGACAATTTGAAGACAAAACGATAAAACTTTTATTCAGATATATATATATAAGCTATGACAAATAAACTAAAATGGTTATATGATAATACCATAGCACGCATATAATTGTGAGGCGATTAGTGGTGTGCATGGTTGACTGTCGAGTGAGTTGGGGTGGGGCCTACTTAACGTAGGATAATCCTTCTCACAGTGAGCAGTAAACCGCTCTACGTGAAGAGATGGGTAGTATTGAATAAACTAGACCACACTGCTTCGTTTTGTCTGGAAAGGCATCAAGAGAAGAGAGTCACCACGCTAATTGTAGTAAGAACCTTTTCTTGCAGCCACCAAAAAAGAGGGAACCAAAAAAAAAAGCAATTTGAATCCCGTCCACGTGAATATTTATTTTTGCTCCTTTTTATTTTTCCGCTCTCTTTCTTTTCACTTTTCATCCTTCTTTTTTTTTTCTTCATCATTGTGGCCTCCATGGGATTATGTTGGACTTAGATTAGTGTCAGGGCTAGTTTAGAAGGCTTTTCAGCTCAGGGATTACAAGATGCATGGGGAAACCCTTTCATTTTGGATCTAGGATTTTGGAACACCACTAGTTGGCTTTTTGCAGTGATCATTAGCTTAATTTAGTATTGGTTTGTCCGTAGATTGTTTCTCGACCTGAATAATACATATTTATTTTTACGTGCAGTTATATAAAATGGCATATTAGTATTTCTCATGTCTTGCATCACTGATCCCTTCTTTACCATCATCCTCTTTTGATTAGTATTGATCAATGTTGTGCTTCAATAACGTATGTTCCTTCAATCTTTCTCATGTCGGGTACAGTGTATTAGACCCAGTTTTTGCAGTTGTACCTTCAGATTAGTACTGACCATTTTTCAAATCTTGTTTTAGTCTTCCTCATACTTCTTCCAACAGGGCCTTCCCTTGTTACCATGAACCCTGTCTTTTAGTTTTAGTATCTACACATGTACTTCAATAAAATATGTCTTTTTATTACCCGTCATTTGACACATCAGATGGTGAACAATGTTGCTATTATAGTTGTTTTGTGAGTGTACTACCATACACCGTCTTATTTGCTTATTATGACTATTCCCCAGAGCTTCTTAATTAATTGATAATGTTAGGTCACTTAATATCAAACGTGGTCGTATTCCTAATCGGCTATTCATATAATTGGACTTGACTCCAATGTGTGAATGTAGTTTTAACTATAGACCATTGTTTCTCTGATTTCTAGTTCATCTATGACTATTTGTCATATGTCAATACCGGCTTTACAATTATTTTTCTCACCTATAGATTCATCCTCACGACAGATTTTTGCATTCTTATCATAGGCAAAGAAATAATCCTATAGTTACTATTGATTAATATTTAGGAACACGCATCTTTTTTTTTTTTTTTTTTTTTTTTTTTTTTTTCAAGTCAAATAAACCGATACTTTTCAAGATTGTATTTCGAAGTTTTTTATATATGATGATTTATTCGAACAAGACAAAAAATTGGATGAATTACACTACACATATACTAAACTAAACTACGTAAAAGTATCAAGGGTAAAAAAGAATCAAGGCGAACCCATAACCAAACTACAACCAAGCTTAATCAAATCACCACTATATAATCAACCCTGCCACCATCCCCTCCCCTTTATAGCACCACAGCCTGTACTTCTCTGAGAACAATTTGCAAATAGCATAAATAAAAAATAGATAGGTTTTTATTGTGAAGAGTGGGATTGGGAGAGTGCCAAAAAAAAAAAAAAGACAAGAGGGAAAGCAAAATATAACGGTGTATATGTAAATAAGAACACTAAAAGGAGTGCACTAATCTATTTCAATTGAGGTGTAAAGACAGGATTGGATTTTTCAAAGACTTGTTCACCTTCAGGGGCACCAGGAATGGTCTTTTTCAAGCCCTAATCATTATATCAGTATTAGTATTCTGTTTTCCACTTTGTATCTATTGATGCTACATTTTCTTACCAATTTTTCAAATACACAAGAGTTGAGTGCCTTTTCAGGTTTGCGACAGTTGTACAATTCTTGGTTGTTATTTTCCAAACATTGCCAGTGCGCATCAAATTCCTTTCCACAGTTTTCCCGAAGTTTGGTGATCCTAAAGACGCGCACACACACACCGAATAAATAAAGATAGTGACCAATATTAATGATCTATGCTTCCGTTCACCTGTTCAAAATAACTGCCACTATTTCATAAAAAAAAAAAAAGCATGCCATGCTTTTTTACTTACAAATCAATGGCACATCGAGTCACCTTGCGGCCTTCCTTGAGACAGTGTTTAGGATCGTTGTTTTCGTTCTTGCAAAGCATGAAGTCCTCGTTGTAGTCCTTGCAATAAGCACCAATAAAGTAGGCGGCGCTCTTCAAAGGAGCAGAGGTGGCACCGACTTCGTCCACCTTGGGGATATCTTCGGGAAGAGGTGAAGGATCAACAAACTTGTGAGAGGTCAAAGGTGTCTGTTGTTGTGCGGACATGGTGTATGGATAATATATGTATATAAACGAGTGAGGAGGAAGAGGAGGGAAAGAAGAAGGTCAAAACTAAATATATAATATATAAAAAGATAAGGCGGGAGAGGTTAGTTCATGCTTGTCCATAATCAATAATAACCAGCCGCACTCTTTGTTGCCGTTGTTGTTGTTTGTCATGCACTTCATGGAAATGAATTCGTTTGGTTGCACGGCGTATTCACAAGCATTTCTATATTCGCGCTTTGCGTAGTATCTAGTAGTTCTTGACTTCTGGCGATGCCTACTTCTTTTTTTTCTTTTCTTTTTACCTTGACTATTTTTTTTATTTTTGCAATGCAACAAAGGAACAACGGAACCAAAAAATAAAAAAACCGGTGGTGTGTTTTTTCTTCACGCTGCTCTGTCATTCGCCACATTAAAAAAGACAAGATATGCGGTGCTTTAAAAACTGTCTTTTTTATTTGATGACATCAAAATCATCTTCCTTTCTTCCCCTTTTATCCAAGGAGTTTCACTTCCCTTTTTTTTTTTCTTCTTTTTCTTTTTTTTTTTTGCACCAAACCTACCATGGCTGGGAAGAAGTCATCCAAGCGCTCTACTATTTACAGTAAAGGCACCAACGCGACTATTGATCAGTTTTTTACCGTCAAAAGGAAATCCATTGAAAACAACAGCACCAGCGCCAACGAAAACGAAACAAATATTACTTCTTCAGCTCTTCCATCTGGCATTTATAAACAACAAGAACGAAACCCAAAGCTATCGTCCCAACCAATTTCAACAAAATTATCAGATAAAAAAGGAACTGATTCTCTCAATATCAAACGACAACGACGACCGCTAGCTGATATTGGTGGCGAGTCAGCCCAGGCTCTGACCCTGATGCCAACAAGGAAACCTGCGAAACCAAGTTTTACCGTTCTCCGGGACGACGACATTGATCAAGGTGCAACGCAATCGATTAAGCATGAAACACAAACACAATCGCCCTTGCCATCTCCTTTGAATATTGGTGAATCCAATACACAACACCGACAACAGCAATCTATAATAACGGATAACACCACGCAAGAAGAAACCACCACTACTCTCGATGACAACGATGACGACGACGATGATACCCAGGATTCTCAAGCTTCCTCTTCTGTTGGCTCTGGAAACTCGCTTCAATCTTTTTTTGATGACGACCATAGCGACAATGGAATCGAATTCCGTGTTGATGCATTAGATAGTGACAATGATGATGATGACAGCAACAGCGATGACGATGCGACTACCTCCTTTTTTGATGATGGTGATAGTGATGATGATGATGCTCCTTTTTTGACAAAAACTCATCGACGAACACATCTTCCAGCAGCAGCAGCAGCAGCAGCAGTCACCCCCACTACCACCACAACATCGCCCTTAATACCCAACAAGTCCACTCTGAGCTCCAAGAATGAAGGCGAAAGACACAACAACCAGATCAACAAGAGCAATGTGAATGAAGGCATTCTAACACCAATACCGTCAGCAAATGCAGAGGATAAAGATGACCAAATAGCTAGCAAGACGTTGGAATTCTCCATTTCTAATTCTTTGACCATTCCTCTGGATATAAAAGACAACTATCATTCATCCTCGGAAGAAGAAAACGACGATGATGACTCACGACCAGAAACGCAAGCAATACCAACATCTACGGAATCAACAGCAGATACAAAGCCTTCTCCAGTAATATCGAATCAGCAAGGACCCTCCAACCCAACATCGCCGCAAGTCCATCGCACTCAGTCACCACCGACAAGCGAATTATCTACTTTGCCCATGTCTCCATCGGCAGGTGAAGCTTTGGATCTACATGTTGCTTACCCTGTGCCTCGTGGAGAACATGTGATTGATAAATTTGGCCATTGACCTTTCCTTCTACCATCCCGCTCTCCCGCTTGCCTCCTGTATAATGTGCCATCTCTCTTGCTTTTTTTTTTATTTTTTATTTTTTTTAACCTAGTACATATTTTTTTTTAGCTGTTAGCGTAGTTTATAGTTTTTTTTTTCTTTTTTCTTTTTTCCACTTTTACCCTCAATATACCTTCTCAATAAAAAAATAAAACCCTACCATTTGTCATGACTGAATTTATCTTTTTATCTATAGAAGTCGTTGTTTTTAATGCTATCGTGGTCAGGTTATGTCGGTAGTTCGATCTCCGTCGCTTCTACCTTTTTTTTTAGGCCCCTCCTTTTTTTTTTTTCTTTTTTTACGTTCTCTTGAATATTTTATCGTTTCATCACATTGCTACAACACGGTATGGAACAACAATTGATAGAACTCCTCTTGGTAGCTAAAAAGGCATTATCAACAGGACAAGCTATGGGAGAACAAGCGAATACTTTATTTCACCAGTCAGAACAACATGCAGATACCATTGAACGAACGTGGCCCAAACTCGTTTTTGTCCATAATCATATTCTTGTCCAGCTCAGCACCTTGGATCGTATTCGGGAATTCCTCTTGATGAAAATAAAATCTATGCGGGCTATTATCAAAGTAAGTCAAGAGTATGTACATGTGTGAAGAATGATGGCCAACGGGACTTACTTCGGACTTTTTTTTTGGGGGGGGGTATGTGTGTGTGTGTGGGTGGGGAATAGGAAAGGGAAGATACGTTGGCCAAAGTATCGTTTGATTTGCAAACCATCTTTGGTTTACTGCGTTCTTGCGTCATTGATCCCGGGATTCTGGAGCTCAATCAGCAACAACGAAAAATATCCAACGTCGATACGTCCCTACGTCAGGAACCGGTAGCAAGCCCAATACACCCCCACAACCACAGCAACAACCACAGCAACAGCAGCAGCAGCAGCAGACGGTCACGCTTTTTGATTATATTCAGGATCAGGCAGTATTGGAGCTACAACAAAGTGCTGATGATGAACTTGGTCGAGTGGAGGTAAGAAACATTCTATGTGTTTTGTGAATGAAGCCGGGAAGAGAAGCTTATGATGCCTTTATAAAGATGCTTTGTAGTTCGGTGGAAACCTTGTCCAAGCAATTGTCAAGTCAGATCAGTGAACTGGCAACTATGCAAGAAAATGCTCTGTCGATCTCATTGGATGAATCCACTGCCAATTTCGCGAATGCCAAAACTCACATCCAAGAATCGGAAATGACTGCCATGGCTCATATCTTGACAGGATTGACTAATCACTATGATCAACTCGGAGGAGCAACAAGGTAAAATCCATTGACTCGTTTTTGTTTATTTATTTACTTACTGCTGGTTTCCTAGGATATGCCAAGCCAATCCTGAAACGTGTGATGAACTAGATATTACTGGTAAAAACAAATATTCCGGATTACTTTTGTGTGTGTGTGTTTGTGAGTGTGTATGAAGTGATTCTTTGATGGACACCATTATTTACCTTGTTTTGTGGGGATGGTTGGTTGTTAGTTTTGCAAGATGATCATGATCATCTTCCAGATATATTGGATGATTTGAGGGAATCCATGGATATAGTTGAATCGGTTAGGTAAGATGAATGAGCTGGTCAAAATAACACGGAAACAAAAATCAGACTGAGTTGATTTTATATATAGTGAAGAAATCCAGGTCAGAATGCAAATCTTTACAACGGTGCAAGAAGATTTGCTGAAAGTTTTGGATCAGTTGGAACAGTTCAGTGCTCCCGGAGGTTTGGCAGACCATATTTCTGAAAAGGTTGTTCAAGCAGAGGTAATAGAATTAAGGAGGCGGTGGGGGGGGAGTGATCTGAATTGTATCTTGATCTTTTCTTATTTTTTCTGTTTGTGTGTAGGCTGCGATGAAGGAACATGAAACAAACTTGGATCACCATTTTGAACAATTGGTCTCCTTGACAGAATGGTAACATTACAGCGAAAAACAAAGAATAGACAGTTCGATAAAAAAAAAAAAAGATCAATGCTAAGTTGTTTTCTTTCTTCTTAGGTATCGACAATTTACGTATTCATATCACCATTTGATTGTCGAGGTTGAACGACGAAGAAAGGTGGCGGCAGAACAAGAAGCCCTTCGTAAGGAATTACTACATAGATTAGAAACAACTTATCAAGGTAAAAAAAAGCAGGTATTTATCGATAGAGATCGCTGACCCTCCCCTTTTTTTTTTAATTGTAGATGAAGTGCAGGAGCGACAAAGGTGGGTGACAGATCATGGGCACTATTTACCCGAAGATTTATGTGCCTTCATATTTGTAAGTCTTCAAGAAAGGAAAAAAAAAACAAAAAAAACAAGGGACATGATTAATGAATGAATGATATATTTGTGTAGGATCCTCCATCCAAATTGACGGTCATCAAAGAGCAAGACTATAAACCACTTCCCCGAATCTCCAATGATACAATCCAAAAGGTAACTCTCTTTTTATTTATTTTTTTATTTTTTGAATGGTGACACTAAAAAACCACGCATTTCCTGTTATTTTATCAGGCCCTGGACGACGTTAGACAACAACAACAAGAACAACAGCAAGTATCAATTCCCTAGACTATCTAGTCCTTCCCCATTCCCGTCCGTTTTATAGTCATAGTATCATCAACATTATATCACATCATCTTTTATTATATTTTGTATCATATCTTTTGTATATTGGTTTCAATTGGGACAAGAATAAATAAAAAACACAATCAACAAAAACAAAACAAAGCAAAAAAAAAAAAAAAAAAAAAAATCATGTATATATTTACTATCAAGGCTTTTATTGTATATACTATATATATATATATTTATCGTGCGTATCTGTGTGTAGAGAAGGGTGGGTTGGTAGACTATGCGTGAAATGAAGACTTTTTGTGTGGTGTGTAAACTAAAAGGCAAAAAATTGGAGGAAGATGGAGTCAGGGAATCATGAAGATAACAAGTGGTTGTAGGGATCAAAAGGTGTATTGTGTTTTCAAGTGGAAGTGCTCGATTGCTGATCAGTGGAAGACTTTTCCTTGCCAAATGCAATAGCGCTCATACGGGCCTATCAAATAAAAACAGATCGAAATTTTTAGAAGACATTTTGGATATTCATTAACAAACAACCCTTAGTGCAGCTTTCAGTAGACTTACCAACTCTTCTTCCAAACGACCTTCCTTTTTCAAATCCATACGGTGCTTGACCATAATGCTAATGTTTGTGACATAGTAGACTGTATCAAAAATAGACAAAGGTGAAGTTATCATGAGTATAGGGACGCAAAGAAATACCCATACATTTAAAGACTTACTAGTGGTACCAGCAAGAAAGAGCACCATCGATTTGTGGGCAAGGTCAGCAAGATTAGATCCTAAAGGCATGGTGGCGGTGAAGTTTTTTTTTTTTT
Organism: Absidia repens; assembly: GCA_002105175.1. Taxonomy (NCBI): domain Eukaryota; kingdom Fungi; phylum Mucoromycota; class Mucoromycetes; order Mucorales; family Cunninghamellaceae; genus Absidia; species Absidia repens. Next base: position 540,823 of record MCGE01000004.1, on the reverse strand, counting down.
TTTTGTACAAAAGGGAAGAGCCAGGGAAAAGGAAAAAAAGAAACAATAAGTGGCCAAACCCTCCGTTTGGGTTGGGCTCGGTGTTTGAAACACCGCTCCTATCGTCTCTTATTTTTTTACGATGGGAGGGAAGCTTGGCCTATTTTTTTTTTTCCATTTTCTTTTTCTTTTTTTTTGTTACTAGTGTCTCCATCATCATCACCTACACTAGTTTTTGCTCTTTATATATACCATCTACACAATCAAAGCAAACATACACATACAACTTTTAAATTGAACGCTCCTCCCTTCACATTATCGATATTACCATGAATCTGTTTTTTGGAAAAGCCAAAACCAAGACAACTGCCAAGGATGCCATTTACAAACTGCGGGACACATTGGATATGCTTGAAAAGCGACAAACTTATTTGGAAACCAAGGTTGAAAATGAATTGAAGATTGCCAAAGTCAATGCTACCAAGAACCGAAGAGGTAAAATAGGAATGAGTGGGAAGTGGGAGAGATGACCCCGCGCCTGACTCACCATATGTTTGTTTTTGTTATATAAGCTGCACTGATGGCGTTGAAGCGAAAAAAGGCTTTTGAAGTCAATATCGAAAAGATCAATGGGGCTCGGATGACTATTGAAACACAAATGATGGCTATTGAAAATGCCAATGTGAATTTGGAGACTATGGGAGCTATGCGTGCTGGTGCTGAAGCTATGAAGAATATTCATGGATCAATGTAAGTTTCAGTTACAGATATGCATGATACAGTGTATACATATACCAATCATATATTACTGTTTTTTTATGGTTTAGGGATATTGACAAGGTGGATGCAACTATGGATGATATTCGTGATCAAATGGACGTGGCCAATGAAATCTCGGATGCTATCTCACGACCTGTGGGCATGGGCGAAGAACTGGACGAAGATGATTTATTGAATGAATTGGAAGAGTTAGAACAAGAAGAATTGGATGCCAAGATGCTGGAAACACCTGCTCCTGCTGTATACACACCCAACGTGCCTACTCACGAACCAGGTAAAAATAATAGAGTTTTTTTTTGACATGAAAATAGTTTAATCTGTACTTACTGTCGCCATCTTTTGTCTCATTCTTAGAACGTCATAAAACAAGAGTGGAAGATGATGAAGAAGAAGAATTGGAAGCTCTGAAAGCAAGCATGGCTATGTAATGGTCCTGACTGATGACGATTGTGTTTGCTGGTGACGGTGGTCTGCAGTAGTTTTATAGTACAGTGTTATTATTTTAGTTGGTACACACATCATTTTTTTATACATATATTTTTTCTTACTACGTTTATTATTATTATTATTCCCCTTTCTCTCTGTCTTCCTTTTATACAAGCATCAATGATCAATTGTTTATCTAGCAAATGATTGACGACTTGATTTCATTCTTCTCTATTTAATAAAGGATCATGATACGATACAACAACATCAATGTCTTTGACAAACTCGGACCCCCAAAAAAATAAACTCTTTTTTTTTTTTTCTTTTTTTTGCTCTGTGCCCCCCCTTCTTCGTTTTGTACTTTATCTTCTTCTTTTTATATTTATACCTACAATGATACACAGCCTTAAAGTGACCAAGGTACTCCACCCGGTAGAACTTACCTATGACGGCGAAGGTCTTCGAATTGAAGGGGACTTCAATGCCCATAAGAAAGGTAAATGGATATATATATATATGCAGATAATGAGGAGTGAATTGTATATATCGCTTCATTCCATTTTTTTTCTTCCTCTCATATATTTAGTCAAGACGCGACATGCTTGTGGCTGCTTCCCTCTTCCGCCAGGACCCCAAGGCCCGGACCCCACTTTACTTCCTATTGACAACACGCATCTCCTTCAAGTATTTTACAATGGCAAGACCCACATGATACAAATACACGCCATTATTCCTCAGCATTTTGACGACCCTCAGAGCCCGGTGGATCTCTACAAATTCATGTATACCGTGGAAAGAGGCCAAGAACAAGCCTGTTTGGACTTTTGCACAACCGTGATGGATGGTGCCTATAAAGGTAACCCCGGGAGGGGGCGGGGGAATGATTTGGCACATGGGATCTCATCCTCTTTTTTTTTTTTTTTTCGTAATTATTAGGTCTTGTGATGAAAAAACGTCTCAAGGTCCTGATCAATCCATTCGGTGGTCAAAGCAAAGCCAAAGAAATCTTTGATACCCAGGTCCGACCCATCTTTGAAGCTGCCAAGTGCTCAATGGATGTACAATGTAAGCCAGCAATTTTGTGTGTGTATGTGTGTCTGTGTGATAAGGACAACTATCAGCTGACTTGCTATTGTTTGATCCAGATACGGAATATCAAGGTCATGCTATGGACATTGCGAAACAGGTGGATCTTCAAGCATATGATGCGATGGTGACGGTCAGTGGGGATGGAGTAATTCATGAGGTGATCAATGGGTTATTATCAAGACCGGATGCACATCAAGCCATACGTCAGCTTTTGCTGGGCGTCATTCCTGGGGGCACCGGAAATGCCTTGTCCATTTCTATGTTAGGTGAGCGACGTGGGTTTGATCCGATCTATGCTGCCGTTCAAGTCATCAAAGGCCGACCCTTGGCCCTGGATATCTGCTCAGTTGCCTATGATGACCACCGCTACTATTCATTCCTTTCTCAAAATTATGGCATTACCTCTTATGCCGACCTGGGTACTGAACATTTGCGGCAAGTGATTCAAAAAAAAAAGAAAAAAAAGAAAGGATACCGACTTGCCTATTATCATTTGCTAACTTTTTTTTTTTTTTTTTTTTTTTGAATATGCAATAGATGGATGGGGGATGGGCGAACAGTACTTGGGCTATTAAAAGAAATTATGTCTGGGACGACGTATGGGATGGAAACCGCCGTTGACATTGCTATGACTAGTAAGGAAACGATCCAACGACACTATGACACGGCCCATGACTCGGCAACCTGGGTGGAGATGAGTGAAAATGATGATGCCATGACAATTCCCGCCTTGACCGATCCTGTGCCTGAAGAATGGACCAAAATCGATGACAATGTTTCTTTCTTTTTGGCCAGCAAAACTCCTTACCTTGCTCGAGGTATGCTCAGTCATCCTTGTGCATTGCCTAATGACGGGCTCTTGGATTTATTACTGGTCCGTGGTACTCATGGTTTCTTGAAACAATTGGCTGTCTTTGACAAGGTGGAAAAAGGGGCCCATCTGGATTCGAAAATTGTTAGTAGCTGGGTATAAAAAAAAGGGGGGAACAGAGGGGGAGATAGCGAGGAGGGTGTGTGTGTGTGTGTGTATGGCAGAGACTGACAGGATGCAAGGGGGGGGGAAGGGTTGGGGGAGAATCTGTACGTATAAATCATAATAACTCACTTTTTTGGGGGTGGGGTGTTTTATAGGTGGAATATTACAAAATCAGGGCCTTCCGATTGACTCCCAAACCTAGCCCAGGTCAAGATGCGTTTGTGGCCATTGATGGTGAACATGCTCCATTGAAACCTTTCCAAGTACAAGTCCACCCAAGGTTGGCATCTGTCCTTAGTTTACAACCTACTTTTATCAATCCCCATCTTCCTTAGTTTTTATCACATTCGCTATCATCACTTTGTTTTTCAATGAATTTGTATATGAATTTTTATTTTGTTTTTATTTGGATGCCAACGGCAAAAGATATTTATATAATAAAAAAAAAGGGGGGAAGATGAATATCGACTACAGCTAAACTATACTATACTAGATTGCGCATATATATGTATATATATATATCAGTGTGTGTGTGAGAGAGTGTATATGAGGGGTGTGTGGGGATGTGGGTGTTTGTGGATATAGATCATTGTATAAATAAAAGATAAAAAAGACAAAGTCCTGCTTATTTCTTGTGCTTCTTATGTTTCTTGCTTGACTTGGTAGATTCGGTAGGAGCAGGGGCTTCGGCAGCAACAGGAGCAGGGGAAGGAGAGGCGGTGCGGGCTTTCTTAGCAGGTGCGGTGGACGTGGCGACTTCCTTGACTTCACCAGGCTTGTAAGCGGCCATTTCTTTGTCAAAACGGGCCTTGTCTTCGTTGGCCAATTTTTGGAAAGGCTATAGGGTATAATAATAAAGGTTAGTCAAAGGGACAAAAAGAAAGAGGAAGGGGGAAGATGAGATTGGGAAAAAGTTGACAATGATGATGAGGGAGAGAAAGGGAGAGGGGTGGGGGGGGAACTTGCCTCTTTTTCAGCATCAGTCAGTTTTCTCCACTCTTCACCCATGAGTTTCGCGATTTCGGTTTGGGCAAGGTCTGGGTTATCCCTGACTAGGCGTTCTCTGTTCTTATTGCTAAAGTGGAGGTATGAGGTGATATTTCTCTTGGGGGCATGAATATCCTTCTTGACACGTTTCTTTGGGGGATGAGAGGAAGCAGCTTTAACATTGGAGCTAGCAGCCAGGACTTCCGCCTTGTTGTTAGCAAGTAGACTACCAAGCTTTGTAAAGTCTTGACCAATAGACAGTAAAATATCAGATACCTAACAGAAGAAAGAAAGAGGGGTTATTAAAAGGTCAGTGAAACGTGTCAATTTAAAACTTACTTGAGCTTTAGGCATTGAGAAAAAAAATTATGGGATGAAGAAAGTAAAAGAAAAAGGTTAGGAGAAAAGGAAAGAAAAAGAAAAAAAGTCGGTTAAAAAGTACCAGTTGACCCAGTTTTTTTTTTGGGGGGAGGGGGAGAGAAAAAAAGTTTTTTTTTTGTTTTGATTTTTTTGACTCGGGGAGAGTCACTGCCGGATATGAGGGCGGATAGAAATTTCTGGGCGTCCATGGGTCATTTGGAATGCTCCCTATTATTTCCGTGTCACCCGCCTCCCTTTCCTTCTACCCTCCCCCCCCCTTCCCTCATTTTTTTCTCCCACATTAGGCTGGAGAGGCTTGGCTCTCCTCTTTTCCTTCAACCCACAAGTTTCTTTTTTTATAGCATCATCTCCCTCCCTCTTCTTGAATGGTATAGTAAAATGGTAAGGGGATTAATAAAAAAAAATGATAAGGTAAGGTAGGACTGGGTTTTCAGCGTAGGGGGATATGGGGGAAGAAAACGAGAAGCCAAGCCTAAATGCCCGATATATCATAAGGCCATTTTTTTCCCATGCACTCATGATTGGTTTTACTTTTTTATTTATGTTTTTCCCCATCCGCTCCCCCCCCATGCCCCCTTTCAATTGAATCGAATCGCATGTCGCCGCCCCAAGTCCCAGTCACAAAAAATTATTAAATTTGAGCCTGTGCGGCGGGTCCTTACTTCACCCCCCAAATCCGGCGCTTTCTCTTTTATTTTCGCTTCCCTTCTACCCCTACACAACTCACAGTCCGTATACAGTAACCCTACACCATCTGCCCGATGATCTTACTACAGCAAACCACCGTGCTCAATATTTTGGATTGATGAAACTAGTCCCCATCAATTTATCATCATTCGACTCTCATCGAAATATCACCATTATTATTAACCGTGAAGAACACCAACGTTACGGAAGTCGCGCATGACAACAATTCAATGTAAATTATGGACATGCTTATGTTTCTAGTCCCCATTTTCATTCATTTGGACAGAATTGGAAGTACACTTATTTCAAACCTCTTTCACTACCTATTTGATATGCAAAAGACGAGTACACTACTCATGGTTGCTACAGGTAAAACCGTCAGGAAAGCTCTACTTTATCTATCTCATCGCTGTCGTCATTCACTCGTTCAAATATTTTTATAGAGAAGCGACAAAGATAAGATATTCAATGACCAACAACACACAACTATGTCATCACTATCACTGGGCACAAACAAATACCAAGAAACAGCACGAACAGTTCAGGCACATCATGACTCAGAACTGGAAGCGAAATCAGCAATGTGCTAGGAAGTATATCGTCTGACAAACTAGGCACTATTCCATTTTTTCTATTCCTCATGTGGCTATGATTATCATCAATGAAGACCCTCACTTGTCACCACAAATAGCATCAGAAGCTTATGACAAAAGTTCGTGAAAAATCACTGACAGGTAAAGAAAAAAAAAAGGGGGGGTGAGACGGGATTCATTGTTGCATGATTGACTCATTCGGCATGATTTTTAGGATAGTTCACCCAGTCATGAATATCGTACCGCTAGTGGAGCCGATTTTCATGATCGTATAATTTTTTTGGTGGATTTTACAAAACCGATATGCTTAAAATGGTTACACAGAAAATGCCAAGGTGGACTTGATCTACAATCGGACTGGTAAAAAAATAAAAAAAAAAGAATAGGAGATGTGGATGAGAAAAAAAAGATTTACCAAATCTACTACTGCTTAGGGACATCATGGCTGTTTTTCTAGTTTCCTTTTTGGTGGCGATACTAAATTAATGGATGACCTTTAAGACACCCTTTCCTACTTTGGATGTATTTGACGATAGAAAAGAAAAAGGTACACTGAAAATATGATGTGAAATAGAGTTGTCATACTGATGGTGATCCCCCTCTGACTTAAAAGGGGGTTGAGTGGGTTTATTATCTAGTGTGGACATTAGATGAAGTGATTGATCCGGTGGATCGAAGCTTGTGGCAAGCTATCTTAATGTAAGTATTTCTTGGGCGAACGAGGTGGGCAGGAAGAGATATATTAATGTACAAAAACAAAGGCTATTTTTTTATTGTGGATTTTTCGTGACCAACGCTTTGTGGTCAAGGCAGATTTTCATATACTTTTTTTTTGATGAAATTGAAACTCGAAACGACTCCTCTACCCCTGGATGAAATGGCTTTTTGAATCGATGTGGCAAGGATGTCTCCTGGTGCAGAACGTGAATCTTCGCTCCTCACTCACTCACTTCGGTTGTTGCAGGTGACTACTGATACAATGGCTTGCATCGGTGATCTTGACTATGACTGTTCTTTCACTCTCCCGTTCAAGCATCGATGGTATTATTACTATCAGTGCTATTGCTAGTAATAGTATTAGTTTTAGTATTTATTTTAGTATCACTGTTATTTATTGCTATTATTATGATCATTTTTATTGCTGTTGTCATGATTTGACAGTAGTCAAAAAATTTATGTGTCAAATAAATTGACAGTGTTTTCACCTGGCACTTGAAAATGTCACCATGATTCACACTCCGCTTTTTTTTAATCGTGTGTCGGTGTTCTTTTTTTTTCGTTTTTTTTGTTTTTTGTTTTCGCTTTTTGTTTTCCTTTTACTCAACACTTTATTTTTTGTACTGTATGTATTTGATGAAATAATGAATACTGTCAGTACACCTTCTCCGATGACTTTCACAAACACTACAAACAGATTACCATTAACTTCTGTTTCCTCTTCCTCGTCAACAACTCCCAATGCGACCATTCCACAACAATCATCAGCAAATTCAGGTCATCAAGACATCGAACACTCCAATGCTACGTCAACAATAGCATCCACCGCAGAAGAAAATGAACAACAACAACAACAACAACAACAACAACAACAACAACATCAGCAACAGAAGAAGCAACAAAAGTTACAGCCTACATTAACGACACACAACCAATTGAAAAAGCCGCTGCCAGATACAGATGTATCGTCCGATACTTCCTCGACGAAGACCATGATGAATCAGGTGTCGGCTACCAATTGTGCTAACTGTGGCACCACTTCAACCCCGCTATGGAGACGAGGTCCCAATGGTGACACTATTTGCAATGCTTGTGGTCTCTACTTCAAAGCAAGACATACTTATCGACCAACAACAATGAAACGCAATATTCAACCCAAGAAACAACAACAGCAACAGCAACAACAGTCAGACAATGCTGCTGCAACCGGTGGATGCGAAGGTCATGGGATGAGTGAACCTGCTGCTGGCTCATGTCCTGGAGGCGGCAAGTGTAATGGTACTGGTGGATCTTCCTCATGTGCTGGCTGCCCTACTTTCAACCAACATCAAGTCAATCGCCACTCTCTTGTGTGCAGTAACTGTAGAGCAATTTCAACACCGTAAGTTCATTAACAATATATTGACTATTCAACATTGTATTCACTTGACTTTACTTCTTTTAATTGTATAGATTATGGCGTCGAGATGATCAAGGAAACACCATCTGCAATGCGTGTGGCCTCTATTACAAACTACACAACGTCCATCGACCGGTCAGTATGAAACGTAGTGTTATCAAACGACGGAAACGATTGATTGTCATGGGCAGTGGTGGCGACGGACATGGCGACGACGACGACGAACTGATTCAAAATGACAACACGGGACAGCAGCAACATAGTGTGGAGGCACCTCTAGAGGACGATCAACAGCAACAGCAGCCAAAGAAAATTCGAAAACCGTATCGAAAACGGGCCAAAGCGAAGGACGGTGAACCGAATCAACAAACAAAGGGGAAACGAAACAAGCTGGATACTGCATCTGAACATCATCAGCCTTCTTCATCAATCACCTCAGCAAAATCAGCATTATCGGTCCCAGCGATTGAAGATTATATTGTACCCAAAAGAACCGGATTACCTGCAACTACGGAATTACTACCTTCCTCTAGTACCTCGTCCCATACTATAGCTACACCGTACATAAACGGTCTTCGTCAACAATCTCCGTACCATCACCAATTTTATCAACATCCACCAGCCGCTTTATCATCAATTAGAGGAGACAGTTCACCTTCTCCCTCCCTGTCACTTCCACCCATTTCATCCGAGCGACGATCTGCCCACTTTGATCCCTTTTACCGCGACGGTCGAGCTGGCTCCCCATCATCCACCCCGTCGGTATCATCATCAACAAATGCATCTTTACCACCAATCTCATTACCGCCTTTGTTACGTCCCACACCTACTACACTCTCATGTACTATTACCAATAAAAGCAACAAAGACAACAATAACGACCACAACAACAATAGCATTAACAACAAAAACGACAACGACGATGACGAAAACGACAACGACATGACGACGTCCTTTCATCATCCATCATCTCTTAATCGCTCTAATACCACCACCAATAGCACCCTTTTTCCACCTTCACCAAGCTCAACCAGCTCTTCTTCTGCTTTGACATCAACAAGAATGGCCTCTGAGACCGAACGACAATCGCCTGGTAACTATCAAGACGTTTCACAACAGCAACAGCCATATCCGGCATTTATGGAACTGGACGATTGGGATGAGGCGCTCAAGAACTTGCAGTCGTTACGTAAAAAGGTACAACCGGAGCATGTGCGTGCCCTGGCACAGCTATCAAAACCGTTGTGGGATATGGTATCCAAAGCTCAGTCGATTGTCCACGGCACTGGTGCTCTCACTCAATCATGAAAATGGCAAGAAATTCTCCCTGGCCTTGGCTATATCTTTAGTTATAGTTATAGTTATAGTTATAGTTTTCGTTTTACATACATATTTCTCATTCATCCACACACGCACACATAGTTTATTTTATTATATATATATATATATATATTAGTATCTAGTCTTTTTTATTACGAAAAATAAACAAGCTTTGTATATAGTTTACTTTCTTCTTCATGGGTCTTCACCAGAAAACTTGGAAAATATAGCGGGCAATAGGAGGCAGAATATTGTGGGAAAAGATATTGGGAGCGTATGTATTGTATATATAGAATGTCAATATGTTCTTTTTCTGGGGGGGGGGGAGGACGGGACGGGTGACAAAGCAAGTTGAATTCTAGCAATTTTTGTTCATTATGATTATGGATTATTGATTCGCATTCCAATCATAAGATTTTATCGTTCTTCTTTTTCCAGCACCAAGTTTTTTTTTTTTTTTCTTTTTTTTTCGCTTCGTTGTAGACATCATTGGTTAACTCCAGAATTAGCGACGAGTTTCTCGATCAAGGATTTACAAGTTACCTGGAGAGCTCCTGTCGTTTTGATTGCGTCATTTGGAACCATAATTAGCCTAGTTTAGTGTTAGTTTGCCAGAGTTTACAAGTGCACCTAAAGAAAAATATGGCTCTTTTTTCATGCTTTGATCCCTTGACTACCGTTGATCACCATGATTCAATAAAATGTTGTATATAATTTTTTTATTGTGGACGAAGTGTGACCTAAAGCAGTGAGCTATTCTACTATAAATTGGAGGGGAAGTACGATGCTATTCTACCTTGGGTGGTAAATTATTCTACAGAGGGAAGTGCAAGAATATTGACAGCTGAACGGAGTCACCATGCCATCACTGTTGAATGGTGTTGTGAGAGGAGAAACCACCATGTCAATCATGCTGCATGGTGTTTACTGTTACGAAAAGAATAAAAGGGAAAAAATAAAAAGAGTGATTCCTTTTTCGTATCTATCAAAAAAATAAAATAACAAAATGGAAACCACCAGAGACCAAAAACATCATTTCAAATGCCGCCCACGTGAATATTTATTTACTCCCAATTATTTATTTTTTCGCTCTCGTTTTTTTTCTTCAACATTCAATTTCGTTGAGGTCATGGTGATCATAGATTAGCTTTAGGACTAGTTTAGAAGGGGTTTCAACTCAGGGATTGCAAGATGCATGGGGAAACTCTTTCATTTTGGATTCAGGATCTGAGTGCACTTTAGCTGGTTTTTTAGAGTCTCCATTAACTTACTTTAGTATTAGTTTGTCCGTAGTTTGTATCTATATCTGAATAAAATATGTTTATTTAATTGCTTCAATCAAAAATGTGCTACTAGTCTCTCTCATGTCTTGTACAATTGATCTATTTTTTAGCGTCACCTCATGATTATTATATTGACTGTTGTTAATCCTTCAATAAAAGATACGTCTCTATTTTTCCTCATGCTTTGTCCAGTGTATCATATACCATTTTATAATCACTCCTTTAGATTAGTATTAACCAATTTTCTGACCGTTCAGTAGCCCCCCTCATGCTGCCGCCAACAGATCCCATGTTATAATGAATCACTCATCTTTTGTTTAGTGTGCACCAATATGCCTCAATAAAATACACCAGTTTTTTTTTAGCCATCGTCTTACCCATTATATAGTAAAGAAAATTATTATTGGGCTATTCTATAATTGTTATGTCAAACAGTTTCCTTCTAGTTTGCCCACTATAACTCCATTTTGACTACTTTTCTTTCAGATTCCTGACGATTGATCGAGAGTCTTAGGTCAATTGATATGAATTATTGACCTTCATCTGCTCTACCAATTATATTAGTGAGCCTCCGTCTTTTCATGAGTGTGGGGCTATAAGATATTTTCGTTAGATTTCTGCCTTGAACCCTATATTTACTTTGACCTCTTAAGCCCATGCGAATGCCTGATTGTCCTAGGTCACTTTATATGAAACTGTAGTTCTATGCCTGAAACTTGGCTATTTGAATTAATCAACCTGTGATAGGACGTGTCGTAACCCCAATCTGCTCTAAAAAATATGATAACTGCCACAAAACTTTGAGAGAAATATATATCCAATTATTTATTTTCATTGTGTATGGTGGATATAAATACAAAATAGGACACCCAAACGGAAGTCAGATGGGCCTTAGGAATCTGCCAAATAAAGTGTGAATTGGTGGAGGTATCTAGTCCCTGTATTTTTATTTTGTTTCAACATGCACTCGCACACATAAATACCCAATTAGAAGGATTACTAAGCGCGATAAATTGCGTCTTACGTACACGCCCATCAATGTGCGATATGACTGAGGCCTTTAGTCCCCTCCACCTCCCTACTAACGTCGCATAAAATAAATATTGGCTAAAGATACAGCGGAGTGCCACACTGGTTATTATTTTTTGATTAAAAGGATAATATAGATATTTATTCTAGATATGATACTATAATATTCTAAACTATCTGGAAATAGAACAAAGATGACCAAAACACCTTGAGAAATCAAGCCAATGATATTGATATATAATGAGGCAGACTTTATAATGTTGCGGAAGTGAAGAGACAAATGGTTGGATTTAATGATGAGCAATTCGCATGTAAATTGACGATATATTGAATATTTATTACTATTTTTTTAAAGAGGTGTTTTTTTGATTGATCCTGAACCACATTACCATTCAAACACGCATTGTAATCACCAGGATGCCTCAGCATCGATCTTTACCGGTGTTTAAAAGCTGTGCCGCAGGCACCACTTTTTTTTTGTCCCTCCATTTTTTTTTTCTTTTTTTTTGTTTCTCGTCCGCTTTCTTTTCCTTTTTTTTTTTTTTTTTTTGTCCTATGCTTTCCAATGATCAATCTGCCTGACTGTTTGAAAGATTCCAAATGTATTATCCATATTGATCTAGGTATTGCATTTTTATGAAATCTTTGTCAATGGTCTGGCCTGGTACTAATTTTTTCGCTTTTCTTTATTGTCAGATTGCTTCTTCTCGCAAGTAGGTAAACTTCAAAGTCATGGAGTCAAAATATTTCATTGTTGAACTAAACTTCTTGTATTTTGCAGAGGAAGTGCGGTTAGGCTTAGATTCAAGTAAACCGGTGGCTGTTCAACAATGGTCCAGTCTCATTGCAGGTAAACCTGAACAATAACATTAGTTGGTGAAGGAGATAGTTATCTAACACCTTTTTTTCTGGAATAGTCAATTATGCAGCGCGTGTTTATGGGGTGAATCGACTTATTTCTATTGACGAAGCAAAGGGATTGTGCCCAGGTAAGACCAAATTGGTTACTATTGCCTTACATTATCCATGTATGAATCTCACGGCTGTTTGTATTCTTTGACTGTATATCAGAGATAACATTAGTCCACGTTCCAACATATGCACCAAATGAAACTGAGCCACACTACCACACCACACCATCTCGCATAACTCATAAATCTGCACTAGACACATATTACAATGAAGGCAAGAAAATATTCAAGATTTTCCGCCAACACTGCTCCCAGTTACAAAAGGTGAATTCGGACGAAGCTTTTTTGGACGTGACAACCGCAGTGAATGAACGATTATGCACCTCCTATATTTCAAAACGACCAGAATTAATGGATTATTTGACTGGTTCACTGGACGGGGTAGACGGCGGCTACCATGTGGATTGGACAACATCATCGACACATCTTATACCAAGTCTGAACGAAAAAGCGCGAGGTACATCTTATCGTGATCCATCTTCTTGGTTTGATATCCAACTCTCTATTGCGGCTGACTTGACCAAGGCCATTAGGAAACAGGTATTTGATGAACTCCATTATACCTGTTCTGCTGGTAAGAAGAAACAAAAATAGGGGTTGGGTGGGGAAGACGGGAGGATAAGAAAATAAATGATCTCATTTTTGATTTGAATTTTAGGGATCGCTCACAATAAGACCTTAGCAAAGCTAGGATCCAGTATGCACAAACCAAACAAACAGGTAAATGACAGATTGTAAGGGACATGTAAGGTGGCTTTATCTCAAACAATGTTTTGTATTTTATGATCATATAGACTGTGATTCGTCACCACATTGCGTCACAATTTATGAAGGATATAACGTTTACCAAGATATGGAATCTGGGTGGAAAATTTGGGAAAGAGGTCAAGTGTGATTACAATATAGAGAAAGCGGGTGATCTTTGGTAAGAAGTAAAGATGGGGATACCGTGATAGTTTACTAATGAGAGCTATATACTTTAGGAAATACCCATTGGAAGAATTGCAGCATAAGTATGGTGATGCTTCTGGTTTGTGGCTATACAACATTGTAAGGGGGGTCGACGACGAAGAAGGTAAAAAAAAAAAAAGTGCAATCGATTATACTATTTCTTTTTTGTTTTTTTTTATTGATCATATTGCTTTTTTTTTTTTTTTTTTTGAGGAATAGTCAACGTTATCAAGGGATCAAAGTCATTGATGTCAACAAAAAGCATATGTCCACCGATCACTAGCGAACAAGATCTTATTCCATGGTATGCTGTGCTTTCTGCTGAACTGCACAGTAGAATCATCACGAATTGGAATGAACGTCACTTATGGCCAAAAACGCTCTCAGTAAGTTAAGTAAGAAAAGAAACATCAAACCGCCCATAAATGAATTAACTATCCTTTTAATTTAATAGATATCTTACAAAAACTCAAAGCAAAGCAAGACTCTATCCAAATCAACACCAATGCTACATCAATGTGAAGTGGAAACGTCTGGTAATAATTATAATACGAACAACAACAAAAGGAAAGAGGAGAGACGAATGTCATGTATTTATCTTTTTTATTCAAATCTGCGATTAGAAAAACTTCGACAAAAGGTGAAGGTTCTGTTTGAAGATGTTCTGGACGATCTCTTTCCTTGTACTCTTCTCGGCGTGCATGCTACTGGATTGGCACCGGTGTCGAATGACGCAAGCAATAACAACGACAATCACACCATCAAAAGCTTCTTTACAACCAAGGTACCGATTACATCAGCGTCATCCCGATTCGAACCATCCTCACATGTTAATAAACAACCAGCGGCTTTATCGATGAATCCCAACGAAGACCTTCCATCAACCAAGCCTCCGCTACCGACAGGACTCACATGGATATGCGACCGATGCAATGCCCCGGTGCCTCTTGGAGACGTAGATGAACACACCGACTACCATTTTGCTTTTGATCTCGACAACGAAGGACACCAAACAGACGATATCAATCGTAAAAAACGAAAGGATTGCGAAGATGAAGCCACGACCAAGACCACTCCTGTTGAAAAAAGGATCAAACATCTGTTCTTCAAACCGTCATCTTAGTTCAGCTTACCTCTAGTTTTAGTCAATTCATTGTGTATATATATATATATTTACTTGTGTATGTAGTATATTTTTGCTTTTAAAAATTCATGTGTATAAATAAAGATATTTTATTACAGTGATACGATATGAAAGAAAACAATAATCTATGATATATGTGTAGGAAGGGGATATGGAATACGGATAGAGGGAGAAGGGAATCAATCCACTTGACTCGGACCGTTTTTTTTTTTTATAGATTGTGGTGATAGGAGGAAGTGTTGGAAGGGATTTTTGTCAGTGATTTTTTGCTGCTGTGGCATTCTTGAATGGAAGACGATTGACTAGTGGTCTGAAAATCGTCATCGTCCCTTTCAGAAATCATAACAAATCTGCCGTTCATAAAATGATAAGGGGTATGGCCGGTGGCAGTGGTATGTGATTGCTGATAGGCAGGTAATTGCTGATGGTTGTGGTGATAATGGTGGTAATCAGAGGCAGTAGCGTTGGCAGGAGAGGTATAGATCTGATTATTGGTAGCGGACATGTAATGATGGGTATTATAGTCATCTGCAGGAGCGGTATAATCAGGAGTGGGAGGCCATGCATGATGGCCAAATTCCCCATATTGTTCGCTGGGAGGGTCGAAGTGGAAACGTTTTTTTTTATCAGTGGGGATAACATTGGTGGGGTTGACGACTGTGGTGCTCGAACTATCGGTGTGAGTTGATGTTTGTTGTTCGTTTGCATTTGTAGGAGAAGACGGGGCACTATCACGTCCTTTTACGGCATCGTCATCGTAAGGGTTGCTTTTATTATTGCTGATCATAGTTTCACGTGTGGTTTTGCCTGCAGGTTGCGAAGTCACCCAGTGTACGGTTACCACATTGACCATCACATCGACAAAACAACAGGTCAGACAAACAACACCTCGTTCAAGTCCGTTCAAGATCGCAAGTGCCGTCACGTTAGCGAAGGACGCAATCAGGCACACCACGGATGCCAGTGTTGTTCGTTTTGCCACTTCGTGTAGTCGCGATTGTTTCCAATCGACATTTGTATCGGTGCCAATTTTCATCAAGGGCAAAACAAACAAGATAGTCATATACAAATTAATCAGCTATAATACAGTATAGTAAGAAAAAGGAGTGGAGGATGAATGTCAAATAAATGTTAATTTTTTTCCCTAAAAGACAATCTGAGGAGGTCTTACAAAATCATATACCTATCATACAAAAAAAAAAAAAAAAAAAAAAAAAAAGATAGAACTAGGTGTCAATATTATTATTATGGACATAAAATATTCAACTTACAATCAATGGGATACTGGCTATGGGCTTTAAACCAATACTACAAAGACCATCATCTTCTAACCATGCATTGTGGAAAATAATCTATATATTTTCAAAAAAGAAAAGAAGTTAGTTTGAGGTCGGAGCTATAATGTTTCAATATGTTCTTGCCATAAGTGAAAAGATGGCAATATCTATAAAAAAATTTGTGAGTGGATGTCGAATTATTCCATAGATCATAAATATATCACCTACAGGGAGTCAACAATAGAACGTGGAATCGATAAGATAAAGTTTGCCATCGAGAAGTTCTACAAGCGTTCACGACCCACACTTTTTCAATCAGCCTACAAGTTCAAAAAATAAAAAAAATAAAAGACGTTAGTAGCAAAATAAGGGATAGAGATGAAGTATTCTACTCACCAGAGGTAAATCGTAATTTTGGTCCCACTGTAAAAGATATCACAAGTCAATTCTGACAGTAAGCACGACAAAAAGTTCCCTAAAGCAAGTTAACACCGAAAAAAATGAGTACAGCGGTCTTTAAAATCGTGTAATCATTAAATATACCGTTGTTCGTTGCCATTAGCACCAACCCAGTGAAAGTGAAAGCCCATGAAAACATATATAATAAAAGAACCAGCCATCTTGAATAGGACAAATATTTATATTGGACATTGTAGGTTTTGATGCCAAATAAAGTACACATGACACTGATTCCAATTAATCCAATCACTTCCGAAGCAAGTTCACCGCCATCCGGTTGCGTCGTGTATGAAAATTCAGATGAGCCTGTGACCCTGAAGCTCATCGTATAAAAAATGAAAGGAAAAAAAGTGAGAAAATGAAAAGAAAAGAAAGAATTTGGTGAAAAAAAATTACACGATGAGTTGTTCATTATTCCAGTTACACAAGGTGTAACAAACGAGGAACGCAAGAGTATTCTTATTTCTTCGAGCGGGAGGGTGTCACAATGGGTTCAGTTTTTTTCACTCGCGCGCACACTTACTTACATTGCTTGCAACCATTAGGTCGATCATTTCCTAAAGAAAACATTTTTGATGATACAGTCATCTTTAGTTTACTGCTTTTTTTTTTGGGAGGTTCCCCTGAAACTTGGATATAGTTCGCAAAATATACCTTTTCAACTGAAAATTAGCAACTAAAAAAAAAACACGAAGAATAAGGAAATAGAGGAATCTTGTTATCCACAAAATCTGCTATGTATGCGACAAAAACCTGATGTCTTATGAATGAGGTGGTGTTTTTCTTAGTGGTCATACATCAGTGTAACTATCTCATTGTCCTTACCATAATCCTTCTCAATCAATTAGAGGCTTGGTTATATTTCAGGTACTCCAAAAATTGACCCCGGATTCGGCAATTCCAGAAAAGCTCGGACAAAATTAAACTTTTATCAGCTAAAGTATTTGTATGTCCAGTCATAGTGCAATCAATCCTCCATTCAGTATGTACTCTTTATGTATACTTTCATTCTACAAGACATACTAAACATATTATAGAATGATAAAAAAAAAAAAACCAGGAAAGCGACCACAGAAAATGTTTCAAATCCCGCGCATGTGCTTTTTATTTTTGTTCGATTTCCCTCCACCCCGCTCTCTCTTTCTTTTTTTTTTTCTTTTTTTTTTTTTAGTCTTTGTTTCTTCACCATTAAACTTCTATGGGGTTATATTGGACATAGATTAGCTTTAGGATTAGTTTAGAAGGGGTTTTAGCTCAGGGATTACAAGATGCATGGGAAACCCTTTCATTTTGGATCTAGGATCTGAGTGCACCATTGGTTGGCTTTTTGGAGTCTTCATTAGTTTTGTCAATAGTTCGTGTCTACACTACATCTAATAAAATATGTCTCTTTTTACTTCAATGAAAAATGTTCCATTCAGTCTCTCTCATGTCTTGTACAGTTTTGTACCATAGATCTTTGTTGTACCATTGCGCAATAGATTAGTGCTGATCTTTGTTATCTTTCAATAAAAATCTCTCTTTAATCGTTATCACGCCTTGCACAATATATTATATTTCTTCTTCCATTTGTCCCTTTAGTTGAGTTTTGATCTTTCATTAGTTCTTCCAGCAGTGTCCCTCATTCAGCCTTAATTAGACCCCTAGTTACAACGAACCCTCCCCCCCCTTCAGATTATTATTCAGCCAATATGCGTTTTCTGTTATCGATCATCCGACATATAGTATAGCGAGCGTTATCACCATTATAGTTGTTTTATGAGTGTCTTCCCAAATACATTCTTTTTCTATTTTACGCACAATGGCCACTTTTCATCCGGAGCTCGAGCGACTGGTTGGAAGCGTTAGGTCTCTTACTATCAAAGCTGGCCCTATTCAAGCTCTATCATTCATGAAGACATGCTCCCACTGGACGGGGTTCTGTATATACCCAGTTCACTATGTTGTTTTATTTAGTTATTTTATATATGCTAGAATAAAGAATTATATAAACCCCTAAACACAAAGTCAATTGGGATCCAACGGGCAGCTCACTGAAGTGCAAAATGATAGGATGTCTGCTACTGTTCCTTCAAATCCACATTTTTCAATAACTTACGACACGCTTTGATACCAAGTAGATCTTTTTTTTTTGAAAGTATGAGGGTGTTCAAATTGTGGAAACCGCAACACTACAGAAAAAGATATTACGGTAAATCGATATAATAGCATACCATATTCTGTGTGGAACAACACATGGCACCGGTACCCTTGATTTTTTTATATCTGCATGCACTTGTTTTCTCAACACATAAATATGCCAATTAGGTGGTTTCTAAGCATGATGGTTGATCAAAGTCGTCTAACATGCAACCCTCCTTTTTGGCCACACACACACACACACACACACACACACACACACACACACACGCACACACACGCACGCACGCTTCTTTTTTTTTTTCTTTTTTTTTTTTTTCTACATACACATGCATAATCATTCAACAAGATAATGAAACGCGTGAGAGTCACTCATAGCAATTGGAGACGACCTTTTGTTGTTTATTCAGATATAGATATGAACTCACAGGGTAGCCCTCCAACGTTCAAAACCACAGATATGTACTATTCCCCGTCCACAATCACCCTTTATTTCTCTCCACACAAATGCAAATACCCAATCAACAAAGCAAAATAAGAGGTGACAGATTCATCTAATCCCATACCAACATAAAAAATCCTGATAATGATAATCAGCAAATCCATGATTTCCCAGAGCTCCTACGGAACACCGGAGTGTTTATTCGGGGAATTAAAAGAAGGGACTCTACTACTAATAACAATAACACAGTATGATACTACTCATACTAAAATAAGAATAAATAAATCTACACAATATAAAAAAATATACACTAATCCTAATGGCTTTTTTTGGGGGGGCTGGTGTCAAAAGAGTACGAAAAATGAAGAGCATACGCAATAGCTTCAGGGTGTGTCCACACCAAGATTTTTTGCACATGAGCTAACAATATCAAAGACCAAAGCATTTCCGGGAAGGGGGGAATTTGCATAAAAAGAAAGCTGTATGTCATCACGACCACTTTGGGATGTTGTTTGGTCACGCGGCATGGAGGAGGAGGTATGTTGTTGATGATCCGGTAAAGCAGCACTGTCAAGTTCTTCCAAGCATCGGTTAAGATGTTTCATGACCAATTTCACGCTGATCCCGTTTTCATAGTTCCTTGAGAATAGAAGTAATGAATGTAACGAGTCAAATACACGGAGAAGATAATCACAGTAATCTATATATGGATATGAATAAAAATGGGAGTTGAGATACACAAGTACAAACACACACAACGCAATAATGTTAACTTACATCCACAATTCTTCGAGATAAATCTTAGCCGGTCCGCTGCAGTCATCAGTAGTTCACAACAATTTAGATTCATTACCATGGCCCGCTTTTGAATCAGTTCAGAAATGTGTTCTTGCATATTTTGAGGATGTAGCAAAATAGAATGGACACCAAGAGTCAAGGTGAGCAAAAAACTATGGACCACTAAAGCTTGTTCATTTTCGCATTCTTCAATAACTGATATCAAGGACGGGTCATAGGGATTTTCATGATAGCGCCATTCATCAGGTAGTTTTTTCCACCATTCCATACACAGATTGTCGAACCGCACCATCGCTTCCAAACTGATTTGAGCCACCTGACCAAGAAATACACGCTGTACTTGTTGCTATATAAAGTGGAGGTATAAAACGTTTGTCAATTGGTTTGTATGTTTCCTTTTTTTTTTTTGTGTGTGTATGTCATCTTACAATCATAAAGATACAATCGTAATGGAAAACCAGATCAAAAAGATATTGAAAAAGGCGCAGCATAGAAACAGACTGTTCTGGTTCATCAGGTAAGGCATCCAACTGAATCTTGTTTGGCATGATACCTTCCATCCGCTGGACACAAAAGAATTCCGCCAATCCAAAAGTAATAGTAACGAGAATGGCATGTCGCGACGTCAATACTCTTTCCACATGATCGAATGTTGTATTCGGTGAAGCCGCATGTTTTAATAAATCCAAAGCAATCAAGTAGCCAATGGTCGCCAGTCTTCTTCCATCCTTGAGTTTGAGAGTAAGACCAATGAATTTGAATAATAAATTGATCGATATCAACACCTGCAGTTGCTTGTGCGGCGAAGGATCATCAAACAATTCGTCGATTTGTTCACGGCATGCCAAATAATAGTATTCCCCGTATTCACGCTTCTGATAATCCGTCAATGGTAAGTGGCGACAATAGCTGACACTCATAAAACAACAGATGGCCAAAGTGATCGGACTGTGTTGAGACATAAAGTTGTTGGTCATCGATGAGGAAGAGGATGTCGAGGATGCGTAACCAGACGATGCTGATGATGATGAAGACGATGACGACGACGACGGCGATGGTGAAAACATTGATTGTGATGATATTGGTGTTGATGAGGATGATCTGCGCATTCGAGAATAAGTATGACAGCTGGATTCGTCATGCTTCTTGTACTGAGTCTTGTAATAGGTAGGTTCATGGAGCATCGGAACAGGAAGATTGTAACATTTGAAGTACTGCTTGACCAAGATGTCCACCATGGCTTCAGGGCAATAGGCTGAAGATTCAAAGAGCGTGGCAGGTAGTATTGAAGGATGGTGTGAGGTATGTGAGCAAGAATTGAAAGAGAGTGGTGAATTTCGTGCGTTGAGATCAATGCGATTTCGATGCTGATGAGCCCAAGGAGTGCTGTTGTTGCCATAAATGCTCGATGATACGTCGTTCAGGTTTTCAAAGCATCCATTGAATACACCGTTTTCAGTCAAAAGATGAACGGCCTTGCTGAGCATAGTTTCTTGCTGAAATCGGAAATGGACAGGGGCAACGTTGCTGAATGGGGACAAATAGCGTATGTGATTGGTAGTTGTTGGTTGTGCACGTCGATACTGTAAAAGATCGTTGAGGGTATTAATTCCAGTTTCCAGACGAAGGTGACCATTGACGATGGTGAGGTTCCACTCTTTGGGTATAGGTAAAGTGTCCATTGATGAAGTTGATTTTGATGTTGTGAGCTGTTGTGCTAAGGTATTCTGTTGCCGCTGTTGATCAAGTTGAAGTTGGAGATTTTGTAGTTCCTGTTCGAGTATTTCAACATAGTGTGTAAGATCTCGTAGTTCATGGTTTCCATCCACTTCAACCATGTTGTCATTGTTTGCTAGTGTTGTTAATGAATCACCAGACGAAATATCGTTGGATATATCTGTTGAAGTTGATGTATCGTATATACAGTCTACGTTTAAACGGGTGCATCGTATACAAGAGCTTTCATCTGTTGGCCGTTCGCACTTTCTTCTTCGTCTTTTGCAAACTATCAGAATAATAATAAGATATCAGTACAAGCTCTAATTTTCAGAGTAAAATGTTTTTAAAAAATTACATTCACAAGGTTTTGTACGCTTCATAATGAATAACCTGGCCGAGAGAGATACAAAAAAAGCCTTGAGTGACTTCGGTAGGGCATGATTTTCTTCATATCTGAAAAATCAATCTCCGTCCTCTTTTTTTTTTTTTTGCACTTTTCTAATATCTTTTGCAACATTGACATTTCATGACAATAATACCATACCTTGGATTATTAGCGGTAGGAAGTCCCTTGTATCAACGACGTCAACCACTATACTTGGAACAAGAGTTGCACTCTTCTCGGCTACATGCTGCAGCTAATCGCCAAGCTGAACTACAAGTTTTAGCTACCTTGAACCTTTATAGGCCACCTGCCAACTTCAGTAGTCCTAGAAAATTGAAAAATAAGCGTAAGTGGAGGAAATATACGTAGGTATATGCTGACACAAAAGCTCATTCTACACTTTCTATATTTATTATTTACAGAACAAAAGGATACTATTAAAGGATTGGTGGTCGCCATTGGAACCATGATGACCAACTATACCGTCTGTTTCCCCATTGTGGTTTTTCGACATGGCTTGCAAGCACTATCACACCCGGACACCCACACTTGGTCCCAGGACACACCTTCAAGATGTTTTGCGCTTTTAAAAAAGAAGTATCAAGATCATGGCTTCCGTGGTCTCTATTCTGGTTTTGGTCTTGGTTTATTCAGTCAAGCTATCACTGCTGCTTATGAATCTTTCTTGGCAGGACTTGCGAAAAAGCTATCTCTCAAGTTGGATCGAACTTATCAACAATATATCCTTGCAGCTGTACATAAATGGTAATACAAAATCAAAATCAATCAATCAAGCACTCTATATTCACTAACAGTATTCTGTATGTATATATGATATATAGTCTTCGATATGCCATTCATATTCCTCTATATTCACTCTCAAAAACAGCTCTGGTTTTACGTGTCCAATCACAAACACAGCCACTGATCAGCTCACCGATGGATTTTTTACGTTATTATTATCAAGATTTAAAACATTTACGACCTAGTCTACAACCCTCATCATTATGGACCCCAACACCAACTTCTTCACCCTTATCATTCTGGTCCACCTTCCTTCCATCCTTTCTCTTCAACTTGGCGACGGAAAAGTGCATGATGTATCTCTACAAACGAACCTTCAAGTACTTGACAAAAGGACAAAGACAAAGTACTAGTAGACGACGACGATCAGCTTCAGTGACTACCAACATCAATAATCTAGATACCAGCCATTCACCACCAACAGCCTCATCGTTATCAAGATCATCGTCAGCATCGGTGGGATTGTCAACTAGGGATCGTTCAATACATGAAAACAAAAAGGACCCCGCTACCGCCGACTACGAACCATCTATGCTTCAATCTTATTATCCCGAAATTGTTTGTGGCATGTCAAGTAGTATGATCACACGTGCGCTCAGCTATCCTATGGACACGGTGATATTCAAGTTGATGATTCAAGATACGAATATCCTCTCATCTCCCGACCAGCATGTTTATACTGGGTTTTTTGATTGTTGTTGCAAGATTTATGCTGAAGGTGGTTGGCGTGGATTCTTCCCTGGTTGGGGTGCTGGTGTTCTAGAATTGACGGCAACTTGGATGATACTTGAAGCTTCATGGTGGACTTACCGTGTGATGGATCAACGATTATCTGCTTCTTCCTCTTCCCAATCGCAACTTCATTAGTTTACTTGGTACGGCAGTTTATAGTTGTTGTTGTTTTTTTATTATAGTATAGCTTGTATAGTTTTTACTTATGATTATGTTAGATTATCCCCCTCCCCGCATATTATCGTTATTTTTAGTTGGACATTTTTATCATCAATAAAATACACTTGTAATTAAATATACCTTGTTTGTCTTTGCTTTTTTACTATGTATCATATGGTGCACTTCAGTGAGAACGAAAGTACACATTAATGGTTGCAACTTTCTGTATTCAATTTCAAGACATTCTCAACTTTTTTTTTTAAAAAAAAAAAAAAAAAAAAAAAAGAGATCTGCTGTATGTCAGGGATGGGGAAGTGGTTGTTGTATGGTTTTTGATGAAAATCGAACCCTGGGAACAACTGGCTTCAGTTGGGGCACCGTTTAATCTTTATATTATCTCACATGCAAAATAACTAACTAACTAAATACACACAGTACAAAATGTCCTGTCCAATGGAAGCTACGAAGGCCGCACGCCTAGGTGGACTTGAACGGATGCCATAGCTGGAATACTACTGCGTTTTATATCAAGTGACCAGTCTCTAGGATTCAGGAGGTGGGGAAGGGGTCATAAATAATAATAAAAGCCAGTGTAAAATGTTCCATAGTGGCGGCTACATGCACGTATGACATAGACGCATTTATATGGTTGGTCATACATGAACATGATTACTCTAATAGAAAATAATCTAAGGCTGGCAGCCAGTTCATGGAGTAGGAGAGAAAAGGTATATATTGTGGATGAATTATAGAGAACGTGTTTGGCAGACCAGCTACAAAACCTTTATACTCATGCAATTGTTTACTATCCAGTAGGTCAGAAGATGTTTAATAAAAAGGCATATTTTATTGAAGCATATTGGTAAATATTAAAACGAAACAGGAGGTACTAATTTACGAGAGAGGTTCTGGAAGGATCTACTAGAGGATGAAGGAGACTAATGTGGAATTTGAAGAATAGCTAGCTCTAAATTCAAGATACCATTTCTATATAGGAGCCAATATAGTGTACTGTACTGTACTGTAAAGTACTGTATAGGGGATGGGAAAGACTAAAGGGAGTTCTTTTATTGAAACAAAACAATAGTCAACATTAATCAACATGGATGATTGTAGTAAAAAAAAAAAAAAAAGAGAGAGATCTATTGCATAAGTCATGAGAGACACTAATGGTATTCTCATTGAAGCAGTAAAAAACAGACATATTTTATTCCATATAGATTCAAACTATGGTCAAATTAATACTAAACTGGTCTAATGGAGACTTCAAAAAGCCGACTAATGGAGGTTCAAAATCCTAGATCCAAAATGAAAGGGTTCTCCATGCATGTTATAATCCCTGAGCTGAAAATCCTTCTAAACTAGTCCTAACACTAATCTGAGACCACCATGACCTCAAAGAAGTTACAATGATGAAGAAAAAAAAAGATTGAAAGAAAAAAGAAGAAAAGGAGCGGGAAAAAATAAAAATTGGGGAGTAAATAAATCCACGTGGGCGGGATATGAAATATATAATTTTTGTTGTCGCTAGAATAGTTTGTCACAGCAGGATATAATACATACACTCCCCACTAAAAGTTTCACATTT
Organism: Absidia repens; assembly: GCA_002105175.1. Lineage (NCBI taxonomy): Eukaryota > Fungi > Mucoromycota > Mucoromycetes > Mucorales > Cunninghamellaceae > Absidia > Absidia repens. The sequence continues at coordinate 515,609 of MCGE01000004.1, read as the reverse complement.
AGATATGTGACATAATGTTATCATTAGACCTCTTTAATTTAGATACCATAGTTTATACTGTATTTACGTATGAATAAATAGCTATTGTCCCTTTGCCCTTACATCGTTTCTCATACGTTTAGTTTGTCTTGTCGTATTATCACGTAGTACAGTGCTTGAGCGTATTAAAAACACGGCTGATGTGTGTTTGAAACCCAAAAAGGATTCGGTATGAGGCAACATAAATCAACCGCCGCGCCTAGAACCTTTATTACTTTTCATCTTTACTATCATATTATGTGGTCAAGTGCTTTATTGTCTTGTAAAAAATAAGAATATCCTTAACACTTTCTGTGGGGCACCTTTTTTTTACATTCTTGCTGAATTGTGCTATTCTATCTATATCTTTTAATTATGCCGTATACGTTATATTGTCACAATTTATGAAAATTAGATTTGGAGAATATATTTTTTGAATTTATTATAGTAATATGATATACAATACATTAAAACATAAAAATGGATTAATTAAAAAGGAGGCATGGTAAGGGTATTTTATAAGAAAAGTTTCTCTTAAGAAAAAGAGAGATCAACAGCATAAGAAGACAGGCGAGAATGACAGGACGAATCATTAGAGTAGGGACCACCATGGGATTGTGGTGAAGGATCAGAGAGGGCCGGGCTTGGTGGGAAATCATTGAGATTGGAGGCAGTAGATATAGGGGTACATTCTTGGGAGTACATGGCAGGCACAATATTATTTTGCTGCTGTTGTTGTTGTTGTTGTTGCCATTGTGGTGCGGTAATTAGGACATTTGGATTTTGTAATTGTGTTTTGCCTATAAAATTACCAAAAAAAAAAAAAAAAATTATCAACATTGAACGTCCGCACACGCGACTTTTCAAAGAAGAAAATACCTGATGAAGATGAGGATTCAGTCAAACGGCGAATAATAATTTGCTGTTGAAGTTGGATTTTTTTAAGCTCTTTAAAATTTTGAACCAGAGTTGAAAATTGATCTTGAAGATTGTTAAATTGTTGTAGTAAATCAGATTGAGCTAATTGAACCATGTTGAAAGAGGCATGAATATCGCCAGTTTCTCGTCGCAGCATTTCCGAATCCATTGCTTTTCGCTTGATGTCTTCTAATAATTCAGGTCGACCATAACGGAATTTACCATGAGAAAATTCCCAGATTTCATTTTCATTGAACCCTCGTTGACCTCTAAGAGATTTGTTGATTTTATGAAAGCCGTACCTGTTAAAATGAAAAGGCCAAATTCATGAGATTCTAGTTTTTTTTTTTTTTTTTTTTTTTCTTTTTTTTTTTTCCAACACTTGGTGGCTAGTTTTATTCTTTTCGCTTACATATTGAGTTGCCGAACAAAGCTCGAGAAATTACTATGTTTAAAATGCACTGGAAGAACTTCCTCCGAAAATCGAGTTGCATTACACACAAGGAAAGAGGTCCCGCTTGCGTTCCATGTGATTAGCTGTTGGTATTTTTGATCACCTATCATTCTAAAAAAAAAAAAAAAAAAAAAAAAAAAAGAGAGATCAGCGTTAGTCAATTTTGAAGCCGTTTTCATGATATTGTTGATGATTGTGAATGTCATACCCATAAAGTTTTGTTATAAAAGTACTGACGCCACGTTTTTGAGACCGCTTGCCAGAACTTCCACTGCTTCTACTGCTACTGCTGCTGCTATTTATATCGTCATGGCACATGTTGCTGTCCCAAGATAAAGGAGGTGAAGAAGATGTCAAAAAATTACAATCATCAGGAGACAAAGGATGACGATAGGCATTCACATCATAGTCAAAAGTATTAATATCAGAGATATCAAAGGAAAGAGCTGTTGCTGTCATTGATACAGATTTAAATGGGAAATAAGAAAAGGTCTTGATACGTATAATAAATGATAGTTAAAAAAAGTAAAATGTTAAAACTATATCCCCCTTTTATTTATATACGCCCATTGTTCTCGCCCCTGCGGCATAGAAAGCAAATATGCTTGCATTTTCTGCGAGAAAAAAAAAATAGGGTATCTTTGGTTTCAGAAAAAAAAATATATATACATATCAGGGTTCAAGCTATCGTGGATTGGATGGGTTTCTCGCACCATTCTTTATAAAATGAATTATGAGTAATGCAACGGCAGAATTTAAATACCGATTCCATGATCCCACCACTGGAAATTTCATTTCAAGTCACTGGTTTTTTTTTATCTTTGAAATGCCAACCAGTTTTAACAAATGCTGTCCTTTAATATATACCAATATTTATATCTATATATCTATATATATGCGCATGAAGAGAGGAGCAACTTCAGTCACTGTAGTATAATAAATCATGGCGGTGTGCGCTCAGACATCTCTGTACTTTGAAACGCCGCCCAGGTTGAACGAAAAATCGAACGATGTTTTGGTAAAATGAATTAGATATCCGAAGAAATCCTGCAAGTATATTGTATATTTCGTTATACGTGACATGAGATGAAATGTTTATGCCTATAATGGGCAGAATGAGAAACCTAAAGTTAGGTTGAAACAATGGAATCAAATGAAAAACATGTCGGTACAGTCGTAATAAATCACGATAAAAAAGAATACATGGAAAAGAAATAAAAGGCCAATGAATTTCAAAATATACACCAATAGAATCCGGGGTTGGCGGATGAAGGGTCCAGAGGTGGTCAAAGACTCTTTTTGTTTGAAATACCGATATCGATCATTCATTTTTTTTTCCTTTTTTTCTGCTCATTACCTAATACGTACCCCCCTCAGGAAAATCCATCCGAAGGCTCCGAGGGTTCCGGAAGAACTGAGACATCGGATTAATCGCGGATGTCCAGAATATCTCTATGGTATGATCCTGTTTTGATATTGATTTCGAGAAGATCCAGCTACTCACAACCCTCAATATTCAGTCAGAAAGACTGCCAAAATAGGGTTTACACTTTTTTTGAAAAAATTGAATGTCATAACAAAAGCTCTATACACGAATAATTATTTTTTTCAAAACACGTTTATTTATCGATTGATTGAACGACCTGTCTCTCAAGTCCCCTATTCTTATTATGAGAGACAATAAACATACGTGAGATAAACTATGGTGATAGGCAATTCTACAGTGAAGGGCGGGTTATTCAACAGTGTGTCACAAACTATTCTACAGAGCAGGGGAGTGCGTAGGCATCGTGACATTTCGTATCAAAACAGAACCACCATGCCACGGATGCAAAAAAGGATCTTTCAAATCCCGCCCACGTGAATATTTATTTACTCGCAATTTTTTATTTTCTCTCTCTTTTCCATTTATATTTTTCTTCATCATTCAACGTTTTTGAGGGTATGTTGGACTTCGGTTAGTATCAGGATTAGTTTAAAAGAGTTTTCAGCAAAGGGATTACAAGATGCATGGGGAAACCCTTTCATTTTGGATTCAGGATTTAGGGCCACCATTAATTGGCCTTTTGGAATGTTCATTAGCTTAGTTTAATGTTAGCTTGTCCATATTTTGTATTTACGTCTGAATAAAAATGTCTCTTTTTATTTTCTTCAATGAAAAAATGTCTCATTAGTCTTTCTCATGTCTTGTGCAACAGATCCCTTCTTTTTTTTTTTACTCCCATCCCCTTTGTGATAAATGATGACCGCTGTTGTGTTTCAATAACATATGTCCCTTTAAACTTTTTAATGTTTTGCTATGTACACTATATTAGCTCCAATTTGCAATTGTCCTTTTAGGTTAGAGTTGAAACTCTTCATAATACACTTTTCTTAGTTCCCTTGATTGTGGTTGACCTAGGCAGTTTATGCTTATGCTTCATTGAAATATATCTCATTTTTTAACCCACAAATCTCTGTTTTCAGATCCTTATGATATTAAACAATATATATATATATATATATATATATATATATCAATACAGGGTAGGACTTTAACTAAATACTTACCATATACGACCACTATTTACGGAACGGCTGCAGGGAATTTCTGAATACCCAGCATCACTTCGTTAGTTGTTGTTTTTTGCAAGCATGCTTTACTGTAACTCCAACAACACGTCTGATGGTCAACATTAGAGAATTACACATAAGAATATTGTTCAGTTAACATAGTACAGTAGGGATTCACGTAGAGATACGCGATATATAGATAAACTATGGAACGATAATACCTTTTTTGGAAAGCATTGCTGGCTGTGAAATATCGTAATTCGAAGAACGTTACTTTTGTGAAGTTTTCTTGGCATCATCGATTTTGGGTATGGAGAGGGGCTGGGTGAGTTTCGATACAAGCTTGGACGAATACCTTTTTATGCATATATATGAGAGATAGCTTTGAGGTATTAGTATAAAAGATGGAGTAGACCCAGTAAAGCACTTTATTTTGGTTCCAGAACTGAGAGTTGGTATGTGGAGTGAAAGAAGGTTAAATGCAAGCAAGAAAAATCGATCTTATGACGTTTCATGCGGTTAATTGGGATTTCCATAGGGTTTAGAAGATGTATACAGTCATTCTACAGCGGAGAAAATTTTATTTGGGATAAAAAAATCGATATTTTGGATTTTCACAACCAAAATTTGTCTGGGAATTTTAGAATCAAAGGGAGTACCCTTTGCTTTCATCGAATCTTTTAAAATTTGACATAAATGATCAATACACAACCGCCCAGGCGACTTGAAAAAAAAATGCATGGAAGATAACGAAAAGGCAAACATTTTTAATATAGGTAGTTTGCATGCTCAAAAACCCTCATTTTTAGTATAATGCCGAGCTAGCCATAATTCTGTCTAGAAATCTAAAAACATAGACTAACGAGCAATTCCCATTTTTCCCAAAACCGTCATCGGGGGAACCCTAAATACTGGCAATATACAGATAAACAATAACATTGCCTAGTAAAATATACCCGGACATAACCCACGCCGACAGCGCACATAAAAAACAGACTTTCACTTCGTCAAGTTTATTTTTTCTTAGTTAATAATCATAATCCAACTAATGGGTGATGAGTGCAATCGTGTGGGAAGCACAATTCAAAATTTTGGGTGTTCTTTTTTGGCGCAAAACCAATTGATCTCAGCGGGGGTTAAAATCTGATCAGAAAAAAAAAATGACTCGTCTCATCTCACATTTTTCATTTCTTTTCAAGAAGAAAAAAAAAAAACATGGTATCTTTAACACAGCATCTTCTTTCAATCGATAAGGAGGCGTACGAAAAAGCCACCAGACACACCTTTTTGCAACAAGTGGGGTCACACACAATAGCTCCTCAACATTTGCATTCCTGGATTGAACAAGACCGAGCATACACCAATGGATACACCAAAATGATGGGGCTCATGATCTCACGCGTGGCCTTGTTTCCTGACCAGCGGGAATGGGGTGATAATGATCCACATTACGACTCGGCGCATGCTCAACGTATTTTCAAGACCCTTGCCTTTGCTGTGTCCAACGTGTTCCGTGAATGTCAAATGTTCACTGACCTTCTCAGTCGCACTCCCTATGCTGGGTTCCCTCAAGGTGGCATGAAACCATGGACAAGTCGTTATGTCGATTTCCATCAGAAGGTGGCCCGTACCGCTGGCTATGATTTGGGTGAGGCCTTAGTTGTGCTATGGGCTATGGAAAAAGTGTTTTTGGAAGCTTGGTTGTATGCCAAATCGATTCAAGAAAACAAAACGGCTGGCTCTAGTGGTGAGCAAGATCCGGTTCATGTGGCAACAATGCAGGAACTGATTCAAAATTGGACATTGGATGAATTCAAGGACTTTGTGGATGAATGTGGGGAACTGGTCAACGCGCTGTCTACAACGGACCCTCTGCGGTTAAAAAGCTTGGAACAAGTCTACCGTCAAACGCTCGCTCTGGAAGTCAAGTTTTGGGATATGGCCTTCACTGAAGTGACTGATGAATGACGTTGGAAACTTATTTTTGTATTTTAGTTAGTTGTTAGTTATTTAGTCTTCATTTTGCTGTTATAGCTTCAGATTTTTTTGGGTATGAATAAAATGCGGTCTTTGAAATATTTTAGTCAATGCAAAAAAAATATGGTTGGTCCTGGATTTTTTTTTTTTTTTTTTTGGTTACTTCCTTTCTGTGTTTTACTTCTTTCGTTTTTGCCATCTCAAACGGCAATTGTTTTATTCAATAAACGCATTCAGTTTATGATGCAACGAAGCACTCGTACACGGCAGGACTATGATGATGAAAATGTCACTGGATCTGAAAACGCGACACGATCAAACACCAAAGGAAGATCTAACGATAGTGAACCCAAACAACAACTTTATGAAAAGAATGTCAATCGTATAATGACTAGACAGCAATCAGCGAAATTGAATGAAAAAGGTACTATATATAAAATAAAAAAATCACATTTCTGTCAAGGATACATTTTGCTACCCAAGTAACTCTTACTGTTTTATACAAATAGGAAACCAGTCTGTCCTTATGGAAATGAAACGAGGGCCCAGGGCACAAGGTTCCACAACTATTGAACTCAAGGGACCAAGCTCAAGAACCCCAAATTTTAAAGCAGTAAGCTCTAATTCACCAAACTTAACGGCAACTGAACTCAAGGAACGCGCAGAGGAAGAAGCTATTTTCAGCAAACAATCTTCATCAATGACACCCATTCATGGTAAGTATTTTTTTTTAAAAAAAAAAGCTTTGACTACCTACATTGACTAACCGCATTTATTTGCTTCTCTACAGAGTCGGCCATGATCAAGCATGCAGATAATCAATTGTATTCTCAAAATTCTACTTTTCCTTCTTCTCAAGTGAAAGAAACGATTGAAGCAAATCAAGGTAAGTGTATACTATATTATGTAAATATAAAGGAAAAGAAATCACCGTACCGATCTCTCTTTATCTCTTTTACCTCACCACTTTTCTTTTCCTTTTTTTTTTTTCTTTTTGCTAGAATGTTTTAATGCGTATGATAGCATCTCACCCTTCGCATTAGACGTGTTTGACAGTGCCTTTTGCTTGGATGCTTATGATACCTCAGCACTGACTGCAAAGTTCCAGGAGGAACAATTTTACTATTCCCAATTCCCTATGACCAATTCACCGGAGCACGTCAGTGTTGACAACGGGATGAACGAACAAGGTAAAACGAATCATGCAGAACCAACATTGGGACATGAAATGTACTTTGTAAATTTCATTTATCTTTATTCAATCAGACTATGGCGACGATATCATTGATATTAATAGCGATCTATTGAAAAACATTTACAGTGTTGACGAACAGGAAACCTTTTTAGGTATGGTATAGCAGCATGCAGATGATAATATTCAATTTATAATCAAACTCACACATTGTTTTCCTTTTTCTTTTTCAGCTGAATTGTCTCCTCTTTTCGAAACTCAATCCACACCTGCCATGCAATCATCTCAATAGTGAAAAAAAAAAAGGAAATAGTCATCAATGGTGGTGTTACCTGATACAATCATGTCTTGCAAGACCTTCTACTGATCCTCTCGGAATGGTAGTTTTAGGATAGCATTTTATTACTAGTAATTAAACTACTTTGAATTACTTATGAAAAAAAGACATTGTATATGATAGTCTGTTCTTGCTGAAATAAAATAAAAAAAAAAAGCATTCACACTCTATTTGACATCTGCATTGATCATTGTATATTTCTGTGTATGCTACGAATATGGAATTCAAATGAAAAAGGGCTTTTGGTGTGTATGCATTTGTTGGGAAAGGGGCAATGGGGCTTTTGTATACAGTATGAATGGTTTTGTATTGTAATCTTTGAAAAAAAAAGGTATCTTTATTTGTTCATGTATGTATATTTGTGCGTGAAAAAAAAAAAAAAAAAAAAAAAAAAAAAAAAAAAAAGCGTGGTGTGGATCTACATGTACTGAGAGAAGGCAATGGAATGAGTGTATATGGTATTTTTTGATAATTGTTAAAAACATAAAACGCACCTGTTTGTATTTGTATAATTGTGTGTATAAAAATATGATCAGTGAAGAGGGGAGCTTGTTGTGTGTGTGTGCGAACATTTGGGGAAAAGCAATATACTAGTTCTATAGTCAGTGTGTATCAATGAAAAAGTATAGGGGACAAAAAATAGATCAAAAACTAAAGGAAAGCTATACTACAAGACCGATTTTGTCACACCTTCGTTGTTTAATGCTTCAACATCGGCCTTGGTTAAACCTAACTGAGATTCCAATACTTCTGAAGTATGTGCACCCAAATCTGGACCTATGTAAAATAAACGGTTAAAGGTGATCTACCGTTGCTCTCCAACGAACGTCTGTCATTCTTACCGGCCCATTCAGTCGATCCAGGGGTTTGATTCAGTTTTGGGCTCATTCCAGGTATCTATTAGAAAAACATTAGACCTATGTCAGATATGCCCGATGTTCTGCGATTACATATACAAAATACCTTCAATTTCCAGCCGCGTCCGTCTTGTTCAGTCCCACCGTCACTTCTTCAATCATACCGCGAGCATTGATATGTTCATCTTCCACAATATCTTTTGCGTCATATATTTTCCCGGCCGGAACAGATGCATTTGATAAGATTTGTAAGATATAATCAGGTTCGTGTGCAGAGGTCCAATCACCTGGATAACAAAAAAAAAAAAAAAAAAAAAAAAAAAAAAAAAAAAAAAAAAAAAAACAACGTTAATCATATCTCGTTTGTAGTGTAAAGTTCTTTTTTTTTTCCTTGTAATACGTACTAATTGCTCGGTCAATCACATTTTGCTCTTTGACACGGTGAGAATTTGATTCGTAGTTCGGCCCAGTCTAAAAAAAAAGAAAAAGAGGTTGAGTGCACAGGGGCCCCTTCTCTTACCATATTTCCCAGTCAATTATTTTGCTTCTTACCAAATCTTCCCTTCCAATCGCCTTCATTAATCGCTTATAAATGCTGTCCCCATTTCCACCGATAATCACATGTTTCCCACCTTTGCATGGATATGTATTTGTTGGTACAATACCGGTGACCGTAGTGCCACTTGGTTGCCGAATCTATATGTGCGTATATATGAAAATAAAAAATCATAAGTTTCTCTTACTGTTTTTTTTTTAAAAAATAATGATAATATTACCTGACCCATGCGATCATATTCAGGAATGATTCCTTCCATCATGTTCAGCATTGCTTCATAAATTGCAACGTCCACCACTTGACCAGGCTGTTCACACCCTAACTTCTTCAACTTGTCACGACCATACAAGCTAAGCACAACACCTAAAGCGGCATGCATACCCGCCAACGAGTCACCGAGACTGATGTTGGGCCGTACTGGTGCCTCACCACTATGACCATTGATAAACCGGAATCCGCTATATCCTTCACACACCGAAGCAAATCCTGGTAAGGCTGACTTGGGACCTGTTCCACCGTAACCGCTGATACGTGTGTAAATAAGGCTGGGGTTTTTGGCATACAAATCATCTATGAAAAAGAGAACAAATATTGCATTTAGATTTAGCGAAGATGTTTTGATAGTGACAGAGAAAAAGACGATCCTTACCTGGTCCAAGTCCCCACTTTTCCATTGTGCCAGGTTTGAAATTTTCAATCAAGACATCGGATGTTTCCGCAAGTTGCTTCACAAGACTAATTAAGAAAATTTAGTATTAAGCCTATCTTTTTGCTTTGTTTTCAAGCATGATTCAAGCGGAAATGGGGTTCTTACCTTCTTCCTTTTTCAGTTTTCAAGTCAATGCATACCGATTTCTTGTTTCTTGCCAGACTTCGGAACCAAGGACTTTGGCCATCTTGATCCAAGTGCCGCCATAAACGAAGTGGATCGCCAATTTTAGGTGGTTCAACCTTAATCTGTGTCATCGTAAAAGAAGAATTAGTATATTGGTTATATTCGTGCCAATAGAGAAAAGTACTTACCACCTCTAAGAAAAGAATGAGTCCAAGTCAGACCAAGCATCAAGATATGATAGTATCAGTAAAAAATCTTTCTTACATCACTAATATAAAATATATTGTAATTGTAATATTACCTGCACCATAGTATCTATATTCCATCCCACACACCCAGTAGGCGAGAAGATATAGCAGTGAGTAAATTTGGTCGCGTTTGAAGCATAGAGATATAAAGTGTTATATTTTCTTACCCAAGAATTGATCCACAAAAAGGTCCAGCTATGAGCTATATGACAGTAGCATAAATACAATAAAATGTGCATATGTTAGTGGCGATGGTATGTCGGTATATTCCGTTCGCATGTACCTGACCCAGTTCAAGAACTTTAATGCCAGCAAGAGGTTTGGGTAGTTGCTCAGTAGAAGTGGAATAAAAGAGACGTGGTTGTTTAGTAAGAGCTGCGACACCTGTTTTCGAAGGACCAGTTACTTTGAGCAAAGCACCTGGTAGCTTGACATGAAGGAGAGAATTCATGAAACTAATATAATAAAAGAGACGTGAAAGAGAGAAAGAAAGAAAAAAAGAAGCGGGCATTTTATTTCAAAATGAATCATCGGCCAATCACCAATCATGTAAAAGCAGGCTAAGGAAGGTTCAAATCACACACACACACACGCACACACATACACACATACACACATACACACATATTCCCAAAATATTCATAGAGACGCAATCGCAGTAAAAGCAAGATATAAAAATAAGGGGAGTATAATAAAAAGTTTATTTTTTCAAGCATAATATTGTAAAGACATCTTCTTCTTGGCCTGGACCTCTTGGATAGCATCCATGAAATCTTCATGAGTGATTTCGGTAGCGCCACGACGTAAAGCCAGCATCCCACCTATCGATCGCAAAAAAGAAAGTAAGAAAACAGCAATTCTCTTTCATTTGTATGGATACACAATATTTTCTCACTTACTTTCTACACACACCGCCTTGCATTGAGCACCATTGAATTCATCACAACACCTAGACAGTTCTTCAAAGTTGACATCCTTGCCAACATTCATTTTTCTAGAGTGGATTTGAAGGATACGGGCACGGGCTTCTTCATTAGGCACAGGGAATTCGATCTTGCGATCCAGACGACCAGAACGCAACAGAGCAGGATCCAAAATATCGATACGATTAGTTGCAGCAATCACCTTGATCCGATCATCCGAAGAGAATCCATCCAATTGATTTAGTAGTTCCAACATGGTACGTTGTACTTCACGATCACCCGACTTGTCTGAATCAAACCGTTTGGTACCAATGGCGTCCAATTCATCAATAAAGATAATAGCAGGTGATTTTTCCTTGGCCAAATTGAAAGCATCTCGCACCAGTTTAGCACCGTCACCAATAAACATTTGCACCAATTGAGGACCGGCCAGCTTGAGATACGCAGAGTTTGTTTGTGCTGCACAGGCTCGCGCCAATAAAGTTTTCCCAGTACCTGGAGGACCATACATCAACACACCCTTGGGAGGCTTGATACCAATGTTTTTGAATCGATCCGCATGGGTCATGGGTAATACAACTGCTTCCACCAGTTCTTCAATCTGTTTGTCTAATCCACCAATATCATTGTAATCTTCGGTTGGTTTTTCGTCTACTTCCATAGCCTTCACCCGGGAATCGTATCTAACCATTGATTTAATAAAGGATGAGTTTACTCGACATTCTTTGTTCTCTATCAATCCACTCCTTCCTCTCATCTTCATCTTTTCTTTTTTGGCAGTGACTTACTCTGCCGGTAAAGTGTCCAGAATCAGATAACTATCTTTATTCACACCAATAATGTCTCCTGGTTTTAAAGTTTCAGGGTCGACTAATCCGATCAATGGTAAGAAGATGGTCTACAGATATAAATGAAAATAATATAGATAGTGAATTTTCAATCAATTTGTCACCCTCTACCCACAGCGCCTTATTTCCTGAAGATATACCTGACGAGTAGATGTTTTGATAACTGCACATTTGCCTTTGCGTCGAGAATCGAGATCTACATTGGCGCCGTCCTCTTCTTCTTCTTCGTCTGGATCAATATCCAGCAGCTAAAACCCAAGGATGAAGAGAAAAAGAATTGCAGTTAGATTATATTTTTTTCATACGTCACCATAAGACAAATTCCCTAAACTTACTTCAACAACATTACCGACCAAATAAGGGAGCTGTTTGTTCATCTTGATTTTCTCTTTGTTGTCCTTGATGCGTTCCTTCATATTGGTTTGTTCGTGTGAGAGGCGTTGGATTTCAGACTTCATGATCTACAGAAGGCGATAAAGAAGACTGAATGAGTAAATCATAAAAAGACACGCATCGCTTTTCCTAGCCCATTTACCTTGATATCGTTTTCTAAGAGACGTGTTCGGTTATTGATTTCTTCAGGATTGGCACGAAGAACGTCCTTGTCTATATCATCGTTTTCATCTTGAGTTTCCCACAAGGATTTATCTTCCAAAGTTGCCATGATTGATATGTATAATTTTTTTTGAAAAAAAGAAAAAGAAAAAAGAGAAAAAAAAAGTTACTCCTCAAGTAGAAAAGCGTGCGTGTCCTTTTCAAGTCACCACCAAGGAAAATTGAATACCCGACACAGGCGATTTGGCTGTGACCGCTTCGATGCTAATCTGCTTCTTCTTTTTTTTTACTACTTTTTTTTTTTTTTTTTTTTTTGCAACTCAAATTCATCATGGCCACAAAGTCGGACGCCTTGTACGTTTCTATTGGAAGTATGGGAACAGCCCCTCATCAACGACCATTCACTTGCAATGTCAGTCCTGTGGTCTTATTCTCGGTACTTGATCATTACTTACGCCGCAACGCCAATCAACATAAAGTCGTAGGTGCCTTGTTGGGTGTCCGTAGAAACGACGGTACCGAAGTGGAAATCCGAAACACCATTAGCTTGATTCACACAGTCGAAAACAACAACAATGTGGTATTGGATCAAGATCATTACAAAACCATGCAAGATCTTCAGCGCAAAGTCAACCCTGAAGAAGTCATCTTGGGTTGGTACACCGCTGGCGAAGGCCTTACCCCTGTAGCTACACCTCTTCAAGCCTCCTTTGGTCAAGACTGTGCTCCCTTCAATCCTATTCAAATGACTATTGATCCTGAAGCTTTGTTTAAAACCGATGGTTTGGGTGTCGATACTTTTACTGCGTAGGTTATCGGTTTATACTATACCCAAGTGGGGCTACAGATTGAAGATATACTAACTGAACTATGCATTTTTTATATGCCATGGTAGTGCTCCTATTGGCTTTTCAAATGATGGCGATTGTATGTTTTTACCGGTTCCATGCGATATCAAGTACTTGGATGCTGAACGAAGTGGATGTAAGTAGTGGTTTATTGTTATGTGAAAATCATGGTTTGCTGATCCAAATATGTTATTAGTGGAAATGCTCGCTTCGGCCAAATCTTCAGAATCACGCTCAGCCTCTTTATTGTCCGACATGGACCACCTTGAAGTGGCTATTGTTCAATTACAAGACCTTTTGGATAAGATTAGCAAATATGTCGACAATGTGGTGGTAAGTGTTACTGGCTTATGCAAAATGAACCCATCGAAGAAAATAGTGTCGAACTGACCTTTTTTAAACTTAGGATGGCAAAACACAACCCAATAACGCGATTGGTAGATATATCATGGATACTGTCTCTGTTGTTCCCAAACTTGATGGTGCTGTGTTTGAAAAGATGTTCAACTCTCATTTACAAGACTTATTGATGGTGGTCTATCTTGCCAATATGACCCGTACCCAGCTCTCTGTCGCCGAAAAACTTCATCTCTTGGTCAACAACTAGTTAGATTATATTATATTATATTATACTATCCTATTTCCCTCCAATCCCTTTTATTTTTAAATATATATATATACATTTGGTACCAATTTACCTGATCACACGCCCTGTTTTATCTTCACTGTATCGCACATGTTTCCCTTTATACATTAATAAAATTAGCTTCCCATTTTTTTGATTTATGCATGAAATTTTCTTTCAATAAAAATTGATATCTTCGTCATCTTTTTTTTTTTTTAATCGTGTTCCTCTTCAGTCTTACTATCATAGTACATAGTAAAAGGTTTATTATCATGTAAAATAAATATCCTTAGCATTTTCTATGAGACCCAAACTTTTTTCACCTTCCCGAACTGCATCGTTTCAATCATCATATATTTATGCACTCACTACTGCGTATCATTTTATACGTCCTTCGCTGTATCGTTTTTCATGCATTCATCACTGACATTTTCTAAAACCGTTCAAGAAACCTGCTCACCTCTATATCTATTAACATAGCGCTATACAATAGACGAATCGCCGTGTACGACTGCTGGTCGTTGCTGCCTCAGGCCTCTGATCATTTTTCTCGTTTTGCACATACAAATACATCAGCTTCTTTTTTTTCTGGACATACATGCATTTTACAGTGAGTTTGTACCCTTTCGATAACACAAATTAAATATGAGGGACAATATAAAAGCAAAATACAACATATTTTATTCAGATATGAGTATAAACTATGGCAACTAAACTGGGCATATGATAATACCACCGCTCGTATACAGTATCAAGGTGAAGAGGATAAGAGAGTGTATGGAGGGGTACATTGTGATGTTGTAAAATAAAAATAACGTAAGATAATCCAGTTCAATCAAAGAGGGTTATTAGTATCCTTTGGTGAATGAAAACTATCCTACAGTGAATGGGCTGAACTAAACTAGTCCGAGTTGGGCCATCATGTCTGTAAGGGAATCATGAGAAGAGGAAAACTATGCTGCCAATGTGGAAGGGTGATGGTTCTTTTTATGAATAGAGCATCACCGTGTTGACGTTTTTTTTTTTTAAGAAAAAAAGAGGTTGTATACTTTTCTGTATCCACCAAAAAAAAAATTGCAAATCAAAAAGCGAGGATACAGAAAATATTTCACATTCCGCCCACGTGGAAGTTTTATTTACTCCTTTTTTTTTTATTTTCTTTTTTTCCTCTTCACAATTGTGCCCCCAATCGGTCATGTTGGACTTAGATTAGTATCAGGACTAGTTTAGAAGGGTTTTCAGCTCAGGAATTACAACATGCATGGGGAAACCCTTTCATTTTGGATTCAGGATTTAGGATCACCATTAGCTAGCTTTTGGAGCCTTCATGAGCTTAGCTTAGTGTTAATTTGTCCATAGTTTATATATATATATATATATATGAATAAAATATGTGTCTTTTTATATGCCTCAATGAAATGCGTCCCATTAATTTTTTTCATGTTGTGCACTAGATCACTGTTTTTTAATACGACAATCCAATGCCTGCCCAGCATCCCTTCCATGCACTCTTTATTATCCAATTAAAGGACTACGATCGCTTTTTTTTTATTTTAAAAAAGATGTTTATTATGTAATCGATAGATGTATAGAAGATGTAAAGTATGAAGGGATAAAAAAGAATGAATGAATGAGGAATACTATACTACAACAAAGGGGGATTGACTGTAAATAGATACAAAAATAAAGTAAAAAGAAAAACAATAATAAATAATTAATATGTCTAAGGGGAAACAGACTTGGTATGTTGATTCACGGACGTCTCGAGAACTTGAGTCTTGGCAGAGGCTTCGACATTTTCTTCAGGATGAGTATGATCCACAACCACCTCATCGACAGGATCATCCTCCTTGTTTTTCTTGGTATCCGTGTTGTCAGTAGGTTTTTCTTTCTTTTGTCCAGGACGTCGAAGGTTGTAGTGTTTGACAAAAGCGGAGCTTACCACACCTAAATGACACATATCATAAAAATAAAAATAAAAATAAAAAAACGTTGAAAGTTTGTTCGACCAGTCAGCCTTTTTTTTTTTTTTTTTTTTTTTTTTTTTTTTTTTTTACCCATTGCTGTCAGCGGAACCATAATATACCAGATCATACGAAGAGAGTCAGCATACGCTTGTAATGCGGCCGCTTGATACTGTTTCGGTAACCCGTCGTGCACAAAGAGGGAAGATTGGATGACAGATTCGACATATTCCGCAGGAATGGCTTTAGGTAGGTTTTGAGCAAGACCGGAATTCAATATACTACTAGCAATGGCGATACCAACAGCAGCACCTAGTAATCTAGCGAAATTCCCAAGACCAGTAACCACAGCTACATAGAGATAGAGAAAAAGAGATGAGCTGAATGATGAAGCCCCTTAAAGATTGATACTTACATATATCCTTAGGTTCGACAGCTGCTTGCAGAGAGATGATGGTCGATGAAAATAAGCAACCCATACCCAGTCCACCAATGACAGTAAGACCATAGATTTCCGAGAAGTCAGTACTAACGTTAAAAAGAGAAACAAGACCAACATGGAGAGTGAGAAGAGAGGTACCAGCCCAGATTCTATTTTAAAATAAGCATTAGTAAACCCGATCCAGAAAAATGACCATATGTAAGGAGCAGTATATTTCTTACAATGGACGATAAGAACCGGTCTTTGTGATCATGAATCCAGCCGTAGTAGATCCAACACAGATAACCATTTGCATTGGAATAAGACGAATGCCTAAATGAGTATTCACAAGAAAAATGAATATTTAGTAAGAAGCTCCCGTTGTATGTTCACAATACAGTACCTGACCACATCGCAGAATCGGCCTTGACGACCTGGAAGTACACGGGAAGATAGTAGATCAGGGCATAAAAATTGACACCAAACCACCAGTTCACAAGTAAGGTTGCCACCACCGATCGATTTTTGAAAAGGCGTGGAGGTAAAAGCGGCTCCCGTGCAAATTTGGCTTCCACGAAGACAAACACAGCAATTAAAACAAAAGTAAGCACCAAAGGCGTAATTACCGCTGCCGATTTCCAAGGGAAGATTTCACCACCAAAGTTCAATGCCAATAAAAACAAGACGGCAGCTGCCAGAATAAGGAATGTACCTACGAGAGAACGGAAAGTTAGACAAGACGAGCACGCTGAGTAGAATCAATCCTACTTTATTTTTTTCGGCATAATGCACCTACCAAAATAATCTATACGTTTTAACTTGTCAGTGAAAGAGGTTTTCGGAATTGGCATGTCCAAAAAAAGGATTAGCAGCAGAAGTGCAACACCTCCAATGGGCAAACTAAAAGAAAAAGAAAATAATTAAATATACCCACCGGTTTTAAAACCCCGCTTCCATGCTTTGCCCCTTCCCCTTTATTGTAATGCCATACTTTATATAAAAAGACCATCGCCAAGTCAAGTGATCAGTAAAGCTTCCCTATTAGTTTCATTAAAGAATAATAATAAGATATATTAGTTGATGTAAGCAAGAAGAAATATATATTTCGTTCACTTACCCCAATGAGTGGTCCAAATACACTCGCTAATGCAAAGACAGAGTTGATCAATCTAAATAAATAAAAGAGATCAGGTTATCAGATTATCAGTTATTCGTGATTTATTCATGTAACTTACCCTTGATAACTCCCACGTTTCTCTAGTGGTACCATTTCTGATATAATCACAAATACACCCGAAAAAATACCAGCGGACCCAATCCCAGCTACTGCGCGACATATAATCAGCATGATCATACTCTATTTTAAAAAGACAAATGTATGTACACATTGTCAGTAAATCGACCTTACCCTTTTGTTTCAAATATCACTTACAGTTGCAACCCCACACAGTAATGATCCCAACAAGAATATGCAAATACTAGTAACCAAGGTCCATTTACGCCCAAAAATATCGGAAAATTTTGAAAACAAAGGCTCTATTAAATAAATAGTAAAAAGATCAACCATCTACCATATCATTTTTTTCCCACAATTGTTTTCTTGCTATATAAAAAAAAAAAAAAAAAAATAGAAACGTACGAAAGGCATCAAAAGTGATAATATAAGCAGTGGCAACCCATGAAGCAATAGTGAATTCCTGAAAATCCGAACCAATACGAGGTAAACATGTGCTAACAATGGTACTATTTAAAGAAAAGAAGATGAAGAAAAAAAAAAAAGGCATGGGTGGGGCCCATCAGTGTACAGATCCATTTTTGGTGGTAAGCCTAGGTAGTTTCCCCTTTTTTCCTGTCTTACCCATCCAGTGCACCCAAAAATAACGACACTTGCAGAGCTAAAAAAGTCATGCCTCGTTTGAATTTCCTTCTGCGAATGGCTTTGTTGTCTAATTCTTGATCATCTAAAGGTGCTTCGTTTTCCACCGATGAATCGATCGCTGCTTCCTTTTGATGATCTAATGCTTTTTCTTCTTCCTTGATGATCGTTTTTTCGTCGGGAGTTGTAGTCGTGGTCATGACGGACGCCGTAGTTGATTCTATTTTGGATTCATTCATGATTAAGTTGTTGAGAATGCCACCACAAATAAGTAAACGACCCCGAATAAATAAAATAAAAATAAAAAGAGAAATGGGTAAAAAAACTTTCTGTGAGTTTTTATATTCGATCCAGACGATGCTTGTGTTACTGTTTCATTCTCCGCAGCGACAACTGATTCATCCAAAAAGCAAGATCCAAAAGATCAATTTATCATCAAATACTGTGGTGAGACAATACCATCGTTATATTTTCTCTAAAATTCTTCATAAAAATAGTGTTTCAGATTATAATGTAATAGTACGAAAAAAAAGACTAGGAAAAGGAAACCGTGGAGGCAAAAGGAGAGGGTGCGGCGTATCGGCAGCGATGGTCGGGTAACACAGCTGGTGCGCCCTTTTAAAAGAAAAGATTTTTCCTTCCAATGACAGCTCGTGTCAAACACTGGATAGGATTATTTTTTTTTATGCCTGAAAAGGAATTTTAGTTGTTTTCTGATCCGCACTTACTTTTACCCATTGTTCGCAGCCAAGCAAAATCAGAACCGAAAAAAAACATCTGCATTGTTCTTTGTCGCCAACATGTAACGTGTTCAATGAAAGTTATGTTATCATTTGTTCGCTCTTTATTTTATGGGGATGATCCATATAACTTTCATTACTGTCATCAATATATGCTGTAGCGACGCAAGATGAGGAAGATTTGTTGATACGCCAGAAGTAAAAAGGAAGAAAATTCCTGACAATGTGTAGAAAGGAGAACTAGTGGCTATTGACCTATTTACATAGCGCAAGTCATTTGATCTGCTACCTTATGTATCCAGAGCATTTTTTATAAAGTCTGGTATAGGTTTAGAGTACCGAATAAAAGTTGACTTTTTTAGGGCATACATAAAAAGTTAGGCAGACTTATGCCAGACATGTTTTATTCAAATTTGAATTTAATGGGGAAATCTAAAGGAAACCCTATGGACCTGAATTTTCAGTTTCAGCCCAAAAATCTATAGAATATGTATTTATAATGGTACAGAATTTATTTTCAAGTTGCTTCCATTGATATTATTAACTAACTGTGAACCATGTAATTTTTGGCAACCCTTCGCTAAACCATAGCGGGACTTCAAAACCAACATCAGTTTTCTTAAATTTCTTTCCCATGCCCTTCAAGATTTTTTTTTGTGGTTTACTCATGTTTTCAAGAATTGCATTTACGTTCCCGAAACAACATTCTTTTAAAGGATCGATTCGATTCTTCAATACTACTGTCTCTACTTCGTTTACCAAGAAACCAAACTATGCGTTTGCTTTTGATATCGATGGTGTACTCATAAAAGTAAGTAAAAAAAAAAAAAGGTCATTCGTGATATTTCTATCAGGGCAACCCAACAATACTTATCTAGACACATATATATTTATATAGGGAAAGCAACCAATAGCGGAAGCCAGGTCGTAAGTGTATAGAAAAGCAAATTATTATGGATATTGTCATGGTAAATGGGGCTGGAAATATGATGACTGACTCATCAGTATTATATACATACCACTGTTTCTTATTTAGAGCGATTCAGCTTTTGAACGGGGACAATCCTACAGGAAGGTAGGTGAACTAGGCAACACAAATAATATTGGGTGATTCGCCCTCCATTTTTTTGCACTATTCGTTTCTCATACATTTTTCTTAAACAGGCGTATTCCTTTTGTTCTATTAACGAATGGCGGTGGCATGACGGAAGCTGCTAAGGCTGATCAGGTGTCCAATTTGATTGATGTCAAGGTATATATAGAAAAGGAAATAAACAGGTGCGGATACTCGGCGAACTGTATAAACTCATTGACGTATTTCTTATAGATATCTCCTGATCAAGTTATTTTATCGCATTCTCCAATGCAAATGCTTACTAAGAAGTACAAGGACAAACGCGTCCTGGTAGTCGGCGGCAAAGAACGTACGTGTGCTGAGGTGGCTAAGGGATATGGATTTGACAACGTCGTGACACCGCAAGATTTACACCACTGGCACAACTCATTATGGCCTGGAAGCAAACCCAAATTCACTACGGACGTAAGTTATAAGCCATCAATCCCTTCATCCCTCTCTCTTCCTCGCAAAAAAGTAATAATTCCAACCATATTTTTGTCTTCATTTTGCTAGGCTGCCCATCTTGATTACTCCAAAACACCTATTGAAGCTGTGATGATGTTTCATGATTCCTTTGACTGTAAGTAATGATTCATCTTATCTCATTTGCTGATTCGCTCACTAACTCGATATTTTGGTTTTTATACAGGGGGCCGCGATCTTCAGGTGATGTTGGATGCAGTGATGTGTCAGGATGGGATCATAGGAACCTTGAAACCGGATTTCACCACGCAAACCATGCCGGTTTACTTTTCTAATGTAAGTTTGGAAATACCAAGTGCGATATATGGTTTTCAATCACCTAATACACTCTTTTTCTCCTTTTAATTTAAATCATAGAATGATTTGGTAAGATCCTTCCCCTGAAAAAAGCTATATGTTGCGAATCAAACCCTTACCACTCACTTTATTTTAGATTTGGAGTACGGATTTCCCTGCACCACGATTGGGACAAGGTGCCTTCAAGGAAGCATTGGAGGGATTATACAAAGCATTGACGAACGGAAAAGCAACCCTGGCGTCAGAATCCTTCGGTAAGCCTCATGGTGCAACTTACTCTTATGCTGAACAGATCATCGCCCTTCAACATAAAATGATCCATGGTGAATCGTGTGTACCTGCTCATGTGTATGCGGTCGGAGATAATCCAGCGGCTGATATCAAAGGTGCCAATTATTATGGATGGAACAGCATGTTAGTACGTACAGGTGTCCACACTTCCCCAGGCAACTCGAAAGAATACCCTGCTGATGTAGTCTGTGACAATGTATTGGACGCGGTGACTTGGGCTATTAATAAAGAAGAAGGCTTACCGATATAGTTTATTTATATTAGTTTATTATATAGTAATGTAGTCTAGATCCCAATCATGACCTCTCCCCAAACAAGCCCATTATGTACACTTATACACACACACACACACACACACATACAATAAACATTCGTATACATGTATTTGAATAAAGGCATATTTTTATTATTTGTGAACTTTTTATTTGATGATACAAAAATTTTTATCCTAGTTATAACATGGGATAGATTCCCCTTGGTTTTGTAAATCCTCCAAAAAAAAATCAAAAAAAACTTTCACATTCCGCCCACGTGGATTTTTATTTTCCCAATTTTTTTTTCCGCTCCCTCTTCTTTTCATATTCTTTTTGCTTTTTTTTTTTTCCTTGACCATTCAACATCTTATCAACTGTGGTGATCTTATATTAGTGCTAGGACTAGTTTAGAAGGGGTTTCAGAACCGGAATTACAAGATGTATGGGGAAACTTTTTCATTTCGGATTCAGGAATCAGGTCCATCATCAGTTGGCTCTTTGGCACCTTCATTAGCTTAGTTTAGTGCTAGTTTGTCTATATTTATATCTACAATTGAAAAATAAATCAATTTTGACTTGCTTCAATGAAAAATGTTTCAACCAGTCTCTCTCATATCTTGTGCAATAAACCTCTTTTCGCTACCGTCACCCGTTTGATTAGTGTTGACAGTTGTTGTGATTCTATAACAAATGGCCCTTTAGTCTTTCTCATGACTTGTACAATGTATTAGATCCCATTTTAGAGTAGTCCTTTTAGTTTAGTGTGTACGATTCTTCCGATCTCCGATTAGTCGTCCTCATGCCTCCCCAATAAATCCTTCTTTTTGCTTCCTTGTTACAATGTAGCCTCACATCTTCAGTTTTAGTATAGATCAATATGCTTCAATAAAATATGCATTTTTATTAATTAAACATCCTCTGAACCTTCATATAGTAAACAATATATATTTTGCTAGTCGTTGAGTGGGATCCTTCCCAGATACTTTCTACCTAGTTCATCCACAATGCTTATTTTCCCGCAGTATCCTAGGAATGGGCTGGCAATCTTAGTTTACGTACTACACAATATAGCCATATTCCTGCTCAATCAATCATATAAATGAACCAAGGTCATACTGTGCGTGTCACCGTTGTTATAGATAATTTGCACTGCTTTGTGGTTTACTCTTTCTGCTACTTCCCATCCAGGAAGCTTAGAAACTAGTTTGTTATATAATATTGTAGTTAAGAACCCTATCAAGCTCATACACATACATGCGCAGAAACACCTACATACATACATACATACATACACGTACGCACACACTCATGCTCTCACACACATAACATCCGTTTGCATACATGGTTTTGAATAAAGACATATTTTTATTGCTTGTAAACTTTTTATTTGGTGATACAAAAAGAGAAAAAATATGCTAAAGAATCAAGGAATACTATATGAGAATTATCTTAATAGAAGGAATTGTGGAAGGGGGGGAGAAGACGTGACTATACATATAAAATAAAAATAAAAATAAAATGAAGCGTGAAAGGGGGATGTAATGTTGTAAAAAAAATATCTAGCAATCTATATGAAAGGTGGAGAATGGGAAGGAGAAGGAAGATCTACACTAATTTTTCTTGATGAGAGGCAATTCAACCAACTTTGATCCATTCTTGGCACCATCCTTTAGTCGTAACCACCGTCCAAGTCGCAATTCTTGTCCAACACCAATGACCAGGTAAGTGTGATTTCCGGGAGAGACAGTCTTAATTTGTAAGCTGTTGACACAGCCTTTGACAGCGAGTTGACCCACCTGCGAGAAGGATTTGTTATCGGAAGCCAATTTCCAAAAGCGTACCTGTCCATCCCAAGAGCCAGATACAAACAGATCCGAGTACTTCAAGCTTGCCAGGGCAGTAATCCAATAGGGTGTCTTGATGGCAGGGTCGTTGTCATAGGTGCGAATGCCGTGGCCTTGATCCAAAGAAAAAACAGGTTTTTTGCGGTTGATATCCCAAAGTGAAAGAACACCACTATCGCCACCAGTCACAAAAGTGCTTTCGTCGATTTGTGCAAGACTGTCAAGAGATCCTTCGACATAAATCGGTCTGTTGCTATTATTGTTATTGGCGGCGTTTTCAGTTTTGTTTTTGGTCGTTGCACCACCCCGATACACCAACTGAGATTCTTCCACGATTTTCCACAACCGCGTCGTCTTGTCACGTCCACCTGTCGACACACATCGCTCACGGCCCAGGGTATCGATTGCTGTGATTTGATCTTGGTGGCCAAATAGAGTTTCAATGTAAGATCGTTCGTCAATGTTCCATACCTTAATCGTCCGATCGTGTGATGCTGAATAGAGTTGATTGCTGCCTTTACGGAATGCCAGTCCCTAATAATAATAATAGCAATAATAGTAACAAATCGATGAGTACATGCTTTTTCATCGCCATACGTGCAATTCCTTACCGACACCGCGTCTCGATGTTGAGTGAATGTGGCTAAATGTTGATTGTCCTTGATCGACCATATGTTGATAATTTTGTCCTTGCCGCCACTGGCCAAGTATTGGTTGTCTGCGCTTGTTGCCAAACAGTACACCTGATCTGTATGTCCAATATAATCCTTCACCCCTTTGCGTCCGCCTGGATACACATGTAATTTTTCCATCGTCTTGGCATCCCACTTGATGATTGACCCATCTTTTGACGCCGAGTAGTAATAGAGTCCATTGTCAGTTAAGGCTACCGCTGTCACTGCTAGCTGGTGTCCTCGTTTCGAGTGGATAGTTGTTGATTCGTTCAATGCCGTATAATCAAACTATATATAAAGAAAGATGAGATGGTTGTCAGAAAGCAGGTCTTCAGATCATGCCATTCCCCTTTCACTTACTTTGTCTGCCACCCGACGATGTAGCTTACCAGCTGCTTCATCCTAGATCAATAAGAAATATGGTCATATTAGTCTTTGGTTCCCCCCCCATAAAATCGTCCTGTCAAATTAAAGTATTCTTACATCGTCATGTCGTAAGCGTTCAGCCAACAAGTCTCTATCTAGATCAGCAGCATTGAATCCACCAGCAAAATCCTCTATATAAATATATATCAAATGGAGTCAGAATCACTGTAAACATGCCGACTGTCTTCTGTTTTCTTCATAATCTCGAGACTTACCATCCAGATCGTCTTGAATCTTGCCCAAATATGCTTTTGCCAGTCGTACACGTTTTTCAGCTGCCGTTTCTTCCAGCTCTTCTTCAGATGAATCACCTTCACTTGCTTCTAGGTCCATATCATCGATGTTGCTTGGTCCTTTTTCTTCATCAAGATCAAGATCGTCGT
Source organism: Absidia repens (assembly GCA_002105175.1). NCBI lineage: Eukaryota > Fungi > Mucoromycota > Mucoromycetes > Mucorales > Cunninghamellaceae > Absidia > Absidia repens. Next base: position 491,095 of record MCGE01000004.1, on the reverse strand, counting down.
CGTCGTCGTTAGATGCATCTTGCTGCACTTGCCGTTTGTTGGTAGTTGTCGATGACGATTTGGCAGGCGATCGACCTGTTGTGGAGGAAGAGTTTTTGCTTCTGTTACCAGAAGGTCGTTTTCTTTTTGCAGCTGATGAGGATGAGGTGAAAAAGGCGTCCTTCATGTTGAGCAAAAAAGAGACAGAGTGAGAGAAAGAGGTTAGAGAATGAAAAAAAAAGTATAGAAAAACTTTCGGGGCGACTGAGAAAAAAAAAATGGTAAAAGCCACCTCGCACACTTGGTCGTTTTTAAATGCCGCCATTTCTATCTTACTGCTTGACAAAAAAAAGTCGGATTTTTCTGAGGGGCCTCTTCTTTTTTTTTTTTTTTTTTTTCTGTATGCAACGTTTACCACCACAAGCTGACTACATCTTTCGTTCCCATCAAGATGATGTCAACTTTGTGCGCTTCTTCAATAACGACAACTATCTAGCATCTTGGTAAGAAAATAAAAGCATATGCAAAGGGAACGACGTATTCACGCTTTAATATATATCCGACACTGGTAGTGACGCCAGTGGAGTGGTGATAGTTTGGTTATTTCGAACACGTCGACCTCTCTTCCAATGGAAAGCCCATTCAGAGTCTTGTTTAAGTGTTCATGTATATAGTAAAGATAAACTGGTCAGGTAAGGATAATGATTATTTTTTAAAGAAGGACAATATCGACGCTCACTTTAGACGTATTTTTTTTTTTTAGTCAAGGACGCGACAATACAATTCATATCTGGCAGCTCGACTTTGATACACAGCGCTCTCCACAATTGATCTATTCTCTCCCCTATTACTCTTTGAATTATTGTCAATTGTCACTCACTCAAATAAAAGGTAAGTCAGATCAACCAAAAGATGAAAAAGCCCGACAACTAACTGAATGGCTTCCCTTTTTTTTTTTTTATGTTGGTAGGTGACACGATGATCTGTTTTGCATCTCAGGGTGATAAACCATGGGTAAGTAATAAGTGATTGAAGATGAAGCAAAACCTTTGTGGGAGTGGAATTGGAATTTAATGTTTCAACCTTGATGATCATAGGTAGATATCTTTAATTTGACAACGACAAGCTGGTTCATCCAGAACATCGGTGATCAAGACAATGAAAAACGACGTTTATGTATGGCGGTACAGATGCTGGACCATCAAGAGCAGTCCCCGGTGATTCGTCTGCTAGCAGGTTATGAAAATGGCCAGGTGGTGCTATGGCAATGTGATTTGGAAACTAAAGCTATCACTTTAGTATGGCAGGCATCCATTCATGAACACCCAGGCAAGTATTGCTTATCGTACATCTTCAAAATATATACAATATACATTTGTATCCTGACATTTGTACTTTTATTTTATATATGGTTATAGTGCTTTGCTTGAAAGGAACAGTCAAAGGGGGTTACGTATTATCTGGATCGATTGACAATCAGATTGTAAAATATGACTTGGACGACGGCAAAGTAATCAAGACGACCAAGGCAAAGAAATCAGGAACGTCAAGTCTAGCAATACGAAAAGATAATAAAATTTGGGCAACAGGGGGCTATGATGGAAGGTAAACCAGAAAAAGATGATTGATTATACGCCTATTGACCGTGCTATTATTATAGAATCCGTGTGTATTCTGTCAAAACAATGAACCCTTTGGCCATATTATCATATCATCGGGACAGCGTTTATTGTGTGGATTTTGCAGTGGATTGGATGGAGGATGATGGCAAGGCTCATTGGCTCGTGGCGACATCCAAGGATCATCGCATCAGTTTGTGGAATATATATTGATACTCCGGTGATAAGGTCTCCATCTTCTTCTCTTCTCCTCCCGTTTATATTCCTATACCATGAATCATTAGTGATAGTTTTATTCGTTTACTTTGTAGTATGTTATTCTTTTGCTATTATTATTTTTATTATTTTATTATTATTATCATTTTCACAGTAAAATTATGTTTTTCCTCCTATTGTTCATGCTGATTGAATTTTTATTGTAGCTGTAAGATTTGCGGTGATAATCCCCTTATCACGGGCACAGCCTTCCTTTTTTTCTTTATCTATCGCTTTCAACAATCTGTTATCTCTCTTTTTTTTTTTTTTACCTTGACATATATATTTATAAATAAAAGACTATACAGATATTTATTATCTGTCTTCTTTGTATTCTTCTGTCATAAATTGTACCATCATATCCTTCTCTTTATTTTTATTTTTTTTTTTTGAGAAGAAAAATGTCATTACCTCCACAATATTCAACTGGCGATATCGCTTGGGTGCTAGCAGCAACAGCACTTGTTTGGCTAATGATTCCTGGTGTTGGTCATTTTTACGCCGGTACAGCGCGATCTCCAAGAAATGCCTTAGCTATGATTATGTGTAGTGTACTATCTCTTGTTGTTGTCACTATTCAGGTACGGTACAAGCAATGGCGGTATTTGAAATATTTTTCAGGGAATAAACTTCTTTTTTCCTTTCATATTTAGTGGTTTGTTTGGGGCTACAGTCTTTGCTATAGTCAAACTGCTTCTTATTTTATTGGTAACTTTGATCACGCATTCCTTCGTAATGTCCTTGGTGGTCCCTCAGCTGTTAAAGATTCCATTCCTGATCTTATTTTTATGATTTGTATGGTAAAAAAAAAAAAAAAACGAAAAGAAAAAGCACTGCTGCTTCATGCCACAAATGTCTTATTCCTGTTTACACTTCTTTTCATTTAGTTCAATGTATGATTGCAGCACTCACGCCAGCCCTCGCTATTGGATCGGCGGCTTCAAGAGCTAGACTATTTCCGTTGATCGTGTTTGTTTTCGTGTGGTCGACCCTGGTATACGATGTCATTGCTTATTGGGTATGGAATCCCCATGGATGGAGCTCGAAACTGGGTGTGCTGGATTTCGCTGGTGGCACCCCCGTGCATATATGTAGTGGGTTTGCCAGTTTGGCTTATGCTTCTATTATTGGACGAGGTGATAGACACTTACCGTCGCCTCCTCAACAACAGCACCATCAAAAAAACATGTCTAATCTCATCACTGGCTGTGCGTTTCTTTGGTTCGGCTGGTTTGGTTTCAATGGTGGGTCGGCACTTGGTGGGAACTTGCGTGCTGGGATGGCGTTGTTAGTGACTAACTTGTCGGCGTCCGTCGGTGCCTTAGCGTGGATGGGTATGGATTACTGGAAACAGCGTCAATTCTCTGCCTTGTCATTTTGCTCTGGGGCCGTGGCAGGACTGGTGGCCATCACACCCGCAGCAGGTTATGTAGGACCAGGCCCCGCGGTGGCTATTGGATTGGTGGCAGGAGTCAGTTGCAATGGTGCCGTTTATTTGAAGCATTGGTTGAATTTTGATGATGTAGCAGATGTCTTTGCTATTCATGGTGTGGGTGGTTTTATGGGAAGCATCATGACGGTAAATACCCCGTTTTTTTTTCTTTTACCTTTTACTCTCTCATTCTCTTTGAACATACTCATTATTTTTATTTGTACTCATTATTAGGGTATCTTTGCTGAGAAGTACATTGCAACTTTGGACGATACAATTATTGCCGGTGGCTGGTTAAACGGCCATTGGGTTCAAGTACCTTTCCAATTGGCGGATGCTACGGCGAGTGCTGCGTGGTCGTTCTGCGTGACGTATGTGATCTTATTGGTGATGGATCGTATTCCGGGGTTGTCTATGAGGGTTCCCCGTGAAAATGATATTCAACAATTCCTCAACAATCAGCACGACAATGGCAACAGTGCTACTCACATTAACATTCACTCCAGGGTCAGCAAACACGTCACCAGCTTGCCATCATCGGATCAAGCATCAGATCAAACATCTCATTTTCACCTCGATATAATCAACACTGTCAGTCATGAAACTGGGAAACAACATATTGTGAGGGATCAACTCCATGGATTAGATGACCAACCTAGACGACCGCCACCAACGGTAATATCGACAAATCATGGATGATCACGTCAAAGTGCCTATCTCAGTTATTATACCTTGTACGTGCCACCTTCTTACTCTCTCTTAGATAGATATCCAATTTTATGTTTTTGTGTGTATAGTTTATAGTTTATAGTTTAGATATTGATTTATTTGTATATGTTTGTTTCTAATAAAAAATCCACATTGTTTCCATGCTTTGAATCAAATATCAAAATCCTTCTTTTTTTTTTTTTTTTTTTTTTTTGTACCGGCGGGAAGACTGGGAAAACGTAGAATCTGACCCACTGATTGACCTGCGGGATGACTTGCTTTTGTATGTTTAAGGCTATTTACCATCTTTGGACTTGATTCATCATTTTTGGTAAATACTTTATATTTTTCTTTCCACTATGTGCTATACCTTATATACCTATCGTCATCATTTTTATTAAGTTGCTTTATCATTCGTCTTATTATTGTGTACGCACTATCGTCTTTTTTTATATCTCATTTCTGACCGTAGTATCAGAAACAAATTTATACGGGGATTGAAAAGGGGTGGGTGTAATGAAAAAGTGGGGGCGGGGAGACATCCTATTGTACTGTTTGTCAGGTATTAGAGGAAAAGACTCATCATTTTTGTCGAGGCTTCTTCTCTTGTGTGACAGCGGGGAAACCACATACCATTCTCCATCAATAATCCCGCGGATAAACTGATAGATGATACCTTGAAAAAAGAAAGTAAAGAAGGAAGAAGACAAGTTGCGGTGATTGGGTATGGATTATTCAGTATAATAAAAACTTGATGCTCGATATATCCATGCATTCCTCAAGTGTTACATGTAAATTGATTATTTGATGAGCTCTGCTTATCAAAAGAAAATACCCTAGAGACCCTACGGAGATGACCGGGTTACCATGAGAGGGAATTACTTGCTTTCATCATCCCCTCATTGTTACACCGTCCAGTCAATCATCTTATGATATTTCTACCCGAGGAAGAATTCCATTGGGAAAGTTTGGGAAAAGTTTGGTCTTCCCTCCCCCAGATTAATTTAAAACACCGTTGCTTTTTTCCAATCTACCCTTTGGTCCCTAAAATTAGTTCCACCTGGGAAGAAATGAAAAAGGGCTAATTCGGAAAAAAAAGGACTGGAGTTCATTTTTGAAAAACATAGGCGACAGTTTGCAATTTACATAGTAAAACAAAATAAAAAAATGGATATATATATATTGAATAAAGCGTGTTGTTTTTAAATTGAAGTAGGCGTGCTGACTACTTGCAAAGATACTGATAATGAGCAAAACATGAAAATCGGGATTTAAAAATATAACAGACCCTTCTGTCCCTACTTTTCTTCTTTTCACGTTGGGAACTGGGAAAACTCGCATTCTCAAAACAAAACAAAAAAAAAAATGAAAAATCAAATAAAAAAATGTTAAGGTAAATCAATATTATATTCTAAGGAGACCTTACACTGATGGCTTTTTTTTGTTTTCTTTGCAATCATAGAAGAAAGAATATACTCAATCTATGATGATAAATCTATATTCATTATTTCCGAGGATATATATTTTTGCATGGCTTCCATGGTATTGTTTAGGTTCGTTTTTTCAATATCCAGTTTCCTGACTGCTTGCGGCGTTTCAAAACAATGAAGCATTTATTAATATTTTTCCCTCCCCCTTTTTTTCTCCCTTCCTTTCTCTTTTGTTTTGTTTTTTTAAATGCTCACTCAAAATTCTATCGCCTCCCATTCACAAATTCATTCATCCACAACAATGCTACCACAAAAACACAACATTACTCAACTTCATCACGAACCTCCATCATTCAACTTGAACAAAGTACTCCACCAATTTGCCACACAACCTGAACTACTAGAATTGATATTATCTAGTAAAGTGGAAGAAGACCGCCGACGAGCCGAGGAAGCAAAATTGAAACAAAAAGAAATTGATTACGTTATTCAACAACAAAAGAAAAACGAAAGCAAAGATACTACCACCTTGATTAACACAGGAAAACGACGCTTTTCTTCCAAACATGATCAGCAGCAACAACAACAACCACGAAAACAATTACCTTCTATTTCACCATTGGCATCTCACCATTCACCCACGACTCCTTCTTTATCATCGTTATCACCATCATCACCCCCACTTCCTGACACACTTCAACCTTACCCATCATCGTCGTCATCTTCATCGTCATCATCTTCGTCGTCCTCGTCGTCCTCGTCATCTAATTGGTCGCATCACCAGCAGCAACAACAACAACAATCAAGCCAATCGATCAAATGGCGGTCATCTTCTATTATTTTACCCCCTTTGACATCCTCTCTCTCCTCTCCACCCTCTACCTCTCATTCACTTCCGACATCTTCTGCTCATGATGATCCTCTCTTTAAGAAGTCCATTCATCCTGCAAGTCCCAAACGGTAAGATTCTTTTAAAGCTGGTGTGTGTGTGTGTGTGTGTAACAAAATGATGATTTTCTGATCTCATTACCTCATTTATTTATTTTATAGACTATCAGAATCTTCATCAGATGACGACGAAAACCACAATCACCAGCTTCATCCTCAGGCTCCCCCTTCCCCACCCAATGAACCCATATCCTCAACGAACACTACCAAGCGAAGACGTAGGGAAATGCAAGCTATTACAACGATTATTGAAACCAAAGAATTCCCTTATAATGATGATTATTTATGGCGAAACAATGGCAATACTGTCCACAGGAAAACGGGCAACAAAAGCATTTATTATAAATGTGCAAATAGTCAACAGGTAAGAGAAGAAAAAAGAAGCAGAAAGTTTTTCTTTTTTTTATTTACTAAACGGTTTTTCTTTCTTTCTTTAGGGCTGTCCTGTCAACAAAACATGTACATTACGTCAAGAAACGGGTGAATACCTGATCAAGTATCGAGGAACACATCTACCTGATTGCAGTACGATCAAACGAATCAATGACGTCTAGTAGTTTTTAGTACCCCATTAGTTTAGTTGAGCCCCCTTTACCATTTTGTGCCTATACCCCTTCTCCACCTTCCCTCTATCATCGTCATCGTCATTTATTGTAAATTAGACCCCATCTACTTGATTGTATATAATATATATTTCCTATATTCTTCTTGATACTCAAATAAATAAAAAAATAAAATGGCAATGGTTATGTCAATTCGACTCAAATTATATTTTGTATCTTTTTTATTTTTTTATTTCTTGTATATAAAAAAATGCTACACTGACTGATTGTATGTAATCATATTTCCCGATGGGATGCGGGTTTTATAAAAACTAAATGGCGGGAAAAAAACATATTTTACCCAATCACCGTACATTTCCCACGCCCAAAATATACTACAGTTGATCCCAATTTGAAAAGTAGGGACAAGAGGGTTTGTTCTACATTTAGTAACTAATACAAAAAAGACAAGCACCGGGGTAATTCCATGCACCAATAACAATGAGGGTAAAAACGGTTTATTTATTTATTTCGAACACAAAAAAAAAAAAAAAAAATACAATATGTATGTCTAAATGCTAAAAAAAAGAAGGGATGTGTGTGTGCGTGTAAAGGATGTGTATAAACTAAAGAAGTTGTGTATCTAATGGGATCTATATATCTACAAACGGCGAGGTTGGGCAGCCTTCTTGGCCTTCTTGGCAGACGTCTTTTGTTTTCGTGCATCCTTCATGTAATCTTCGTCATCTTCCATAGCCTGGACTCTTCTACGTTTGTGTCGGCTCATACCGTCGTACTTGCCACGCTTGATTTTCTATACACACGTAAATATAAAAGATCCTGTTAAAAAACCTGATCATCCTAACCCTCTTTTTTTTTTTTTTTTTTTTTTTGTATTTCCTCTTACGTTTTCCTTTTCGACAGGTTTGGCGTCATCCATCTTCTTTGATCTGTATTCCTTGGGAGTATTTTCTTCTTGAGCCTTCTTCTTTTCCGTTTCAGTTTGGAACCAAGTTCTGGCGGGACGAGCATAAATTTCCTTGCCATGAGCCAACAGGTTTTCAGACTTGCGCAGTTGCATTTCCGCAGAACGAAGGGCCCGATCTTCCTTTTCTTCTTGCAAGACTTCTTGAATTTGAGATGATAGACTTTCCACCTTTTCTTTGTAACGTTGAATTGTGTCCATAGGTACCACACGGTTCTTAACTTGAGCACTATTTGCAGATTTGACAGCCATTTTGAGCATCTTACGATCTTGCTCACCCACTAAAGTCACCGATCTATGTTAAAGAAAAAAAGTCAGTTTAAATGACTCGCCTCATATTGTTGTTCGCATATTTTTTTTTATTTACCGTCCATTTCTACCAGCACGCGCAGTACGACCCACACGATGGAGATATTGAGCAAATTGGGTAGGCATATTGTAATTGATTACTGTATCAATACCCTTAATATCCAAACCACGAGCAGCCAAATCAGTTGCCATAAGGTAGTCGATTTCAAGATCACGGAAACGTTCAAGGGACTCCAAACGCTGTTCCTGTGTCAGATTACCATGAAGTTCACCAGCATTCAATCCCACTAAACCAAAGAGAATCTTCATTTGATGCGCAGCTGCCTTGGATCGGAAGAAGATAATCACCTTTTTCTTGAATGTCTTGCGGCAAAGGGCGAGCAATATGGCTGAGCGGTCGGATTCACGGTTGGCACGGATACGTACAAATTCTTGAATCAGGCGTGTGGCTGCTTGGTTGCTTTTGTCCACAAAGAGTCGCACAGGGTTTTTGAGAGACATACGCACCAATTGATCGACATTGTCCGTCATGGTAGCAGAGAAGAGCATGGTTTGGCGTGATTTTGGACATGATTTGATGATTTCACCTAGTTCATCGGCAAACCCATCTTCAAGCATACTAATAAACAAATACCAGAGTAAATAAAAGTTTCGCCTTCCATATCCCACCCCGCCCCTTCATTTTCGTCTTTACCGATCAGCTTCATCCATCACCAAAATTTCACTTTGATCCAGTCCAAAACCCATAGAATTGCGAATATGATCAATCAAACGACCAGGGGTAGCCACCACCACGTCGGGCTTCAATTTCAAATCAGCTTCTTGCTGCTTGACACTAAGACCACCAACACAGAGACAGAAGGTGATATCCGTGTAACCAGCCAGTTTGACAGCGACACTGTGCACCTGAGCAGCCAATTCACGAGTAGGACAAAGAATCAACACGCGTGTCGATGCTTGTTGTCGAGGACGGTATAAAAGACGTTCCAAAATGGGCACAACAAAAGCAGCCGTTTTACCAGACCCAGTTACTGCACCACCACAAATATCCTTGCCAAGAAGAGCCACAGGAATGGTACGAGCTTGAATGTCGGTAGGTTTGATAAAGCCGAGGTTCGCCAATCCCTTCAAGATGGGACGTGATAAGTTCATGGACGAAAATGATTGATGTTCCTTAGGTACATTTTCTTCTTCAGGGGCAAAATAAGCATCCTTGCGCTAATAATAATAAAAGTTAGTATGTGGATGATGGTAATCCCTCGAAATCCATCCCCTCTCCCGCTTCTAATAAGAGAAGAACAAGGGTTTACCTTTTGTTCCAATTCATCGTCTTCTTCATCGTCATCATCACTATTGTTCATATTCACATCGTCTTGATCTTCGTCTTCGGTGTCTGTTGCGCTGTCGTCCTCGTCGCCTTCACTAATGTCGTTTTCCTCATCTTCATCTGTGGGCTTGCCTTCTTCCTTTGCGCCAGCACCGAATCCATCTTCAGCCAAATCATCATCGTCATCGTCAAAGACATTTTCATTTTCTTCGTCGTCATCATTATCATCATTTTCGTCGTCGTCGTCGTCGTCATTTTCCGCAGGTGCTGGTTTAGAATCTATAGAGCAGATCACTATTTTAATCAACAGCAAACCATACCATACCTTTGATTATTACTATTATTATTACCTTGAATCTTTTGTGACTTTTTCAATTCCTTGGTTTCCTTTCGCTTTTTGGAGATAATGTCATCAATAGAAGTTCGTTCCAGATCCTACAGTAAAAAAAACAAAAAAACAAAAAAAAAAAAAAGACGGGGTTAGGGTCCAGATCAAGAGATAGATCCAAAGGTATGCTTCCGGGTAATGAATACTTGCCTTATTTTTCAACATCGTTCTAGCAGCAGTGAAGTCCCAAGGCTTGGCAGGTCCAACATCGCCACCACCGTCCAGAGCAAACGTGAATTGATTGTCGAAATCCTCATCCTTTTGTTGTAGTTGGTTTTTCTTCTTGTTTGTTTTCTTGTTCTTTTTTCCAGCCTTGGATTGATCTTTATCTTGCTCTTCTTCTTCGGCGATATCTTTTTCTTCGTCAGGTATAACAATGTTGTCATCGTCATCGTCAATGGTCATGATAAAGTCATCGTTAGATTTGCCCATGATTGGAAGTTTGATCTTTTTTTTTTTTTGGAAAATGGGAAAAAGGTGAAAAGAAAAAAAAAGTTCCCAGATTTTTTGAGGCTTATGACTGGGCGGTGATTAAAAAATCGCATTGGCCAAATCAAGTCTCTTATTTTCCCAGTCTGTCTGTTCGTCTATCGGTTGAACTAACTTTGACCTACTAATTTTATTCACAATATTATAGATTTGATTTTCATACAACACATAGAGCTACACTGGTATCCTATTTCAGTGCATTGCTATTGACCCCTTTTTTTTCAACTTCCTACCGACGCCCTTCATTCTTCCGTCATTATGATCTTTTACTGTTTATTCATACCTTCCATATTTTTCACTATTATAGTTTAATTAATAAAAATTATTGATATGTAGCCTACACATATCTCATTCACATTTTTTTGAAAAATTAAACGCCTCGTTATCATTTTATTGACGATGGTTGTCATGTCCAAACTACTTTTTCTTTTTCGTTTGCTTTTGTTTTTTTTTTTTTTACATAGATTTTCTTGCTATGTATTCAATAAATGATGATAATGGATCGAAAAATTTATCCGCACCCACTTCCACAAAACCATCGTCGACACCATTAACGAAGCGACGTTCTTTCCTACGACGTCGATGGGTGAGAGTATCGTGCTTCATGACTGCGTTGGCACTTTTTGCATGTTATTTTTTTTATTACTATTACTACCAACACCATCATCAAGCAGTATCTGCACTTAACACTCTTATCACAAGTGTCACTCATATCAACAGTAGCGATTACAAGCAACAACAAGACAGAGGAGGTCAGCGTTTCAGACTCGAGCATGACTACCTGACCCCGCCTAATTTTGTCCATGATCAACACCTTCCATTGGAGACCTGGGCTCCTAATCAGCAAATCCGTGGTGTACTCTATATGATTGTGCGAAATGAAAATCTTCCAGATGCCAGAGCAGCAATGCGTGCGATTCAGGACAGATTCAATGATCAAGCCAAATACCCCTGGATTCTGCTCAATGATCAATATTTTAACGCGGAGTTTAAACGTCATATAAGCTCTATCGTCGCAGGCAAAAATATTTCGCTGTCGTTTGGAAAAATTGATACCGATGCATGGGGTTATCCTTGGTGGATTGACGTGCCTCGAGTAGAGAATGGTTTGGAAGAGGATGAGCATTTATCTAATTACGAACGCGCAAGATATCAAGCTGGTATGTTTTTTCATCATCCTCTATTTTCAAATGCGGAATATGCTTGGCGAGTCGATCCTGGGGTATTGTACACTTGCACAATCAACGAAGATCCCTTCAGTATAATGAAGAAAGAGAAAAAGAAACTTGGTAACGGACTAATGTGAAAAAAAACAATCTCATGAAATAGGCGGGGAATAATTTTAACACTAGATCAATCTTTTTTTTTTTTTTTTTTTTTTTTTTATCGCTTACGAAGGTTTCGTACTGACAACTAAAAGAGACCAAACTGCAATTCGCTCATTATGGCCAACCACTATTAGTTTCATACAAAAGAACTCACACTGGATAAAACCAATCAACCAAACTATAATGCCTTGGGTCACTCAAAATGACGACAGACAGTATTGGCACATGCAATCAAGTTTTGAAATTATTGATTTGAGTTTTGTCCGATCAGAAGCATACCAAGCCTATTTCAATTATTTGGACTTGACCGGTGGTTTCTTTTACGAAAAGTAATCATTGAATTCGACATACTCAATTCAACCAAACCACACTCTCTCATTTTCCGCTCACACTTATCTCCTCCCTTTTTTTCCTAGATGGGACGACTCTATACGAACATTAGCCGCAGCCATGTTTTTAAACAAAAATCAAATACATTTTTTTGATAAAATTGGATATTCTAAAGACGATACATCCCATTGTCCATTCCAAAGCAGTTATTTACAAAAATGTACTTGTGATCTGGCGAAGAGTCATGGTATGAACTTCCCCACAAAAAAAAAAAAAAAAAACTCTCATGATACTAAGCTAAGCATTTCCTTTTTAGATATATCTGAAAACAGTGGCACATTAGATTTATTAAAATATATTGCTCCAACTACTTTTGACTCTGTTGTGAACTTCGCTCAATCCAAAATACCCCACAACATAAAGGTTGACCTTAGGAATACACATGTTCTTAAACAAGTCATAAAAGAAAAAGACCAGTTGTCCACGTTTTTCAAAAAATAAACCTGTCGAAAGGCAAATTACGTTTGATACTAGAAATATATACGACTGCTTGTAATGTGAAACGCTAGTCGACATTATATTATATTATATCTAAATCCTGTCCCAGCTGCCAACTTCCTTAATTTTTAAATTCGTTTTTGCCTGTATATAATCAAGTCAAACATAACAATTAAATAAAAAGCTCAATTCAAAACCAACCTGATTTACAGGGTGTAAGAGACTGTTTTTCTTCAAATGTAAGTTTTTGTGGGGTATGGAGGTTGGGTGCGACTACTTCACAAGAGATTCAGCTCAAAAAAATATATATTCAGATTCCGCCCACGTGAAACATTTATTTTCCCTCTCCCGCCGTTTCTAATTTTTCGGCTCCCTTTTCTTTTTAATTTTTTTTTCTTCCCTTCATTTTTTCTTCGCTATTCAACTTCAATGGGGCTATGTTGGACTTAGAATAGTATCAGGACTAGTTTAGAAGGGGTTTCAACTCAGGGATTACAAGATGCATGGGAAACCTTTTCATTTTGGATCTAGGATTTAGAACCACCATTAGTTGGCGTTTTGTAGCCATCATTAGCTTAGCTTAGCTTAGCTTAGCTTAGTCTTAGTCTTAGTTTGTCATGGTTTATATCTATGTTTGAATAAAATATGTCTCTTTTTACCTGCTCCAATGAAAAATGTCCCATTATTCTCTTTCATGTCTTGTGCATTAGATCTCTTTTTCACTACCATTAGAGCTGTTGATTAATGTTGGCAGTCGTTATGCTTGAATAAAAGATACACATTTATAGCATCGGACCCCTTTTTACAATAGTGCTTTTTGGTTAGTGCTGACCGTTCCTCACATCACCCAAAGCTTCCCTCATGCTACCTCAAGTAGATCCCTTAATTCAATCCCTTGTTATAATAAACCACCCACGTTGTCTTAGTTTTAGTATCTACAAGTATACTTCAATATAATATGTCCTTATTTTTAACCATCCTCTAACTCATCGTATATTAAACAATATCGCAACATTTGCTGTTTTGTGAGTGTCCTACCACGACACTTATTTATTAATTCATCCAATATGACTACTTCTCCTCCCTTTACACCCGGAGCTGGTCAGAAATCTCTATTAAGTATAGCCATATCCCTGTTCAACCAATCATAAAAATGAATGCAAGTCTTGCTATCCATGTAGTCACCGATATAGATCATTTTGTAGTATTTTCTAGCTTTCTACGTATCCTCCACTTCCTTGCGACCCAGTCAATTAAATGCCAGCTCTAGGTGATTTCGTACGGAACATGACAGCATTACTGTTCTCTCTGGCATCAATACGAATTAACCTAGACCGTACTGCCAGTGTAACATTCATTAAACTGGATACACTCTATATAGTCAGCAATAATAAAAAAGACGACTTGTCATTTTTGATATATATATATATGTATATATATATAAAGAAGCCCAAACGAAAGTCAGTTGAGCCGAAGAGTACACCTATTCAAGATGCAAAATGATGGAGGACTTTTATCTCATCCAAAACAACGTCTCCACAACACCTCTCCAACCCCATTCTCCCTCTTGACACCCAATAAATTAATTTAAACCATAAAAATTGTAACATAAAGGTTTACTTTATGTTCATCATGTCGTCGGCATAAAAAAAAGCGTCACAGCATAGACATCAAAAAAGAGGGACAAAACAAAATAAATAGTCAGCATGGATACAAATATACTGTAAAAACAACTTGATAGTGCACTTCATCCAGAAGCGACGCCATTTTGACGCAAATTTAATGGACTTATAACTTTGCAATAACGAAAAATACCAGTATAAAAAACTTTGACATTTATTTTGAAGATCGTTAAGAGCATATACTAAAGTTTAGATAGCTTCTCTCTATTGAGAAGAATAACGGTTATAAGCGTTTCAAGGTCGGATGATGGTTGAAATTTTGGACAGGGGAGTCCAGCAAGAGGATTATCCCCCCCCAAAAAAAAATAAGAAGGGAGGCTCAATATTCAGTAGGTCTAACAGTAGAGGTTGATGGTTAAGAAAAAGTGGATATATTTTATTTAAGCATAAGTGTAAACTAGGTAGGCTAACAGCTATCAAAGGAACTAGCGATACTATCACGAGGATAACTAAAGGGGGGGGTCTGGATAATGTCGAAACTAATATGAAGGGCTGACTGTAAAATAGAAGCGAAAGTACGGTACCATGTACTAGAAAAGACAAAACGGACATAAGTCATTGAAGTGCAACAATGGTTAACATTAAGCAAAAAGGATGAAGGTAAAAAAAAAAAAAGAATCTATTACCCAAGACACGAATGAGACTAATGAAACATTTTTCATTGAAGTAAGTAAAAAGATACATGTTTTATTCAAGTATAGATTGAAACTATGGACAAACTAGCACTAAACTAGGCTAACGAAGGCGTCAAAAGCCAACTAATGGTGGTTCTAAATCCTGAATCCAAAATGAAAGGGCTTCCTCATGCATCTTGCAATTCCTGAGCTGAAACCCTTTCTAAACTAGTCCTGATATTATTTTACGCTCTACATAACCCGATTGAAGTTGAATGGCAAAGAAAAAAAGAAGAAGAAAAAAGAAATGGGAAGCCAAAAAATTAGAAATGGAGGGAATGGAGGGAGAGGGAAAATAAATATTTCACGTGGGCGGGAATTAAAAATGTATTGCGACTTCTTTTATTTTTTTATTGGTGAGTCAAAGATTGAGACTAACTATAAGAATGATTTTATTTCAATTTGATTTTCGTGGGAAGGGGGGTATTGATTAGGAAAAAAGTAAAAGGGAAAAAAAAATTGGATGATATAAACTATACATACTATACTACAAGGGAAAAGGGGAAAGGGGAGGGGAATGGTGGAAGGAGGTGGGAGGAGTGGAATCCAGAATTTCATAGCCTTAGGCACAATGAGGCCGTTTGCGCAATCTTGAGAACAGAGCATCGGCATTGGATGGAATAATAACATCAGTATGGGCCAACGTATTTTGAGAAACCTGTTTTACAGATTGCTTATCTGGAGTCGCACGACGAGAAGCAGTCGTTGTACGTTGAGGCGAAGTAAAAAGTACTGCAAACCAAGGCTAAAAATAAAAGAAAGATTAGTTAAGCAACAATCAAGCAGTGAGGGAATGGGTTGAAAACAATGGTAATAAGCAAACACTTAAAGAGCCCCAACTTACAGCAATATTCTCCTTGTTGTCGTGACCATCTTGTTCAGAATTTGAGCTGATGGGAGGGATGCTGTGCTTGACGATGTCGGTGGATGGTGTGTCAGAGGTGTTGGACCTATTGGAATATGTGTTGGTGATACTACCAAGTGGAGAGCGCTGCATGGTTTTCGGTTTCTTCGCAGAGGGCATTTTGTCGGAAACAAGGTTTGAAGCATTGTAAATGGGTGATTTGTCGCCAACGCGGATAGAAGGAATGGATTGAGCAATAGAACCTGGGGCCACGGAGGGTTTACCTAAATAAGGATAATCAGCTAAGGTCTTGCCTTTGGGGAGTGGTGTCAAATTCATAGATGCAGGAGACCCAGGAACGTAAACATATTGATAAAGAAATGCATCATTGGCTTTCGCGAATCCAGTTTCATAAGAAGCGTCCACGTCCTTTCCTTTTCGTCGCAGGAACCTGATCACCTATATCACGTAAAAAAAAGGAAGATATCAGAATAGGATTTGAATAAAGAATTAAAAGAAAGGAAAAGGATGTAGACTTACACCACTAGCAGTCTTGTAATGATTTATATATTTATAAGCCGTCTTGAGACCAACCCCACTGATGGAGGGCAGATAATCACAACCAGAGAGAATACACCAATGGCGTAGTTTCGTTGTATCCCAATGAGTGAAATCAAAGCCTTTACCCACGTCGGCAAACATATCACTGGAGTTGATTTGAATCGCATCACCAAAAGCATTCATCTTGAAGAGGATAGTGGGACAACCATATACCAAAAGATCAGAGTCCTCTGAAATGACAGCAGAAACATAACCCTTCTTGCACAAGTAAGCCAACTGAGGATCAGCTTCATATGGGGCCTGGATATACTTGATATTCCTTTCGATCAAAGCCTATTGGTTTTTTTAAAATGTTGTGTTAGTGCCAATTGATGTTATAAGATAAAAAAAGAACAACAAGAGGAAACCTTACATTGATAACTTGAGTTGTCATGTGGGGAGTGATACTAATAGCCTTTTGAAAGGACTCCCTGGCTTGTTCGAGCCGACCATGACGCAAATGTTCATTTCCCAGGTCTTTGGCTTCTTGTCGTTTGCTAACAGCACAAAAAATAAAACAAAAGAATTAGTAACATGTGGCTATAGGAGGCTTTTTGTTGGCAAGGTACTTACAGTCGTCTTTGGTCGTTGGTATAACTTTTTATTGGCAAAGTAGCACCGTCAAATACAATCACAGGATCCACTTTGTAGAAGAGTAGGAGATCAACCTGCTTCATAAAGTAGGTAACATACCTATAGGAAGATAGACAATATATACTCAGTAAAAGGCAAACCTAGCCAGAAAGAGGTAGAGCTTAACTTACGCGGTTGTTTGTTGATTAAGAGCAAGTTCTTGAGAACAGGTGAACGCACCTCTGTGAAGCCACACATTTCCATCGACTGCCACGCGTTTACCAGCAAAATTTTTCAAGCTGGTATTCTTTTGCACCTTCTCAAAGAAAGGTAGGAGACCTGAAATTCCCATGATAAGTTTTCTTCAAGGACAAAGAGCGAAGGGAAGATTACAAAATGCAAAAAATCGGTTTTCAATAACAGTGAAGATGTGATTTGTAGCAACAAGTTGATGAATAAAAAAAAAAAATAGAGAATGGAGTCTGTAAACAAGGGTAAAAAAAAAATATTGAAGGGGGGAAAGAGTGGTCTTATTTGCTGTTTGCCCTAATTTTTGAAATGAAAAATTATTTACTTGTGCGGTAATTAAAAATTGTTCCTTGACTTTTTTTTCAATTAAAAACAACTTGCAACGCAAGTCCCGCGATGTAAATCAGTCCACTTGGTAACATTTTTCTATTTTCAGCAACAAGTGGTGAAAGATGCCCAAGGATATGTTCTTTCTTTTGAAGGAAAAAAGCTGCAAGTATAACATTAGGGATATCATGAACAATAGAGTACTGATTGAGTTTGTAGCTGCCCTGACAAAATCGTATCCTGCCCAAATTCACCCCAGCCCCGTTTTGGCCTGATTTTGCCTTTTGCGGATTTTCAGCCTGGGACAACTCTGAACACATTTTTATTTTCTTCAACCCCCGAATTTGTGAGCCTGACCATCACTTCTCAATTCAATGCAATCTACTATTGTTATTTTATCCTGAAAAAAAATGTTTCTTGAAGCAAGAATGATTCATGGGGAGGCGCTAATAAAGACACAAACGAAAGCATGCATACACACATATTCCGAAAAGCAAAAAAAAAAAAAAAAAAAAAAAAAAAAAAAAGCGAGACAGAAGACAATAGGATAAGGACATGTTTTTATTAAAAGTATTATAAAACAATAAAAAAAGGGATATATGAGAGTATATAGTCTATATGTATATATAGGAGAGGGGAGGGGAAAAAAAAGCCAAACAATAGACTGAGTAAAGAAGGGAGGGAATGACAACTAACAATAAAGGAGAAATGGAAGGATAAGGGGGGGGGAGATATATCATGATAGTTGATAGCGAGTATGAATAGAAGAAGGTCGAGGTACATGCGCTTCATGATCCTGTTCAGGCTGATGAAGTTGATGATGGTGCCTGTGCTGATAAAAGGGAGGATAGTCTGTAGGCTGCCGCTGGTGATTCAGTAAAAAAGGTGTTCTTCCATCACCGCCTTGCTGTTGCTGTTGCTGTTGTTGACTACCACAGGCTTCAATTTCTGCCCGGACAAAACGACACAACTCCCCAGCTACCAAGCCACGTTTGACGGTTAGCCAATTGTCCAACAAATCTACTAACAAGGATTTTTTTACTAAGCCCAAGACATGACGATCGTCGGTCAACAGTTCGCATGTTCGCTGGACAGCAAATTCCACGTGCGTTTCACCAAGAATTTTCCAGACAAAGGCGGCGCCCATCAGATCAAAACAAGCGGCAATATTGTGCAGGGTCAATAGAAGTGCGGAAGAAGAGGAGGAAGAGCGAGAGGTAGATGAGATGCATATCCTTTGTTGTTGTCGTCTTCGTCGTCTATCATCATCATCTAAGGAGGCTGCTGTAGTTGTTGCTGGGAACACCAGAAAATCACGTTCATGCAAAGGGGCTGTCGGGTGTTGGGACAAGAGTCTGTAACCGGTGAACTCCAAAAACGCTTTGATGTGGTCGGCTAGCGTATAGGTAATTTCGCGACAATATGACGTGAAGGCGGAATCTAGGCGGGTCAAGAGTCGCACCATCATGGCTGCCAAACTACGCTTGTGATTTCCACTAGAATGAGTGAGGGCTGACACAAAGACTGCGTGGTGGAATATCACATCGACCGTGGCTCGAATGCGATTCCGGATATCAATATCTTCAATCAGAACGTATTTGTGTTTGTAAGAGCTGATACCACGAATGATTCGTTCATGGAGTTGCTCTTCTTTTCGCATCAAATCGTGGAAGAGTTTGTTGTCGCCGTTTGGTGTTGTCAGTAAAAAATCGCATCCAGGGAACCCAGTCGAGGTCGTTGTCGTTGTCGCTGCTGCTGCTGCTGTTGCTGTTGCTGTTGTTGTTGCTGTTGCTGTTGCTGTTGCTGTTGCTGTTGCTGTTGCTGTTGCTGTTGCTACTGCGGCTGCTGCCAATACTTGTGACGGTGAGGTGTTCGTGCTTGTTATGGTGGTAGAAGGAGAGTTTGATGAAGAAGATGAGGATGAAGAAGCTATTGTTGGTGTTGGTGTTGGTGTTGCAGCTGGTGCTGCTAATACTGTTGAAGAAGTCGCAGAGTGGTTACCAATACTCCGTATCAGAGATCTCATAGCAATGGTTGGATTGTAAGAATGGTCCATCGTTTCATCATCATCATCGTCGTCGTCGTCATCGTCATCGTCGTCATCATCATCGTCGTCGTCAACGTCGTCATCATCATCATCATCATCGTCGTCGTCTTCTTCGTCTTCGTCGTCTTCCTCTTCATCTTCATCGTCGCCTTCATCAATGTCCTCCAAAAGATCAATATCCATATTGTCGCCGGATGTTTGTGTAAAAATCACGCTAGCAGATGAAGCAGGACCAGGTGTAATAGTAGAAGATAAAGGCATAATCGGTGGTTCTGATGTTAAAAGTTGGCCATGATTTCCGTCATTGCGTTGTTGCTGAAGCGGATTAATCTGTTCGTCTATCTCTCCGTCGTTGCCATGGAAGTTGTTGCTACTGGTGTTGTTGATATTGCTGCTGCCGTTGCTAGTTCGGTTGGCAGTATTATCAAAAAATAATGCCGGTGAAGTAGAATTTGGGGTGCCACCATTGAGCATAGGTAAAAAAGGAGGAGAGAGGCGAGAAACAGCAGGCAAAGGATTGAATGAGCCATCAAATGAGACAAAAGGCCCATTGGCACCAGGTGGATGACGTCTTGTTTGTAGGAACAGTTGACGAGAGATATCTTCCAAAGCAATTAAAGCGGCTCGACACTGAATTTTCATTGTAGTTTCAGGAGTGAAAGCGAGTTCAATTTTCCAGCGTTGTTGATGGTGTCGATTGCAAATTGGCGAAATTGCCTCGATACTTGTAATAATCGCCAGACATCACCAAGGTCCAAAAACTGTCGTAAGATGTATAAAATAAGTTCGTTCGGTAAGGCTAATAGGTGAGGTCGTTGATCCATCAATCGAGAGAAGAATAGTTAAAAAAAGAAACAAAGAAAGAAGAGGGTAAGAAAAAAAAAAAAAAAAAAAGAGTGAGAAAAAAAAAGGGAAAAAATCTTGTTTAACCCCTTATACTATATTAGCCCCCCCTTACTAAATATTGATTATGGAGAAATTGATCAAGGGGGTAAAAAAATATTCGCAAAGGTCAAAGAGAGAGAAAATGAAAGAGATATTGAACATAATAACAAAGCATGTACAGTATGTACCAGTACATTATTGATTGACCCACATCCGCTCTTTGGCTGCTGTATAAAGTTGACTATTTTTATCACATGTATAATGGTTTATTCACTCACAGAACAATCGTTCCACCTTCCCCCTTTAGTATAAACAATTCCCGTCTTTTCCCTCCTCGGACCCCTACCTCCCTACGCTACTATATTCTGCACTATATACTGTATGTACTGTACTGTACTGTACAATATATTATAATTCTATATATTATTGTATTGTAGTATACTGTACCTTTATAGTACCATGTCACACTTCTTCGCAGCCTCCTCGTTATATCATTCCACAATGACGTCGGATATTCATTTTCGGTCGGCATTTTTTTTTTTCTCTGAAAACATAACTGGTATTCTTCTTTTCATTTCAAAAGTTAAGGTAGTTGTATAAAATCAGGCGATTAAATACAATATATATCAACTTGTCTGTGTGCGGCTTTCAGTCGAATGAACTCGCTGGTATCGATTTATAAATAAATATATACATATATATAAATTGATTTCATGACTAATAGCTAAGTCAACGTTTAGCGCTCACAAACACCCAAGTACAAAGCAACCGTACGACGTGTTCGCCAGCCCACATACAAACTTTCATAAATATATATATATATATATTGTATTTCATAGTGATTCACTCAATTTTTTGGTTGGTATGAATTCTGGTAATAGGAGCGGTGATTGAAATAATAAAATAAATAAAAAATCCACCTCTTTCGAGTGGTCTGCCCTTTCTTCCCACTTTTTTTTTTATCATTATTCATGGATCACGATGCGTGTACGACGACTTACTTCACGCCTTCCCTTTGGAAACAACGGCGTAGCTTTATCCTGGACGTTTTGAAAAAGAATCAAGTGCGGAAGGTAATGCAGTTTTTTTTTTTTAAAAAAAAAAACAAAAAAAACCACGTACTGTCATCGGCACCTTAACGCCCTTGTTATTCTTGTTGTTTTACTTAATAACCTGATGATCATAGGTGCTGGATTATGGTTGTGGCGAAGGGTCCGTCTTATCATTTATGATTCCTTCTTCAGCTACTGATGACATTCATTTCACTCATTTGATTGGACTAGACATTGATCACGATTTACTGGAACAAGAAACACTATCAGCGTGCCAACCATGGCCATCGGACTATGAACAACTACGAGAAGCGCCTCTGACTGTGGACATCTACTGTGGCTCGGTGGGTCAATACGATGCACGACTCAAGATGAGCGACTGTGACGCTATTATATGCAGCGAAGTGATTGAACATGTCTATCCCTCTACCCTGGACGCGTGCCTGCCTTTGATGTTGGGTGTGTATGCTCCTCCTTTGGTGATTGTGACCACGCCGAATGCTGAATACAATGTTTTTTTCCCCGATCTGAAATATGGTGAATCTGACGCTACCTTTCGACATGATGATCATAAGTTTGAATGGACTCGCCATGAATTTGAAGATTGGTATGATAAATAGTGAAACCAAATATTAGTCTATCACATATCACCTAAACAGGGCCTTGCTCTTAATTTTTTTTTTTAGGTGTACAAACGGTGCCCAAAACTACGGTTATGACGTGGAATTTCATGGGATTGGATTATTGGATGGAAAACACGATCGATTGGAATATGGTCATTGTACACAAGCATGCATATTTACGAAACAGCAACCACACAATCCGAGGAACCCATCTTGTCCTTCTCAATATGCATCCGACTCGCCCCATCTCTTATTGAAAAGATTTGAATTCCCCTATTATGATCTCCCGGCTTTACCACCCAGCGATATTTTCCAACATGTAGAATCTTATATATCCGATCTTTGTCAGTCAGCAACTCTTAAACAGCGGCAACAACAACAACAACAACAACAACAACAAGCAGTCAAACAAACTAACGGAAGCAGCGACGATGGACTAGACGCCCTGCTAACATGGTCAACAGAGATATACAACCTTGATAATGACGAGAAGACAATTGATTGGAACAAGGGTGATCTGGGTAGTTGTACGACAAACAATCAGACCTGGTGCACCGAATATACCTTTGACGATAATGATGACGATGATAACAGGCACCATCACTCTGCGGAGAATGACGACAACGACGACGACGACGATGAAGAAGAAGATGATAGCAATTATAGCAGCGACAACAACCATGGCGATGGAGAACACCAACAACAGAAGCAACTCTGGACAATGACACCCATCACGCTCACTGTGGATACCTTATGGTCCATATTACATATCCGACAACTTTGCAAAACAAGACAACAGCTTGTGGAGGTAGTATTACCCATCGGTGGCGACGCGTCTTACAAAGTCATGGGGGATCAATTGGTGGTACATAAATCTTTTCTGGTAGAAGATCCAGTTTCCTTTTAGTGGTCTGATGATACTTTAGAATATCGGTGTTGTCCTTCTTGTATATGGTTTTTATTGTAGTTTAGCTTTATTGTATATTTGTTTATTTTAGCATAGTTTTTTGTTTATATATTGAATTTTATATATATCAAATAAAAAGTCAATTGATCTATTGATTCTTATGAAATCATCCTCTTTTTACCTTTGTCCTATCATTGT
Source organism: Absidia repens (assembly GCA_002105175.1). Classification (NCBI taxonomy): domain Eukaryota; kingdom Fungi; phylum Mucoromycota; class Mucoromycetes; order Mucorales; family Cunninghamellaceae; genus Absidia; species Absidia repens. The sequence continues at coordinate 467,867 of MCGE01000004.1, read as the reverse complement.
CTTTTGCGCAATGTCAGATAATAGATAGGAAATATGGATAAAAAACAAAATGGGGGAGGGTTGGGGCAATCAAATGGTGAAAACTCTTGGTATATGATTGAAAATTGGGTTTTTTTTATCACAGGACAAATTAGGTATACTATCTTTGGAAATGATAGCACAAACGACACCATTCTTTTTTAAATATCATGGGACGGTTACTACAAACACACACGCACCGTCTTTATTTTTTCTCTCTCATCGTGGAATAAAATTCTTATCACACACAGGCTTACAATTCTCAATGGTGCTTATCATGCAGATCGTATTATATATGAGGCAATAATGGTTTTGTGGTAGAGTGATTGGATTATTGGGAGTGTTTATATACATCCTTGATATGAATATAGATTTGGATTAATAAAGGCTAAACTTGGTCAATGCGAAAAAAGGTAATGGGTTTGGGCCTGGGAGCACAAAGGCACAGGGATAAAAAAAAAAAAAAGGAGCACGGGTTTTGTCCCAAAAAAAAAAAGGTAAATTCACCCCTCCAAGTCCCCCTTTCCACGGGTATAGACAAAGTTACACTGAGATGGATAAGGGGATGTAACATGGTGGACAGCAACCCCATGATGTCTCTTTCCCGGACTGCATTTCTTATAAAAGGGCAAAAAAAAAAATCACTTTTTTTTTTTTTTTGTTCAACTAGCCTTCATAAATATATATATAAATATAATGGTCCCAACCCCGGCTGCTTCGGTACCCACACATATCCATCAGCCTTTACTTTCAAAATCTACATCGAGACATCGAGCAACCACAGCGACAGCAAGGTATACGTACCGTACCTGCCCTATCTGCTCAGAGCGATTGCTGGTCCGCCTGCACGGCTCACTTGTCTTCAAATGGATTAATCATCATTTTTCGACAAGACATCATGAATGGATGCATGTTGTAGTCAACCTTCATGAATCATGAAAAAAAAATCATTTAAATGCTTCAATCGTACTATATGTCTTTCTCCCTATTTATATATATACTTCTTTTTATCATGCCTACTATATACATACCCACCACTATATACTAAAAATATGATTCCGTTCCCCTTTTTGCCTATGCTTTTTTTTCTTTTTTTCATTCCCATATCCATTTTATAATCATCCCCACACCACCTTGCCCCTTACTTTGTACATATCATAGCCTTTTTTTTTTCGTCTTATGAGTAGTATCGAGAAAGAAAGAAAATAGCCCCATTCAATGACAATAAAAAACAACAGACCCATTATACCCCTTTTTTATTTGACGTAGTCCAGAGACACCCTTGTTTTTGTATGAGTAAATAACACAACCACACATACATACAAAAAAAAAAAAATACTAATAATAATAATAGTGTGCAACACAAGTCCGTGCATCATCGCTTTTATTTTCAACTATAATAGCAAACAAGTGGATAAAAGTAAAACTAAAAGTAAAACTAAACACTATCATTTGACCAATAAAAAACAACAACAAATAAATGAAATATAAACAACAAATAAAAAAATAAGGGAGTGAAGGAGGGGAATCTATACTAAGAGCCTATCAACCTGGAGACCACACACCCGTTGACTACCCTGGTGAGTTGCATAATCACAAAAATAAAATGTGGTTTTATATTTTGATGATGATGTTGATAGTCGATCCTTTATGTTTCCAATTTTTTCCAAACACACATATGCAACCGTTTGATCTAACCATGACGTCGTTCCAGAAAGACCCGTTGCGACAGATGCACTGCATTGCATAAGATGGCGGGCTCCCATCACAAATTTTATCCAAACCAAACTGAGTATCATCATATATTTCCTAAAGTCACTTGGTTACAGCGAAGCGAGAGAAGGGTAGGAGGGGGAGGGGCGGACGGGAGAGAATGATTTTGCCAGCAGTACCGGGTGGCCGGCGATCCCATTTTCATCATCATTCTGATATCCATTTATTCCAAAACGTCACCGTCAACTTCTCGCGGGAGGGGGGGGGGAGGAAATAGTAAGTCAAATTTTAGCCACAAAGTTTTGAATTTGACACTAAATGTATAAAAAAAAAATATCAATCGTCATGGTCAGTCATCGTGATGGTGGCGTTCCCCTGATCTAAATTACCTAAGCAGATAAATGATGTATGTATGGTTGACATCCTACTAAGAAGAAGAAGAAGAAGAATGAGGAGGAGAAAATTGAGTATTGGCTCGTTAGCGAGTTTTTGGATACTCGATGACTTTTTCACTTGCCTGGAGCAGAGTAATGGGAATGCATCAGTATATGTTGCGATCAAGGAGATCATGTTATATGTTTGATAGTAGTCCATTATTGTCCATGCTAAAAAAAGAAAGAGATAGTTGGTATTAATATGTCTAGCTGAGTAAGCATCCAAGCAAATATTTCGTGTAGCGAATAAAGAAAAGAAAAAAAAAAAAAAAAAGAAAAAGAAGAGACTAAAAAGGAGGGGCATTATTTTTACAAAATAAGCGGAGCGGCATTTAAAAAGCGACCCAAGATTTCTTTTTTGTGCTGTATGTGGTGGACAGTAAGAATTAAGTGGTATGATGATAGTCTTGAGGCAGGAGAGAGTCATATTATATCGAAGGTACCTACACTGTTTGCATTACTTTATTGTACACCACAGAAAATCCTAGATGTGCGGGGGTTGGAATAAACCTTAGAGCCTCGGACCAATAATGCAAACTGCATTTTAGATTTTTCCGTCCTACATTTGTATTGCTTCGCATGCCAATATTATTTTGAAGTATGAAAAAACACAATATTCTTCTATAAAAATTGACTTGCTTTCCAGGAAAAAAAAAAAAAAAGGAGAGACATGAATTAACCAGAAGTACACTTGAAATACCGCAGTTTGTGCTCAGTGCATTTTTTTGCCATGTCGCTTTCGTAAGAGATTCTCCGAGGACTTCCAATACTTTTTTTTAGAACAAGTATATAAACAACATATATCTATATTTTATTTTTTTTGATATAAAAATATTGGGAACCAATAAAATAGCAAGAATGAATCACGACAAGGTCGATGGTCATTGAAAAGCACAGGACCCTTGTCGTGCCCAGCTGAGACTTTTTATGCATTGACCATGCCTCTTTTTTTTTTTTTTTTTTTTTTTTTTTTGCTTTGGGTGAGACGCTTATCATTTTTATTGTTGATGTTGCTTAGTATAAACATTTCTAAATGTATATATAGATTCAAAGAGAGAAAATGGAAAAGTAATGATGATTAAAACGAAAGAACAGGTCAAACTTGAATACAAACATAACCTAAATTTATAGCAACGAGATATAATATAAAAAGACAACACTTACCCACTCCTTTTTGCATATTTTTTTTTATTTTTTTTCCATACATACCAATCATTATCAAGAAAAAAAAAATGCTTTTAATTACTGAAGCTGATCAATACATGGGTTATGCCATAGCATCGCATCTTGGGCGAATTCCCCACCTTCGATCCAGCATGCGACTCTTGTGCAAAAACAAAAAAGTATGTCTAAATTTCCAAAACAAAGGCATGGATGTATGTGTGGTAGACTATACCCATCCTCATCATATCTCCGTTGCGCTACGTGGGGTTGACCACATTATTATTGCCGTGGGATACGATGCCGACCGAGTGGCGATGGCCAAAAATTTAATTCAAATGGCCAACCAGTCAGGGATTCAATCCATCACTCTGATCTCGCATGTGGGAGCGGTCTCATCACTCCAACAACACCCTACTCTGCAACATTATGGCGATATTGAGCAAATGGTAGTTGACAGTGACTGCCCATGGACAATTTTAAGGGCTGAATGGGTGCATCAGTATTTCCATTTATGGGCACCACTGGTAGAAAAACATGGCTGTGTGCCTTTACCCATCACGGAGGACGCTGAGCTGTGTCCAATTGATATCACAGACATTTGTAAAGTGATCGAACATCTCGTAGTGGAAGAAAAAAACGAACAAGGCGCTGGAAAGCTGCAATGGAAGGCCGAATTAGACGAACAACATCATGGTCAGATCTATACATTGACAGGCTCCCAACCCACCAATCCGAAAGCGTTGGTTCAAATGTTGGCCCAAGCCACTGGATATAAAAAAATGGAATACAGAGGGACAAGACCTATGGATTTGGCTTATTACTTACAAGATTTGAAGCACGATATTTGGTTTGATGCTCGATTGAAGCAAGAAAATGCCCGTATCTACCAGGATGACTTGCTGGGATTTAATTACCGCTCCAAAGTTCTGGTCGCTCCCACAAGTAAATTACCCTTGGTTTTTTTTTTTCTTCCTCCAATGCCTTTACTGACCTGTTTTTTTTTTTTTTTTTTTTTTTTTTTCTTGTCTTCTTCTTCTTCTTTTCTAGACACTCAAATTCAAACCATGATAGAGTATTTTGATTGGGTTAAGACCACTTCAAGCAGTATTATTGTTCCGCATGCTCCAATGATCACTTCCCTTCCTTGTCGTCCTCTTCGAAAATTCTTTCAAGAGAACGCAAATCTTTTCAAACCAAGGGTTTAGTCATTCCATCCATTTTTTTTTCATTTATTTTTGATATCAATAAACAATATGTGTCTGTAGTTTTATTTTTATTTTTACTTGAAAACGAATATAAGCCATAGTGTGAAACAGAACTCAAAGACAAAAACAAATCGACGATCCACTCTTCCCTAATCTAAATATAGTTTTTTTCCCAAATAAGTACATATATATATATTAAAGGGCTGATACCTATGCACCATATGATATATCGTAAAGCAGTTCAGCAAGAGGGGATTTTTGGGGACTTACAGGAAAATGCTTTGATAAAGATCCTTTTTCTACACGCACATGCACTTTATAGTGTTGTAATACCTCATTCGACTAGATAAACTAAACGTATGAGAGAATATAAATGTAAATATGGGACATACTATATTTTATTGAACAACATTAAACATAAACTATGATATGATGGCAACTCAATTAGGCGGAAATGCTGCAATTTTATTGTAAGGGCATCAAGAGACGGGAACAGCGTAGTTGCCAATTTTGGATGGTGGGAGTTTGATTCCATGAGAAGAGAACAATCATGTTTTTATTGTATTGATGTCATAAAGAAGAAAGCAAGCCCAAAAAAAAGAAGGGTTTCTATTTTTGTAAAAGCCGGAAAAAAAATTGCAGGCGACAGGGACTACAAAACATTTCAAATGCCGCCCACGTGGATATTTATTTACTGCCAGATTTTTTTTGGCCTCTCTCTTTCTTTTCTTTTTCTTTTAATTCTTCAGGATTGTGGTCCCCATGTGATAATGTTGGACTTAGATTAGTGTCAGGATTAGGGTTTTTAGCTCAGGGATTACAAGATACATGGGGAATTTCTTTCATTTTGGATCTAGGATTTAGGATCTCCATTAGTTGGCTCTTTGTAGCCTTCATTAGCTTAGTTTAGTGTTAGTTTATCCGTAGTTTGTTTCTATGTTTGAATAGAACATCTTTTTTTTATTTGTTTCAATAAAAAATGTTCCATTTAGGCTCTCTAATGTCTTGTGCCATGAATTTTTTTTTTTTTACCATTGCCCATTTTGATTAGTGTCCACCATTATGATCCTTCAAAAAACCCACCCCCCTATAGTCTTTCTCATGTCTTGTACAGTTTGTTAGCTCCTTATTTACAATTATCTCTTCCCTTTAGATTAACGTTGACCATTCTTCATGTCTCGCATTGGACTCCCTCATTATTCCTCTAATTGATTTCCTCTTTTCAATCCCTTGTAACAATGAACCCACGATTTAGTTTTAGTATCTACCAACATACTTCAATAAGACTATACTCTTTTATTACCCATTTGATAATAAGCAACGTTACTGTTGTAGTTTTTTTTTTTTTTTTTTTTTTTTTTTTTGAGTGACCTCCCAAACACTTTCTTGATAGTTCAACGGATACTCCCCCCTTAAAGCCCCATGGTATTATTTTCAGACGTACATCACTTAATATGAAACGTGGACCCTGTACACAGCTTTACTGACCCTATTCATCAACCTAGACCATGCCACCAGCGTAACCTTTGAAAGGCTGAGCTAATGGTATATATCCAGTTCGTTTTTATTCCTTTTTGTATGTAGTATAAGAGAAAATAAGTCCCACTTGACGTCAGTTGCGCCTTATGGGAATGAATATTAAGATGCAACATGACTGGAGCGGTTGCCTAGATATATCAAAAACTACACTTTACCAACCTTCTCTCTAACACACAGTATATATAAGACATCCATTTTTTTTGGAAGTGTGAAATGAATAAAAAAAAGTGCACAAATTAAGATTTACCTCATACCTGTTGAGTTGCACCCTATACAAAAAAGTACTTTGAAGTGTACATACTGCATCAGTCAAACATAGAAATAAAAGGTCATCATCCCCTGCATATCCCCCCCCAGCACTGCTCCATCAACATGAGACAAATATGGCCACTAATTCCATCATAATATCAAAAACTCACATCACCTCCCAAACCAGTGTTACATAAAGTCATAAGGCTAAATATATGTTTTTTGGATGGACAATATCTTTAATTTTTTTATTGAAGTTTTTGTTTGTATTTTTTTTTTCCAAATATAAAAAGAGTCAACTTTGCTACATCCAAGCTACCTTATAAAAAGAAACTAACTTTACACTAATAATGATAATAAGAAAGAGAAAGCAAAAAAAGTGAGAAGGATACATATTATAAATTAAGATGGAGTGTCACTACTTACTGGCATATTTTCTAGTCCAGTCTCTGGCGGTTGCTTCATATCGGGCACGGTCAGTCTTGTAAATATGGGCAAGTTCAGGGACAAGTGGGTCTATAGGTAAAAACCAAACAAAGGGCATTAGTAACTCTTTCATTCTTCGCTATGTATGAACAGCCACTTACCATCAGGGTTGGGATCAGTCAGTAAAGAGCAAACAGACAATAAAACTGTAGAAAAAGAAAGGGGCGGGGTTGTTAGCGGACGATTAATTTCACATTGTAGGCGAAGTCAAATGATAATATGTATGTATGTGTTTATTTACTTTTCTTACTTACCCTTGGAGATAGTGAGAGCTGGAGACCATTGGTCCTTCAAGATATCGAGACAAATACTACCATTGCTGTTGATATTGGGGTGGTAAATCTTGGTGGTAAAGTTGATCTTTTATGACATAAATAAAAGAAATAATTGGTATTAATAATTGTACACATAAATACCACACATTCCTTGGCACGAGTTCAAAATTATTTTTCCGCAGCGACCCGCGCCCTGTCTGTCTTACCTTAGGGGGCTTGAAGGGATAGTCAGTAGGGAAGTGGATGGATAAGAAGAAGACACCACCTTGGTAAGGGCTATCTTCCTATAAAAGAATTAATAACGCAATGAGTCCGTCGTAAGATAAATCAAGCAAATAAATAAACAACAATGAATATATATCTAAGAAAATAACTTACGGGACCCATAATAGTAGCTTGCCAGTGGAACATATCATCTCCAACAGGTCCAGCAGAGCAAGATGAAGGGGGGTCTCGTTCGAGATCTTTCAATTCCTATAAAAGTATGTTCATAAACAAAGTCAAGGAATCAGTTGGTTGATTAACACAAAAAGCAGCAAACAACCTAAATAAACGATATAACCCCCACCACTGCCTTTTCTAATCAAGTTCATAGATTTGTTCCAGTATATATATTTATCTAATGAAATCAGTGCCTTATTATCCCATCCACCCACTATACTCTACTTCCCTCCCCCTTTTCCCCTTCTGTCCCACTAATACATCCTTTTTTATCTTTTTAACAACCACAAAGTTCCTATTCACCAAAAGAAAAGCCATAAAAAAGTATTTATTACCTTTTGAATACGTTTCATAGCCATGATGATTTAGTTATAATTAATTTGTTCTATAGTGATCGATGATATATAAAATAGAATTGAAAAAGGAAAAGAGAAAAAAGAGAATTGAAAAAAAGATGAGCCTTTCAACGCCCACTCAAAAAAAAAAAAAAACTGATGTCACAAATTTGGATAATTTCATACGCCGCCCAAAGGCATCGCCTTTTTTTTTTTTTTTTTTTTTTTTTTTTGAACGCGACATTCACACTTTCTTTGTTCTTGACTAATGGAGTCTCTTGCATTAACACCAGGTTTATTATCAAGTTTCAAGGTGACAAAAGCCTTTGATGTCAATCGAAAGCCATTGACCTCGTTATGTTTTGACGATACTGGCGATCTTTGTGTCACTTCTGCTGAGGACGAAAGCTTGAAAGTCTATGACTGTCAAGAAGGAACGTAAGTAGCCGTCCTCCAAGATAATATATATATATATATATATATATATTGTTGAACTATCTTCTCACCAAAAATACATATCTATATTTGAATAGGCTTAAAACAACTGTCTTCAGTAAAAAATATGGTGTTGGATTGGCTCGCTTTACCCATCAACCAAACAATGTTATCTATGGGTCTACCAAGGAAGATGGTAAAGAATAAAGTTATATTCTTTAATATCAACTCACTCGTTTCTTTTACAATTTGTAGATACTTTACGCTATTTATCTTTGCATGATAACAAGTTTATTCGGTATTTTAGAGGACACAAGAAAAGGCAGGTGAAATATAGCACAACGACAAAAAGCAATGTGAACGACGATATATCAATGCTAGTCAATTAATCATTGCGACCTTTTGCGTTTTATACTATATAGGGTGGTATCGCTCGAAATGTCTCCTTCAGATGATCAATTTATTTCGTCGTCCTTAGATGGAACCGTACGACTTTGGGATTTACGATCACCGACTTGTCAGGTAAATCAAATTTAAAAAGAAAAAGTTACTGGCTTCGAGAAATGCATTGACTAAACAAATTTGGGTTTCCTTTAAAACAAAATAGGGAATGATTAATGCAACAGGCAGGCCTATTGCATCCATTGATAATGCTGGATTGGTGTTTGGTGTCGGATTGGATTCGGAAGTACTCCGATTATATGATATTCGATCCTTTGACAAGGTAAAAAAAAAAAGGCTGTTTTTTTTATGCGCTCGTCTCACCCACCGTTTTTTTTTTCTTCTTCTCACTCTCACAATAGGGCCCATTTGCTACATGGACTATTACGGATCCTGTACTACCGAAAGGCAGCAGCACATGGACCAGTATCAAATTCACCAACGATGGACAACACATTCTTATCACCACATCCAGTCATGTCCATTACCTGGTACATGCCTTTGAAGGTCAAATAGTGAAGCGGTTAGTGGGGCCATTGCGAAACGATGACAAGAATATAAGTTGTGGGGAAGAGATTGGACTATCACCAGATGCTAGATATGCTTTTGCCGGTGGTCCAGACGGTGTGGTACGTGTGTGGGACTTGCTTGAAAATAACGATCCAAATAATCCCCCACCAATGATGGATGCGTCTCCTATGGCTGAATTGTCTTCTCGGAAAGGGGATCATAATGGTGGTGCAACGATGGGATCTGGTATCCGAGTACTTGGCTTTAATCCTTCTTTGATGATGATGGTGTCTGGTGGAAATGAATTGGTAAGAGAAGAACATGTGAGGGAACGGGACCTGACGAAGATCATACTCCAAGTCTAAACTAATCATCTTTTCTGCTTATAGGACTTTTGGGAACCCACTGATCTTAGCCTATAAGGTCCCACGTCCCCATATATTTAGTACGTCTAGTTGAATTTTTAGTGTAGCTGATTATTTTTATCGATTTATTCCCCTCTCCATATCTATAATAAATTTCAATCATTTGTGCCTCACTCTACCTTGGTCCATCAAAAGAGCGGTCTTTGAAACTAACACTACGGTGGTCTGGGCCAATCATAGTCAGCAACATCCATTTTTTTTATATTTTTTTTATTTTATTTTTTTGAGTACTCCCGGTGGCCTTTTTTTATTTTTACTCCTCATCCACATTATACATAGATTTAGACGAACGCATTGACATGTCGTCATACTCTACTTTACTTGTTTTATTATCGTTGGTAGCAAGTCATGTCATGGCAGCTGGTCAAGAAGACGTGTTTGAATGGCAACCTGAAATCCATCATCAATTCCGACCTGCCGAAAGCATGCCATCTGCTTGGTTCTCACAACTGTTTTCTTTGGTGGTCCTTTCACCGTGGCTCGTGCTCGCTATTGGCGTAAGTATTTCTTGTTATATTTTATCTACTGGAACTAAGACTAATTTCTGTATGTGATTTATATGAATTCAAGTGGACCATGATTGGAGTAACGCCAACCAAAGTCATGTCTGGATTATCAAGTCAACGAGGGATTTGGATCATGGCGTTTGTAGGTTCTTTGGCCGTGACGGACTACTTGTTTTTCTTGTATTGGACTCACTGGAATATCTTCAAAACGCTCTCTTATGTTGGAGGTTGGGGTTTGGTGTTGTTTGCTACTGGTCAACGTGCTTTGTCATCTGTCCAACGCCATCGACTTGCACAACAATGAGTTAGATGAATAGCATCTTGATATTTAGTTATGTAGTATAGGGTTTTACTTTTTTGTCTTTATATAATAAACGATGGTTTTTTTTTTATGAAATGAATATCACAGGAAACGCGGTATATGTGTATGGAGAAATGGTGTAGGGGATTGGCTATGCTGGGACACTAAAGTGGGTAGCAATGTATGGAAAAATTTGGATACGTATAATGCATTGTACTGTACTGTACATGAATAGTAAAAATCTTTATGTATGTTTATGTTTATTTGGCAATTTGAAATACTACGTGTAAGGACTGAAAATCTGGAATTGATACGCTCAATGGTTTTCATTTTCAGAGGCACAATGCTTCGTGTACTGATCTTCATCCATCAAAGAATTCAAATCGGCACTTTGAATCAACCTGATCTTCACCAACCAGCCTACATCACATAGGCATAATCAAATTTGAGCTTTTTTTTTTTGTTTCAATTTCATCCATTCTCATGTCTGTTCTATGTTCTTACCTTCATCTTCGGGACTTTTATTGACTAATCCAGGCTCCTCTACAAGGGCACGATTGACTTCCAGTACCTCTCCACTTGCAGGAGAATAAATATCACAGGAAGCTTTGACTGATTCAACACACCCCATTTGTTCTACAAGAATCAATTATCAATGAGTGCATTGTCCGCGGTATTTTTTCTTATTTGCCGTACCAGCTTGAACCACTTCATTTTCTACAGTAGGAAGTTCCACGTAAACGACATCACCGAGTGCTTTTTGAGCATGATCTGTAATCCCCACCGTTCCTACCTCTTTATCAAAAGAAATCCATTCATGATTCATGGTATATTTTTTGGCTACATATGGAAAACAACAACAACTACGGTTTAATAATACATTGCGATACAAGATTGGATGCAAAACCTACTAGCATAACCCCGGAGAAGAGTCAACGAAACAGCCTTTTTAATTGGAGCAAAAGTTGATAAACGAGATGATAATTGTAAAAAAGACATGATGGTTAAAAAAAAAAAGTTAAAAGAAAAAGAAATAGGCAATATAATAAAATGATCCAACGCCTCACCCTATATTGCGCATTGAAGAACCGGAAGATATGCCCCATATGCACTTGTGGTTTCTTATTTGAAACACCGTCAGTCACACCAGCAATTTAGAGATTTTGGGCGTTGGGATCATAGGCACTTCTCTCAAACCAGTCGGTCGGTGTATGAAACACCTTATGATTTTTCTGTCGGTGTGTGCATGGACGTTTTTTTTTTTTTCCCAATTTTTTTTTTATCTTTGTATCGTTTTTTATTTTATCGCTTGCTTTGTACATTATTTGTTTTATATAAGCTCCTTTTTATCTTTTTCGTTTTTCCTTTCGCCTTATTTTTTATTGCTTTGCTGAAAAATGAACCCCCTGTTCTGGGGCTTGGATCCACTTTTCTGGACCAATGTCAAACTCTTTATCAAAGACATCTTGAACTTGACTGAGGTACCTGATTATAAAGGTAAAGTATTTAGGATATAAAATCAACAATGTACCATTCTGACTTTTTATATTTAGATATATTCACGTTTTTTGATCATCACATTCGATACACTCAACTATGTGGTGTCATTGTGGCTGTTGAACAAACTTCTTCCATGATGATCTATACAGGTAAACCAAGGACAGTTGGAAAAAACAAAATTAGAAACTAATAAAATAATATATTGTAGTGGATGATGGATCTGGAGTGTTGCCTTGTGTCAGGTGGAAAGATAATATCAAGAAAAGAGAAATGGTCAATATGGGCGACTGCGTGCGTATCACCGGTAGGATCGCAACTTATAATGGTACAAGACAAGTCAAGATCTTCGATTTAGGTAAGAACAACATTATTGGATATCGCATTGATAATAGACTGACTATCATCTTTATTTTATATATGTATCCTATAAGCTGTCCTCACGGATCCTAACTGGGAACTGCTCTTCAATCTGGAAATCATGGCACTACGACGTGACCACTATAGCAAACCATTTCGTGTCCCTACGAGAATCACTCAACATGAAGAAGAACTAAAAAGGGAATTGGAAATGGGAAAAGATACTCTTCCCATGGTCTTGTCAGAGGTAACCCCCATTTTCGCCGCCTATTACCCTTCACTGTACCATGCTGACCATATATATATAAAATAAATTTAGGATGTCAAACAAAATTTTGAAAACTCTTTACTGAGCTATTTGGAAACCAAATTCGGCACCACCACTATATTCACCCTGGTTGATTTACAATCTGATCCTGACGTCCACGACCTGGCCCGACTTTTTTTACCCAACAACGAACAAGGTCCCACACATATGATTCATCAAATCAAGACACTATTGTCGCGGGCTTTTTATACTTTGAAAGAAGAGGGGAATTTTATTTCCACATCCATAGACGAAGACCAATATATACTGTTTAATGATCGTGATTTGGAATTGGAAATCTTAAATGTCATTCGATCAACACTTGACACACATGGACGGCACAATCTAGGTAAAAAATAAAGATGATGGTGATGCTAATGGCACATTTAACTCATGCATATCTTGCTTCAAACATGATAGTCGGGGTCAACCATAAATACATTTGTTACAAGGTACAAGAACGATTCAAGGAACTTCCGACAAAAAAAATCAGCAAATGTATTTACGGCTTGGATGAAAATAGTATTATTTACAGAACAGATGCTGTTGGTAGGACTGTGGAACTATGTGACTATAGGATTATGGATGACGTGTAGCTACTTCACTTTCTTGCTGTCATACTTCATTAGTATATATATATATTATCCCCTTATTTTGCTATCTTTAAAAAATTATATCATTTTATATCCCGCTTTTCTATTTCATACATTTTTCCATTTTATCTCATATTAGTATCGATCATCCCTACCCTTTTCTGTCCATTACTAGTTGTATTTATATAGCATATATCAAAATAAAAAATAAAAAAGCTTTGTAGTGAAACAGAAATGATTGTTGATGATGCTTGATTTTTTTTTACATGTTGTATATCAGGATAAAAGTGAACAGCATTGCTTTTATTTTAAGAATTGACCTGCATGTATAAGATGATCGCAGGATAAACGATATTTATTCGAATAAGTATCTTGTGGGAAATGAATTTGTGTTTGCTAAATATAACGCACATTCTACAATGGTGATGAGCTCGATCTTAACTGAAGAACCGTTAGCCGCCAGGTTTGAGTTATCGATTCATTTTGTGTACATAGAAACTCAATATACATACCATGATGTGTAATAGTAAGCTGGAATGAAAACTTCTTCATCAACCGCTTACATCCCACTCACAGATCTCTATTATAGTGCCTACAACAACCAGGTAACCACCCTCACAGTATTGGTTTGAAAGTTATCATATACTGTAATAAAAATAAAAAACTTGGGTGAATCCACACAGTAGCATTAGATCCCCGGTGTCCCGTCAAATTGTTCATCAATACATGACTTCAAACGTTTCATTATACTTTATTTATCTAGTTTTTCTTGCACTATGCGTCCGCTACTGTCATTTTTGTATCCATCACTGGCTCATTTTTCTTCGCCTACCACTATCGTATCCCTTTTATTTTTTTACACTACAAGAGGAAACTACAATAACGATATCATCGGGAGAATAAAATTTCATCATCATTATAGGTAATATCTTCATTCTTATGTGTATAGCCATATTAAATACAACAAGACTGTGGGTTTCCGGAAGAAACCGCAGGGAAATGGATAGAACTGCACTGCTGCCAGAGGCCATATTTTAAATCCCGCCCACGTGAATTTACTCCTAGTTTTTTTTTTGGTCGTCCTTTTTTCTTTCCATTTTCCTTTTTTTTTTTTTTTTTTTCTTCTTTCTTTCTTTCTTTCTTTCTTTCTTTCTTTCTTTCTTTCTTTCTTCCTTTCTTTCTTCATCATTCAACTCCTTTGAGGTTATGGTGATCTCAAATTAGAGTCAGGACTAGTTTAGAAGGGTTTTCAGATCAGGGATTACAAGATGCACGGGGAACCCTTTCATTTTGGATTCAGGATTTTGGGCTGCCATCAGTTGGCTTTTTGGAGCTTCCATTAGCTTAGTTTAGTTTTAGTTTGTCCATAGCTTATATACACATAAATAAAGTATGTCTCTTTTTACATCCTTAAATGAAAAATGTTCCATCAGTCTCTCTCATGTCTTGTACTGCACAGTAAATCTCTTCTTTCTACCATTACTCCTTTTTTTTGATCAGTGTTGATGGTTGTTGTGCTTCAATAAAATATATTCCTTTTAGTCCTTCCCATTATTTGTACAATATGTTTGGTCCATTTTTACCATAGCTTCTTTAGTATAACATTAACCATTCTTCAGGACTCCTAATAGTTTCACTCATTAACTCCATTACATCCCTTGTTACATTGAATCCCACACCTTCGCTTTAGTATTTTACCCAATATGTTTCAATGAAATTTGTCCTTTTTATTACTCATCCTCTGACCCCAGAGTACAATGAGCAAAGCCATTTTTGTGGCTATTTTGTGCACGTACCATCAAGCCCCTACTTCCTAGTTCGTCAGTACGAATATCCCCCCCAGAGCGCCAGAAATTGTTTGTCAGTCAAGAATATGAAATGTGCGCTTATTCATGCCCCACCAATAAATATTAGTTAAATTACTAAAACTAAACTGAAACCGTGAGTGTAGTCGTCGCTATAGATAATTTCCTCCTCTTTATAAATACTTTTGTCCCAAGGGCTCCCAACAACGAGTTTGCAGTTCTAGGTCACTTGATATGAAACGTGGCCTTTATTTTTTTTTTATTTTTTTTAAAAAAAAACGTCGCCTTATTCCTGCACTACCATCGACGTTAACCAAACTTGATCGCTCCTCTGTAAAATAGTGTAACCTCCACTAGACTAAGAATACATCATATACTGTATTTAGCTTCGCTTTTTTTCCTTTTGGATTTAAGAATACGAAATGTAAGTGTTCCCAGTCCTCCCCAGGGTAAAAAGAATAAAAACCAAAAAATACATAGGTTACAACCAAACAAACAAAAACCAAAAATAGACTAAATGTCATATCACATATATCTACAAAATATAATAAAGCCCACATTCCAACAAAAAGAAACCCTGACATCCAGTAAACAAAAGATATTTCAAAGCTCCAGTGGAGCGCAAAAGCTTTATTAGATGACAATACAACAAAAATAGTGATAACAATGGCTACGTAGAAAAACATAAAAAAAAAAAAATAGAAAAGGGAGTGTTTGTGTTCAATTAAACTAAAACTAAAATGTCCACCTAATAGAACTAATGCCTGCCTAGAATTCATCATCATGTCGCTTTTGGTTTTTGATAGTGCCAGGCTTGGTTTGCGCCGCTTCATGTCGTGCCAGTTCAGGAGGAACCTTCGACAGAGGCGACTTGGCCAACATTTGTTTCAGATCATACATGACTTCTGTATCGTAGCTTGATAAAAAGGTGATTGCCACACCAGATTGACCGGCACGACCAGTACGACCAATACGATGTGTATAATCTACAATAAACAAAGCAATCGTGTTTTCAAAATGAGCATATATATTTAATTCCATCCCTCTGTTCTGTTCTCTTTTTACCTTCAATTGACTTGGCCATATCATAGTTGACCACCAATGATACATTCTTCACATCAATACCACGACCCGCCACATCAGTAGCCACCAAGACACCGGCAGATCCAGTCTTCAGCTTATCTAAGGCCGCTTCTCTTTGTTCTTGTGATTTACCACCATGTAAAGTAACAGCTTGATGACCCAATTTGTTTAATGCCTTGGCCAAAATATCCACACCTTTCTTTTGATTGACAAAAATAATAATAGGAGGAGTATATTTGTGTGTGCCAAGAATTTCAAGCAGACGATTCCTGATTACAAAAAAAAAAAAAAAAAAAAAAAGTGAGCACATATGCCGCTTGAAATTTTTCTTTTGGTCTTCTCCCATCATCCTCCCTTTTTTGACTTACTTCTTTCGTCCATCATCGTCAATCATTTCCACCCGTTGTTCCACAGTGCTACCCGCTTGGCCAGCATTACCAATTGTCACCACGGCGGGATTTCGTAAATACTTCTTGGCCAGTCGTTCCACTGCAGGAGGCATGGTGGCGGAAAACATAGTCGTTTGGCGGTACTTTTGGTCACCGGAAGTGGTTGTGATAGTTGTTTTCTTTTTCTGACTTGTTTCGTCCGGTTGTTCTGTAGCAGCCTCTTCATTTCCTTCTGTTTCATCATCGGGTTTGACATTGGAGACAGGCAAAGCATCCAAAATGGTATTGACATCATTTTCAAAACCCATATCAATCATCCGATCCGCTTCATCCATCACCACGTATGCACACTGATTCAGAACAATAATTCGTCGATCCAAACAATCCGTAAGACGACCGGGCGTAGCAATCACAATTTCAGCACCATTGCGCATATTGAAGGCTTGTTCAGTAATAGCGTGCTTTATGAATAAAACCAAAAAAAGAATGTTTTAGTCAGCGCATATAGCATAAACCGTTTCGTTGATATTGCTCATCACTTACCCCACCAACAATGGATACACATGTATAACCCATAGGAACCGCAAACTTGAGCGCTTCTTGTTCAATTTGCTGAGCCAGTTCACGAGTTGGGGCAAGAATCAAGGCATAAGGTCCATCCATTGCATTTTCTTCATTCAACTTGGGAAGTTCCGAAATATAAGTAAGCATGGGAATAATAAAGGAGGCCGTTTTACCAGAACCTATTGATCAAATGAAGTAGATAAATAAATGTTAGTATTGGCCTTTTTTTTTTCCCACTCTCATGACGACACCGACGACTGAACCCTCTTTTCTTTCATATACCTGTTTCTGCAACACCAATGATATCACGGTTTTGCATCCCGATTGGAATAGCTTGTCGTTGAATAGGTGATGGTTCTTTGTATCCCACTTGATCAATAATATCCAATACGCGCTTCGGCAATCCAGATTCATGCCACTGCCGAATAGGATGGGGGACGCTACCACCTAAAAAAAAAAAAAAAAAAAAGCAATTGAGTTATTGTTATCAATAAGCTCTTCATGCTTTTTGTTTTCATTTTACTTACCTTTTGTAGCAATACTGTAATCTTCTTTGAAGATACGCCAATCTCTTTCGGTCATCGCTTCCAAAGATTTGTCGGTCCAGTGACGATCATCCCATTTGGTCTTTGCTTCCTTCTTGGTCGCCATTTCAGCAAGTTCCCTAAAAAAAAAGCCATCATCAGTTAGTCCAAAGCCTTCCTTCATGCTTTTCTCGGAAGGGGGGGGGGAGCAGAAGGGCTCAAATATGCACGTTACCTAGCGCGATCCATTTCTTCGTCAGTACGTCGCTCCTTCAGTAAACTATTGTAAAATGCCGATTGCTTTTTCTTTTGTTCCTTGATATCAATCCCAGCTATGTGACCCCTTCCAAACATTTGAGCATTATGGCGATTTGCATACAATGGGTTAAAATCGCTTGAGGTGTCTTCGCCTGCATCCCAATCAAATACGAATTTCCGATCGTTCATTTTTCTGATTTTGCGCTTTCTACGATCACCACCAAAGTACCGGTCCTACGGTATCCACAAAAAAAAAAAGAAAAAAAAAAAAAGGAAGATTAAGTACACAATTCATTTCCTATCCCGTCTGCCATTTCCCACTTTGATTTGGGCCTTGTATGTATGAACTTACACGAATCGCTTGTTTTTCTTTTTCATTCAGACTATCAGTGATTTCTTCCGGGTCAGGTGAGGGCGAGGGATCACGTCGTCGTCGGTCGGAAGGTCGTTGCTGCTGTCTGCCACCGCCACCACGTCGTCGTTGTCGGTCTTCTTCTTGTTGTCGTTTAAAATCATCTTCAGCTTGGAAATCAAATGCTTGTCGTTTCTTCCGTTCCTCAGCTTGGCGTTGTCGTACTTCCTCCACTTCCTTTTGCCGTCTTTCTAATGCCAATTGCGCTCGTTGCTCTTTGGTCATAAATGTGGGCTATATTAAAATAAAAATAAAAATAAAGATATCATTAGAACTAGTCTCGTCCCCCCCCTTTTTTTCATGTATATCAAGCATGGTTTATCATATTGACTTGCCTTTGCCATGTTTGATTGTTCATCTTTCTTTTTGATCAGATCTTCAATAGAGATAGGCACCCGTTTCTTGACTGCAGCATCTTGGAATGTGTTGTTGTCTTTGTGTTGTTGAGAGTCTCGTCGATCATCACGTTCAGTTTGTTGAGAAGACCCACGACGGTGACCATCGCGACTGCTTTGACTATCACGATAGGAGCGATCACGACTTGTAGTGTTAGTGCTGGACCGATGGCTGCTGCTGTTGTTCGTACGGTGATCATCACCGCCACGGTAGTCTCGACTGCTGCTGGTATCGTACCGATCAGAATATCTGTTGCTTCCCGTCTTTCGGTCAGTCGGTGATCGTGAACGAGCGCGTGAGGACATCTGTATATTTGTAAAAATAAAGAGCGATGGAGAATGAAAAGAGAGCGAAGGTAAAAAAAAAAAAAAAATAAAAAATGTGGTACGCCATAATTTTCGAAGATTCAATTCCAAGTCCGCCCTTTAATATTTCAAAAATGTGATTCATTTTTTATTGAGTTTGAGATTCAAAGAAGGAAAGTAAAGATATAAAGCCGATACCATATAACATTAAATGAGCATAACAAATTGGAAGGGTTGAAGAATAAAGAAAGAGAGGTAAAGGATGGTGATGAGAAACAAAACTAGAAAAGACAAGTGAATAATAACAACAAATATAATAAGAAATGCGATTGAAGAGGGAGGGAAGAGCAAGGGATAGGCGGGCGTTCTAGAAGTCAATCAAAGGGACAGCGGCAGGGCTAAGTTCCATCTTGGTCTTGAATTGTACGGAGTCCACAATCAAGGTGTTACCATCAGGGAGTTTTGTATGATCACGCACGGGGGTTGTTTGGCCACTGCTATCCGTACCAGTATCGTCCTTTCCATTGACTTGAGATAATCGACGTGCCGTTGTCTTACTATCCACTGTGACAAAAGAGCCATTGATATCTGTGTCATTGTCGCCATCCTTTTCACAACCGTTGTCTGTCATTCGCATGGCAGTCACCAACTTGGCCATAAGCGCTTCGATTTCAGGCTCTTCCGCCTTGGTTTCATCAATCAGCATTTCACGTAAAATAGCTTGGATGGAGGATTCGCCGGAGTCACCACGTTCAACTGCTGCACGAAGATCATCAATACTGAGTCGCGTCACGCCTTGAGCTACCAAGCATGTATGGAGGGATTCAATATTGACCTTGTATTTCGAGACAGTAGGAGAAGTCTTTTGAGATTGGAGATGTACTGATAATTTCCGGATATTGGGTGACGCAGGATTGATGTATTTGCCCATAAATTCCAATAATGAGGCCTTGGTTACTAGGTTGAGTTCTTGGACATCATTGTCGACTACAAAAAAAAAAAAAAAAAAAAAAAAAAAAGGAGGGGGGGGATCAGTTTTGCATATTTTGTATATAAATTTATCGAATTACCTTGATCAAATTCATAATAGCCGGAGTGGATATGAGCCCAATACTTGCCACCTTCTTGACCCAAATTCTTGTCTTTCTCCAATTTTTTGAAGATGAGGGATTGCACTTGCGCCTTGTATTCTTCATCAGACATATTTTCAACCAAAGCCTGTAACTTTTCCAAAAAGTCTTCGATGCGGTTTTCTAGATATACGGTATCCCTTTCGCTTTGTATAATAAATCGCATTCCCATGGATCCAGTTTGCTTACGGACACCACTGAACACCAAGTAACCTAAGAATATATATACAACGTCAGTCTTATATTTCATTCCCATTTTGAGTTGTATTGGTCATATGAGGAGATTGCTTTACCTAGTTGTTCTTTTGTACGTAATTGATCAAAGCAAGGTTCTTGAGCAATTTGAGCCAATAAACTAAGGCGAGCACGGAGGCCAGTTTGAGTCACATTTCCCACTTGTATCAAATATTCGATGCCAGAGTTGACATTGTGAGGATCTTCGACTTGACGTTTGTAAACCCATTTTGTACCTATTGTTCAAAAAAAAAAAAAAAAAAATCAGAATACTGTCGGTGATTCTTTAGCAAAGTTGTTACCTTCAGGAAGAATCAAGCTTCGGTGACCGATCAATTGACTAGGTAAAAGTTCCTTGGGCTTCAAGATTTCCAAAACAGAGTTGAGCATTTTTTGAGCATCTTCTTTATCTTGGTTTCCATGGACCAAGGCTTCCAAATGGAGATGGGATAGAATGGTTGGATAAAAGGCTTGAATGTCCTCCGCAGTGATGCTGTCCAGTTCTTTGAGTTTTTCTGCAGTGGTCCACATCTTATCTTGCGTAAAGTAAGACAGGTAGTAAAGGGCATGTTGATAAGGAGGTTCCAAAGAGAAATTCTTGTACGAGCGACGAAGCTGATCCTTGAGTAACTTGAATCGTTCACCATTAATTTCAATATCCCGCATTTTCTTGATAACTTTTTCCAAAAGAACGGCCAATTTGTCGTTATAACCACCGATTGCAAGCTACATAAATATGGATAAATATAAATATTAAATCTAATACTACTATTGAGGTTCTTCTTTTTTTTATCTTACAAGCATTCCTTCCAATTGGTTTTCGATATTATAGCATAGACCAGCTACTTCGGCATCATAAGCATATTCATTCAGGGAGTCCTTCAATATATCAGTAAATAGTCTAACATAAAAACAAAAAAAGGAGTCAGTTCATTAAGATCCAGTACCTCGTTTGCTTACATAAAATGGTAGTTTACCTTGTCTTCACACAGTTGGAGGGCGTCGCATAAGCCAACGGACTTCTAAACAAAATCCAGACATTCGCCCTTGGTACCCAGAAAGTGTCATCTTTCTTGTGCCATAATCGAAGACGGGAGTTGTTTTCAATGAGTTCTGGTTTCTTGATGGGCTGTTTGACGTCCTTCTTGTTGGTTTCGAAATTGGTAGGGACAAAGGCATTGGCATCAGGTAATTGGAGTTCCGAATCAACTTCAAGGTTTTTCAAGGTCTAGAATTTTTAAATAGAGTATGGGTAAATGTATTAATATGTTATTCCCCAAATATTTTGTAATCCATTCATATTCATAAATAAACTTACGTCGATCAATGACCCATTAAAATCTACCACTTCATATTCGGTGTCATACCATTTTTCACGCTTGGTGAAGGAGATACCCTTTGGAGGAGTTTGGCTTGCCAACATAATGCGGAAATTGTCAGGGCTAAGCCAGTCAAGGTTTTCTTGGATAAGCTTTGGATTATAATCGCGAATCAAACTAGGGCCACTGAGAACATATTCAGAAGGGTAGTTGTGTTGCATCAATCCAGCAAGGCGTGAGGTGTATTGAGATGGAGGGTACTTCTCTTTAAACCGGAATGCCAAAGATGCCAAAGATTGAACTTCACGGAAGGTCGATTCACGTACACCATGTTTCTTGAGGAGATCGATATACTTAAAAATGACCAAGATGACCTTTTCGTAATTTGCTATTTCATATATATATATATATTAGTTCAGCATTTTAGTCAACATGATATACGTTTTCCCTTTTTTTTTTTTTACTACTAACCTAAACCTTCTTCGGTCAAGTCAACACTGATACGAAGGAATTCAAAACCGATACCACCATGAATAGTACCCACTTGCAAATAGTTCGCCCAACGATGTTTCTTGAGCAATGATAAAATAGATCCTTTTCCTTCGTGGCCAATCAAATGGGAGATATAGCGTCCAGGCTAAATAAATGAATAAAATGCAGTATCTCTTGTTTAGCTAACTGTCCTCGTTTTGAAATTCAACTTCAGTAATGTAACCTTACCTGAACTTCATATAAAGGACGTTGATCAGGGAAAGGGAAGGTCATTTCCAAAGAGCGGACATCCTTGACAGGCTTGATAAAGATTTGTTTCTAAATTGCAAAAAATATCGGAATAAGAGTTTGTTCTTTTTTCATTTTCTAAATCTGATATTATTTTCCTTACCTTGAGTTCCTTTTCAGTCAGCGGATGGCCATCGAAGCTGGGAGGTTCAATATCCTTGTTTCGGACATCCTTGAATTTGTCCACGGCCCAATCAGTCAAAGTATCCAAAGATTCTAATACAAAGTAGTTGCATTAAATAACAGGACTCACTAGCCTCCCTCTTTTTTCCCAATGTATATTACCTCGGCCGAAAATACAAAGCTTCATAATATTAGCGGAATAATAATCATCATGGAATTTCAATAGTTCATCACGGATATCCATACCAAGCTGTTTAGGCTGTGCGCTAAGTGTTTCCAAATTACCAGTGCCAAAGTGACAGTAAGGGTGGTCAGGGTTACTGAGTGATTTTTCCAATTGAAACATACGCCAGCTATCTTGTTGTCGGTTCTTCTTGTGTTCTAATATGTAAAAAAGTAAAGAAAGTGATTAGGTGAGATGCCGTTTTTTTTTTTCTTTTTTTGTGAGGGAGTATTCGTTGAATTTACCTGAATCCACAGCCTTTAGTTCACGTTCGGTACACGTATCCGAGAATAAAGGACTGATGAAGAATTGCGCAAACCGATCCAAAGCGCCTTCCAAATATTCATGACCGACTTCAAAATAATAGTTGGTATCTTCGACCCCAGTAAAGGCATTGGAGAAGCCTGAATGTTCCGATAAGTATTGGTTGTAATCATTTTCTTTTGGATATTTTTCAGTGCCCATAAATAACAAATGTTCGCAAAAGTGAGCGAGACCTTGTAAATCAACCTACGATGCATAATGATGTTCCAAATTTATAATGGTGTGCGTTAGTACTTGCTGTGTTCATATTTTTTTCCCGAATTCCTCGGTAATTGTGGTACGTTTGAGGTCACACACATTCATGATGTTTTCTATGTATATACACTCTTTTTTTTTTTTTGGAGGAAGGGAGTTGACTTACCGGATCACTTAGATGACCAACGTGAACATCTAAAGCAGCGCTTGACTTGTCAGTGTCCTTGTCGTGTACCAATAAAACTTGCAGGTCATTGTTCGCCAGCTTTATCAAACGGTAATCGCGATCATCATTGTCTGACTTTTCCAAAGGTCGAGTATAGATCCAATGAGAGCCTGAAGTTGATAGTTTCCAATCAGTTGAAGTTTCAGTAGATGGCATAGGAGATCAAAAAAAAGGTAAAAAGTGTGAGAATAAAAAAGTCCAAAAAAGCGAGGAAAGGCGTAATAGCAGTGTGTTCTTATATTTGAGTTGACGGCGCCAGTAATAGAGGTAGTAGTGGAGACTTTATTTTATATTCGTGGGTCCAGAAGAAAGAAAGAAAGAAAAGACGATTAATTGTTGGACATTTGATACGCTACATATCATACTCCACGTATGCCTTAGAGAATAGCAATTCCACTAACGTGTAGCTTTGCTGTTTTGTTTTGTTTTACCTTGTAAATGTCACAAAAAGAAAGGACAAGGATTAGCACGAAATAAAGAATCGAATAAATAAATAAAAATAGAATTTAAAAAAAAAAAAAGGAAAAAAAGGAAATAAGAGAGAAAAAGAAAGAGAGAGAAAGAAGTAAGAGAAATTATAGTAAAAAATACAGTTTATAGTTCAATAGATTTTCAAAGTGCGCTTCTCGCTGATTCCAGTTTACAAAAAAAAAAAAAAAAAAAAAAAAAAAAAAAAAAAAAAAAAAGCTGAACCACCAATACGTCATACTAGCAGTTGTACTCAGTTTTATGATTTGATCGTCGTCCTGATCAAACTTTAAGTATAAATAGTAACAACTGTCATGAAATGCGTAATATTCATTTTTCTTCTCATTCATCCAGAGTTACAAGCCAAAAAAAATGTAGACCGCGATCCAGGCCTGGCCAGGCTCAGGCTGGCGGGATATGAAATATATAAAAAGAAAAATGTGGTGGGTGCACTGGAATCAATTTTTTTTTCTTTTCCATATACCGTAATGTCAAGTAAAAACCAATATAATGTCCTTGTTGACATGGAAGAAGCTGGGGATGGCTACAATCAAGTAAGTTTATACTCTTGGACTTGTTTTGATCTCCTTTTCTTTTACTGACCTTAGTTTTGACATATTATTCTTTTGTGATTAGCCAACAACTATAGAAAGCGATGGATTAGAATTTCAAGGTAAAAAGTTCATACCTCACGACTCGGTAAAACATTCAAAGATACTAATCATTGCTCTCATTTAGACTTTACCAATGATACCAACAAAGCCATGGGAGGTTAGTTATTTGAAAAGAGAAATAGTACATGGTGAATATCACTCTTATATCAACATATGTTTAATTGTAGTGCCTCCGCCTCCAACTTCCAACACGCCCTCCAACTTTTATAGCGCGGAACCTCAATCAAATACTAGTCAAGCGAACAAGCCCATTTGGTCTGTGGATTATTATACTGGATATTTTGATGTGGATACTTCTCAGGTAATCAAACCACCCTCAAAATGGTGTTTGTCGCGACATATTAGCGCTGATTAATAATGTACATTGCTTGGCATGTAGGTAGTAGAACGGTGCTTGAAATCGATTTACCCTGTAGGCGATTTTGCAGAAGACACGTTGAATCATCGACCTGATTTGTACGGCCCATTTTGGATCCCCACCACAGTTGTCTTCGCGGTTTTTGTATGCTCATCATTGGCAGGATCCTTGGCAGCTTACATGGCGTGCGTCGAGCATTTATACGATTTTCGTCAATTAAGTTATGCAGTGTTTGTGGTGTATATGTATGCATTTTTGTGTCCGGTCTTGGTCTGGGCTTCTACTAAGTATTTTGGCTGTCAACCTTCTTTACTGGAAATTATCAACTATTATGGTTATAGCTTGACAATCTGGGTGCCTGTCTCGGTAAATGAATGAATGAAGAGCAAGAACGTGGGCTGGCTGTACTAATGATTTCTCTTTGTCTAACTCTTTCTAGGTCTTGTGTGTTATTCCTTACGATATTGCGCGCTGGATTTTTGTTGGTATTGCTTTTTCTCTGACAGGTAAAAAATAAAAGGTTAACATGCCCTTTCAAGAATATCCACACTTACTTCTCTCTCTCTCTCTCTCTCTCTTTTGTTACTTTCTAAGGCTACTTCTTGACCAAGAATCTGTATTCAATAATATCACGAACAGACGCCAAAACATCCCGGATCATTCTTTTTGTCATTCTTGGTGCCCATGCTCTCTTTGCTTTAGTCCTCAAGATGGCGTTTTATAGTTATAGTTATACTTCCCCTTCTCTACCTTCTGAAATCTAGAAGTTCACTTGATATACCTTCTTTTAGGATTCAACGTGGGATCGCCTCCCATCACTTCTTTCCAAATTATACAGTCAACAATAGGTTAATGATATATAGTGTCTCTTCCTCGCTTATCTTATTATAGTATTAGTCATTTGATTTTCATAATTGCCATTGTTTAGTATAGTTATCCTATCACAAACATATATACACAGCACATGCCAATTTAGAAATTATACATGTCCCTTTTTTCGTCCAATAAAATATTTTGCTTCTGTTATCATACATACTGTATATCGTCTTCTTTTATTATATATCATATCGGTTTTCTTTTTTCCCTTATGTTATTCGCTTTGGCTAAAACAAACTAAAATGAATAATTCCATATAGGCAATGAATGTAATATAATACGATAATAGATTTTTATTTATGAAATACAGAATAATTTTGTTTTGTTTCTTTAAAAAAAAAAAATATATATATATATATATATATATAGGGTATGTATAAATATGGTATATATGGATGGTTGTAAATTTGTATAAACATGGAATGTAAACGTATAGGATGTGTAAGGAGATAGAGGTTCAATATACATAGAATAGAACATGGGATGATAATATGAAAGAGGCGGGGAATCTACTATATATTTGGGACTATAACTAAAATGAGTGAATGGGGGGGGTGTAAACTATATAATTGACCAGAATCCACGTAGATGATTCGTACTTGTCGTTTTTAACCGAGGTTCAATTTGCATTGACTGTTGGTATTGTTCCTGGGGTAAAAAAAAAAAAAAAAAAAAAAAAAAAAAAAAAAAAAAAAAAAAAAAAAAGAGGGGGTGAGATGGATGTTTCAGCCTATCATCTTTTGGGTTGGACTTACTTCTTCGGTCAGTATACTAAAGTCAGCCAGCCAAGTCAGAATCATTTGATCAGGCGTCACCTTGTGTTTTGAATTTTGTAGCTTCATAATCATCATTATACTTTCACCCATCAATTGAAACTTTTCCCAATGTACGGTTCCGTCTGTTTTGACGTCTTTGTTGGCTTCAGCTAATGCGATCAAATCTTGACTATGGATCCCTCTAATAAAATCCACAAAATTATAAGCAATCAATATTGGAAGACTCAAAAAAAAAAACCCCTCCAACTTACAAATAAGGTATAGAAGGGCATGTGGTAGATGCTTTGAGAGCTAATCGATATGAGAAATACGACCTACACATATAAATCAGAAAGAGAAGAGGGGGGGGGGGAATGTTATAGCTTTGTTCTTTTTTGGCAATAGTAACATGTAGCTTACCTGTCAGAGCTCATCAGCTTCTCCAAGCTTTGAAACCGTTTATATATTTTCTTCTTCTTGATGAGTTCTTGTGTTTGCTTCAAGCGTAAAATGGCAGCGTTGTTGATTCCGGCAAGAACAGCCATCAGTGTATTGTAGTTATTGAGGTTCCGCAATGTCTAGATAAAAAAAATCAGAAATCAGAAATCACTTAATTTTTTTCCCCTTTTATTTTCTTGCCCATGTTATTTCTTACCACCGCAATCATCATGAATTTTTCTAATAAGGCCACCCGTTTTGCCAATTTGGGCTGTGTGACAACCATGCTAATGACCCAGGCTGAGATATAGTTGAAATGGGAAATAGAAGCCTGTAACCCACTTTTAGCCATCATGGCGTCACATTTGTCTGACTGTTGATCCACTACTTCTGAGGAAGACTCTGAGGTCATAGAGTTCATTTGTTCTTGCTGTTGTTTTTGTTGGACTGATTTTATGTCATGGTTAGCCCATATCAAGCGCACAAATTCCCTTGACTAAGCCAACCAAAAAGAAAAAAAAAGGGGATAGTTGTGAGAATTTCTTGATGCTTCAATTCACCCTTCTGTATTGCTTTTGCTATTTTTACCTTAATTTTTCCAAAAAGTTCTGCTTCAATCCACGTCAATTGATCAGCCATTTCATGCATCGATAAGGAAAGCAAAATCTTGGTGTTGGTTTCGAAGGATGGTGGTCTGCGGTGAATAGAGGATGGTATGCTGGTGTCTGTGCAAGTTGAAGAGGAGAAGGAGACGTTTGGACGAGAAGAAATGAGTGTGTTGAGGCGACATTTATGCAGAAGGCCTGTTTTGTTGTTGTTTCGACATTTTCGATCTAAAAGAGCAGTAGAATCAGATTTTCGCGCCATCGGGCGAGATGATAACGATAATGGTGGTGGCGGCGTTGACATTCTGAATATACCAGGTGTTAGAGAGCACAGAGAAGTTATTGATAATGATGATGATGAGGAAGAGGAGGAATGTTGCATTGTTTGTTCACACCGTTGATGAATATACTGACGATTTTTGACTGGGTTTACGTTGGATGTCAGCGGTGAAGGTGTTGAAGATTTTGAGAATAAATAATCAAGTCCAATGGTCCCACCCGAAAATTCAGGTTGATTCATGGTTGTATGCGATGGGAGTGCTGATATTGTTTTCGGTGTTGGGTCTTTTAACTGAGTGCTGATATTTGTCGATTGCTTCCAATTGATAGGAGTATGTCGATTCTCATGGTGAACTGGGCTCGGGGTAGAGTCGGATCCGAAGAGTGGTAGTGTTGAAGGTGAGATGGTTGGGCAATCCTTGTGTTTTAGAGTCGGTGATGAGTATGTCGCTGCTGTTGACGGCGAAAGAGATTCAGGAATCACAGGTGAACTTTGCTGAGTGGTTGATGTATATGATAAGGTTGAGCTTGATGCCGAAGAAAGAGGATGATATGGTATTGATGATGATGATAAAGCCGTATACTGTACGTGTTGTTCATGGTCAATGGTGTGATTTGTGTGAGATAAATGACTCGCGTCAGAATAGGATAAGGAGGCCCGGGTATATTTGTTTTTGTCAAGGTTGATTTTTGACAGCATATCATCGTCGTCTTTTCTTCCCCAGGTACTATCAGGGTCGTAATCAGATACTGGTTGTATAAGGAGATTGTGTAATTTGTCTAATATGTGCTTCAATGAATGTGTTGTTGGTAATGTCGTTGATGTTGAAGTTTTGTCCGATAAATTCATTGTTACTGAAAGTCGTCCAAGGAAGAGGTTCAACTGATACCGGGCTTGCCAATGATAAAAATCACACCAATAATCAGTCATCCAAGAGACAAGCATCGATAGAATTCTAATAAAAGAAAATATGAGCGTCATAATTGGTATGAACTAAATACTCAAGACATAATGTAGAAGCATACTTACCTTTGTTGCTGAGAAGTTGGTAATACTGACATACACATGTGGTCCTCGAATCTAATATAAAGCATATTTATTAGCCATTGATCACTAATTGTTAATCATATATAAGTATTTTAAAATTGTATGCCATACCGTTTTATCAATCCCTGGACTAGTTCGAATGGAGTCATGAATTTGCGAAAGAAAATGATGAAGATAGGGACCATTTGTTCATCTAAAAAGCAAAAATACTTCGTTTGTAAGCTGTATTATATTCTGTTATCATAGCATATTCATGTACCTGCATGACCTAATTCGGGAGAAACCAATCGATCAATGATGTCGTCCACGTTCAATCCATGGCCAAATGATTCACTAAGTTGAAGCAAAAAGAAGGCTCGTTAATATATATATATATATAAAGTCATCTTTCCATTTGTATGTTATTTACCAGCTATCTTTCGATCGCCTTCGGTGGTTAGAGAAATCATCGGTCGAAACATTACTTGCTAAAGGAAGCATTGATGAGGATGGTGTATAGTCATGGTGTACTTGGTGAGAATCATGTGTTGCTGGTTTCGGGACATAGGCAAATCCCATGAATGTTTGATATTCGTTGCAGGGAGTGGGTAATTCAGAAGCAGGAACAGGAATTGTATCAATAATAGGAGGAGAAGAGGACAAGAATGTTGCTGTAGTCATGATTGCTTGGTGTTGGCGATGATGGTGGTAACGATTGTTGCTTTCGATCGGGTGTTGAAAGTCGACTGCCTCAATGGTAGCACCAAAAATACTTCGAGTATTGGCATCATTATTAGAGGTTTTCAACGGCGCTTTTGTTGACCAAGAGGATGTACAAGATGAAAAGATTCAGGAGAATTCGCACGCGCGATGTGTATACTATTGTTGCTGTTATTGTCTGTATTCGCAGATGATGTTGTAGTATCTTGAGGCGAATTGGCGCATTGGTGAATCAGCTTCATAAACACGTGTTGAATATCAAAGGAATTGTCCGTAACCATTTCATAAAAAGGGACACTATGTTGATATGCCAGTTGTTCCCCTAGTGTAAAATCCAATAGTCGGGTTGCTGTGAGATCTGGTTTAATTCCTAGTAACGAAACAGGAAGACGTCGAGAATGATAATAATCTATGAAATACAGAAAGAGAAGAGAAAAAATCAGTATTAATTGGTATGAATTTTCATTATAAATAATATCGAAAGACTTACTCAAAAGATCAGGTACACCATTTATTGATTGCCTTTGTGTGACATCATAACATATCAATGCAGCATGAACTGATATTGTTGTCAAATCGTGATTCTAAAGTCAAAAAAAAAAAAAAGGAGTTAGTATGATATTAGATACCAATGATAACATTTGTTATTGTTTTTGTTTTTAATACCTCGAGATCGTGATCCAATTCCAAGAACATGATATGGCGTAGACTTGTCTCGTTTTTGAGGTTCAGCATGACAGAATGTTGTCGAATGTCTAAATAAAGTATTGTTGAGAGAAACAAACAAAAGAAAAATCAACAATAACAATCTTTTTTTTTCAGTCGCACTACTTTTCCCTAATTACCAGTATTGACACTTGGTGTGTTCTTAATATCTTGTTGTGCAACGGTTGATGAGAATCCACAATGAATAAGACTTGACTTATCAATATGACTTTGTCCGATAACTGCAATAACTATGGTTTCCTATAAAATAAAAATAAAAATAGAAAAGACAGAAAGAAAGAGAGTGACGAAATGAGGAAGAATAAATAAATATGAAACTAGGGAGTTGATATTGACCTGTTTTATTTTTTTACCTGTGGAAGTATCGCAGTTGTGGAGAGTTGATGAAACTCATGGTCGTCATCATCGTTCCTGGTGTCAAGGTACAATGAGCTGGTTGGGGCTGATTGTGGCGATCTTATTGAAGCCGATGCTTGTCGTTTTGTAGTAGAGTATGTCTTTGTCGGTCTGGTTGCACGAGTTGTGTATCGTATAGTATTGGCGATTAGTACCATCAAACGCTGTGATAACCCCATACTACAAACAAAACAATAGCACCAGAAATATCAATATCAATAAGAATAACTTGTTATAAAGAAGAAGAAAGAATGAGAAAATAAAGAAAAAGATAAAAGATAAAAAAGGGAGTTCAAATGTTTACCTTTGACCATAATTATGCAACAAACCCACAACGCTTTTTTCATGCTTCCAAAAAATATCATAACGTGACAATCACCACCGCCACCTGCCTTTTCCACATACATATGAATAACAAAAACCACAAATAGAAGAGAGACAGGTACAGACAGACATTTGTTTGTTTTTTCAAATTTTATTCAATCATGATAATCAATTTCAAGCAATGTTCGCCAAATAATCACGTACTTCGTTCAAAGACAATTTCCGGAATAAAGGCATTGATTTTCTTTCACCACCGTGTACGCCCACTGTGTCTTCACCAATAATCCCAATTTCTAAACTATTTTCGGTCATTTGCCCCTCGAATCCTTCCTTGAGCTACGATATATTTAACAAAACCAACGAAAGGGTTAATCGAATCAAATTATTTGATAGTAGGCTGGTTTTTGTTTTTCCTCGACTTACCGTCAAGATAGCTGTATGTACCGCATCTTCCAATTCCATTTCTTCGTTGTATCTGTTAAGAAAATAACAAGAATCGTCATCAATAAATCACATTGCCTTCACAGACTGTGTATCTATTCCTTTACCGTTTTTCCAAAAAGGTTTTTGCATTGATCATATTTTTTCCGATAGCACTAGCTTTCCAAGCCCAATACGAACCAGAAGGATCCACTTGATATAAGGTAGGTCCATCTACTTCATCGTAGCCTGCAATCAAAAGAGACACGCCAAATGGACGAACACCACTATAAGTAAGAAAAAAGACGATAGCTTATGTAAGTGCATACTGTTCCCCTTGTCTGTTGTAATTGTTGTATTACCCGCTTTGAGTATATTCTTGCATCACACCGGCTACTTCTTGGACAAGGATACGAGTAGGAGGTTCTTCCATGTAAACGCGTTTGTATTCTTGCGCAGCCTTTCGAGCTTTGGCCACCAAAACACGGAAATCAGGTCCCATTCCTGAATAGATCATACCGATGTTAGCAGATATCATCACAACCTTTTCCAGAGTCGAATCATCCACCAAACTAGAGGCTGATTTCTTTTCGGTAGCAATCACGATACCGTTATTAGCTATATTCAATTCAAGGATATAAAAATCAGTCAGAACAAATACCTTTTTGATGACCGTAATAGCTTACTTACCTTTGATACCAACGCTGGTCACACCTTGCGAGACAGCATTCAAGGCGTATTCAATTTGGACAAGCTTTCCTGATGGAGAAAAGGTTGTCAATGAGAAACTATATCTATCAGCCATTCTTCGATATTTTGTTGATGAGATATAGAAAGAAAAAGAAAAAACGACTGCCCAAAAAAAAAAAACGATAGAGGACGCGCAAGCGAATTTTTGTTTTTGTTTTCAAACGCCGCATATTTTTCATACGAGGTAGATAGATGCCTTCCCTCTTTTGCTGTGGATAGCTGTTTAACAAAGCTGAACTTATTTAATATATTACCACTGAAAGTAACTGCATACTTTCTAAATGGAAATAACGATTCTTTACTATCCTTATAGCAGTGTGTCGCAAGAATACAATAGACTGCAACAGTAATACTCAATTATAATATAATAGCATACATATGAAAAGGTCAAGAAATTTTACTTCCTTGGATATTTTGATTTTATTTATATAAAATTCATTCAGTAACGAGAAGCCCAATGCGGTGCCCTAGATTATTATTATTACACATCTGCTAGATTACACATAGATTGCTCCTCAACCTTTTTTTTTTACTCACCATTCATACATGCTCCTACATATATTTCCAAATAAAGTAGGAAATTTATTTACACCGTATAAAACTTTTTGATACCAGAAAAATGTAAAACTATTGTGTATTGAGCATTGATTTACTGATAATTTATGCTTGGCTCTTTTTTCCGCTTCCATATACAGTAGTACGTATAAGTATAATATCTCTCTTCGTTCAGTGTAGTATACCGTAATTTTATTCTTACAGCTCTGTATGATATGATAATACATGTGTACAGTATCACAGTATACTGTAGTCGTTTTTAACCTTTATTATATTTTAATTCTATAAGAAAAGCGCCTTTTATGATAATCACCAAGTAAATAAATATCTGTAGCAGCCATTGATTGTGTGGCACACTTTTTTTTTTTTTTAGATGATCTAAGCGCTGTCCGTCATTTTCAGGGGTGATTGAAAGCGGAGTTTGTACTTAAGCTGCGAGCTTTTTTCTTCGTCTGGAGGAAAGGGTAAAAATAAATAATGTCTTTATTATATGGGAGAGGTAATACATGATCAGTCATTGATTCTGATATTTAAAATAAAAAACAACTATTGAGTGATACTATTATTATTTGTTATTTATTACTATACCAATCCAAGATCCGACCATTCTTCAGAGTGTAAAAAAAGCGATGTCCATTAGAACATCCAGCCAACCAACATCAAGGCAATAGCCAAGAAGCACATATCATTTGAATGAGAGAATCCAGTCACTGGAGCAAGCTGATTGGCGGAATTTTTATGATTACTGTTAGAAGATGCAGAAGCTGAGACAGGAATACTTCCAGTGGCACTAGGCAGAATGGAACTTGAAGGAGGAACCCAAGTTTGTGCAGGTAAAGTACTAGTATAACAAGGTTGTCATCCGCATAAATATATACAGGAGAAACGGGTTAGAGGAGGTTGTTTTTTTTCCCTTTCTTTTTTTTTTTAAAAAAAAAAAAAAAAAACTTACACATTTGCACCTGGTTGTGAGCAAGCGTCTTTCACCACTTTACTCTGTTCAATTCTACCAGTATCCTGAGGGCAGTTATCATAACACGATAACTTACTTGAATGCCACTATGTATGGAGAAGGAGTAAAAAGTAAATACATATAGAATGGTAGACAATCCCCTTATTCTTTTCTTCTCCTTACCCGACAAAGACATGCATATTCTTTATTCATAAAAAAAACAATATATTAGAACGCCGCCGCATGATTTTTTTTTTTTTTTTACCTTCGGGTCTGCATGCCTTGATATAGTTGTCCTGATTTTTCAGACAAAGTTCGAACCTGAAAGCAAGAAATGAAAAGAAAGAAGAATTAGATATAATAATACAGTAAAAAAAAATAATAGTACATACACAGTTTGATCTGAACATAAAATGGGAACACCCTGAGGTAACGGTGGAGGTGACTGTGTCGGGGCTGGAATAGCCGGTGCAGTCGATGGTGACGACGGTGATGCAGTGGTTGTGGGTACATTGTTATCGCTAGCACTGGGTCCTGGAGCAGAGGATGATGCTACTGGGGGTTGTTGAGGCGAAACTGATTGAGCCGCCGATAAATTGACTGCACTCAAAAGTCCAAGGATCATCCATGTCACTTTCATTGTTCTCTTATATTATATATTTATTGAGAGTGATATGTATTGGTATATATACACAGTTTTTTTTTTTTTTGAAAAAAAAAAGAATTAAAATAAAGGGTTAGATAAACTATAGCAAAAGTAATCAATGAAAAAGAAAAAGAAAAAGATTATTTGCCTTTATTTTATATTTTACTCGTAAGAGAGAAACGGATGAAAAAATCAGGGGATCAGAGAGTTGAGGGGCGGAGGCGGGGGCGAAGACAGGGTGATTTCAACAAGAGAAATTTATACAAAGGAGGTATGAATAACAGGCATATATCATAGGGGTTTTTTGTCTTTCTTGTAGTAGGAGAAAAAAATGGTACAGTATGATTATTATAAACTTCATAAAAAGTAAGGGGAAGTAAGAAAGGGGTGAAGATATCGTCCCAAATGTTTTGCAGAGATCGTACTGCGAAATAAAGACGAAGCAAGAAAAAAATACTAAGGAAAGGGAGGGAAGAAGCACCTTGTGATGATAACATGGACAATTCAAAACATAATTGCATAAAGGGGAGAAGATTGATGCAAGTACTTGGACTATCGTTTTTTCAATACACAACAATTTTAACTAGAGAAAATCATATTTCAAAATTGTGCACCGCGTGAATTCTGATGTCGGTCAAATTAGGTAATTATTTTCTATCATCCATCCCAGCCAACACTTTTCAACGATTGTCCTTCTCTTAATGTAAGTCGCTTTTATTGTTTGATTCATAAAAAAAAAGTCTATTCGAAAGAAATATCTATAAAGTATTCTATTTTTATTATAAGAGGCAAGAAACATAAGGTAAGATAAAGGGCGGATGACAAGTTATTCTACAGTGGAAGGGGAGGGTTGCCTATTCTATGCGGTGCGCGACAATCTATTATAAAGAGCAGAGGCGTGCAAAGACATTGTGACAGACGAGTCAAGGAAAGAGAACTATCATGTTGATGATGTTGTTCCATGCTATAAAAAAGAAGACATGTAAAAAGGAATAAAAAACGTTTTCCCTTTTTTTTTCACAAAGAAAAGTCTGCCTGCATCAGGCACTTAGAAACATTTCAGATCCCGCCCACGTGGATTTTTATTTATTTAATCTCCACTTTTTTTTTTTCGCTCTCTCTTTTTCTTTTCGTTTTCTTTCATCCTTCTTTTTTTTTTTCTTCAGCTTTCAACTTCTTTGAGGTTAAGGTGATCTTAGATTAGTGCCAGGTCTAGTTTAGAAGGGGTTTCAGCTCATGGATTACCAGATGCATGGGGAAACTCTTTCATTTTGGATCTAGGATTTGGAACCACCATTAGTTGGCTCTTTGATGTCTGCATTAGCTTACCTTAGTGTTAGTTTGACCATAGTTTGAATATATATTTAATAAAACATATATATTTTTACTTGTTTCAATGAAAAACGTCCCGTTTGTCTCACTCATGTCTTGTGAAACGAATCTTTTTCTTCTACTACCATTACTCCTTCTGATTAGTGATGACTGTTGTACTGTACAGTACTTCAATTACAGATGTCCCTTTACAGTTTTTTTCTTGCTCTGTATAATATAGTAGTCCCCATTTTACAATTGTATTTTAGGTTATAGTAGACCATTTTCCAGATCTTAGATTAGTCTTCTTCGCGCTACCTCCCTAGAGCTTTTGATTGTTGTTGCCTGTCGCAGTTTATACTCATGTTCTAATAAAATGTATCATCTTTTTTTAATCATTAGACTCTACTATCAAATTAATCGAATGTTAACATATTTTTTTGTGCTCGTATGATAACACATGCATTAGACATTTGCCATAAACATGTATGATGCTGATTTCGGTGGAGCTTGGTGAGAGGGGAAAAGTTTATAAATAACTACGATAGCGTCAATCGTTAGTTAGCGATCCTTGCGAACATGCTTCAGTTACATAATATGTCCGCATGTTTTTTATACACAGTTTTTGACAACCAAATGTGATATAAATGATGTAACTGCTTCCAGATCCATTTACAGAGACTGTGCAGCTTCCTCACCACCTTGTAACTGTGGCATTTATACTAAACCCTGCCATTTTTGAAAAATTCCTCACTCTATTTCAGGATCATGTCAATTTCAAAGGTCTCATCCAAAATTTCCAAACATCAACCGACTTCAATACCAGAACTGTTTATTTTTGCAAGACGTAGAAGTAACATAAATCTGCTTTTCTTTTTGTACATGTAGGCAAATCACAAACACAACAATGACAAACAAAGGTAAAAACAAATGAACGATAAAATAACAAGTTTTTTATTCAAAAGAAAAAAAAAAGTAGTGAGAGGAGATATCATAATACTTTCTATAACTGCAAAATTTAACAAACCTCCCCAGTGGTGTGTCGCTAGTAACATAAGAATAACAATATACACTAAGAAATACTATCTAAAAAGCTATGGTATCTAACCTACAATCTAGACTGGGCTGCTTGTCGTTCCGCTTTTCGCTTTTCCGAGGCAACTAAAAAAGAAACATTGATATGTGTTAGCACAAGCATTATTCTTGGGGGAGGACTTGTTACAACTTACCAACAAACGCCTCTATGGTCGCTCTTGATTCAGATGACCTCACGCGATCAAAGAGTTTGAGCATTTCATCGTCATTGACTTTATGAAGCAGTGGCCGTTCACCTGATCGAGTCAAATCCTTGGTAACCATCAGAGCAGTAGGAGAGAATTTAGCAGTTTCTTCAGCAATTTCCAGCACTTGTTGATGAATTTGATCCTTGGGCATAATTCGACTGATAAACCCACACCTAACCATTTCTTCCACAGTCAGTGTACGCCCCATCAACTAAAATGAAACGACAATTACTATGACGAACAGACATAATATAATTTTTTTTTTGTCATCACATACCAACATTTCATTTGCCAAAGTATTACCCATGATTCTACAAATACACACACACACACACACACACACATACATAAGACGTAAATAAAGAAAAATCAAGTCGTAAGTTTTTGAAATTACCTACTTGGGGAAGGTATATGAGGAACAGGCTTCAGCACAGAATCCAAGTTTCATAAAAGGGGTAGTAAACGTCGCATCAGGTGTCGCATAAACCACATCGCATAAAGCAAGGCTGGTGACAGCAAATCCATAAGCAGGTCCATTGACAGCAGAAATCAATAATTTTGGAAAGTCAATCAATGCGGTAATAAGTTCCCTAAATAAAGAAAAATGTACATATAAATATAACCCAGTATAATAACTATAAAAGTACCAATTCAATAAAATCCCACTTGCTTTGTCGGTGATCGCCGAATTGAGTCTGCTTTATCGTCAGAGTCATTGAAGTTGGGCCGTTTCAATTCTTGACCAGAGCAGTAAAATTTACCGCGACCCGTCAACAGAAACACCTTGACTCTATCGTCTTGTCCAGCCCAAACAATTGCATCCTTCCATTCCTATAAAAATGGCAATAAAAGAAAGCCATTGTTTGGCTGTCAATATCTGTCACAAGTAGGACCATTTTTTTGCTTTTTGCTTTACCTTGTAAACTTCCTCATTGAGAGCGTTATAGATATGCGGACGATTGAATGCGAATTCATACACACCAGAAGAATGTAGTATTGTGTCGAAGTGTTGAAAAATAGGTAACGACATTTAAATTGGACTGAATAAAAAAGTACAGGAAACAATGACAAGCGCGCAAAAACCCCACCCTTCATTCTTAAAAAAAAATCGGTGTTTTAAATCCACAACCCCTTTTTTTAATATATGGGAAAAAGCTGACAAACAAAGTAACCGTGTCAATAAAAGCAATCCTAACACACACACACACACACACACACACACACTATGTCAACAAAGATAATACAAATGATATAAATGTGCAGTTTTATTGATTTTATTGATACAATGAGGCAATCGGATTTTTTTTTTCATGCTATTTATACAAGATGTGAGGGGAATAATACTATATTACTTGGGAAGGGTCAATGGAGGAACTGTCATAATTCACGCAGGTTTGGGTTTTTTCTTGCAACTAAGACTAAGTTTTGATTTTCGTTTTGGCGGTGTGGGTCGATCTTCTTCGAATTCTGGAAATATTTCAGCAAAGGGATCCTCGGTTGTAAAAGTAAAGTGTTGTGATGAGTAATGGTCGGTGTAGGTCCAGCTTGTGGTGTCGTTCTTTGTTAATGTTGTGAGAGGTGGTGGTTGTGTCGCTTCCATTGAATGATCATTACTGTTCCTTGCATTAATAGGTGATGTTGATGGTGATAATAGTTCCTTGTCGGGAGCTACTGTAGCCGACGTTTCATTTGGCATGGATGATGCTGTTTCTGATGTAATATCGACTGGTGATGATGATGAAGAAGATAATGATGATGATGGCAATGGGTGCTGGAGCTGAGATGTTGTATTTTCACATATTTTTCCAGTTTCCTCCACGTCGTCTCCTTTGTCCATATCTTTTGACTTGTCCCTTGAGTTGGTTTTCATATCACTAGAATGTAGTTGACGTCCCATATCATCACAATCCTCAGATTCTGTGTATGTTGTTTTATTGTGTATCAATCGTTCATGATCGTTTGGTCCGTTGTCAAGATCAATACATATCACGTGGTGTGCAATGTCGCCCTTTTTGTTGACTTGGTCATCTTGTTTGTCATTGTAACTTCCATATCCAGTATCATCCAGCTTGGTCCTTGATCCATCTTCATGCTTGGCACCCTTATCCCTTAGTTCATCTTCGTCATGGCTATTGCCCATACTTGGTTGTTCCATAGCATTACATTTGTCATCATCTCGTTCCTTTTCATGTGTGGTGTTCCCGTTCCTTGGTCCATTTCCATGATTTTCAAGAGTCAATAATTCCGCACCATCATGTTTGTCATTGTTTGATTCGTTTCCGTGTTTGTTGAGGGTTTGCTGCATTTGATCACCATCACCCTTGTTGCTGCTCGCTATTTCATCCTCGTCGTAGGCTTTTTGGCTTATAGAGGTTACTTTTTGGTGGAGGCTGGGTGAACTAGTTGTATCGGATCCTTCAACAGTTGTCTTTGTTGTTGAATGCTGAGATGATGAGGTTACTGAGGATGCTGAGGAGGACACTTGTGACTGAGTATCTGTCTGTTTCTTCCTAGATAATGATAGCTTGGACTTGCTTTTGGGTTTGCTGCTGGTGGTGACGCTAGTATCATTAAACTCTGTTGATAAAATGCATCCAGAACCAATGGCATGATCAGTTGTATCAGAGTATGGATCGGGTATCAACTATAATAAGTACAGAAGTGTTAGAATGATTATGATATACGAAGTATCCTATATAGATAATTTACATTATCAGGCATATCGATGGCGTGTTTCTTGGTATGTTCTCTTGCTTTCTTGACAAACAGGTCATAGTCTTGCTGGTATTCCCTAGCCTATAAATAAGAAATCAGAAAGCTAGTGAGTAATATAGGTATAGACAAAGTCAACGTTTTCTTTTTGACTTACAATATCAGCATCCAAAGGATCGTCTGGGTTGGGTTCACCGATCAAAGCGTGAAGCGAGAGCAGTGTGGTACGTAGATTCATCGAAGGTTTCCATTGATCGTCTTTGCCTTTCTTGAGAACACTTGCACAGATACGTCCACATTCGTCAATATTGGGATGATAAATGGGTGTTCTAAAACGAATCATAGGTGGGTCAAAGGGATAGTTTTCAGGCATATTGACATCGAGCCGGAAGAGTCCTTTTTCATAAGGTGTGTTGGGTGGTCCGTTAAGGTCTATGATAAAAAGAAACATTAGTATAAACAATGAACGCGCTCAAATATAAGTATGTACCTACAGGCTTCTAGTTGAGTGATATCGTCTTCCGCTGGGTAGCAAGTAATGAGTGGAGGTGGATCGAGTTCCATATCGGCTAAGAGATATCCTGGTTAGTATCATTGCAACTAGATTATTATCATGATCATTTCTTAAAAACCTTACCTAACTCTTTCTTCATTCGATTGAGGAAAGTTGGGGTGCTCATGATGTTTTTACTGGAAAGAAAAATAATTTGAAGTTCTTCGTTCTGTCACGTAAAAAATTAATACGCTTCACGTTCGGGGTTGAAAATAAACACGACCAAAAAAGTGCTTTGCCGCCGCCCAGTTTTGTATCAGGAACAGCGTGATTAAGCTTATTGTTTCCATTTGGGGGTCATTCCATGATTTGATAAAAGAAAAAAAATATTCATTCCGCTCTTCCCTAAACACTACCATGAAAGTGTTCTTAACGTGATATTAAGCAGTTTTGAGTTGCGCAATGAACCCCATTCTAAAGGTTACAACTCGGTCTCTAGCTCAGATTTATGAGTGAAACTATCCCCTCAGTCCTTCTTGGCCTTGATGTTATAACATATGCTATTCCTCCGTCACTCAGTTTTACTCCCGTTTTGATAAATGATGTCAATTTCAGTGGCAAGGTTGCCGATTTATATCTGAAATCACCGAAAGTCGGTAGATTAATTTTTTTTTTAATTTTCGGGTTGAATATCTTCTGATTTTCTCGGTTCGAATTGATAATGGTGGTCAGCATAGCATATCTATCTCTAACATACACAGAAATAAAAATATCATTCTCATTTTAAAGAAAACGTACCAATATAACATAGAAAATATAAGAATCAGTGACCGAAATTCTGTAT
Source organism: Absidia repens (assembly GCA_002105175.1). Classification (NCBI taxonomy): domain Eukaryota; kingdom Fungi; phylum Mucoromycota; class Mucoromycetes; order Mucorales; family Cunninghamellaceae; genus Absidia; species Absidia repens. Next base: position 426,731 of record MCGE01000004.1, on the reverse strand, counting down.
TATGTATACTGTATGTTCAATCCCAACACAATCGTTTAAACGGCATGTCAAACAAAAAATAAGATTACAACAGTTGGGGAAAGATTAGACTACAAGAAAGCCATGAGCCATGATTGGTTCATTACTGTATCGTCTATTATACCACTCTTTTAACACCATCGAGTTGATCTTAAAGACGTTCCTTTTCTTAGTTTTAACATATTATTTTTGCACTCCTCAATCCCCTCCCCTTATTGTATTATATTAAAAAATAATAAACCTGGGCTACTCTTGTTGTGAATTAGAAAATATACTTGAAGGAAAGGTTATCCTTGTTACATTAGTGTAACTTTTTGACTCTCGGCAACATTTCACTCAAGGTTACACACCGATGGATCTCGATAACACAATTTACATTCAGCTGTTTTTCATCGGTGACAGAAACGCGGTGCAAGTTGTCTCCCAGATGATTTTCAGAGAAAATGTCGACGATATTTTAAAGTCACAATGAACGATGACGATAAGTTATAATCAAGTTGCAACGAGAAAAATAGTAGACAACAGTACTGTCGATTATACTGTATTACGATAGCTTAAAACGTAAGAGGATGAACTTGTACAGACTAACGTTCGATGAGGGCCCCCTAAAACTGGCGTATTCGGGGATTCAATCGAAAGTTGTCTGTTGAAATAATTTTTATGGTTCCCTAAAGGAAAAGAACTATTCCATGCCATTTAAGTAAAGCAGCAAAGTAAGGAACTGTGAAAAAGTAGGAGGTGGATGACAAAAAAAGGGATAACGTAGGCTGATTTGCTCGACCTTATACTCACTCGACAAACTGAATTATTTTGTTCAGGTCATATATTTAAACGCCGCGTTTTTTCTTTACAAAAAAAAAAAGAAAAAAAAAACATCAACTCCTCTTTGTTTTGTTATTTTTTGTTTTTTTTATACTGAAACTGATTTTTACGTTTTATTTTGTTTTATTGCACCGCTCTGTTTTGACTGTATACACGTCTTTACTCACAGAGGTATGTTAGAACACTCCATCCCGATATTATTCCCCGCACTTCTTTTTTCAACGAAGCTACCCCCTGATAGAAACATCATCATCTCTCCCCTTACGTTTTATTAACAAATGTCTTTTCTTTCTCTTTTCTTTATCGAAATAGACGATACCAATCATTTGAATTATATTCAATACTTTGTATTCACCATGAAGTCTCCCAAGAAAGAAAGCCCTGTTAAAAGGCAGCGCTCGTTGTCGCGTTCACTCTCACCTAGTGAATCAACCTCATCGCCTTGGTCCAACTCGCCTAGAAAGAAAAAGTCAGCAACTGGTGAAGAATTTACTCAACGCTCACAACGCAATATTCCTGCCTTTTTGAACAAATTATATAGGTATGTGCATGGTGGTCATTCATTTTATGTGATATTCATGTGTAAAATATTTTGATTTCTCATTATATCATTTTGTACTTTTAAAATAGTATGGTCGATGACAACTCTACAAATGATTTAATCCGATGGTCAGAAGATGGCAAGTCTTTTATAGGTACGCTACGCTTTTTTCTAGAGGGAATATAGTTGTATACATTCCATTAAATACTGACTTCGATTTATTCCTTACAGTTGAACAACAAGAGGTATTCTCGAAAACGGTACTTCCTCGATTCTACAAACACAACACATTCAGCTCATTTGTACGCCAACTCAACATGTATGATTTTCACAAGGTTCCTCATATTCAGCAAGGTGTTTTGGTGGCGGATATTGAACATGAACTCTGGGAATTCAGTCATCCAAACTTTCAAAGAAACAGATATGAATTATTGCACTTGGTAGTCCGTAAACGCATTCGAAGCAACGGTGATCCTCAACAACAACAACAGCAACAACAGAAGCTACAACACTCATCTTCATCATCAACACTACCCTTGCAATATCCCCAGCAAACGCATTTCCTACAGCATCCACTACTATTGCTTGATCAAGGTGTAGCTGGTGGTGGTCTCGATGGTAGCACTATAGCACGAAATCGACTTGACGCTCTTGGTAGCACATCCACACAACTGGAACATGTCCGTCTAGGCTCTCTCGTCAAAGACATATCGACCATACGCGACCATCAGCATGCCATTTCCTCTGACTTGCAACATTTACACAATGACAACGAAATCCTATGGCGGGAAACACTCATGGCTCGAGAAAAACACCAACGCCATCAACAAGTCATTGAAAGGATTCTACTCTTTTTGACTACTGTCTTCACCAATGATGCAGCAAATATAGCAAAACATCCTCATACCAACATAATGGGAAAACAAGATGAATTTCTGACTGGTGGCTCACAACCAATAGGTAAATACTCATCCCCATCCCATTTTGTTTTCTTTTTTTGATTTGCTACCCTTTTTTTTACAACATGAACGACAACGACCAAAAAAAATATCTATACTTTTTCTCATTAGGCTCTTCCAACAGTGTAGCATGCCCGCCTGGAAAACTTATCGAAGAAGCAGTCAAGTTGGCCGGAATCTCAACCACATCACTTCATGAAAAATTCATCAATCAGCACAGTGAATTCGACAAACAAACAAATGCCCTGTCATCATCATTGAGTCAACAGCAAGCATCTACTACTCAGCAGCAACAACCATTCCAGCAGCCTGTTCATCAACAATCAACGGAAAACAATCAGAATCAAAGTCAGGACAAAGGGAAAGAAGGTATGCCGGGTGGTGTAAGGGGTATGGAACCTTCGTCGTTGTTTCGGGCTTTGCATGACCTGTACTCAATTCGTGATACTTTTTCCACTTCTCATCCTCCTGGCATGAATTCTTCAGCTATGGAACCTTCTTTTTTTAGCAGGTCTGGGCCATTATCCTCTAGTACATTCTCGTCAACAGCACCTAGTACGGAATATCATCACGGTGGCCAAAATTCTCTCCAGCAACATCAACAGTCTATGGGACCTTCAGGGACAACTGGGAATGATAGCAATGGTAGTACGCCTATGAACCATGTGAACGACAATATTCTTGGTATTGGAAGCACAGCAACTGGCAGCGGCGGAATGAATACATCATCGGTGGTAACATCACCATTAGGAACATCTGTGGCATCAACAACAACTAGTAGTCATACTTTTGGGGCCTTCTCTCCCTTCAACGAACTTTCCAGCATAGGTGAAAGTCAGTCGAGTATTGGTGACGGTGACATTACTCGAATCACTGGGTTGGCTCAATCATTACATACGGCAACAAGATCGGCGGAAGCTATCTCGCAGGACATTGATGATTTGCAAATCAGCATTGAATCACTGGCGGCAACGATGGGTCTTGATGCAAATGGGATAGAAGGATTCGACGGATATATGGATGAATTTACTGACAACTACAGCAATATGATCTCTATGGCAACACGAAATGACAAAATAGACCTGTTCAATCTGGCAGCCGATTCGAATAATCAGCACAAGGATAACGATCAACAACAACACCAGCCACAGCAAGAGAAACAACATCAGCAGGAAAGGAACTCCTCCGCTTCGATGAATCCAAACTTCCAGGCGACTCCACCTTCTTCCTCTTAAAGCCACGCCAACGACAAAACAACAACAAGAATAGAAAATGGCGGCTGACAATGGACGACGAACGAAAAAGCTGAATTATAGGGGTTTCTTTGTATTCTTTTTATTTACTATTTCTCTCTGTTTTTTTTTTTTTTTGCAATATTTTACTCTAGTTTTATTCTTGTTTTTTTTATCGTCTTTTTTTTTTTACCTCACCTTTTTTTTACCATTGTTTTATATGTCTTATGCCCCTTTCCTTGATTGTTAATAAAAATCCTTTTATATTTTTTTTTTACAAACGTTTTATTCCCCGACTCCTCCTCCTCTTCATTTTTCTTTTTTTTTTATCACCCATGTATTCTGGTCAGTTAGCTCGAACGACGTCTCATTTACAATTCGCTCGACAATGCAGCCGTACGTTATCTACTTTGACTCAACAAGATCGGCTTTCTGCTTTAAGACAAGCCATGGCCTCATCAACACCCGAGCCTGTGGATGTACTGTAAGTGGATACAATCAAACGCGGGTCAAAGCAATAATATACTAACAGATATCTGCTCTTGTAGTGTTATCCCAACTCAAGATTCGCATCAGGTAAATGAAATAGCTTTTCATAACCCCAACCCCCCCAAAAAAAAAGGTATGGCCTCTTGTACTCACTTTCGTGCTCTCTGTAATTAGAGTGAATACACTGCTGACTGTGATAATCGGCGTGCTTGGATATCTGGCTTTACAGGCTCTGCAGGTATGAACACCACCATCCCTCTCGTACACGCAGTCTCTTTATCTCTTCCTGATGTTGATTAAATGCTATAACTTATTTGTATTGGCTGTTAGGATGTGCCATTGTGACTCAAAAGAAGGCTGCGCTATTTACTGATGGTCGATACTATTTGCAAGCATCTCAAGAACTTGATGATCAGCAATGGACATTGATGAAACAAGGTTTACCCGGTATTCCTACTTGGCAAGAGTTCATATCAGTAAGTTACATATCTATTTATTGAATCAGAACGACAAAAATCTCTCTGATCAGATCAAAAACTCTTTTTTTTTTTCATTGTAGGACCTGCCTCATGCCAAAATAGGTGTTGATCCTTCTGTTATTACGATAGGTAAGGAAAAGAAAAAAGAAAAAAAAGCAATAATGCATAGATAGACAGCTATACTCAATATTTAATTCAGATGAAGCAAAGCGATTGGAAGCCAAGCTATCGGACCGGGGATCATCATTGGTAACATTGACAGAAAACCTAGTGGACAAGATTCGCGGTAATACAAGACCTGCGCGCCCAACGAATCCGATCAAGGTGCATGATATTCAGTATGCAGGCAAAACACACAACACAAAACTGACGGAGCTTATGGCCGATGTGGCATCGCGTGGTTATGACGGTACGGTGGTGTCCTCTCTCGATGAAATTGCATGGCTGCTGAACTTGCGTGGGTCTGACATTCATTGCTGTCCAATATTTTTTTCATATTGTGTGGTTACCTCTGAGAAGACGTTGCTCTATGTCAAAGACAATTCTGAACATACTCGCTTAGGTCATCTTTACGACTATCTCACTCTGGCCAACATTGAAGTAAGGGATTATGATCAACTCACATCCGACCTCTCCTCCATGAAAAATGGCAAGAAATGGCTGGTTGATGCACAAACCACCAATCTCTCTATTGTCCAAGCATTAGGCGTAAGTGACTCTCTCCTCTCCTTGTTGTACCATTGAACTAGAAATACTTAAACTTATGTTTTTTATTGTTATTAGGACTCTGTTGAATTTGGAACTTCCATGATTCCATTGGCGAAAGCAATCAAGAACCCTACAGAATTGGCAAGTTCTGTGATGTGTCATCAACGTGATGGGGCGGCGGTCTGTCAACATTTTGCATGGCTGGCGCATGAACTAGATAACACTACTACCATACGAGAGTACGATGCGGCAACACATTTGGAATCCATGCGACAACAACATCCTGAATATGTCGGATTAGCTTTCGATACAATTGCAGCTACGGGAGCTCATGGGGCAATCATTCACTACCAACCGCCACCCACAGACTCCGCAATTATTGATCCTCGCCAAATGTATCTTTGTGATTCAGGTGCTCAATATATTGATGGTACAACAGATATTACTCGGACGTTTTTATTCTCTGGTGAACCAACAGATTTTCAAAAACGGGCCTTCACTCGTGTGCTTCAAGCGCATATTGCCTTGGATCAAGCTGTCTTTCCTTCCAAAACAACAGGTACACGAGCGAACAAATGAATCTAGGCACAATGTATGTCTGACTTTTCGTATCATTCATTGTAGGCTATCAATTGGACTCTGTAGCTCGGCAACCTTTATGGCGTGATGGTTTGAATTATAGACATGGAACTGGTCATGGCGTGGGTGCCTATCTCAATGTCCATGAAGGCCCTCATTCTATTAGCCAATACTCCCAAAATACTATTCCCCTCCAAGAAAACATGCTGGTCACAAATGGTAAAACATTTTTCTGTTTGGTCGTTTATGTTCGATGTTTTCTTTCATATTTAACTCTGACTTTTATTTTTATTTTTATATAGAACCTGGATATTACCAAGATGGTGAATTCGGTATTCGAATTGAAAATGTACTCTCTATATGTCAAGCAGCAACTCCCTACAACTTTGATGGCACCTACCTTGGATTCAAACATTTGACCTACGTACCTTTGGGCAAAAAACTTGTCGATACCACTTTACTGGAAAACAGGGAAATCCAATGGATTAATCAATATCATCAAGACTGTAGACATATATTAGAACCTTTGCTTCAAGGTGATAGACAAACTTTGGTGTGGTTAGAGGATGAGACGGAAAATCTTTTATTGAAATAAATTTTTGTCCCCATTTAACACGCCGATATCGTGTTTTTTTTTTATTTTATATTTTCCCTCCTTTTCTTAGTTTTATTTTTTATTTTTTACTTTTCTTTTATTTTTCTTTTTTCCTCCCCCTCCCCCTCCTCCCTTTCTCTCTTTTTTATATTCCCCAATATACATATACGTCTTCCTGCTACCACGGTCTTTTCAATTCTGTGGGATAATACGATATCAACAAATCACGATGATGCAACGCCAACGCCTACCCAAAAAGACTCTAGGGGAAGTATCTACCAACACGAGTACCACCACCAATACTGATATATCCCAGTCTGAATATCGACGGATCAATCCTGAATATTGGTCAAGGACGTATCGCAAGGATTTTCCTAAATTTAAGGTCTTTTTTGATACACTGGAAGACAAACATGCAAAGCCTTTGGAACGCAAGATCAAGCTACTTGGAGGGGTAAAATAATACTGATGTATATTGAATATTTGTCCATTTGATACTAATGACCTTTATTTATTTAGAATCGCGAAGTCTTTTTTGGCCAACAATGTACCCACGTTGTCACCACGAAACCATTCATTGACGAACTATCATCAAAAGATTCCATCGATGCAACTCCTACAGCAATCACCAATCAACAAAACCAGGAAAATGTACCAGTGCATACCACAAACACCAACAGGTAATAACTGAAGAAACCTCAAATAAGTATTATACACCAGTTTGAATAACTACTTGATCCTTTCATTTTATCATTTAATGTTGTAGCAACGATATGAAGGCCACTTTTCCAAAGGTATTGAATGAAAAATGAACCAGACTGAAACGCAGAAATCATACTAAGAGACTAAATTCTGATTTATACGCATTGCAACTATAGAAACCAAATGTTGCGAAGGATCAGTCTCAACAGGCCTTTTTTGATCGTGCGCATGGCCTTGGTATTGAGGTGTGGAGCTTATCCAGTAAGTGAACAATATATGAATATATAGTTACCAAAATTTAACCGATGGTTACTTTTTCTTTTCTTTTAGAAATGAATTATGTTGTTGGTGCACTTATGAACAAGCCTTCTACACATGGGCCACCTGCTCATCGTGGTACTCGTCACGAAAACCTAGACAAATTATTATTGGAAGAAAAGAGGTACGGTGTCAGTACTGGTCATCGCAATGGACAAACATCACGGCCCACCTATGTCACCTTCAACGAACATTATGTCAAAGTGGAAGATGTTGCTGGAGTACACTGTCCCATTCTGATCAAGGAATTCCATACGCCTACATTTGATCCCGACATTCCTGAAAACGACCGTATTTATCCTTGGCCGAAATTATATGTGAAGCAAAATGTCCACGTCCGCTCGCCCTTTGCCCTTCCTGATCCTCACCAAAAATCGAAAAAGCTCACCAACCCCGCGGCACCAATCGAATCGTCGAAAAAACATACACCATTACAACAACACCAATTTCAACAAAATCAACACCATCAACCTCAGCAACAGCAACAGCAACATCAACATCAACATCAATATCAGCATCAACATCAACAATCTCAGCAGCAGCAGCAGCAACAACAACAGCAGCAATCTCAGCAGCAACATCAACAGATACCAGGTCAGAAACAATCGACTTTTGCAATGCCACCTCCTGCCACATCAAACACCAAGCACAACACAATTACTACTTGCATACCATCAAATACCTCTACTCATCACGCCAACGACCAATTCCAGCAAGATCGGCACCTACAAATCATATTACAAAACCAACAAAGTAACTGCGATAAAAAATGGGATCAAGAAAACAACACAACACCTACAGCATCTCTTGATCCTGTTGGTCCAGCATCTGTTGATCTATCGAAAACACCATTCACCACAATAACAACGCAAAACTTCCCTTCCACCACTCAATATCATTTTACTCAACAAAGTAAATCCACAAACACACATACTGCAACTCAAGTTAGTATGAACACAGCCGAGAAGAATACTACTTTTTGTCGACCCGCTGCCCCTCTAAATGAAAATATGCATAGAATGGATAGAAGGATGATCAGCAATCAAAGGATGACAGCAATGAACGAAGCTTTTGTATTTGGCGGTGGCGAAACTGGCGGTGGTGACGGTAGTGGTAACGGGGCAATTGCTGGTACAATGAAGGATAGCGGGACTGGCCATACAACAAGACCAAGAAAAGCGACCAATGCTACCACTGCATCGACTGCCGTGGGGGGCTCCCACATTTCATTGTTACGACCATCGGTTGCTGCAAAAACGGCGCATGATCAAGCGGAACGACGGAAAAAGGATTTGGCCCGGCGACTGGCAAAGGAAAATTCAAAATACTGCGAAAACTGTGTGGCCTATTACCAAGATTTGGACAAGGTAAGCTAGGGAAATGGAGAGGAGGGGAGCGAAAAGAAAAAAGGATGTAGAATTGAACAGTTTTTTTATTACTATTAAAACTATTATCAACTTGGCTGAAAATTTTAGCATTTACAAGATGAATCACATCAAGCATTCGTCAGGGACAAGAACAATTTTAAGGAATTGGATATGATTCTGGCGTCCACTCGAAGATCACACTATCAGTTATGATTATTTAGTTTGTTTTAGCACATGTAGTTAGTATTCTCTCTCCATCTCCCCGTTTGAAGAATCATTTCGTAGTTATAGCTCTTATTTATATCTTTATTTAAATAAAAACTTGTATATTTGCCAACTATATCTTCATTGTCTTTAATATCAACAAAGGGGATTATGAACTGTGATGTGTGGTTTGTAATTTTTTATGGTCATACTTTACTGTACATACTGTAAAATCAATTTCAGTACCATATATTGTTTATATTTGATGCTAAATAGCAAGTCTTCAACTTTGCAATATTTTATATTCAATTACAAAACATTTTTTTATTTTCAAAAAATCAATCTGCTGGCCACCATCGCCATTTTGCCTTTAGTATCATAGGGGGTCCTTTACGACTTAACTGGATTCAGTTTGGAACTTATTGTTTTTATTATATCACCTGCAAAGGAAAAAAAAAATTAAAAAAGAATATATACAGTATGTCCATACTAGTGTAGGTTACGCTGGCGGCATGGCCTTGGTTAATTATTATAGATGGTAGAATGGAGAGCAGAGCTACGATTGATATCAAGTGAGCTAGCACCGGGACCTCGTCAATAAAATATTTGAGTGGCAAAGAGTAATAGAGTGTACGCCAGAATCGGCGTAAAATACGCTATTGCGGCAGCTACAAGTGCAGTACGAGCTAGATTTATTTATATGATTGGCTGAGCAGGAAATATGACATTCTTTGGCAGTAAGTGATCTAGGTCTGTTAATCAGTCCCTGGGGTCTCAGGGGTAAAAGCAAGGTGGATTGGGTCAACTAAAAACCAAGTGTCTGGTAGGACGCCGACTAAACAACTTCAATAACAACATTATTTATTATACGATGGGTCAGAGGATGGTGAATAAAAGATATATTTTATTGAAGCATATTGGGAAGTACCAAAACTAATGGCGAGGGGTTTTCATTGTCATACCGAAGTTATTGTGGGGATCTATTTGAATGAACGAAAGGTACTACAATGATTATGAAGGACAGTCAATGCTAATCTATAGATACTATTGCAAAAAGGGTCTAATATGCTGCAATGTATTGCATAATACAAAATATGAGAAAGACTAAAAAGGTACCCTTTTATTAAAACATAACAGTGGTCAACACTACTCAAAAGGTGATGGTAGTAAAAAAAAAAAAAAAAAAAAAAAGAACATTGCACTAGACATGCGTGAGATTAATGAGACACTTTTCATTGAAGTATGTTAAAACGAGACGTATTTTATTCAGATAAAGACACAGACTATGACAAAACACTAGCACTAAACTAATAATTGAAGACTCCAGACAGCCAACTAATGGTGGTCGAAAATCCAAAATGAAAGGGTTTTCCCATGCATGCTGTAATCCCTATTCCGAAACCCCTCTAAACTAGTCCTGACATTAACCCAAGGCATCGTACTTTCAAGCACGTTGAAAGACGAAGAAAACAAAGAAAAAAATAGAAGTGAAAAGAGCGAAAAAAAAAAGGGCAAAAATAAATTAGATGTGCGGGGGTTCAAATGTCTTTTTTCGCGGGTCTCTTGTGTGAATTTGGTGGATGCAACAATCAACACCATGTGACATCATTGATATGGTGGATCTCTTTTCATGACAGTTACCACCATTATTCAACATCGGCAACATCGCTGTTCTCCTTTCTTGATGTATTTGCGAATTAAGTGGTGCAATCCGACCTATTGCAGTTAACCCATGCACCGCAAAATTGTTTGTCGCTCACCGTAGAATAGCATAGCCTCTTTGCTTGCACTAAATTTACTGACGCCATATCTATTCTACAACAAGATATTCCCAGCACAGATATTGTTTTTTTAAAATAAAGAGTCTTGTAATAATATATTGTGAATCTTGTAGATGTTTCATTATTTTTCAGTTGTCTTATTTTATATACTAAAGTGCGAGTGTATCAGAACAGGAAATTATGATTATGATTGAGGAATTTGTGGAAAGAGGAATTCGGGATTCTATTAAGGATTGCGTAATGATTGCATACATGCATGAATCAAGGCTATAGGATATGGGGTTGTCAATTTACTGGGTAGATGAATGGCTGGGAGTATGTGTCTTCAAGTGTACACAACTGTTCCAACTGACATTCTTACTAGATATCAAAGGGCAAACCTTACAAAACTTAGTCTGAACCAAGACATTCAAACATCCCAAGCGGAAAGAAAAAGACAATGCTGTCCACCCCGGACAGGCTGGTTCCCCGATGCTTTAAGCAAAGGGGCAGTATCGATGCGCCCACCCTGGATGCTTTTTTGGAATGCTCTTTCTTGGTGTGAAAGGGGGACGTTGGAAGAGAAAATTGTATGGGTGGGACGTGTATCCTCCATTATGATGGACGAAACGTACTCACACAGTTCAGATCCCGACCACGTGAATATTTTTATTTTCGTCCAATTTTTATTTTTGCCCAAATTTTATTTTTTTGTCTCTCTTTCCTTCATTTCTTTTTCTCCCTTCATTTTTTTTTTTTTTTTTTCACCATTCAAACTCTTTGAAGTAATGGTGATATTAGGTTGATGTCCGGACCAGTTTAGAAGAGTTTTCAGAACAGGGATTACAACATGCATGAAAAAACCCTTTCATTTTGGATTCAGGATTTTGGCCCACCATTAGATAGTTTTTTTAAAAGCCTTCATTAGCTTAGTTCAGTGTTAGTTTGTCGTTATTTGTATCTACATTTGAATAGAAATTATCTCTTTTACATACTTCATTGAAAAATATATCTTTAGTCTCTTTCATTTCTTGTGCAATAGATCTCTTCTTTTATCGTCCGTTTAGATTGATGTTGCAAGTTCTTCAATAAAAGACCCTCCATATGCTTTCTTCATACGTTTTACTATAAAATATATTACATTCCTTGTTACCATTGTTCCTTTGATTTAGGATTAGCCATTCTTCAGATTCCCTTCATGTTTAACACCATGAGATCCCTTGTTACAATATGGATCCCATACTCTTAGTTTAGTACCTACTGTATTTTTCAAATAAAATATACCCTTTTATTGTCCTTCCTTTGATTTAATATTATATATTGTACAATGTTGTTTATGTTTTTATTTTGTGAGTATCGTATCAGCCATATGTTTCTATGCCGTTCACTATGACTACTCTTCACCTTCGAGCTACTGGCAAGTTAAAATCTTTAATATCAAATGTTGTGCTATTTCCGCTCCCCCATTCATGCCAGTCAACCAATACTGTGGCTTCCGCGTAGCCTCTCCTATTAAATAATATAGCTTCCATTAGATTTGACATACTGTATATATCCATTCATTGCGCGTAGTGCTATATATGTATACACATATATAAACATGCCCTCCGCAATATAAATACACCTTCAAAGCTAGGAATATCCCATAAGGACTAACCATCAAAGTGTGCCAAATAACAAAGTCGCATAATTCTATCCCTTCAAACTCTTTCTCCAATAAAAGTCCCTCATGAGTCCCAGTAAACCTATGATTTCCGAAATTTTGAACATGATGCCAATGCGTTTATTGGCGCTGTACAAATAAAACATTCATCAGAGAAAAAACTAAAACTGACACAGTCTACATCAGAAACACGTATGTATAATAAAACAATAATAATCTTTATTGTAGAAATGTAATAAGACAAAGCCTTCATAAATGATATAATAGGGCGGGGGTATTTATACAAAATCATATGAGCTATCATAAAAAACGGCAATCTAAACTATGTCAGCCGCCGAAGATAATAAATTATGTCAGGGGAATGTAGGGACAAGGATATAGAGGTATCCTCAGGTAACGACAAATATGGAGAGCTATATTTTAACAACAACGAGCCTAACGTTGAATAAAGTAAAAGATTAGCTGGTGCAATGCCTGAGTGATAGTTTACTACCGTTTTTTTTTTTTTTTTTTTTTTTTTTTTTTTTTTTTTTTTTTTTTTTTTTTTTGATGATTACCCAGGTTTCCAGTTTGTTTGCTTGACGTTACAAGTTTGTGTAACTGGTGTTGCGTTCAACAAGTTCCTGAATGTACGTATTATCGACAGTAGGAGGTTCGGATGCCGCCATCGTATTGTTTTTGGATGCCTTGTCACAATAACCATCGTCACTGATAGTCCATTCATTGATTCGTGCTGATAATTGGTCACTGGCGGGAAGGATCGGCATCGGATATGTATCAATCCTGTCCAGTAATCGTAAATTCATTGCGGAAGTCGTTATGGGTGTCAACCAAGTGGCACAAGGATCGAAAAACGCTGCCCTGGTAAGCTGGTCCTCCGTGTTGATTTCCGTTGCCGCACTGAAATGTTTGTCCGACGGAGATCCCCAGATTTTAGATGGTGATTCAGATGAAGACAATGATGATATTTCCTCGGTTGTCGTCGACAAATTCGTATGCCCATCCGTTGGCGTCGTCGTAGAAGTAGTGGGTGATGCAGTGTGTGCTGCAGTGTGTGCTGCAAAACAATCGCTGATCCTCTTTTGTACAACTGAAATAGTCGACCAATCCTTCCAAATATTCTGTTGAGTCAGTTGTTCCAACTTCTTTAAATAACCAAATGCCACTTCATCACAAGAGTCAGCGGATAACTTCAACAAAAGGAATTCCACCACCGTTTCAAATACCGATACAATAATCCCGCGATGAAGAAGATGACGTTGACCGCCGTAGTTGGTAGAATCCGATAAAAACACATGCGTTTTGTCCACTACTGAGTATATCTTGGGAAAAGATGCATCCACCCGGGCCATAGTTGCTGGATCGCCAGCGGACAGTCGTCCATCCTGTAAAAAGTCATACGCCGAATTTGCATAATTGGTTCCTTCGGTTACCGGTCCAATGGTCTTCATAAAATCAATATGTATATCGTAAAGAGCCCATATCATTTCAAGTGTATACGTTTGCTGCTTCGACCAGGTTTCTTTCGCAGACTGTATAAAATCACCAAATGCTTGAAGCGCCATTCGCAGTCGTGGCACCAGATCATCAGGTTTCGGCTGTCCGACGGATCGGTCTTGTACTGTGTCGTTGAGCTGATACATGTTATACTTGACTTCAGGGAGCTGTCGCAGGATAAGATTTGTAAATTTGCAGGTCACCGTTTGAATATAAAAGGATTCCACTAAGTAGTAGTATGATTGGAATAAACGTGAATCTCCATTCGATTGTTCAAATTGGTAAGATGCTGATTGATCAACGGTAGGTGGTGGCAAGTCGATTGATGCGCAGTGTTTTCCAAAATGAGGTACGTGGCCCACTGATTGTTATATAAGCGTTAAAGATAAAATGAGTAAAGTCATTATTTAACATACAATGCATTTTTTTTTAATACTTACTATCTGCGGCGCCATGGATTGAGGTATTGTAGAGAGTCCAGAATGCGGTGTTGGCGAGTTCCGTCTGAATGCTGTTGCTTTTTGCTTGGAATGATCCATCAGCTACGCCAAGATCTTTGCAAATAAGAAACGCAAGCCCTACAATTGTATCCCATGCATAGATCATTAGTAAGTCAGCTATTCTCATATATTTTAATGATTTTATGACATTTTACCTATATTTGCCATACTGCGCCGTGGAAATCCAAAGAGAGATTCAAATAGACCAAGGATCACCATTGCTTGAAATTTGGCCAAAGAGACTTTTGATGATGATTTTTGTACAAGGCAATATGCATATTCCAGAAAAGGATTTCGAATGTCGCGTGTCACAGCATCCCAAAGACCCACCGGTTGACCATCCAATAGTTTTGACAAGTAAGTAGTTGTTCCATAAATGACACAGAGTAGTAGGGGATCAATATTTTCGATCCAGTAGCCTTGCAGTATAATTGTTTTGTTGAGAAGAATGCAGTGAGGATTGATACGGAAGAATGCTTCTATGAGACGTATAGATTGATAGGAGGAGAGCAATGATAAGGGGTTTCCAATAGGTATTTCTGCAAAAGGTTCCGAGAAAAACTTGAGAGCCAAATCCTGAAACAAAGCCGACGATATCGAGTACAAGTAGCCATAGGTAGCCAAAGGTATTGTTCCAAGTCGATTAACCACGATATTGAGTATATCTTGAAAACTCCAAGTATACATGCCCAAGAGGTCATATATCTTGATTTCAGGTAGGTGTGGAATGGCATTTGCAAGTCGAATCACAGCGAGTTGCATAATGGCATTGTCATTGTCATGATTAAAAAAGCTGTCCATGAAGTAGTATAGATTCTTGGTGCTGTCGTCGTTGATGAATTTGGAATCGGACGGAATGGTGTAACCGATATTTTCAAATATAAATTCTGTATAAGAGTTGTTGCCTTGTAGTTGCTTGATGTTCTTGAGTACTAGTCTATTTTGCACAGCGTTGCTCGGTGGACGGCCGACCTGGCCGGGTTTCAAGTAAGTACACTGACTTTGGATTCTACGACTTGCGCATCGTTGACAAGGTTGGCCACCACAACACTTCACCTTGGCTGCTCGGCACACAATACAGCTGACTTTTTTCTTCGACTTTACTACAGAAAGCGACATTAAAATGCAGATAAGAGATAAAAGAAAAGTGATGTGGCTAGTGAAGAATATTTCGAAAAAGGGGAAGCGAGATGTAGCAATTCTAACTAGAACAAGCTAATATTCACACTCCGAATATACCAGTTGATCTGCCTGATGCAAATTCAAAAATAAAAAACGTGTGTCACGTAAAATAATGAGCATCATCAGGCTTATTACCACCAAGTTTATATTCCCTGGGCGGACATGGATTGGAAACACTAATAAAATGTTTATTCATCTTCAAAACCGCTTGCATTGACAGGATTCACCGCACATAACTCAATGCTCATCACTTCTTTCTCCAATATTTACCCTTTAGCGGGTTTGCCATAACGTTTTGTCCAGTGGTATGAAAGCTACTTGCAGTGGATGGATGATTCAAATCTTGTCTATTGCCAAAGTCAAAATTATAAAGTCAATACTCTCAATTGAACGGAGTTATAAAATGAATAAGGCCATGATCCTGCCTAGTGTCCGCGCCCGATAAAAAGCATAGGCCGAACGTCGCGCCTAAGAATTATTAGTTCACCATCTTTTTTTAAAAAAAAAAAAAATCCTACAAAAGCCCCTTTCCCTAATCATAGACCCCAGCCATGTGTCTGCGATTCGTTTTGAATATTTTCCATGGCATAGTAGCCCATTTTTATATTAAAATAGGAGCATTTTGGAAACTACTCATCCACTAAGGTGTCCAATATTGTAAAATCATATCAAATTATTCAAGCCAAGTTGACCTCCCATTAACGGTTGCAACGCCCAAGTCACCATCCTTATATTCAGAGATCTGTTTTAGGTAAAATCGGAACAACTCGTGATATTTATTGCGTAACTAGTTTCTTTATTACAGTACTGTCCTGTGTGATATATAGGTGGCACTCTTGTTGAGATTTCCCTCTTACTTGACTATTTCGCAATTTTGCATCATCTGCACTTTTTTTAAAAACTATGTGTTATCTTCAGTGTGTACAGTATATGATAATAATGTATTGATCACATTTGTTTATTTGGTATAGAATTCACAAATACCAAGAGAACACAGCATGGTAAATAGCAGTTGAAAATGAGGGCAAAAAAGAAAGGATTTTATATATCGTGCATTTTTTTTTTTTTTTTTGCTCCATGGATTAACTTATCTATTAACTGTGTAGGTAAATTAGACCTGTCTCTTATGGTGTAAAATATTTAACTGATATTATAATCAGCATGGTCTATATTGATCATCATTGGGCGCATGAAAAATGGAAAAAAAGTTTGACCCCCCTCCCCAGCTCCCACTATAAATGTGAAATGTTTTTTTATTTTTCTTTTTTCACTTTTTTTTTTTTTTTTTTTTTTTTTTTATTTTTACTTCCCCGCTTTCTTTTGCTCCCCCCCCCCTCACTTTTCGCCCTACTGGCTTTTTTTTTTTTAGAAGAAAATAGCTACAGGCAGACCACACTCCATCTACCCCTCAGCATACTTTCATCTCCACACATACTTTATCGCCTACTGGGATCGCCTACGATTGATGGTTGTTATGTCTGAACGGGCCCATATTACAACACGTGCGACCTCTATTCATCTACAGGACCTTGAATTTGAAAAAAAGCTAAAAGCACTCATACAAAAAATAAGGGTACTCTTTCCGGAAAAAAAAAAGTACGATGATCAATTCACAGTAACATACTAACTATATCTGCTTTTCTCTCCTTCCTATAGGCTCTATATCACACACCAGAAAAAACTCTCAGAAAACTATCTCTGATCATATCGCGGAATCAGCATACTTCGTCACCTACTATTAATGTAATACTTTTCGTCAAAAGATCGGCATCTTCGCAGAACTTATTTTTCGCTTGTATCTTTTTAGATCCTACAACAATTGAACCGCCTATCCGTTTACGATGCTGGGCTAATCAGTTACATCACAAAAGAACTGGCTTTACTTTTCCCTCGTGATCAAAATGGTGAAGGTAAGCTCCACACGCTGGTGACATTGTGGAAGGGAATGTGATTCAATATCTTACCTTTAATAGACAACACTGCTAATAGCAATATGAGAACTACATCCACACCTCTTGGAAACGCTGGCATTAAGGTAGATACAGTTGACATGTCAAATGGATATTTAGATCTTGGATTCTTATTCAGTTTTATTGATTCTAAGCAGGCTACATTGGCACTCGATAAAAATCAAATGGCAAAATGTGACGGCAGTGATACTAGATACCGTAGCAGCAAACACGATGAAGTGGATAACAATACACCTGATCACAGTACTAGGAACAACAAATTAAAGGTTGAAACTATCAGCAACAACCGTTCGTCGGGAAACATCAGTGACAACTGTGAAGACTGTGGCAATGACAAAAGCATAGAAAGCAATGTAAGGTGGACCTTTGACATGTCAGATATACGATCAGCACCAATACGACGGCGACCTTCAACACGTATGACATTAGAAAGCGAATCATTACAGGAAATATTACAACACGGGGACCCGAAATTGGCAGACGACATTTATCAACATATTGGCCAACATACTACATTTCAATCATTCCTGGAACTGCTCAATATGTATGATACTCACCTCATCGATCACATGGAATTATTGCAACGACTAGTCCCATTTTTGGGCCGGAATAAACCCCTCTTTGACCGATTTAAACTAAACCTCATGTATGACCGAATGGATAATAGCGACAACCTCAACGAACAAACATTGGATGAACACGCTGTTTTATCACCGTCAGCATCACATCTCGATCCATCCATCAGAAACAATATGAACGACACTGATGCCGCTTCTGCTTCATCTACGGTTTCATCTGTCACCCTCACGTCATCCAACCCAACTGCAACTCGAACTACAATCTTTAGCCCAAGTTACCGATGGATACCCAAATCAGTAGGTCGAAGGAAAAGGGAAAAGAGGAAGAGGAGGTGACAGAGACCTTATACAATTTTTTTTTATCTGTAGTTAAGGAATGAAAATTGCCCTGGGCGTGATGATACCTGTTGGGAAGTTTTGAATGACGAATATGTCTCCCATCCAACTTGGGCGAGTGAAGATAACGGGTTTCTATCATCAAACAAAAGCAAATCTGAAGAAATGCTGCACATGGTGGAGGATGAAAGGTAAGGAAGATCAGCACCTTCAAAAACAAAAACAAATTTCATGTCATGCTCATATTAAAATCATATTAGGTACGCATTGGATATCGATATCTGTGTCATCTCTGATGTTTTGTCTATGATGGAAAACTACTTGAAGCAAATTATGGAAAAGCCAATCTCACAACGACCCAAGATGAATCTATCTCCTGAAAATGATGGCTGCTCAACGGCGCTCTATACTCTGGCCATCAGGAAAGTATATCCCCGGGAACGACGGAAAGAAGCTGCTAGACAATTGCACAATCGTCCTTATGAAATGTTGCCTGGTTTTGTGAAATTGATGAAACAAAAACAAATGGACCTGCAAAAACAAAAGGTAAGAGAAGCAAAAACGGTTGTACTATAAGATACTAAAATTAACGATGATTATTTTTAGCTTGACAAAATACGCAACTGGAAGGACACCGTAGCAAAACATTATTACAAGTTTTTGGATTATCAATGGGAAAATCTCAAATCAGAGGCCCGAAAAAATCTCACTATACACAACTTAGTCAATGAAATCGATGCACTTTGGCATGAACAACAGCGACAAGCAATCCTTCATCAACAACGAACACAATCACGCCTACTATTACATGCAGCAACAACACCAAATATACCAATTTCACCAATTTCGTCAACCGAACCGACATTGTCACCACCTCAACTCGTATATATTATTGACGATTCATTGGTTCTCTATGACGTTATTAGTTTAATGCGAATCTCCTCCAACCAACAACTCCAACATAACACCAAAAACGCCAAAGCTATTGATCGATTTTTATCTGATTACCTACCTTTCTTCTTGGGATTACCTTTGGATTCTAGATTAGATGGACATGATGCTCCGGTCTCTGATACCGAAAAAGCGATAGATGAGGATATTGCCGTCGTCAAAACTCGATCACAGGGGCATCATCATCATAGTCGACGACATCACATAGATTCTCAGCGACATGCTCAACAACTGATCACTTTAGAGCAGCGGGTATTTATTGGTAACACAAACTGGTACTGCATGACGCGCTATTTCCAGGTAACGAATACAAAAAAAAAAAAAAAAAAAAAGACAGAATGTGTTTATATGTTCTAATACTCTTCTTTTTATTACAATTTTAGATGATTTATGCTTCCTTAGCTCACATGAAATCAATAGACCAGCAATACCAAAAATCACCAAAAGAAACAAAACGAAATATATCCGCACCTCTCGATCTCGCTCTGGATTCAAAGTCGGTATCTAGTGGTAAGAAAAGAAGTCCCCACCCCAAATACATATAGTAAATCTTGCAACGATATTAATATATATTATATATATATAGTGACGGTCGACCTAACGCAAGGTTACTACGCCCCAGCATTGGAAATTATGAAAGCATTCATTCGAGGTGACTTGGAACAAATTGATCTTGAAGAAGGAATCCGGTACATTTTTGGTGTTCAAGCATATGTATCATTCAACATTGGAAAGACGCTACCTCATCTAATACGGCAGGTACAGCAAATTATGACCAACTCAAATCTCGACGGACTTTTCAACACATTCAAAAAGTACCAACCTTGCCGACTACAAGACATGCATACAGTATTGGAATATAGATATGAAGTGGACAATATACTTGAAGCGGATGACAACCGATTTATCATGGCTATGGTAAGTTTCAAAAATAGAGGGAGCAGGGGGGGGGAGGGGCGGGAGGAGGCTATTAGGGATCATTTCCGGTATTGGCGACAATGACGACTCATTTCATATTTGTTTTATCTATTGAAAGGATGGACGCGCTAGGCAACTCTCGCTACAAATTTTGGGCCAACATGAAGCAATACTACCGAAACAGATCCGGAATTATATTGATTACGTGACTTCCTTTCAACAGCGGAAAAGGAAAACTGTGGGCGTGAAAAGGAAAACCATGAATAAAGTCTTTTTGAATAGGTAAGTCAATCCCTCTTCTCCCTCCCTCCCTTCCCCGAAAAAAAAAAAAGACAAGACTCAAATTGATTGATCTCATTTTTTTTTTTATTAGAAATCTTGAACCTGACGATGACAGAGCCCCAAGCAAGATCTTTTTACAGTCAGATAGTAAATGCAAAATCAACCCACGAACGTATCGGATGTACTTTACAGAAGAAACAGAAGATGTCTTTATCCGGCAAGTCATCCCCACAAAGAAAAGGAAATCTGGTGGTCGTGATGGTGATGGCGATAATGAGTCCCCATGATCAAGCACAAAGCCTATCGTACTTAGTATAGTCTTTATTTATCTTAGCATAACCAATTTTTTATATATGTAGAATTATATCAAATAAAACATCATTATTATTTTATGTATATTGTCTCTACTGTATATCATTTGGGCATGATGAATCTGTGTGCTTGGGTGTATATTTACGACATTTGAAATAAGAAAAACTTGTGGCTTGATAAAGCATGTTTTAACTTTCCTTTTTTTTTTTTTGTTTGTTTGTTTGTTTTTTTTTAAACCATGGTATGCGTTAATGAGCAAATGTTATTCATGAGTTGATCAGCATAAGGGTTGATTTAATTGAAGAAATAGTCAACGACTTTGGCGTTATCATGGCGAAATTTTACCCCTGAAATTTTACCGCCCAGAACGTTTTTTTTCTGTAGAGTGGTTTAGCAGCATTGTTATATTTCAATTTCGCCTATGAGAACTCCGATTTCACGGATGAAACTTTCAGGTGATGGCATATGTGGTGATTTGGCAAGCCACTCCTGAACTGTGCATGTTCACATTCTTCGGACCCACTTTTGTCCTTAATTAAAATTTGATTCTCTTCATCCTTTAAATTACATGACGAGTAATTAAACAGGACCTTCTTGTTTGCTTCCTTTGTTTTTTTTTTTTTTTTTTTTTTTTCTATATGGACGGTAAAAAACGATATTTGTTAAATAGTACAGAAACCGAGGTAAGAAGGAACAAACTTCTCTCCCATTCCGATCAGTAAGATAATTTTTCACTCAACACGTATGTATCATTCTTTTTTTTTTTTCGAATATATTATATTGATTGGGTTCACAAAAAAAAAACCATAAGAACAACATCAATAAGAGACATTGCCCACTTCCCTCTCAGCAAGCGCAGCCACAACCATTAGAATCATCACCATCATCATCAGCCACTACACCTTCCACATTTGATCATTCTCCTGAATATATATGTGACGATTATCAATGTAAGGACACAGATGACGATATCAGAGGGTCTCTTGAAAGAGGTTGGAGCATGATTTTCAACGATTGGGAACCGTGATAATTCTTGTTTTCGTTCCTTTTTTTTTTTTTTTTGACGACTTTAATAAATGGAACCTGTACCAACAAATATGAACACAGAATAATTAAAGAGAAACAAATACACCTACGTATTTACCATTTGATGTCTTTTTTTTTGGGGGGGGAATTCAGGCTTAAAATTGAACCCACATTTCTTTTTTATATTATTAGTGGAGAGTGGTGACTGATGCTGCGTGGAACCGCATCATTCGATTTATTTTTCTACGGTGCAGCTCAGCAAGCAAGTAAAGTAAACCTGAATTGTTTCAATTTTTATATTACAACACATGCAATATATATATAAGAAAATAAAAAATAGAGACAGACTAACGAGAATTATTCACTACGCCATAGGTCAGGGTATGTGTAATAAAAAGACATATTTTATTGAAGCATATTGATAGACACTAAAACTAAACATGGGGCGTTCATTGTAACAAGTGATGCAGTGGAGGGATCTATTGTAGGAAGCATGAGGACAACTAATGTGATAGTTGTGAAAAGTGATCAACACAATTCTTAAGGGACTCTTGTAAAATGAGAACTAATATCCGCCATCAGATCCTAGATCCAAAATGAAAGGGTTCCCCAAGTATGTTGCAATCCCTGAGATGAAACCTCCTCTAAACTATTTCTGACACTAATCTAAGTCTTCTAAACTATTTCTGACACTAATCTAAGTCCAACATAATCTTAAAAAAGTTAAAAAAGAGAAAAAGAAAAGAGCGCCAAAAAAAAAGGGCAAAATAAAAGTTCACGTGTGCGGGATTCGAATTCTTCTCTGTCCTGCTCCAACTGAAATCCTGTAGTTCATTTCGATGAAAAAAAAAAAAAAAAAGAGGGTTATAGATGGACAATATGTTTCTAGGTATAGCATCGCTACACACATAAAAAGATCGGTATTACTCACAAGAACGATACAGTATCATTTTCCTGTTGGTACCGTTTTTTGTGGATTCCTACTGTAGCTTGCACAATCGCTCAGGTTGGGTCTGTACACCTTCATGCATTTTGTTCCGCTTTCTGTATGCAAAAAAAAAAAAAAAAAAAAAAAAAAAAAAAAAAAAACACTCCCTCTCCCACTATATCGAGACATTGAATCATCATCATCATCATCATCAATATATTGCCTTTAAGGTAAAAGAAGATGCATGCTTCACCGACGCATAATTTTGTCATACTCATAGTATTGCTAATTTGGTAAGTAAAAAAGTATTTTATTGAGATGAAACAAATCGAGACATGGGAAAAAAAGAGGGGCATAAGTATACTAATTTGTCCGATTTGTAATAGAGATAAGACATATATATATTTCCTATAGACATAAATAAGGAATGGTAAGATCGATGGGATTATATAATTTGTTTTGATTCTTTCTTTCGAAAGACTTACAATGATAGTGGGCCAGTGTCACACACAAATTGTTTGCATTTCTAGGGCCAAGTAGATCCTAAAAATGCAAACAAAAGTTTCCCATATGCCGTTTAATGGGCTGTTCGCATAATCTAAAAATGCAACAACATAAACATTAGTAAAAAGCACTTTTTCGCATGATGATGATCGCTTACTTTTTTGGTTGTAATATGAGGATGGAGCCGGACGAGCCCGATTGTTTTGTTGACACCAGTACAAGTGATGATGTTCGGATCAACGTTTTCTTTCTGTGCTTGATTTTGCCGCTTTGGTGGTGGTTCAAATGACCGATGATCACTTTTGCGCTTGTTGTTTTGTTGTTGCCTGGTACCGTTGAGGTTGCACAGTATGTTGGTTGGACGTTCTGATAAGGATTTTTTGCCCAAAGAGGAGCCTGTCTGGCCCCCATTACGTTGGCG
This sequence comes from Absidia repens, assembly GCA_002105175.1. Taxonomy (NCBI): domain Eukaryota; kingdom Fungi; phylum Mucoromycota; class Mucoromycetes; order Mucorales; family Cunninghamellaceae; genus Absidia; species Absidia repens. The sequence continues at coordinate 402,890 of MCGE01000004.1, read as the reverse complement.
TTTTTGTTGGGGTCCCAATGTCTGATGATCTATTTTGCGCTATTTTGTTGTCCAGAAGCGCGAGGAACGCGTGGTGGTTTGCATGATTGGGCGATGGATGTTGGCGGGTGTTCGGATAAGGTCTCTTTGCATAAAGAGAAGGAAGCTGTTTCACCGTCTTTTCGTTGACGTTTGACAAGGGGTTGGGGTTTTTGATGTCGTTGCCGTTTTCGAGTGATACTTTCAGTAGAGGAGAGATTTGCAACATTGTCCTTGATTTCAGGTTCTTTTTCGGGCAATAGATTCTTGTTTTGAGCGAGATCAGAGAGCAGGGAGTTTTTGATTGAGAAGGCATTACTGTTTTTGGCGGCATTGTTGCTTGGACCAGAGCCTTTAATTGGAGTAAATGCTTCGAGGAAGAGATATACCTGGCTTTGCTGTGTCTTGCTAAATTGGTGTTGCTGGTTCATAAAAGTCAAAATGAGTTGAGAAAAGTCCAGGAATGGTTCATCAATTGTATTTGTTGAAAGGGAAGAGTCAGATTCGTCCATATAATCATCTTGATCACCAAATGTTCTTGACCAGTCCATATCATCATTTGCGTTTGTCAGTGAGCATTCCAACGTGATTTCAGACTAGATTCATATAGATACAAAGGTGTAATGGTTGATTAGGAAAGGTCAGCAGGTATGATAACAGTAAAACGATTAATAAATTTACCTGTTGTGCTTGTGCTTGTTCATGCTCTTTCTTGGCTTTTTTTAGCAAAAACGGAGATATCTGATCAACATCAGTTTGGAGGTATTTGATTATTTGATTGCCACAGGTCGCACCATATGCATGCTTGATAAGGGATTTGTAAACATCAAGTGGAGGAGAAATTCCAGTAAATTTGAAGTTTCCAATATTCTTCAGAATATTTTTCAAAAAGTCGATGCTTCCAGGGAGAGCGATGAATGCCTTCGAAAAAAAAAAAAAAAAAAAAAAAAAAAGTTGAATACTTAATTTTCAGTTATTTGAGCACAAATTTGCTTTCATATTGCTTACCTTTTTATTTTCACGTAAAGGCGCGTGTTTTTGGTATAGCTGCAATGTAAGAACCATAGACGTTATACCACAGATTGTCTTGATTGAGAGAGTATAGTCGTAACCATCAGCGGAGCATTGATTTTGTGGCTAAAGCGACGTTCATAAATGAAAAAAAAAAAAAAAACAATCAAACAATCATAAACGTTAACAAAGCAGAAGCGTGTTTATATATATTTCTGTAACTGTAAACTTACGTTGACTAGGGTAAGCAGATTGTTTGGTTGGCCGGCACAAGAAACACTTAAGCAATCCAAGACAGTGGAAGCATTTGCGAAGGACGGTAAAGTAATTTGCTCATTTTTGGGAACCAATCCAGAAGACGGTGCACAGACAGTAGAAACAGGCAAGTAATTAAAGTCACAATAAGATAAAGTACAAGATAAGAAAGTGTCATCAGTGCTAGCAAGAGAAGTGGTAGCCAAAGCGCAAGATGAAGAATCGGAAGCAACAAGTTGATTGTCTTGAGCCTGATCAGCAATAAAATTGGAGGCCATGGGAGTGGCATGACTTTCGTAAGGAATATAAACACAGTCAGTTACACCAGTACTGATGATGATAAAAATAAAACGAGAAGGAATTAGTAAAAATTATGCATCTATTATATTTGTTTATTTCTCTGTTTTTCCAAATAGGGTAGCTTACTTTCGGTGACGGCGTCCTTTCATAGAGTAGACAACATCGTGATAAAGATCAATGCATTTGCCAAATTGGGTTTTTACTTGGCCAGAAAATGGTGCTTTCCATTTCACATGATGAGAGAGGTGGTCTTCGCGTGCTGTTTCAAAATCAGGAATTTGTTCATTACATGACTGCGGTGCTGGATTTTCAGCACAGACAAAGGTAAACCCTGCGTGATCATCTTGACTTATGTTGAAGTTCTTGAGACGTGTCAATCTAAAGGATTCCAAAAAAAGCTAAAATGTCAGTAAGTGTAACTCCCGCGACAAGTATGAATCTAAGTATTTTTGATGCCCCACCTTTCACCAAGTTTTGATTTCTGAAGAAAAGTAACCATTGTTGAGAAATAGAGATAGTTGTTTTTTTTAAAAAAAAAAAAAGAAAAAGAAAAAGAAAAAGAGAAAGTAAAGTAAAATGAAGGCGAAAGAAAGAGAAGAATAGAAAATGGAAAGAAAAAAGGTATTTATTTAGAAGGGAGGGCGGCATTTGAATTTTGAAAGAAATCTCGAAAGAATCAGCTGCCAGTAAACCTGGCTTTTTTCCTTTTCCTCTTCAAGTCAATCTAGTTTATGGATTTAAATCCATTTGCTAGAAAACAAAGTTTTTGCTACAAGGGTTTTGCAATATGTACTTGGAATATTGCGTGCATCAGGCACTGATACTAAAAGACCCTTATATCGCCTAATAGTTTTTTTCTTTTATTATGCAGTAGCCACTATGGAGTAATATTTCATCGTTAATATCGGACTCTTCGACATATTTTAACGACTTTCGCACTTGCTGAGAAAACAGGTAAACATGAAGCGACAGAGAATATCTTTATTTTATTATGAAAAGACTTGTGGTGATGTTTTGATGTGAAAAGTAATAACAGCGCTTTTATTCACATAGGATGGAAAAGACACGTTTTGTTACAAGATATATACATCGAGTATAGCTTTCCACCACACTGTACTGTACAGTGCAATGTAATTTTTTTGATGGTATACAGACTCTTCTTCAAGAAAAAAGAAAGATTCCCACACACCCGCACATATTAGAATATTGGGCACTTGGCTATCGATATTGTCTCCCATCCCTTCGCATTCAATTTAGTGCACGTTACCATTAGTGGCTCTTTCATATATCGTAGTCTATTTTGCATTTGTTTCTTAGTATTAACCCTTTTATCTAATAAACATCCTTTTTCTTTGCTCATTCTTTGATATCTTTTGAATATGTCGTCTCCTTACGAACCCTCATTTTTTCTTCTTTGCACACACACATCAGTTTTTTATTTCATTTTCGACACACACAAGAACAGTGCAGTTGTGTCTAGACATCTGGCAAGTCAAATTAAATGTATGAGAGACAATGAAAAAGCAAAAAGACAACACACACTTTTTTCAGATATAAATATAAACTTTTTCAATTAAACCAAATGGTCTAATAATATTACCATGTCACATATCTAAGTGCGAGGCGCTTAGGATCGGTGTCGGTCCGTGTAGGTGAATATACAGTGTTGGGGAGCGGAACGCCATGTTGTAGACTAGGCATTCTCAGATAAATCCTAGTCCAATTAAAGAGGTTAAATTATTCTACGGTGAGTGACAAACTATTCCATAGCGAAGGGTGTTAAGTAACCCAGAGGTATCAGGAGAAGAGAACAACCATGCTGCCGGTGTTGAATTACTGCGTTTACTGCCATGAGAAGAGAACCACCATGCTGATGATGTCTTATGGTGTTGATTGTTGTGAAGAAAAGAGAATTCCATTTCTGCACCCACCAAAAATGATAGTAATCGCAAACCAAAATCCTCACCTCACGAGAGATGAAAAAAACACATTTAAATCCCGCCCACGTGAATATTTATTCAACAACGACCCTTTTTTATTTATTTTGCCGCTTTTCCTCTCTCTTTTTTTTCATTTCAATTTTTCTTCACCATTCAACTTGTATGGGGTTATTTGGGACCTAGAATAGTATCAGAACCAGTTTAGAAAGGTTTCCAGCTCAAGGATTACAAGATGCATGGGGAAACCCTTTCATTTTGGGATCAAGATTTATGACCACCCTTGCATGGCTTCGTGGTGCCCCCATTAGCTTAGTTTAGTATTAGTTAGTCCATAGTTTGTATTTATATCTAAATAAAATATGTTTCTTTTTATTTGCTTCAATGAATGGTGTCCCATTAATCTCTCTCTCATGTCTTGTACAAGAGATCCCTTTGTCCAGCCGCCCCATTAGATTAGTGTTGACAGTTGTTATGCTTCAATAAAATATATAACTATAGTCGTCACGTCATGCTTTATACAATATATCAATTCTATTTTTACAACTATTCTTTTAAATTAATGTTATATATTCTCCATGTTACTGTAGTCTACGTCATACTAGATTCATTAGTCCCTTTCTGCTGTTGATCTTTGCAACACTTTATGCTTATGCTTCAATCATATAGGCCCTTTTTTTTTAGCCATAATACTCTGCTACCAAACCCATCGGATATTGTACTATTATTATTATTTTTTAGCGTATGATAACATATGAATTGATTATTGTATTATATACGGCGTTTACTACGGTGACGCATGGGGAGAGTTTCTAAATACTGAACTTCACTTTGTCTGTGTGCGTTCCTTGTGAGCATGCTTCGGTGCACTTCCAAAAAAACGTCAGACGATCAATAGTGGAGTATTTGAAACAAGGATATAGTCTAATTAATACGTACCTATGGTTTTTTGACATCCAAATGAGATGTAAACTATACAGCAGCTTCCAGTCACTTTTACTCAGATAGGTACATGAAAATAAAATTATGACAATACATATCACACCAAGCCAGTAAATAAATATTAAGAGCTTGCTGTTTATTGGTGAACGACTAAAAAATATTGTCTAATAGGGCATACTACACCAAGATAAACTAACTGCTAGGAAGTCTCTAGGGCTCAGGGAAGGGGATGGGGAGTATTTCTAGACAAGCTAAAATGTAGTACAAAAATGCTCCGTGAATGCGGCTACATGTATGACATGGTCTAAATTTATTTCTATCATTAGCGGGGGGGGAGGACTATGACTATATTTGAAGTAAATGATTCTCAATGTGCCAACGGGAAAGTATTCAGAGTGGGTGAACTAGAGAGCAAGTTTTTGGTAGGACACTCACAAAACACCTACAATGTCACTACTGTTTATTATACGGTGGGTCAGAGAATGATTACAAAGTCTGAGAAAGAGTATACAGGCGTATATTTTATTGAAGCACAACAGAAGTCAATAATAATCAAAACGGGGCGATGGTAGGCAAAAAGATATCTACTGAACAAGACATGAGAAGGGCTAATGGGACATTTTGTATTGAAGCAAATAAAAAGAGTCATATTTTATTCATATGTAGATACAACTTATGGACAAACTAACGTTAAACTAATCTAACAGAGGCTCCGAAAAGTCCAACTAATGGTGGTCCAAAATCCTGAATCCAAAATGAACGGGTTTCCCCATAAATCTTGTAATCCCTGAGCTGGAAACCCTTCTAAACTAGTTCTGATACTATTCTAAGTTCAGCATAACCCCATAGAAGTTGAACGGTGAAGAAAAAATGAAGTGAAAAAAAAAATATTCAAAAGAAAGAGAGCCGAAAAAATAAATAGGGGGGAGAGAAAATAAATATTTCACGTGGGCGGAATTTGAATTGTCGTTTTTATTTTGGCTTTACTTTTTGGTGGATAGAAAAAACCACCCTCCCTCTCTCTTTTTTTTTTGGAAACACCATACAATATAATGGTTTTCATCGCATGACAATGACACTTACTATTAAACGTTGATGATATGGCTGCGTTCTTCTCTTGATACATTCGTAGACATGATGGAGCTATTTGACTGGTTTTGTTTATCCCTCGTCACTTTTGAGTTGTTTGTCACTCACCGTACAGTACAGTAGAGTAGCCTATTTTTTTTTTATTTGACCAACTTATTTGACCTTATGTTTGTTCCACATCAAGATGCCCCACACTTCACTCTCACCCATACACTCCTGTAAACGCTTCCCTTTTAGAAAGGGACTATTTTATTACCATATCATAGCGCGGTTTAATATGATAGCTTGGTTGTTGTAGCTTAACTCTACATTTGAATAAAATATGTTTTGTCTTTTTGTTTTTATATCGTCTCTCATACGTTTAGTATGTCTTATCGATGAGTATACCTAAACTATACGATGCACATGCCTTTAGGTGGAGGAAAGCTGATGTATTTTTGCGCTAAAGATTAGGTATGCGACGCCTTCAGCAAACGTCATGCTCAGCATTCCGTCGATTATAAATACACTGGAATTCAAAAGATAAGGGTTAAAGAAACATCTTGAATGGTGTTAAAAAACGGCCGTGGTGGACGCATGGAACAAAGACTATGAAGGATACATCATATATGAAGCAGCGATAAGCGCATAAAAATATGACAATTTAACCGCACTGGAAGGTACACAGCATAGTGTACCTGCATCAACATTCCTTTTTTTTTTTTTTTTTTTGGTAAATGCCTTTAGTATTGCAATTCCTTGACTCCTGAGCCAATACCCACCAACTTTAACTGGCGAAGGCTTTTTGTTATAATGAGCTCCCTACTTTCTCGTAGCTTTTCTCCCCAGGTTTGCGCTCACCATAAATAAATTGACGTTAAAAAAACTGTTGACCTAAAATGGTATCCAACGGAGTTGCAACCACAACATTTTCTCAGGGTCAGCGCAAGAGCCAATAGAACTCCAATTTAATTGGTTGAAATAATATATAAAAAAAAAAGCGAGGTTTATTTCATTATGGTATTGTCCGGGGGAAGCCAAAGCAAAAACGAAAATTGTCGGGGTGGCTGAGAGGTTATTTTTTTTTGTTTGGGACTCACCCACAATGAAAATAAAAAAAAATAAAAACAAAAATTTCCCTTTCCTCATTTTCTTTTACTTCATTTAATTAATTTTTTACATTAGACGAAATGGCTGCTGCTCTTCAAGTTCTTGCCAAGTGGGCCATTCCTGTTGGTCTTGCCGTTGGTGGTGTGCAATCCGCCATGTACGACGGTAAGTTGGCGAACAGAAAAAACAAATAGGACAACACCTCTTTACTCAACCAACACACACACACACATTTTTTTTTTTCTTTGTTGTTTCTTTTATTATTATAATAGTCCAAGGTGGTTACCGTGCCGTTATTTTCGATCGTATTCAAGGTGTTAAGACAGCTTCCATTGGTGAAGGTACTCACTTTTTAGTACCTTGGTTGCAACGTGCTGTTCAATTCGACGTTCGTACCAAACCTCGCAATATCTCCACCACCACCGGTTCTAAGGATATGCAAATGGTGTCTTTGACTTTACGTGTGTTGCACCGTCCTGAAATTAAGCAATTGCCCTCTATCTATCAAAACTTGGGTCTCGACTATGACGAACGTGTGTTGCCTTCTATTGGTAACGAAGTCTTGAAGTCCATTGTTGCCCAATTCGACGCCTCTGAACTTATTACTCAACGTGAAGTCGTCTCTGCCAAAATCCGTGAAGAATTGTATAAGCGTGCTCGCGAATTCAACATTGCCTTGGAAGATGTGTCTATTGTAAGTGGTCTTTTAAAGGAAATATATAAGGGAGGGAGAGTGTGTTGGGATGTCACGGGGGATGTAAAATGATACTAATCAATTGTATGTGTTTTTATTTTTGATACAATTGTAACTGTATAGACCCATATGACTTTCGGTAAGGAATTCACCAATGCAGTCGAACAAAAGCAAATCGCCCAACAAGAAGCCGAACGTGCCAAGTTCATTGTCGAACGTGCTGAACAAGAAAAGTTGGCCTCTATCATCCGTGCTGAAGGTGACTCTCAAGCCGCTGAATTGATTTCCGCATCTCTTGAAAAGGCTGGTGAAGGGTAAGAATCGAGTGGGATGAGGAATATCTGGATTGATGATAGGAAAATTGACATTGGGGTTTTTTTTTATTTTTGTTTTTTGATGATAGTATCATTGCTTTCCGTCGTATCGAAGCTTCCAAGGATATCGCCCAAACCTTGTCTCAATCCCGCAACGTCACTTACTTGCCCTCCAACAGAGAAGGTGGTTCCAACATGCTTTACAACCTCAACACCCAATAGGATAGATCACCCCCACCCCTATTTACTTGACCTTTTTTATTTATCATCTCTGTTATACGTTTATATATTATTATTCCTGACTCTTGTATGACAAACACCTCTTCACCCCCCTCCACAAATGCACACTTCTTTTTATATACATATTTATTGATACAGCTCTTAGTTTACTTAGTCTTGAAGAATTACAATAAAGAAAAGTTTTAAATAAAATACGTCACATCATGTACAATATGAAACGTCTTAGACAAAATGCATTTGGTCCATCTTTTTTTTTTTTTTTTTTTTTTTGGCCGGTGTTTGTAGTAGGAATGTTATAAACAATTACCATCTTCAATCAAACAAAACATACATGATCAATCATCACATATAAAATATACCCACATCTTTTGCCTTCATTCACACATGGTCATACATACGTATCCCTTTCATTTCATCATTCTGACCCCATTAGATAATCATTTTATTCAAAAAAAATTTTTTTTTTGGTGCACAAAGGCAATAGTTTATTATAATTAACAATGCCACTATCATTCAAATCCAATGATATACTAAAACTATAATATTGAAGAGTCTCCTAGTACTACACAAGAAACCCTAGTCCTTCTTTTGTTTTGCTTGTTCTTCTTTGCAGTGGCAAATTTCTTCTTCTTTCAGTCCAGCTAATGCCTCTTTGATGTGTTGACCACAGCCTAATATACCGTAAAAACACATGTGAGAAACATTCCATTCGTTTTGAGTGACAATATATTTCTTACCGGCCCAAGTTTCCTTTCCACATTCAGTGCAAGTGACTCGACGACACATTTTTTTTTTTTACAGATTCAATAATTGATAAAAAAAGAAATGGGGGAGAGTGAAAAAAAAGCGATATATATTTTCAAAAAAGAGAAACCGTCGGAGTTTCCAACCACTATAAAAAAATCATGCGGCTGGCGAGTAAGTTTTTTATTATGACAGCAAGGGTAATGTGTACAACAACAAAAAAAGATAAGGATTAATTGTGAAGTGGGATGAATAAATTAACTAGTAGCTAAATGAAGAGAAGAGACTATTTGGTAATAGGGGAGGTGACAATGAAAAGGCAAATGTGTGGGTGGGTGAAAGATGATACAAATATATAGAAAAAACAAGCGTATATAAAACAAGAAGCAAAATATATATATAGAAAAAAAAAAAAAGCGTCGTCTTCATGATAGTACCTGATCGGAATGATTCAATTGTGGTGGTGGTGGTGGTGGTGGTGATGAAGTTGAGTGAGGTGAGGAAGTAGATGCTGATGAAGTCGAGTGGGCAGTTGTGAAGACGGCCGATGGCGTTGATACTGCAGTGGGATTGAAGATGGTGTTGACGTTGATATTACTGAGATCGATATCGTTGAGATTGGTGTTGTAGAACTGAGCCAATCTTTGTTGCACGTCCTGTTCCATGAGACCCACAAACGACCGTGCCAATTCAAAGTCATACGTGTAATTGATAGAAATCTTGGAAATGTCGACGGATTTTTGGAGATGGAAGATGGCGAATTCTTGATACGATTTGTCCGAGTCGTAACTGAGGAGCTTGACGGAGACCACATTGGCAAAGATAAAGGCAATCAACGGGACATTACATTCACCACAGTGTTTGGCCATGATTTCCAAGATCCGAGTGATGGACGCACACGCATGCATACAGATATGAAGGGACTGAAGGGAAAATTCAGAATTGGGTATACGGTCAGATGAGAAAAAGGATTGGTACAAAAGGATTTTGTTGATATAATAAAAGACATGCACATACAAGACACAGTACTGGAAGAAGCCGGGTCCATCTACAGTATAATGGCGGTGTCCATCGCTGCCTGTTGCGGTTGACGATTTTGGTGAATCCTTGCTTGCTGGTGATAAATTTACAGATGATGGCAAGGATGAACATGCCATATGGCAAGTATCCTTTCCAGATCGGCGTTGTTGTTGTTCTTCTTCTTGTTGTGGTGGTGCTGGTGGTGTTTCCAAATCAATGCTTCGCCAATCAGAAGGTAATCGTTGATAGAATTGTTCAAGCTCGTATTGCATTCCCAAAAGATCATGAGGTAAAGTTGTATCCGCCTTTCCAGATTCCTGAGCAGCCACCAAACGAGTCATGACTTGTTCCCGAAGTAGTTGAAGTTGCATCAAATATACCCAGACAGACTGGATATAGTAGTTGATAACTTTTGCGCTGGGGATGGAGGCCAGGAGATGTTCCGTCGATGGTCGTACTGGTAGGTCGGGGATAGGGCATCGTGGATAAAATTGGGAGTCTGCGCCTGAGATACTTGATGAACCGCCTTGAAGTACGCGATGCCACGTATTGTAGTAATAAAGATGCCACACCAACATCCGTTCCCGTTGAGTCAATTCCCTTTCCGTCGAATACAGTCCCAAGTCTTGAGCCATGGTATGAGCAATCCATTCGTAAATATAAATAACACCAGGAAACCCATTTTGATGATTGCTGTAGGACAAAATACACGCCGCCTGACAGTGATCCAAAGAGGGCTCATCAAAACATTCAGCCAAGAGTTCCCGGCCACGAAGAGTATACGCCATAGAGAGTGCCTTGCCCATATTGTACTGAGGAGCTTCGAACGCCGGTCGTTTGCTCCACACATGCAGCTGAAATGCATTTCGTGCAGCCATGGCAGCCACTGCATACACCAATACAGTTGCCGGTCGTTGTTCAGTATCCGGATGTTCGTACCTTGACAAGAATTCTTCCGTATCGAGGGATGGTATTCGGATAGCGGAGCAACATGGTGTACGGCAGAATAATTCGATGAGATTATCGGTCAAATCTTGAGATATATCGATAGGATAGTCCTGAGGAATAGCATGCGTAGGATGGGCCCAAGTGTTCCAGATGGCAAAAGAAAAGGAAGAGCTGGTGATACTTGACGTGTCGTCCAATTCTAATGGCGGTTCCGATACTTCAGAATATGGCGATGTTTCTCGTTGAGTGATTTCAGGTACAGGTTTTGTTGAAGAGATGTTCATCGACCGTTTGAATTGTTCCACAAGTGTTGATAAGTCGTTGTATGAGCTGACACTGCTTTCCACCGAGAGACCCTTGTTCGTTGATGTAATTTTCCAGGCAAAAGGCTGTATTGGTTTGATTTTGAGGGAGTTGTTAGCCTTGACAGAGAAATCCCGAGTCTTTTGTGCAAAATCCTTGGCCATTTTGTCGATTGATTCTTGCCATTGATCCATCACCTTGTTCATTGTGTTGAGGACTTGGGACACATGGTTCGCCTTGGGTTCAGTTTTTGAGTATTCACAGATAAAGTTGTTTGCTTCACACCGGGTGCATTGAGGTAAAGTCAGATCACATTGTTGTAAATCCTTGAAACATTTGCTGCAAGGGTAGACCGAAAAGTGAGTTGTCGATGCCATACGTTTCTTCTTCTGTCGTGGTTGTTCATCAATGTCCATCGTTGAGTCTTCATGTTCGTGATCTGCGTTGAAGGTCTTTTCGGAAGCTGAATCTGAATGAGTGGAGTGTATTGACTTTGTTTCCGGAGACAGTGCCGGCATACTGTTGGTAATGCCATTGTTGATGGCAAACGAGTCGTCATTGTTTCCACGAGCCAGTCGTTGTAAGGAGATTGTCGGCATACCTTCACCAGTCTTGAGTCTGTCGCTGAACTTCTTGATACGATCACCCAGAGTTTCTGTTGCTTTTTGTAACTTTTTGAGAGTAGGAGCTGCTTCAGGGTAGGTACAAGTCAGACCACGTCGAGAGCATCGTGTGCACCCAGGTCGTTTCCGATCACAAGCATGCCTTTGTATACAAAATGAAAAAATACAATAAAAGGAAACAAGATGAGTGGAATTGACAAAATAATGTCAGCAAAAGGTCTTATTTCACTTACCTAAACCCACGACAGCGGAAGCAAGCAGCATTCAAATTGGCCGATTGGTTAGCGTCAGCTTTCAGGTCGTCATTCGTTGAAGGGTCCTTGCTGGATAATTCGGTAGATTCATCAGACATGAATATTGTATGTTCCTTTTGAGGTCTAAACGGTACGGTAGTAGTTGAGTATGGCGATCTTGAATTCCTTTTTGATTTTATATATAAGAGGAAGGAAGAAGTAAGGGAAGGATAAGATGAGTTAACTGAACGAAAAGAAAAAAGAGAAAGAAAAAAAAAAGGACAGGAACGGAAAAATTCCAATCCTGAATCGGAAGTTCAATCAGTGCCAATAAGCAAAACCCGTTCCATACATATGATCCTTTAACCTGGGTCTGAGTGTGACATTAGAGATTTACGCCTAAGTATGTATATTCTATCCAGAATTTCAAAAGACAAATAATTTACTAAAGTGGTCATTAAAACTATCATAGATATCATTTATATAAATAAAGTTGTATTGTTTTTTTTATTGTTTGAATAAATAATATATAATATATAAAAAAAGTAAACCCCGCCGTCAAATAATATAACTAACTAACAAAAAAACGTTGTTTATGTAGTGGATGCTAAACTAGACGAAGATGGCTTGCTGCTTGATAAATCACCTTCGGTCTTGCCACTGGAAGAGGATCCGTCCACCGCTTCGTATCGCTTGATATCCAATTCTTCCTTGATTTCCTTTTCTAATTCACGGATATCTTGCATTGTCATACCAAACCACTTGTCCATCCAGCAAAACATTTGTCTAAATATCAAGTACAAAAATCAATAAACCATTTTCGTTTGCTTCCCCTCCCCTTTTTTTCCTTTCGATTTTGTCGTTACCTATGGAACTTCAATAACATTCCTCTAATAGCACCAGCAATATATGATTCCACCCTTGTTTGAAGGCCAAACCATTTGAATTCAATATAGACCAACTTGTAACATGTCATCACAGGCTCACATGTTTGTTTCCAATCCTTTACCAAGGGACCACGCTCAGCTTTGAATGAATGGATATATTTGGGATCTTCTTCGGGTTTGTAGGCAGAAGCATCAATAGGGTCGTTTGAGATATCGATATGAATCACTTCGCGTTTGGCCAAATCTACAAAAAAAAAAGATCACTTTCTTTAATAATTTCTCTGTCAATCGCCTCTTTTTGTCCTTACCTTGACTAGATATATTGTGAGCATTTTCCAGTTCACCGCGAGAATTATCCACATGGAGAGTTTCATAGGTGATTGAGAAACTTTCCTTCATATACCCGTTCTATACATACATAACAAAATAGAGCTTGAATTAGTATACATTGCCGATTTGTTTTGTCGGGGTTAACGATTTCCATTGCATCATACCGTCAACACTAAATCAAAATAGTAAAAGATAAAAAGAATTAGTTTGGATCAGGCATACATAACTATTTTTCGGTGACTTGAATTCTTACCAGTTTTACAATAGGGATAAGCGTTCCAGGCCTAATAAAAACAAACATCGATACCGTCAGTCTTCACAACAAGCCCAAATTGCCTCTATCTTGTTCTACATACCTCTTCATAGATTTCTAAAGCACTGGCAGGGATAACTGCACGCACATAAGAAGGTACCTTTGACGCCAAATGGAAAACTTTGTAGGTGTACTGTCCCTTTTCACCGTTTTCCTTTTCGTAAGGCTCATTCTTCAAGATTTCAACACCTTCACCACCGCCGGTCTGTTCTTTGGAAGCCATGGCTGTGGAATACAATTGACCTATACAAATAAATAAATAAAGAGTAAAGTATGAGTTGTTATTCACCTGAACCACTCACATCGCAGACTAAGAAAACAGGGGATTGATTCCCCCACTTACCAATCTTATATTCACTTTGTGAGTATGGATTGACAATGCGATATTCTTTGATGAGCATTTTGTCGAGAAAAAGGTTATGATGAAGAGAACAGAAAAAAAGAGTTTCATATTCCTGCTCAGAATTTGGGGGCTTTCAATACAAAAGCAAAAAAAAAAAAAAAAAGAGTCAGCGGACTTCAGGTCGGGAATGAAAATCCGTTTTTCATCCAAAAAAGGCGCCGAGTCCGTGCCCGCATTTCAACCCATCTGGTCGTTTGCTCCCATCCCAAATCATTAACAATTTCGCCTTGCTTGCCCACTCCGCAACAAAAAAATAAAAATCACACGCTTCCATCATCTCGCCCAACATAAATAACAAAATACAACACATGATCCATTTATTTTTTTATTTGCATAAATGACAATAAACTAAAAAAGCCAAGTGAGATAATATCTATTCTATTTTGTCTTCTGCCCGGTTAGTCTCCAGGTTTGCTACAATAGCGCCAGGTTCGTTTGACACAGTATCTTCTAAGGTCATGTCTTGAAGTAAAATAGTGTTGGTATCCTTGCGTTGGTGAAAGGCGATCCACCCCTTACGTCGTCTCGCTGCTCGTTTTGCCCATCTAAATCACCCCACACCATGCCCCCAGAAAAAGTCAAGGCATTGAGTTCATCTTCCTGGTATCCAGTTTATAAATATATATAGATTTCACTACTTACAATTCTACAAATCGTCCACGTTCTAAAGTTTCATCGTAGCCTGCACGCGGCAATAATGTTTCAATCATATCAAAGACGGCCGGTGGTTTAGGTTCCGTGAATTCTAAAGAGCAAATATCAATCACTGTTAGTCTTCGGCTCCCACTACATCCCCCCCGTCCATTACCTTCATGGACCCATTGTGAAGCAGGTTGTTCAAAATCAATAATCACATCCGCTGACCGTTGGTGCCGTAATTCGATGCCATCACCTTTTTTAAACATCAGTAGGATTTCCTTGGTCGAGCTAATATATGGACTAGGTTGATCCAAAGGTACGTTGTTGACGGATTTTTTGAACCAGACCAAATTTTCGACATACTTGCAATCTACTCCCTCATAATAAAGACCCCCAAGTGTTTCTTGTCAATAAATCTACAGTGTTATGGTTTCCTGGAAGGAGGACTTACCTAGACTGTACATCATTCGCACCACATCCGCTTGTATCAGTTTGTGGGTCCAGATAAAGATAAGGCCAGCGGACATATGTTTCAACACCTTATCCATCAAGTCCCTCTAAATATATATATATATATATATATATATAAGTAAAGCATGAATACAATATGGCCTTCCCGTATTGTCCAAATTACATTGTCCTCCAAGGAAACTTACCATTTGCACTAAACTCCATTGGCATAATCCATCATTTCTATCATCTTGAAGAATATACTCCCATGGAGGATCCACCAAGAGACCTTCGATTTGAGACTGTGTTTTTTCATCTTTCAGTTCGTTTCCAATTCGATTGTCTAAGAGCTCCACACAATCCATCATATCGTTGACTTCATGATAAGCCATCTGCTTTTCATCCTCTATACTGTTGCTATCGGTGCACCGTAATGGTATGATTTGCTTGACCCCGCTATATAAATCATTTGGTATCCGTGTGTGGTGAATCAGTTCATCCGGCGTATCCACTTTCACTTTCACTTTCTTCACACCGGTAAAAAATCGAGACAGGGATGCTTGTTTTGCTGATGTTGATGATGATGACGATGACGGCAGTGTATTGTTTTCAGGAACGAGGTTTTTCTGATACGCTAATGTTGCCTTGTTCAATAACCTAGATAAATAAATAAAAGAAATGTATATATATATTAATATGGCTATGTTCTATGGTGTGACTTGAGATTGATACCTACATTTCTGTTGTTGTCAACCCACGTCGCCATTTTTGCTTTGCAACCCAGTGCTGATGGCGTACATCCTTGTTTCTATACTGACTAGTAGGAATAAACGAAAATACGAGAGGTTCATCATTTGGATCTAAAAAAAAGTTATGTTGATCATTGGTTCGCCCAATCAATTCAATTTACCTGAAAAATGCCTTGTATTCCTCCAGTCGTTCTTTCCATTCTGCACTCCAGTCAACGATTGTCAAATGCGCTTGCTCAGGTTCCCCTGTTTCCATTAAGAAATCGTCGTTGTCGTCGTCCAAAGGAAAATCGCGTTTGTAACGATGTTGATTTTTGACCAAGCTGGCGATTTTGTTGGTACGATTTGATATCGTACTTTTTGGTACCCGTGGCTTTGGTATGGGTTTTGGTTTATTGATAGGTCGAATAGCCGCACTGTAAAATAGCCAAAAAACGATTGAGTATCAAAAAGAGAGGGAAAACAATATTCAACTATCCAAACACAAATGTTACCTTCCGCTTCGTTTGTGATACTCCTTTAGCCATCGATCCACATTCGCTGCGACTTGCTTGACATCGTCATTTTCCCATTCAGGTCCCAGATCGGTATTTGGTACATCCCCAACGTTGATCTTTTCTTTGCGCGTTTGCTTCAGTTTGCCATCCACAATTTCATACGAATCATCCTTCAGCTTGCCCTTTTCTAACAATTTCCGGTAGTAGTTCATACATTGATAGCCAACCTATGAAGAGAGAGAGAGAGACAGATGTGCATCGTAAAAATCAGTGGCACTATATACATATACATTATGCGGTCGCTTGACTCAAAAATTGGAAGCAAAGACGACAACTTACCCGATGAGGAATCCCTTTGCTAAACAAACCCCACGAAGCGCCAATTTTCCATCCATGAGAGATCCATTCGTTATAACGTTCCATAAATATTGTGTGTTCTTTGCTTGACCATCCACCATTCTGCTGACCTTCCCCAGGAACAACAAATCTATAATAATAGCCTTCCGCACTCTAGTCTTACAAGCTGCATGAGTAACAAATACGGCCACCCATCTCTCTCTAACGCGATTTTCTGTCCTTCTTTACCAAATAACGTCCTTCCCATGCTTTAATGCGAGAGCCTTGCCATGTCTTGACACACCCTTCAGTAAAGACGTCTTCGCCAACCATTTTCGATTTCGTTTTGCTAGTGGTGGTAGTTTCATTCGTTAAATCCATTGGTGTATCCGCAGTATCGGTATCAAGGTCGGAGGGCCTGGAATTTTCGTTCGAGGTGCTGTCATCACCAGCATGACCAAGATCATCAACAAAGTCATCATCCATGTCATTCATAGTTGTAGATCCCCATTCCTGTTGACTGGCTACTTCATTCAGTGCATTTTCTTCGTCTTGGGCCATTGCCACGTCGCTGTGTTGGGATTCCTCCATTTGAAGTTCATCGCCCCATAGATCATCATCGTTCATGAGCGCATCCATCTGATCATCGATGGAATCGATCTGCATCGCATTGTCACGGTTGCTGCTGCTGTTTGGTTCCTGCTTCTTTGGTGTTTCAGGCTGCTTACAAGAATCTGCATGACTGTGTGGATCGTTGGTGTTCTTGGTGATAGTTGGTGAGGGAACATGGTGTTTTTTGTTTAAAGATAAGCTCAACCGTTTAGGATTTTTGGATCCAATGTATTGATCCATGTCAAGAAAAAGGTAAAGAGAGGAGAAAAAGAAAAATTAGAATTTTTCAAAAAAAAAAAAAAAAAAAAACGCCAAACGCAAAGATCTGCCCGCGTTGGCGGATTGTGAATTTACCTTCCTCATAACTAGTCGTTACCCAATTCAAGGACGACAAAATCTTGGCCCCTCCCGCCTCAACCACACCTTATCTTTTGGGATAAAAGAAAAAAAAAAGGATTGACGGTTGTGTCTAAAATTATACATAAAAAAAAAATGATACATGGATAATATCATTCCTGTTAGCAATAGCAGTATTATCTCAAAAAAAGCAATGTAAACAAGTTTATTCCTCATGCTTCAATATATCGTCGCTCCCCATATCATTGAAGTTGAGGCAGATATTTACACCCTAGCAGCTAATAACTATTCTAGACTTGATTTTGTTTTTTCCACAAGGACTTCAATACAGCTGCCACTCCAAGTGTACCATTTCCATGGATGATGATACCATTGTTTACAGAGTGGCGCAGTTCATCCAGAAACGTAAAGCCATCCTTAATTGCTACCTTTTTCTATATCATCAAGTTTAAAACATTCTCGCACTTCCAAAACATTGATCCACTGGTTGTCAAGGTGGAGGAGGAGAAAGGGTTGTTGAAGAGTATTTTTCGATGATAGTATGACCCCTCAGTTTGTATCATAAAAAACTACAGCGTGGGATTCACTTATTGTTATAATTATTACTATTATACGATTGGTCCAGTCTGGTGAACGTTACATAGGCGCCGCTCTCTAGCTTAATTCATATGAATGGTAGAGCGGGAATAGGGCTATCATTTCATATCAAGTGACCTAATACTATCAACCAATCACTAAAACTCTGAGGGGAGGGGGACTGGAGTAAGTATTCATAAATAACCTAGATTACAGCAGAAGTTGTTCTATAGCGGTGGCGACATGCACAGAAAAGTTTAGATTTATTTATACAATTGATCAAGCATAGATATGGCTGTATTAGATAATAAGTAGTCTATGACTGCTAATCAGTTGCGGTATTTTTATGAGGGGCGGGGGGGATAGCCATAGTGAGGAGAATTAAAAAGCTAGCGTTTAGGA
The DNA here is from genome assembly GCA_002105175.1 of Absidia repens. Lineage (NCBI taxonomy): Eukaryota > Fungi > Mucoromycota > Mucoromycetes > Mucorales > Cunninghamellaceae > Absidia > Absidia repens. The sequence goes on along the minus strand of MCGE01000004.1, from coordinate 384,579 downwards.
GGACGCTCAAAAAAAACACAGTAACGACATTGTTCACTATCTGATGCTTCAGTGAAACGCTGATAAAAAGACAGACTTTCTTGATAACTATTGACAGATACTAAACTAAACGAGAGGGGTTCATTGTAACAAGAGTTATAATGAAAGGATCTAGTGGAGGAAGCATGAGGGACAGTTTTAATGGATTTTAAAGAATGGTCAATACTAATCTAAAGATACAACTATAAAAGGGATCTAATATATTGTACAGGGCAGACAAAATATATGAAAGACTATAAATGAATATCTTTTATTGAAGCACAACAACGATCAGCGCTAAAAGAAAAGGAGGTGATATAGTATAAAAAGGAATCTACTGCACAAGGCATAATAGATATTAATGGTATATTTTTCATTGAAGCAAGCAAAAATATACATATTTTATTCAGATATAGAAGCAAAATATGGACAAACTGACACTAAACTAAGGTAATGGAGACTCCAAAAAGCGACACTAATGGTGATCCTAAATCCTGAATCCAAAATGAAAGGGTTTCCCCATGCATCTTGTAATCCCTGAGCTGAAAACCCTTCTAAAGTAGTACTGACACTAATCTAAGTCTAATATGACCTCAAAAAAGTCGAATGGTGGAGAAGAAAAAAGAAGGAAAAAAAAGAAAATGAAAGAAAGAGAGAGGGAGCGAAAAAAAAAGCCTGCCGTAAATAAAATTCACGTGTGCGGGATTTAAATATGTATTTTTTGGTCGATTACAATTGCGTGAGTCATTTTCTTGCATAAAAAACCAACAATAACCAACCAGTCAAGTTTCTTTTTTCCTTTTCACCTTTATTATAATATTATGTTGTTAAAACTTTGAGTGTCCCAAGGGAGGAAAAATATTGTTAGTATCATCCGTGAGACTTACCTTCTTACTGAACTGCACGATATCTCCGGCTACGTCTTAGATGTATCTTGGAAATAGAGCAACTTGGTACGGATATGATTCAGTTTATTGTGTTGTTGGTATATTATTATCTTGGAATGTAACAAATAGAAACCATGAAGCATGTAAAATTTTGCAAAAAAAAAAAAAAGATCTAGATTATGATTCACATCTATCTGTGCAAGAATTCTTTTATTCTGATTGTGTTTCAGACTCTTTGGTTCCTTGGCATTCTATATTACAGTGGGTTGTTTTGCTATGTCTTACTATACTATATTCAATATATGAATCTTTGATGCCTATTGGATAATTTCAAGCCCGAGAAATATATTTTTCCAAAGTTACCGTTCGCCATGTTTTATAGTATTCAACCTTTTCGAAAAAAAAGGGCTAATTCACACTCCGCCGAAGACATAGAAAAAAAATGGATTTGAAACAACTTATTATTTACTTGACATGTGTCATATTCATTTCAAGGAAACATCTTCAAGGGAAACAGTGGCCAATCACATGTCAGGATCATATCATTGACCTGATATTTCCACCCCTTTGAATTGTATGCTATTTGACATGTTTATCAATAATCAGGGTCAGGGCCTGAATTTACCACCTTGGTAGAAGGGAAAAAAAAGATATAAAAAGAGCAGTAATCGATCCATATCAATCTTTTTTTATTATTATTCAATTCACTTTATTTATACAAACAATCATCAAGATGCTTTTCTCTACACTCCTTTCTGTTGCTGCTTTGGCTGGTTTTTCTATTGCTGCACCCACTGGCGGGGTCCAAGTAGTTGTGAAGAATCAATGTGATTATGATCTTACCGTATCCAAACTTACCAATGGTGCCTCCTCAGGCTCAAGTGACAAGGTGTCTAAAGGTAGTAGCAAGAATTACGCTTTGGACGAAACCTGGCAAGGACGTTTCTTCGGTCGTGTAAGCTGTTCCGGAACCAACTGTACTACCGCTGGTGCAAGCGACCCTGCCTCACTCGCTGAATTCACATTCCGTGGCTCTGGTGGAAATGACTTTTATGATATTAGCTTTGTTGATGGGTTTAATTTGCCTATGAAGATCGTACCAATTGGTGGTTCAAGTGGAAACTCTTCCAACTCATCTTCTACTGGATATGAATGTGGCACTCCTACCTGTTCTAGTATCCCCACCTGCCCTGATGATATGAAGATTTACACTGATGGCAAGTACACCAGTTGTCAAAGTGCTTGTGCCAAGTATGGTACCGATGAATATTGTTGCACTGGTAGCTACAATGACTCTGATAAGTGCACTAGCAATTCTTATTCCAAGGCTGTCAAGGACGAATGCCCCTCCGCTTACTCTTATGCTTATGATGACAAGACCTCTACCTATTCTTGCGTTGCCAAGGGTTATGATGTTGTTTTCTGCCCATAAATCCATATAGATCTTATTTAATTTATCATACCATTATTACTTATAGAATATAGATATGTCGTTTGTTTGAAATAAATGATTACTTGTATACATTTTTTATTCACCATATACATTCCTACCAGTAGCCGATCGACTTCCAATTTTTTTTATATGAAAGATAATAAAAAGGCAAAAATGTTCTGTATAGATATCAAGTCTGAGCAAAAATAAACGTTTGTAGTATCACACATAAAAACACAGACTAACAATTCCCATATTGTCTTATATCGTTGTTGAAGAAGTACTGAATGCTAGTGAAACACAATAAAAACAGCAAAATCGTCTAACAAAATCCCTTCCTTAGTGAAGCACACGCCAGCAACACACACTAAAAGCAAACTACAAGGTTTCTGTTGGAGGAATCATATGGGTGACTTTTTTGGGGGGGGATTCTGAAAAATTCTCGACACTAATCTAAATGGGCGATGGAACAGAGGAATCCCTTGTACAAGACATGAGAGAGACTAAATGGGCATTTTTCATTGAGGGTTGTAAAAAGAACATATTTTATTCAGGTATAGTTATAAACTATAGGCAAAACTAGTACTAACTAACCTAATGACGGCTCCAAAAAGCCACTAACGGTGCGTTCAGATCCTGAATCCAAAAAGAAAGGGTTCCCCCATACATGTAATCCCTGATTCGAAAACCCTTCTAAACTAGGCCTGACACTAATCTAAGTTGACCATGACTTCATATAGGTTACAATGGTGAAAGAAAAAAAAGAAAAAAAAAAAGAAGAAAGAGGCGGTTAAAAAGTAAATAAGCGAAAATAAAATCCACGTGGGCGGGATGTGAAACCTTTTCTGCGTCTTTACGCTGGACTGTAGTTCTAGTCATTTTCATTTCGATGAACCTTCCCCCGCCAAAAAAAAAGGAAAAAAAAAAAAGGTTCCAGAAAGCCATTGTCTTGCTAGAGATTTTATGGCCACACACATCAGAATAGCGATACAATTTCGCTTTTCAAGTGATGTGGTTATTGTAGCTCCTTACTGTATTTATGTTCCATCAGCATATTATTCATTTTTATGCTACAAACGAATCCATGTGAACCAACCATAGTACTGACAATCTTTTTTGTTTCAAGAATAATTCAAAATATCACCATCCTAAAACTATTTATTAAACTAAACTAAATTAATTTACAACAGTGTAGATAAGCTATAGAAGCTCCGTTCAATAACTGTTGCAATATGCCAAGGCGTCAAGAGTAAATTGTCCAGTCTACCACAACATGTACGTAGGCGTCACATTTTTGTCATTGATGGTATTTTGCGTCGATGGATATCTACCATATTGGCAGAAGCTAAACAAAAAAGCAGCAGTTAGTACAGTTCACAATCATCAAACCAACTAAAATGAAAACCTCGTTTTTTATTATTACTATTATTATTGCCATGCTTTGCGAACATGGTATTTATGTATGTCTATCGTTTGCTTTCTGTGACCAGAGACGGAAAGGGGTGAGTTCGTAATTGGCGCTTAATGGTGTTTCGATCAAAATTGCTGTTAATGAGGTGTGGATTAGTCGCTGGGATTCAAAGAGAAGGTAAAATCTCTGAGTGCCCTTTATTTTGGATCAACGCGGTAGCTCATAACTATAACAGTGACGCTCCCCTACCAAACGTCAAAGATAAAATTATAATAAATGATAGAAAAGAGAAAGATATACTTATATATATATACATTGTTATTGGACCACAGAAAACCAGGCGCTGTTCGACTTGCTCAAATCAAAATCAAAAATAATCCGTGTAACATCTTTCAGCATTTAGAGCTCGAGAGGAGGAAACAACAAGAGATGTACCGTCTATAGATCGGGGTTTTGCTTTGAAGTGAAAATGATCATATTACCGCAGAGAAGATGATTGGTTTATATAATAGATTCGCTTTGGAGCCATGGACCCATTTTATCTCATTAAAATGGATCATATAGCATAAAAAATAATATATATCATAACACTCTAATTATGACAGAGCTTTTTTTCTTATTTTATTTTGTTCTAAGATGGTCTCTCAAGAAAGTTGAAAATAAGGTATAGGTATCACATAATACCGTGAGCTGGGATGGTGCTTTCGTGTCACCGTACATTGGCGATGCTTGAAAAATTGATAGCCAATGAAATTGAGCAACGCACTAACAAATATATTTTGACTTCTTTTTTTTTTAAACCCTACCCTTCTTTTTTTTTACTACTCTTTTTTTTTTTTATCTTCACTTTTTCTAATGGCTAAATTCACATCTTTCTGGACCTTGTTGGTTTTACTTTTATCTGTCGCCTTCGGTAAGTTTATTTGCTTGGATGTGTATGTGTGTGTCTGTGTGTGCGTAGCGAACAAGAATGAGATGTGACGGGGGGGACTGGATTCAAAAGAAGCGATCAGAAATAAAATAGTAAAGGTATAGATGTAGCGAAATGGAATATTAACGGGCTTTATTATCACTATAGTCTTTGCCGAAGAACCTGCTGTCAATGAAAACACTCTCAATGTTGAAGCAGTGGCTCAATTCCCTGACAATCCATTTGGATGTAAGTATATTTAGAGAGTGCGGGACGGGATTATTTTGAAACTGACGTTCCGTTTTACTTTTTGTCGCGGTAGTGATTGTGAATGGACAAAAGAATGCTGTGGTGTTGACATTGACCAACAAAGATGCTGTGGATGCTTCCATTGTTGGTGTGTCTGGTAAAGTGACTCTTGCTGGTGATGATTCCAAGGTTCTTCGCAACGTAAGTCAGGAGGGAGGCGGAAGAGGAGGGGAGGAGGGTGAACCAAGTTGATACGTTTGGAATGGAAAGTCTGATATTGTATCCCTTTCCTTTGTTTTGTATGCCATATTTATTAGCTGCCTGCTCTTCGTTATGATGCGCGTCTTGTGTCCAAAGCTTCTTTGGAATTGCCTTACGAATTCTACTCTGAATTTGCTCCTGGAGAACTTGCTTTGACTGTTTATGTTGATTTATTGGCTGATGTAAGTTTCAGGAAACAGGATAATCTCAATGAATAGATAGACAACGATACTAACTTTCCCTATCATCTAGGAAAAACCTGTCCGTATTGTTGGTTATAGCGGAAATATCACTGTCACTGATCCCGAATCATCCTTGTTAGATGCTCAACTGTAAGTAATGGGAATAATATGTGATCTGGTGGGCTATCTGACTTTTTTGATCCTCATGCGCGTCTTTCACTTTTTTTTTAAAAAAAAAAAAATTAGTCTTTTCCTCTATGCTGTCATGGCTGCTGGTGCCGTTGGTATCCTTTATGTTGTCCGTCAAGCATTTTTCGGTGGTAGCACCAAGAAGCCTTCCGTAAGTTCTCAAAAAAAAAAAAAAAAAAAAAAAGGACGGTTCAATTTATTGATGTGCTAAATATGTAATGTGTGTGTTTTGTTATCATGTAGGCTAAGAAAGCTGCTGAACCTACTGTGCGTGCTGCTCATCGTGATGAAAAGGGACAAATGGTTTTGGATGAATCATGGATCCCTGAACACCATCTCAAGAATAGCCCCAAGCAATCCCCTCGTGCTAAGAAGAGAACTAACTCTTCCCGCAAGTAAAGGGCTCAAATCTCCGCTGGTTTGAACGTTTTGTGTATTTGGATTAGATTAGGTTTATATTGTTTTTATTAGTATAGTTTATTCGTTATTTGGTTTTATTTTGAAATAATAATAAAAAAGCTTTTGAATGTATATTGTTGTTTGACGAATTCATAGATTTGAATATTGTGGAGCTGTTTGGTTGTAGCATTTATTTATAAGAGGAAGTAGTAAAATCAACTTGCGTTTTTTATTATTTTTGTTCATTGGCACTGGCATTAGTATATAGCCAAAAAATTGATATCTTGTTTCTGGTATGTAGATCGTTTCATATGCATGTGGTTGAGACAATCTATCATGATTCCACCATGTCCGATGATATTATATTTTTATCACAATAGAGAGTCAATTACAGTTTATCCCAACCCCCTCCAAATAAAAAAAAGGAGGCTCAAATGCTTTGCTAGGACAGCCATATTACTTTATGTATGACACATCATTGTAGCAAAATTTCCATTATACCACACGCAAGAAATAATAAAATATATATTTATAATATGTTCAATCTAGTGGAGGCTATAATATTCTATAGGGGAGAGTGTGCTGGTGACATGATCTTGGTTAATTAATATGAATGGAGAGCAAGAATAGAATCAGATTTCATATTAAATGACCTCTAACTGTCAATCAGTCGCTGGGAATCTAAGGGGAGGGATGCAATCATAGTGAGTGAGCTAGAAGCAAGGTTTTTGATAGGATATTCATGAAATTGTCACAACAACAAATTCACTCACTGGATAATGGATCATAGGATGGGTACTAAACAGAAATATTTTATTAAAGCGATATAATCAGCACTAAACTACAGGTGGGTATCATTTAACAAGGGATCTAATGGAAATAGCATCTGCGAGACTATTAGGAACTCTGAAGGATGGTCAATGCTCATCTAAAGTGGACAGTTGTAAAAAAGGATCTAGTATGTGTTCTGCACAAAGTCTGAGTGACACTAATGAGATGACTTTATTGAAGCACAATAGTGGTCAATACCAGTCAAAATGGATGGCAGTAGTGGGAAGAAAAAAAAGATCTATTACACAAGACATGTGAGAGACTAACGGGTTGTCATTATTAAAGCGTGACAATGGTCAATATTAATCAGAAGGGGTGATGGCAAGAAGGGATCTATTGCATGAGACATGAAAGGAACTCATGTGCCATTTTTCGTTGAAGTAAGTAAAAGAAACATATTTTTATTGAGTTGTATATATAAACTAGGAATAAACTAAAACCAAACTAAGCTAATGGAGGCTTCAAAAAGCCAACCAACGGTGGTTCCAAATCCTGAATCCAAAATGAAAGGGTTTCCCCATGCACCTTGTAATCCCTGAGCTGAAAATGCCTCTAAACTAGCCCTTACACTAATCTAAGTCCACCATTACCCCGTAGGAGCACAAATACGAAAAAATTAAAGAAGAAAAAGAAAAGAAAGAGCGGGAAGATAAAAATGAGCAAAAATAAATATTCACGTGGGCGGGATGTGAAAGATATTTTTCTGGTCACTGACAAGGGTTTGGCTTGCGGTTTCTTTTCTTTTCTTTTGGTGCACATAGAAAAGGAAATGCCCTTTTTAGCTTTATTTTTTTGTTTCCCTTGTTTTTCACAACAGCCAACACCATACAACAAGATCAACAATGTAGTTTCTTCTTATGGTAGAAACCATTACCATTCAACAACGGCAGCATGATAGCTCCCTCCTCTTTTTATAGTATTGTTATCCCCGCCATTCAACGTCGCGCATGTGGTGCTTCTCTTAAAATAATATATCGCAACTGTCACTATGCGTTTGCTTTCCCCCTTCCTTTGTTAACTAGTTTCATTCATTAATATTTTGATGTAGAATAGTTCGCCTCTCACCATAGTATTGTTTACTCTTTCAGTTGCTTATACTTTACGTTATACTTATTTTACAATAAAAAACATTTTGTATCCGTCAATAAATGCCTTCAAAGTTTGTAAAGAGTCACATGTACTGCGTTTTTTGGGTAATATAAATGACTATTGTACTCTCCAAACACTGTTTGGTATGCCAGACCCTTTCCCTTTTATGTCCAGGAAACTGCCTTCCCTTCCTCTCTGACACAGAAAGCTCTCTTCTTACTATTATGCTTTATAATACCGCAAAGAAAATAAGATCTACATTTTACCACACAAAAAAAAAGGGTTGCTTCAGCGTTTGTTATATTGAAAAAAAAAACTGACATTTCACGGTGTCTTCTTCATTGACATCACAAAAAGAAAAGACCACTATTGCTTGGATTAAAGAAGAATATGATACTGGGCAACTTTTTCCACCTACACCATTTCGCACTTCTGTAGGGCACCTTATAAATTATACCAATTTTCCACGGTATTATATTCAAAATCAATCAACGATTTTTATCAACAAAAGCATGGTTCAATAAAAGCACTATATTTTTTTTATTTAAATTCAATCATTCAACACCCACTAAATATAATCAACTACACTATCCAATAATGACATTATATTCTAATATGAGATTCATATAGACCAGGGATCCAGATACACCTTGACCTGAGCTTGTATGACAGAGATACCGGAGACCAGGAACTAGGTAAAAAAAATCTTTTGTCTTGATCAGAGTCTATGACGCCAAAAAAAAAAAAAAAAAAAAAAAAAAAAAAAAAAAAAAAAAATAGCAACTGAAGAGGCAGATGGCATTTTAGTTTGTGAGATGCGATATGGATGGGGAGAGAGGAGGTAATACAGTAGGAATATGGATACAGGAAGCAGTGGAGGTCATGGGGAGGATCAAAAATTAGGTTTATTAGGTGTAAATAGTAGCAATAAGGAAAAGAAATATAAATATAATAATATGTAACTATATGATAAATAACAAGTAACTAAATAAATTTAAAAAAAAAAAAACTAACGATCAATTAGGGGAAATGTGGAATAAGAGAAGAATAAATAACAAATAGCGGGAAGGGGGAAGAAGGGAGGACAAATTACAAAAAAGAGAGAAATAAACAATCTCAAACCAGGAAATAATCGTTCTGATTCGAAGGGGATGAAGAGGACAATAAAGAAGAAGGATAAGGAGACGATGACGATGAAGGGTGAGTGGCAAAAGAAGTGGATGGTGGTGGGGTACAAGAAGCAGTGAAACTATTGATATCCATGCCGTCGAGATCAAAGTTGAGGTCGCTGATATTGGTATTATAAAAATGGGCTAAGCGTTGCTGGACGTCTTGTTCCATGAGACCCACAAACGTTCGTGCCAATTCAAAGTCATAGGTATAATTGCTGGACATTTTGGAAATATCAATGGCTTTTTGAAGATGGAAGATGGCGAATTCTTGATATGATTTGTCATTGTCATAGCTGAGTAATTTCATGTGGACACTGTTAGCAAAGATAAAAGCAAGCAGAGGCACATTGCATTCACCACACAATTTCGCCATAATTTCCAAGATACATGTGATGGAAGCGCAAGCATTCATACAGATTTGAAGCGCCTGCATACCAAAATCTGAGCTGGGCACACGGTCCGAGGAAAAGAAGGGTTGATACAATAGAATCTGATTGATGTGGTAATACACCTGGACATACAGGACACAATATTGACCAAAAGCGGGACCGTCCACGGTATATTGATGTTGATGTTGGTCATCAGTCATTGTTGGCCCTGATAATAATGATGATGCGTTCGTGTTCGTAGAGGATGTGTTGATCGATGATGAATCAATCAATGATGGTGGAGATGATGGATCCAGGTTGAATATATTCTGTTGATGTGTATACATTTGCTGATGCTGGTGCTGATGAGTGGAAGTTGTTTGCATGGCGATTCCCAAATCAATATTACGCCATTCTGGAGGTAACTGTTCATGAAACAAGTCCAATTCATATTGCAAGGTCAATAAATCTTGAGGTAGAGAAGCATCGGCCTTGTCCAAATCATGTGCAGCCACCAGTCGAGACATTGCTTGTTCGCGTAACAGTTGTAGTTGCATCAGATAGACCCACATCGTTTGAATATAATAAGACACAACCTCGGTAGTAGGAGTGGAGGCCAAAAATTGATCTGCCGAAGGTCGCACAGGAAGGTCCGGTAGGGTGCATTTTGGATGAAACTGTGAGGCTTCACCGGAGGTACTTGACGAGCTACTACCTTGCAAAACACGGTTCCAGGTATTGTAATAATAAAGATTCCACACCACCATTTTTTCGCGTTGCGTCAGTTCCCGGTCAGCCGAATATAAGCCCAGATCTTGTGCCATCGTGTGAGCAATCCATTCATAAACATAGATAACACCAGGGAAGCCATTTTGATGATTGCTGTAGGACAAAATACACGCCGCCTGACAAAAATCCAAAGAAGGTTCATCGAAACATTCTGCCAAGAGTTCTCGACCCCGCAATGCATAGACCATAGATAGCGCCTTTCCCATATCATTTTGAGGTGTTTCAAACGCCGGACATTTGCTCCACACATGCAACTGGAATGCATTTCGAGCCGCCATCGAGCACACCGCATACACCAAAACCTGGGCAGGCCGCTGAGCAGGATCGGGATGGTTGTATCTTGACAAGAAGTCCGCTGCATCGATGGAGGGTATCCGGATAGTAGAACAGCATGGTGTACGGCAGAAGAGTTCAATCAAGTTGTCGGTCAATTCTTGAGATATTTCAACGGGGTAGTCCTGAGGCATAGACTTTGTAGGATGGGCCCACGAGTTCAGCATGGCAAATGAGAAGGAAGAGCTGGTGATACTTGATGTGTCGTCCAATTCCAAAGGTGATTCAGATATTTCAGAGTAAGGGGAAGTCTCCCGTTGTATCATATTGGGTGTAGGTTTTGTTGTAGAGATGTTCATCGACCGTTTGAATTGTTCCACAAGAGTTGATAAGTCGTTGTATGAGCTGACACTGCTTTCCACAGAAAGGCCTTTGTTTGTTGATGTGATTTTCCAGGCAAAAGGTTGCATAGGTTTGATTTTGAGTGAGTTGTTAGCCTTGACAGAGAAGTCCCGAGTCTTTTGCGCAAAATCCTTGGCCATTTTGTCGATTGATCCTTGCCATTGATCCATCACCTTGTTCATTGTGTTGAGGACTTGGGACACATGGTTCGCCTTGGGTTCAGTTTTGGCATATTCGCAACTAAAGCCATTCGCAGCACACCGTGTACATTGAGGTAAAGTCAGATCGCATTGCTGTAAATCTTTGAAGCATTTGCCGCATGGATATACTGAAAAATGAGTTGTAGAGGCCACCCGCTTTTTCTTTTGTCGAGGTCGTCCGTCGGTATCCAGGGAACAAACATCGTCATCCTGTTCTGCGGTGTAAGTTTTTTCAGACGCCGAATCCGATAATGTGGAATGGATTGACCTAGTGTCCGGAGAGTGCGCCATGATGCTGTTGTTGTTATTGTTGTTGTCGCTATCGTCAATACTTAGTGAATCATCACCATTATTCCCACGAGCCAGTCGTTGTAATGAGATTGTCGGCATGCCTTCACCAGTCTTGAGTCTGTCACTGAATTTTTTGATACGATCACCCAAAGTTTCTGTTGCTTTCTGAAGTTTTTTCAGCGTAGGTGCGGCTTCAGGATAAGTGCAAGTCAAACCCCGTCTTGAGCATCGTGTACAGTTCGGTCGTTTTCGATCGCAAGCATGCCTGTGGATGGAAAAAATAAATGATTAGTCAATAGATATATATCGGTTTTTGGTGGCAGAGCCATGCTGTGTTCTTTACCTAAAACCGCGACAGCGAAAGCAAGCAGCATTTAGGTTCCCAGTGTTGGAGTTGGAGTCCTCGTTTTTGTCGGTTGGTGCTGGGTTGTTGACGACATCGGGTTCGTTGGCTTCATCAGACATGAATGGCTACAATTCCTTTCAATCAGAGACGGTGATAATAATAATATGGCTGTAAAAGACGAGTGTAAGGTGCTTTTTTCGTTTTTCTTTGTTGAGATGTAAAAGAAACAAAAAATGAGGAGGAAGAGAGGAAGGGGTGAAGGAAGGGAAGGGGTGAGCCTTTTTTTTGGGTGGGGGACGAAAATATAAATAAAAACCGGAGAATGAATCCAGCTCGCTCCAAAACAAAAAGCCGTAAGAGTTTGTGCAACTACGAGTGTAATACATGGTCATTCAAAGTGTCGTCCTTTTTTTTTATTTACAGTATCATGAGAATTATATAATATATCACTAATCTATTCTAGGTGACATTTGGGGAAGATGATAAAAAATAAACTAGAAGGATGATGGGGCATATTTCTATCTTTGGGAAAAAGTAGACCACAAATTTTCTAATCACAGTATGAAGACCTTTTATCATATGTAGTTGCTTGCATATATGTTCTACCCTAGATTATAAAAGCTCGTCAGTCAGACAGCTAGTAGATCAGTTATTTCATTTGTATCAACCAAGTCGAAGCCAATTCGAGTTTAGTGTATCCTATAGATATCAGCAACAAAAAACAATCCATATGTACCAGGCGACAATACTACTTTTAATAATATATTTTTCGAGATATAGTAAACCGAAATAATCGCACAGTTCACCATCGCCCGGCATAAAATTATACTGTATCCCTGTACCTCTGCAAATGATACAGAGCAAAACGATACTGTATCCACAACTAATGAAAAGATAAGCAATACAGCATAACTCATATGATAAATTTCAGTTTATGCTTCTTCATTAACTATGCTTTCTCTTTAACTTTCCTATTAAAAGTCAAACTCGCTTCTGATTTATTACGAGGATATATAATAAAACTGATTCTGGGAAAATCGCGAAAAAGAGTCGGAGTGTTAAATATAAAGGATGCTTTGGTTCTTCCCTCTTTTTTTTTTCTCTTCTTCTTCATCTACCGCACCATAATAATACAGTATGCCGGATAACGACTCCACTCTGATAGACAACGAATCGGAAAACAAGGCTCTTTTAGGAAGGACTTCACCTATGCTGTCTTACTTCTGCATCTACAATCCTTCCCTTGGCCAATCTGAAGAAAACACTAAAGATCAAATACTCTACTACACTGCAAAGAAAGTGGTACCTGCTGACGTCAAAATGAAGCAGGTGGGTCTTGCTCAAGCGTTGGTGAATGTCACTAGGTAAAACAAAACAAAAAAAATTGTTATCAAATTATATATTAACAGACCACTGGCTCATGTCTATATAGTACCTTCTCACCTTCACGCCCGACCGAAAATGTCCATTCACAACGAAATCGTATGGTGTTTTTACAGCCTGAACCTGGGTTTTGGATGCATATGTGCGTGGAACTCGGTATACTGCGACGGCAAATTAAGGATGCGAACGGAAAGGAAAAACTAGCGACTGAATACCGGGATGCGGAACTCAACGATCAAGCATTATCAGCTGTCCTGAAAATAGGTTATGAACAATTCAAGGTAAAATACGAAGTTGCTTGTATACCTTGCCTTTTAACTGATGATGTTGCTTTTGTTATTATTTGTTTGTCTATATATAGTTGCTGAATGGGACCATGACATCGATCCTCTATGGTGATGACGACATTGACCAGGCAGTACCAAAGGTTAACCGAAAACGATCACGATCATTGATGCTCGCTATTGAAGAATTCTTCTCAACTTGGATTTGGCAATGGGATTTTGATCGATTGGATACCATGGTATTTGGAGCTGTTTTTAATGGGATTCCTTCACAACCTATTTTACGGTCAAATTATCTCGGCATTCACGATTTGGATCTCGCTATTCAGAAACAATTCAACTCTTTGATCAATCATCTACTAGTACTTGACGATGAAGGCTCATTGATTTATCGCTCTCCCTCTCTGCAACCATCTGATGTACGTGCATTACGGAAATATATTCTGAAAAGAGTCGAATCACATAACGCAATACAAGCTGAAGCATTAAAACGGAACGAAATTGAACCCGTCTCAAAAAAGGAAAAGGTAATGAAACTGAGAAAAATTGAAAGAGGATGCTTCTTATGAACAGAGCTATTTTATTTTATTGTAGGCAACTAGTTTGAAGTCATTGACCAAATCATTATCTCAAGCACATGTCTTTGGATACTTTACTAGCAAATTATCTACATCCACGACAACAAACTCATCAAAACCTGCACCAGCTACTGAATCTGCAACCGATAACATCGACCCTGCACATGGCTCAACACAGCAGTCCTCCTCTGATCCCAATACCACCACAGATTTTCTTTCACCAACAATACCATCTTCAACAGACATACGAATAGCACCATCATCGGCTGAATTGGACGACTCGGAACTGGACACCCAGCATGGTACCTTTTTGACTGGCATGGTGGAATCTACGACTGAGGATCTAAATGGGGATGAACATACCTTTACAAAAAACGATATTGTTAGAGTTTACTTGGAAAGCTTCTCTGATTTAGATGATGAATTTTCGTCGATCCATGGGTCAGAGGCATTGACGGAATACATACTTGTAATATATAAGGTAAACTTAACAGAAAAAAGAAAGGTTTGAAAGGTATATAGATTCTCATTTTTTTCCCCTGCCTATAATACTGTGGAATTTTTAGGACCAAAGCAATCTGGTGTGGTCATTTTTACTACCATCATTTGGTCAAGATGTAGACGATCTTGTAGGAAATATCGATTTTTATCACTCCCTGGAACAGTTCATGATCGACAGTCAAATGGATAAGCTTATCAGTGCTGTTTGGCAAAATATTGAAGATGGACAAAAGAAAAGGTGAAAAAAAAACTCTACAAATGAAAACAGAACAAGGGAACTAAAGCATTGTTTGGTTTATTTCATTTTAGTCTGACGTTAGGAAAGCATTACAAATGTTTTTACTATGACAATACTACACTGAACATGAAATCAACAATAGTGGATCAACAAGGTCGTGTCATGGTACGAACCGTGACGACATCAACAACAAAACAAAAGCAACAATTTCTCGGTGGGTTACCTCTCTCCAACGAAATGCTCTTGCAAGTCCTAAATGTGAAAGAAGACTTCGATGCTTTGCAGCGCACGGATGAAATATATACCCGGTCGACTTCGAACCATTGGATCGTTGGCAAGCGTGTCTATAGTTACCTCCCAACAAGCACCGCATTCAGAAACAAACACAGCTACAGCAACAACAGCAACAACAATGGTGATGGCGGTGATGATGACAGTGAGGGTCATGAAGCACCCCCAGATGAATCACCTGTGGATGAACATATGCCTTTTGATCCATCTGATTATAGTGAAATTTATCTAGTAGCAGCAAAAAAGGATGTCTCTTTGGCCGATGTGGAAGGTAAGATAAAAACAAACATCGCGATGGATGATGAGACTGGAAATTAATCTTCTTTCTGGATTTTTTGTATCTATAGACAATATTCACAAAGTCACCCAGTCGTTACTTGATATCCTCCATTGTGATTAGTATATAGAACCACTTATAAATATGCCCCTTTGCCGTTACCTCCCCCCCTATCCCTACTATTTATATATTTTCATTCATAGTTTCTATTCATCGTTATGTTCATTTGTTTTCTACCCCGCAGTACATACATTATTATATATTAATAAAGAAATATTTTATTTTTGTTGGTTATGATGTATGACTATTGATTCATTGTGGTGTGCATGGTTTTTGTGTCGAGATGTGGCAGTGTCGCTTGATGTTGCGTTTTTTAACCACCGCCACTCTGAAAAAAGGAAGGTCGCCAAGGCCAAGACAAAGTGTGATTTTATTTTTCTTCTCTTTCTTTCTTCCTTTCTTTCTCTGTAATACTTTAATTCTCTCCCTCACTCTCTTCTATTTAAGTTGAATTGTCATGTCATTGTGGTGGGGTACAAATCCTTTGGATGAACTTATAGGTAAGCTGGATTGTCTTTTATATATTTCCTTTTGCTTGGTTCTGATACCATGGTATTCTCGTTGTTCTACTTGATTTACTCACGCTTGTGTCTTGCCTTGTTCTTATTTTGCACTCTCTCTATAGATAAAGCAACCTCCGAGTTTATTCCAGCCGGTCAAGAAAATCTAGCTCTACACTTGGAAATCAGCGATGAAATCCGAAGCAAAAAAGTCAACAGCAAGGATGCCATGAGGTCTCTCAAACGAAGATTATCTCACAAGAATCCAAACGTTGTTTTGTCCACCCTTAGTGTAAGTTTGTATGAAGTCTCAGTATACATATTATGTATATATATATATATATATATGTGTGTGTATATGTTCATTAATTTTGTATTATATATCTTGAACCAATAGCTTACTGATACGTGTGTCAAAAACAGTGGTGATGTTTTTGTACGAGAAATCGCTAGTCGTGAATTCATGGATGAATTGGTCACTTTGTTACGGGCTCCGGTAAGAAGAGCATGTGTGCGGGACAAAAATAGTAATGATACTGATATGCTTTGTTGGAACAGGCTGGCTGCAACTTGGATGTGAAGAACAAAATACTCTCTGTGGTGCAAACATGGGGATTGGCTGCGAAAGGAAAACCAAGTCTCAGTTATGTTACCGATACATATTATCTTTTACAAGCAGAAGGTTACGTATTTCCTCCCATGACTGATTCCATTGATTCTATTATTTTGGAAACTTCTGCGGTAAGACACTCACACAAAAAGTCTCAGGCAAAAATATAAGATGACTAAAGGCTTTGCTCTTCCTTGACAATCTAGGCACCTGAATGGTCTGACTCTGATGTGTGCGAACGATGCAGAACTCCGTTTACCATGACTAACCGAAAGGTAAATATTTATATATATAAAGAAAATAAATACTGAATACATATTGTTTGTTACTTTATTTTTATTGCCAGCACCATTGTCGTCAATGTGGTAAAACCTTTTGTCAACTTTGCTCTTCCAAGAACATGCCTTTGCCTCATCTCGCTATCAATGAAGAAGTACGTGTTTGTGATGGGTGCTATATCAAACTGAAACTTGCCAAGGTTGCGAAAAAAGATGCCGTGGCTCCCACCTTTGGAACATCAGCTGCGCCAATGCCTGCATTCTTACAGCAATACTCGGATACCCCAGAACCAGCAAATAACGTGCCAACAAATCGTACAGAAACAATACTCACTTCGCAGCCCCAAAATGACGATGACGGATTCGACGATGATTTGAAAAAAGCTATTGAATTGTCGCTAAAGGAAGAAGAAGCTCGAAAGGGAGGTCATGGTGGTGCTGGATACACTCCCTCTCGACAAATACATCAAGAAGTTCGCCCTCAACAAGAACAACAGCAGGTAAATAAAAAGGGAGAAAGAGGAAGAGGTGTACGGAAAGTTGGTTTTTTCATAAACGAAAACTAACCAGGCAAACTGATTTATACTAACATAGGCAAGCACGAATGAAGAGGATGACCCAGATTTAGCGGCTGCCATTGCTGCCTCTTTACGTGATATGGAAATCGCAAATACACCCAGCATCTCACATTATCAACAGGAATCGCAAAGCAAAATACGAAACCGCGACGAGCTATCTCCTGTCGAAATGGAAAACATACAACTATTCTCAACGTTAATGGATCGTGTTCAGGCAGCCTCCGGTGATATTTCAAGGGACCGTCAAATCAACAAACTTTATACTCAAATTGGAACACTGCAACCTAAATTGGTTAAAAATCTGGATGAAACCAATCGGAAGCATCGTAAGTAGTATAAACATGTTTATTATCTTCTCGGAAACGAATGGCAACTAACTTTATGCTTTGTTTTATAGGAACCTTTGTAGAACTACATGAAAAAATGAATATGGCTGTCAAGGCGTACGACCAACTACTGGAGCAACGTGTTGCTGGGGCTCATCAGCGGAGTATGGACAGAGCTGCTGCGCCTATG
This sequence comes from Absidia repens, assembly GCA_002105175.1. NCBI lineage: Eukaryota > Fungi > Mucoromycota > Mucoromycetes > Mucorales > Cunninghamellaceae > Absidia > Absidia repens. The sequence continues at coordinate 366,786 of MCGE01000004.1, read as the reverse complement.
AACTCGAATTATTATGCAACACCACCTGCATCGCAACAGCAAACCTTGCCTACCTACTCATCAGCAGCACCTCCCACCGCGCCTGGATCATCATTGTACCCAGCTGTCCAACCTTCCACTTCTCAGTACAATGGTCTCCCAACAACAGATTATTACCAACAACCGTCGTCACAACAAGTCCAACAATCTTATCCAGCAGTCTCGACTCCTACAGCAAACAGTCAACAATATCAGACCATGTCACCCCAACCAGTAGCACAGACTTATCAGCAACAGCCGGTGGTTCAATCACCCTCGGGATATATGCCTCCAGCGCCGACGCACATACCAGGAACCTACCAGCAGCAACAACAGCAACAGCAACAACAACAACAACAGCCAGTTCAATACCAAGATGTAAATACTCCTCAATATAACTTAACTCAAGCTCCACAACAACATGTCCAGCAACCTCAGCAGCAACCGCAACAACAACCGCAACAACAACATCAACAACAACAACAGCAGCAGCAGCAGCAACAACAACCGATCTATGAAGCACCTTTGATTGATCTTTAGTCCACTATCTCTCTTTAGCCTGAATCATCAAAATTCGATATTTACCCTCTGTGCACATTAGATTAGTGATTATCCCCTAGCTTAGTATTACTCTTATTATTATTATTATTATTATTATCATTATCATTATAGGTTGTTTTTTTTATACATTACTTTTTTTTTTGTTATATATAAAAAATATATATCATTATCAAAATAAATGACTTTCGACACTGTGATTTCCATGCCTTCAGAGACTTCAATCCCTTCATTGTGATTTTTTTCTTAGCCTTTATTTGTATAGCATATCACCACCATATGATCACATTTTATTTAACCAAATCACCATAATCCCTATCACGATCATATATATATATATATATATATATCCACTATGTACACAATTATCATACACGCATCATCACTTGTACATACATATGCTTTCTATCAAATGGAGACGATATACAATAAAATCAGCTTTTTTTATTTCATTGAATCATTTATTGATCATATAAACCCATTTCAACTAACTATGTCTAAATGTTTTGCTACACTAAATGGATATATCCCCAAGTTACAACAACAGCATCAAAAAAAAAAAGGCCATCATCACTGTTGTCCCTGTCGTCCGTCCATCCGCCTCACCCCCCCCTCCGGTCCCAACCTCGTGCTATTCAGATTTCCTGCGTTTTCCTTTTGCTTCATGGCGGCGGTGTTTTTGGACTGCGACGGCAATAGCATTCAATATCCAACATGAGCTTAAGACAATCACAAGAATGGTACCCCATTGAACAATCCATGCATCGGTTGTCTTTCCTACAGGTACTTTCAATGTCACATGTGGTGGAGGTGGTGGTGGTGTTGCGGGTTGTGAGGTCACGTCGATCGGAGCAGCAGCCGCATCGGCAGCATCGGTCATTTGTTGTTGTTGTGAAGGCGGGATAGGTATCCAAACAAAAGCAGTGGTGTCCTGAAGAAGATTCAAATGCGTCGCCTTGTTTGAAAAATGATGTAAAGAGGAATACAATGATGGTGGGGAAGCGGCGGTGGGTGCTCTGCTGTGGGGGTCGGTTTGTTGACAAAGCCAACCCACCTGTGGCCAAGGGATCGTGATGGTGCGGTGTGTCAGGGTATCATCCGGGGCTTGGTAGCGAAGATGAAGAGGAATATCCACAATGAGATCCTTCATAGGGTATGGTGGTGATCGTTGTTGGATGGTGGTGGAGGCATCCATCTCTTCTTCCCTTCCGCGGACAATCATCCATGTCTCTTCTTGTGACCCGACATGTTCCAAAGGAGCTTCCAAATCATGACTTCCTTGCACAATAAATGGGGTGTTCAAAAGCGTGTCATTCAGTTGGTATCGATCCACAAAGACGCTGGGTGGGAGGTGATATCTAATGTCAAGTGCGCATTGCCACGCTTGTGATGCCGAGGAGGAGGTCATGAGCGCAGAGTCGAAGAGTGATGTTTCCCCATCGATATGTATAGTGGTGACAAGGTGAGGATGGAAACTGTCTCGTAATGATACCGTCGTCGTCGTTGTTGTCTTCGTCGTCATCACGAATAGAGAGAATATAATGGTACAAGAGGGAAAAAAAAAAAAAAAATTGACCAAAACCTCCCAAAAAAAAGAAAATGAAAAACCTCGATCTGAGATTCAAATGTCAATGATATTTATTGTCTGCCGTGCCTGGGGCCGCCTCCTAACACACACACACACCTCTCAATATCGAACAGCAAGCATGCCTCTGACAACTTGACATTGTCCCCTGTTTTCACACAAACTCTTCGCATATAAATATTTATGTCTATATACATGTATGTATATTTCAAATGAGGCGTATATCAATTTCGAGTGTGTCTGCCTATAAAAAAATATATCTTCCGCCAATCAGATCACCGACAGGATGGCATTTTGTCTCTTCCTCCACATTACCCCATCCCAATCCTAACCCCATCCGCTATTTTTGGGAAACTATCAGTAGACTACACTTCCCATGCATATATATATATATATATATATATATACTGGGCTTACTAAGTATCATATATTTTGGGTGTGGGGAAAGGGGAAAGGAGGAAGTCAAGTTGGATGCAAATTTGATCAGATTTCCCTTTTTAGACAGTATGAGAAATAGTGTATTGAGATATCCGTTGTAAAATATAGAGTAAACTCATGAGCGCATTTAATTTTGAATCCAGAGACAGAGAGAGAGAGCTAGTTTTGACATGTGAACGTGGTAGAGGAACTAAGCGTAACCAAAGAACATCATCCTTCTTAGCAGCAAGTGAATTGATGGCTAAAAAGGCCGAGAATTTGTATAGCATCATTCTGCATCATCGATAAATTATTTTGGGCAAAAAACAAATGAGCAATACAGCTCAATCGACTTCTATATATATATGAAAAGACATAAGCTTTTCTGTATTAAGTCTGCTAAAAAAAAACCGTTGGTAGTATCAGGACGTCTGAAGAATGGTCAACACTTATCTATAAGAACTATTGTAAAATGTGAGCTACTATACTGTACTGTACAATGCATGAGAAAGAATAAAAGAGTAGCTGTTCTTGAATCTCAACAACGTTCAACACTAATCTAAAGGAGAGATGGTAGTTGAAAAAAAAAAACCCGGATTTATTGCACAAGACATGAGAGAGACTGATGGGATATTTTTCATTGGTGAAGGTTAAAAAAAAAGTTTTATTCAAAAGTAGAAGCAATCAATGACAAAATAATGCTTAAGTAAGGTAATGAAGGGCTCCAAAAAGCCAACTAATGACAGTCCTAAATCCTGAATCTAAAATGAAAGGGCTTTCCCATGTATCTTGTAATCCCTGAGCTGAAACCCCTTCTAAACTAGACCTGGCACCAAGTAAATTCCACCAGAATTCCATAGGAGCCGCAATTGTGAAGAAAAAATGAAGGGGAAGAAAACAAAGGAAAGAAAGAAAGAGAAAGAGTGGAAACTATAGACAATAAGAGAAAAGGAAATTCACGTGGTCTGGATTTGAAATGTTTTTGGTGATCTCTCAGGGATCTACAGTTCTGACCAAGAAAAAAGGTATATTTTAATGAAGCATACAAGAAGAATAACCGTCAATTGGCCGGTTAACACTAACCTAAAACAGAGGAATATTGAAACGTACATTAAAATAACCATCAACTGAGCTAGGCAAAGGTAGTCGAAAAGGGAAAGGTATTTTATTGAAACATAGAGTAAGAGTACCATCAACCAAGTTGATTGGTCAACGCTAATCTAATGGGGGGAGGGTAGTTTATTGAAGTCATACAAAGGCAACCACCCATCGAGAGAATCAATACCATTATAAGGGGGAGGGTGGTTTATTGAAGCAACACACAAGATAACCCTCCACTGGGTTGATCAACAGGTAATATAAAGGGGTAAAGTGATTTATTGAAGCACCCAAAAGATAACCATCGACTGAGTTGGTCAATGCTTATATAAAAGGGAAGAATATTTTATTGAAGTATACAAAAAAAAAAAAAAAAAAAAAACGTACAATTTGGTTGGTCGAACGCTAATATAAACGGGGAAGAATAGTTTGTTGAAGTATAGAAAGACAACTATCAATCGGGATGGTCAACACTAATATTAAGGTAAGGGGAAGTTGTAAAAGAGAATCTATCTAAAACGTATGAGAGCAATTGATGGTAAAAAAGCGAGACATGTTTTATTGAAGCATTCAAAAAGACAACCATAAACAAGATCGTCAACACACAAATCTAAAAGGGAAGGGGCGATTGAAAAGTGAAGAAGTATGTAAAATGTATGAGAATGAAGGACGGTAGAAAAAAAAATAAAAAAAGAGACGTATTTTATTCAGGTAAAGATATAAACTGTTACAACTGACTCCAAGTTAATCTAATGACAGTTTCTATAACAGTTTGCTAAGATGTATGCTGATATGAAGGTGGCCCCAAATCACAAATCCAAAATGAAAGAGTTTTCCCATGATGTTTGATTTGCATTTTTTTGAATGCCCCTAATTCAAGTTCTAATCACTAATCCAAGATCACCAGTACCGCTATTGCCACTTCAATGAAAAATAAAAAGAAAGAAAGAGAAAAAAAGAGGGCAAGGGAAAAAAATTAAATGTGCGTCGGAATCTGAAATGTGAGGCCCATTTCCACCACCCAATGCGCTACAAGCTAAATCATCCCGCCAATCAACATATCTTCATTAATTTACTCCCCCTCCCCGTACAACCTATCATCGGGTTGCTTGGGCGAAAATATCATATGTTATGAAATCACATAAGGTGATTGATGTTCGACCTTCTTGTCATGACAATGGTTAGAATAGAGAAATTTAACCTTGCTTCGCCTGCCTTTGTGAAACGCACCAAATATGAAAAAATATCCGATGAGCAAAGGGAGGATAGTTATCAAAATGTGTTTGTCGCATTGTCAAAGTAACCTTATAAATGATGAAATATTCATAGTGACATTAACAAGTAGTAAAAAAAAAAAAAAAAAAAAAAAAAAAAAAAAAAAAAAAAAACGGCGACTTTGTACAACTCGTTCATAAAATGACTGTCAATGCCAAAAAAATCGGATGGACGAGATGATCGATTTACGGTGCGACCTTGTTGATTGACACTCCGCATGGCTTTGTGACAAGATAGGATGATGAAATAAAAATGGGCATATCATCGGCGGGAAGGAGCACACACCATCCATCGAGACAACTCTTTTTTTATATTTGAATTACAGCTAGGGGGTTCCTTTTTCGATCGTTCCGAAAACTGTAAGTAACGCCATTAAGGTTTATCAATCAGAGGAGACATGTTATATGTATATAACATATACACGAATGAAACTTGATCCTATTTCTGGGCACAAATCAATAGAAATCAATGATTGTTGGAAAAAAGAGGGGGGGGTTGATTGGTTCTTCTTGTCATTACGGGAAGCCATTGGGCTTAATTAGATGACGAGCAGTTTTGGTGGTGGGGATGGTGGTAGAAGGGTAACCGAAGGTTCTTTTTATTTAATTTGAATGTTCTGGATAAACCAACGCTAATTTAGAACTAGCGCCAAAAACAGGGAGAGACAATCATGCACAGACAAACAATAGCAAAGAACAAACATGCCAACGGGATCAATCACATTATTTTAAACTGATTTTCTCATGACGAAGAATATGTAAAAAATGAAATATGCCAAATTCTTTTTGGAAGTCGATAAAGAGCGTTTTCATTGAAATAAGGAAATGATTTTTTTGATTTAGATACCCGATCCATCTAATTTATAAGAGTTCAATCAGTCAAAGTCGTTTTCGTAATTCGTTGATTTCATAATTTCATAATTTCAGTCATACAACATGACTATAAATAAAATATATTGCCATATGTGTTGGGGGGAGAGGGATATGGATATATAATTTAGATATATTGATGCTTGATAAAAGTTTCAAATAATTGATGTAGCATCAGCTGCAGTCAGTCAGTCAACACAGTTTTGTTATCAATACCCATCAAAAGATAGTGCAAAATTTGGAAGCAAAAGAGTTTCTTTTAAGCTTTGCAAACCAAAATATCTCGGAAGGGACAAAAGGAATAAAATCGATCTATGCTAGATTTGTACCGAGGGCGTAAACTTGATTTGAAAACAAACAAATAAAAAATGAAAATGGCGTAAAATGGTCGTGCGAGTTGAATGGTGAGGGCACTCTCTTCCGCAAAATAATAATTTAAGCTTTCTGGTCTTACAATCGTGTCATAGAGGTCTACCGAGCGGGGAATAAAATATAGAACCTTTCATGTAACCCATGTGCTCAACATCAATACCATCGGAACCAACTTGGAAAGTCCATGAATTTACAGCAGTTCTTTTTATAAAATGAAATAACTTGTTGCTTTTAAGGAGTTTTTTTTTTCCATCACCCCACTCTATTTTTTTTTTTTTTTTTTTTTTTTTTGCAACCCTCCTCTCTTAATTATTCCAGAGTTGTTCTGAATACAATGGGAATATAAAAAAAACATTCACATCCAGTTAAGGAAATAGTGATGGGGGTGAAGCAAAAAAAAAAAAAAAAAAAAAAGATAGAAGTCAAAGTGGCAAGCGATGTTGTTCATTTACCATTCATTATACCCTAAAAAATATATCATGGATATCATGATGGTAAATTCTGTTGAATGACAATCACTTCCATAATAAGCAGTGTGATCATGGGAATTGCACTACTGCTATACTTGTAAAAAAAAAAAAAAAAAAAAAAAAACTAAAGAGAGGAAAAAGGAGATAGAAGAGTTAGAGTGATCAGATAGTGTCAATCTTAAAATAAAAATAAAAAAACTGTCACCATATACTTGCCATTTCTTACTTAATCCCGAGTACAATAAATTACTCTCTGTGCTTCTATTCTATACTGTTGAAATCAATGAATCATGAATGTCCTATGACATCTATCGTATTATACATATACAATAATATAAATAATGGAAATTCATGCAAAAATCTAAAAAAGTGCCTCGTCTTTTTTTAAACGCCGACTTTAAAACGCCGGCGGCGTGCAGCAACATTTTCCTACCCATGACAACCAGTTGGCATGTTAGTAACAACTATTTTTTGCTACCTCTCAAAAGATTTGCTTTGTGAAACACGGAGAGTGATAGATGTCCAAAAACAAAGGCTGGATCCATAAACAGTTCAAAAGGCCAGGGGCGCTTTTTTTTTATGATTTATATATAAAAGTAGTAGTCTTTCCTCGCTGTTTTTTTTTTTTTTTTTTTTTTTTTTTTGTTATCCATTTTATATCATCAAGCGTTACTATGGCAAACCTTTCCTTTAACAAATCACTTGTTAATATGTCTTATGTCGGTCTTAAGCCATTAAATTTGCAAGGTGGTCAATGGTAAGCGATTTATTATTACTATCATTCTAGGAATCATTGTATTTACACATCCTTTTTTTTTAGTACTTGGTGTGGAAAATATGGCCATAAACGAACGACTTGTCCTTTACTGAAATGAATAGATAATATACCCATTATTATCATCACCACCATTATTATTTTATTTACTATCAGCACAATCATCAACATGCCCATTTTATCTTTACCTTTTTATGTGAAGCCAAGTCATCGACTCCGCTACGCCGCTTGATATATCCACACAGCACAATTACAGCATTTTGTTATTACAACAGCATCATCATTCATTTCTTAAACCAAAAAACAGTGCTTTTTTTTTGTTTATTCATTATGGTTTTTCTTTCTTTTATTACTATTACTTTGACCTTCTATGTATATCCACTCACTCATGTATATAAGCATTTCTTTTCTTTCCTTTATCCCCCCCAAAAAAAATTATATATATATTCATATATACAATATCCTTACTAGGATTAAAAATACCAATAAAAGTACAAACTCTATATTCGCTCTCTGTAGGGGGATAGTCGGAGAGATATCCGAGGGTTTTATCTTCCCCGTTTTATTTTATTTTTTTCTTTCACCGCATGAAGCACACACTATCAACGTCGGCGTTTTAAAGATAAACTGCACTACTCAATTTGTGCATCCTCCAACGCCCACCCTCCTTTTTTTTTTGACGTGTAAAACAAAGGGAGAGAGCAAAAGAAATGGTCAGTTGAATGATAATCAAGGAAGAAGAACAAATGATACAGTATACTGTGCAGTCCCATTAATGCAAGTAAGAGTGTTTTTTTTTTACCTTTCACTGTGAACACAAAAAAAAAAACCCACATTCTAAGGAGACTGGCAAAAAAAAAAGACAACATATGGCACAGACCAGCAAATAGTAGTGGTGAATGTGGTGGTCAATCCAGCTCTCCTTTTTCTATTGAAAGGCTGGCTCTCCCTTTTTTTTTTTTGACTTTCGCTCGACAAGTATAAATTACAGTTTGAGTCGGTCGGGTGTTGAAAAAGCTTGAGAAAAAATCCCATTAAACTTTCAGGGGCCAACAAGTCAAGACGAACGCTGGGTACTCTCCTTAACAAAATTGTTTATTGTTCCTATACTTTTTTTATGATTTCATTTTAAGAGAGGTAACAGAAATTGGGTAACAAACGTTATTCTCTTCATTGTGTACGTATGTGTGTTTATGTGTTTCTGTTTGTGTATGCTGTGGGGGGGGGAGAGGGGAAGCGGAGGACAAGCCCATGCTTTGTTTTGTTTTTTCCTTGTATGACCATCAATCATGTAAAAACAAAAAAAAAAAAACAAAAAAACAAATCCACTGATGGTCATCACATAATGTACAGTACGATATATGTAAATTGATTGACTGAAATAGTATCAAGTAATGACTGTAAATAAATTGCCTGTGTTGATTTATCAATCCAAGTACTTGTACTCTTTAGAAGGAGGTACAAGGGGAGAAGAGACCTTTTTTTTCATCCTAGCCCCCCTTCTTTATATTTCATGCAGATCGCTCGCTCGCTCGCTCGCTCCCAACTTATCAACAAGGGGATAAACTGAAAGCGATCCTTACATCATTCATTTGCACCTCCATGGTTAAAAGGCCAAAAAAAGAGTATTATCATTACAAGTATTGATGAACATCGCCAATTGTCAATCATCAATAGTAAGAAACACTACAATAACGATGGACGGGGTTTTAAATCTTATCAGCCAAGTATTTAATTCCCTTCCCATCCCTGATTTTTTTTTGTTCTTCTTTTTTCTTTCTTTTGCTTTTTATTTTTTATTATACACATGAGTTTTGACAGTAACGATCCTACTTTTTATACTGGTATGCACCACCCTGATACGACTATGACCCATACCCACCCAACGATGCATGGCTCCATGTTTCAACAAAACCAAATGGGTGGCATGGCTTGGTCACCAGCAATGAATCCCTCTGCCATGGACATGCATTCAGTTCCTGCTGCCCCATCTTCTTTACCTTCTCCTCCTACTGGTACTGTTAAGCCAATTACCAATTCAACAGCAACCGCTTCTTCCAACACCAACGGGAAAAACAGTAATAGCAACAACACCACCAGCAACAATACCAACAATCCCTCGGCGGCCGCGGATGCTCCCTTAGACTTGTCGAAACCTTATCATTCGGAATGGGGTGTCATGAAAGAACAAGATTTCCATCCTTTGACTTTGAAACATCAACGCGATTTGGAAAATATTTACAATACTGGAAATATCATTTCTGACTTTTACTTTTGGCAAGCGAATCTTGGTGGCTACTGCATGGCGGATATGGTTCAAAGTAAGTGTCTTCATACGCATAAATAGGTTGACTGTCATCAGTTGGAGAACTCATGAACATTCTTTCTCATTGTTTTTTTTTCAGACCATGTCGTTTCTTCTGAAGGCGCCTTCCCTTTGGTCCGTCGACTTGTTGGTGGAGCTCCTCACCCTGGACGAAGAAAGAAGAAGCGTACGACTCCGGCTTAAAAACAAGGGGTAGTTACTTAGCAGCACACACACACACACACAACACACAATGACATACATAGCTCTCGGATGAAGAAAGGACTGGTACCATTCTTTCCCCCTCCCCCTCCCCATATCATTTACTACTATTATTACCATTTTATATTCTTCACTTTGTAGCATATATGATTCTTATTTACTTTTATTTATATATACATATATATATATATATATATTATTCCTTTTTTTACTTTCTTATACATCTTATACGCTTCTCTTACCCCCTTTTTTTATCCCTTAGTTTTGCCTATTCTCATATTATTTATTCTACATATCATTTAATAAAAAAAGTCTTTTTTTGGATTAGCAGTCGCAAAAAATAGTTCACAATGTATGATGGGATTTTGAAGCGTCTATGATTGGGGTTTGAAATGAAATGGTTACTGGAAATGGATATGTGTCAGCAGGATAATCACGATATATGAGGGGATGCACAAAAAAAAAAACTGTCAAGGATATATATGTTTTCGTGATATTGATCTAGTATACAGTGAAAAAAATTAAGGGATACTCCATGGTTTTCCCTCGTGCGAATGGGTCCGTTTGGTTTCTCATCATCCATCCTATTTCATGCACATGCATATATATATTGGAGCCAATGACTTGACTTGTTGATTTGTACATACACACATACACACACACACACACATATATATATATATATATAACATGTAATAAAAAAATGTCAATTATTGAATGCAGCCTCCCTTTTTTTTTTTTTTTTTTTTTTTTTTTTTTGCTTTATCGTGCCGTGTGATCCGTTTTAGAAGACAGGGGTAGAATATCAGCGTGTCATTTCCTTGACTTTCTTTTTCTTTCTTTTTTTGCTTAATCATGAAGTTTCCAGCATCGGATATGGTGATGATAGAAAAACAGGGAAGGGAAGGGAGAGGAGGGCGATGATTAGGAACTTATCCAGGGTCAGAAAATACTTCTCATACCTCAGGAGGTTAAAAAAAAATATACTGTTTATTTTTGTGGGAAAAAGAAGAAAAAAATCCCAATTTTGAAAGCTAGACAAAGTTGAGCATGACTTCCACAGAGATCAAAAGCCTGATTAGACGAGAAACCTGGGGTAAAACACATGTTTTTTTGAAAAGGGAGGAGGGGGGGGGGTTGAGAGAAGAAAGAAACTACTCCAAATCAAACCGAGTTCTTGAGCGACAAAAATAAAAAAGTGGAGAGGGATGGATGCCATGATCAATGACGGTCGTTAATTGACAAAATAAATATCAATTTGTAATAGTGCGAAATGACGAAGCCGTCTAATCCACATCCAATATTTTCACACATACACGCACGTACATCCCAGTATTTTTTCTTTCTGGTGCATACACCACTCGACAAAACAAACGATGTAAATGTATGAAAAAATACAAGATATTTTTTATTTAAAGATATAAACTATGATAACTAATACTATGCTAAACTGAGGATGGTTCCATGACACATCTCCCAAAGATGAAAGAATCTAATGGCGTTCCGCATTCCCAGATCCAAAATGAAAAGGTTTCCCCAGAATATTAGTTTTGTATTTTTTCAAATGCCCCTGATTCAAGTTCTAATACTAATCCAGGATCACTGGTTGGTTTTTTTGAAGAAAAAAAAAAAAGGAAATGAAAATGAGGAAAAGTAATGAAGACAAAAAAATAAGTAAATAAGTAATCACATGAGCGGAGTGTAAATGTCCACGAAGTCCAAGGGAGTCCAAAAAGTCCAAAAGGCCAAAGGTCCAAGAAGTCGAACGCCAAAAGTCCAAAAAGTCCAAAAGGTCCAAAAGGTCCAAAAGGTCCAAAAAGTCCAAAAAGTCCAAAAGGTCCAAAAAGTCCAAAAAGTCCAAAAAGTCCAAAAAGTCCAAAAAGTCCAAATAGTCCACAGGTCAAAGATCCAAAATGTTGAGGGTGCAAAAGGGCAAAAGGTGAAGATAGACAAAAGGCAAATAGTCCCAAAAAGATCGCCCCACCCCGTTTTTCCGCCTTGATGCGCCAGTCAACACGATTTCATTCGAAAGTGAAAAAGCAACAGAAAGAAAGGAAGATTGAAGAGAGAGAAAGAGAATGCAAATCATTGTTTTTATTGAAGACAATCCTGTAGGATGACAAATAAACTGATGGTAAAATACGAGGAGGGGTAAAATCAGGAAACGAAAAGAAAAGACAAGGGGTAAGTAACGAATACTAATTGGGTAACAATAACAATAAAAAACTATCATTTACTACAATTCATAACATAAAAAATAACATCATCGGTATGCGCGAGCTACTGCCTTGACAATGGACTCCTTGGCGGTGGATATGTGAGTGGATAAACGCTTTGCTAGTGCTTCCAAGTGCCTGTTGAGCTTGCTGTTGTTGATGATATAAATGGTGGTGGCGGGGGTATCATTGTCGTCAAACAAATCAAGTATGGACTTGAGAGCCGTGTGAATGTCACAATTTGACAGTCTTTTTGTAAACGCTTCCATATCTTGCTTGACAAGTACGTCTTCGTTGCGAATCACAGAACGGGCCACATGGCTGAAGAAGTCAGACGCAATACGGTAGCTGGAGTTGTCCTTGGCACTGTCGTAATTGGCGAGCGTAAATACAGTATAAGGTCATGTCGTAACAGTGTCGGTCAATTCGTTTGAGGAGCGACAGCAAAAGTAGGTGGATTGGTGGTGAAATTGTGTTCGTAGTTGCCGCAGTTGATAGAGGATGTCGTAGGACGAGATGCGGGTGGTTGATTTGGTTTTTGCCATGGTTGTTGCTGCTTTCCACGCCGTTTCCTTGATAAAAAGTCGTGTGCTCTTCGATTGCTGATAGTCACCGAGAATAAACTGACATGTCCCAGGGCCAACTTCAGGAGGAAGGTCGGTATCCAGTCGCAAGCATGATGTCACTAATGCATTAAAAACCTTCGTTCCAATCACGAGCTTTCTTCCATCATCATCGTCCAGGGAGGTTGGCCATACTGAAGGGTAGCGGGAGGTTGGTGGTGGAAGGGAGCTAGTAGGACATTTGTTTTTGAATTCCTTGAAACATTCCCGGTGCGAATCAATGGTGCGCTGCCGCCCGTACACTTCAACTGTATTCACAACAAGAGCTTGACCAGAGGATTCATATCAATAAAACCGTGCCGGCAAGTACTCTACTGGTAGCAAACCGCATTTGAGGATATAAAGACCAATCCATGTTGAGAAAATCTGCCGTTTCATTATTGATTTCAACATACGAGTCACCCAAAAAATGTTTGGAGAAAGGACCAGAACAAAGAGCACAGTAAAGAGAAGCTTCAAGCGAAAGGACAGGAAGAAGACTTGAATCGATCTTTCGTTTTTTTTGTAGGCAAAACCGGCGAAACTTGCATTTCTTCGGCCGAGCATGTCGCAGGATGGTGGGTATGAGTCAGAGCATTGGTTTCCACGTTGTGTTTGTTGATTAACGAAATGGGTCGCAATTGGTATGCATTCAAAATACTGATCATTCGTTGTTGTTCTTCAGACGTCCATCGTGTTCCATCACAAGCGCGAATAAAAGCATGGTCGTAAGTACGCATTGTTGAAGGTATTTTTGCTATGTCAATTGCTGGAATATTTGGAGTAGAAGGCAGTTTTGTAGTACAGCCTGGAGTAAGTTCTTCTTCGCTTTCACTGCCAGTTTCTATATAAAATAAAATAGTGTTCAGTACAAAGTATATTGAGGTTATATATTGAAGCTTACCATTGCAAGGGTATGGGATTGATGTCAATGCTAAGAAGGTGAAAAGAGTGGAAGTTTAGCCAATATTTTTTGTGCTATTGTGCAAAGTGAATAGTTCCTTACCAAATGAGATAGACCTGATCAGTGGGCATTTATTAACATGTTTCCGGAATCCACTCTGAGTTTTGAATTGCTTTTCACAAGGGCATTGGAAAATGTTGTTAATTGGTTCCAAGGAGATAGTTGTGCCTAAAAAATAATCAGTGTTTTAAATCAGAAGTTGTCAAATAAAAGAGATAAGCATATGTACAGCATTCACTGCTTCTTGTATTTTTGTTGTATAAAACTTACCTTCGTGAGTTGTGATGTGTGCAATAGAATCGACTGATTGAACACGGTTGACTGAAGACCTATCAGCATATTCACTATTGGAGTGGAAAATGTCTCGAGTCATTTTGCCGAAGGATAACGAAAGGATAAGAAAGTCAAGGCTTTTAAATGGAAAAAAATAAAATAGAAAAAATTGTTCCTGCCGCTAAGCGGGCTTTAAAGTGTCCTGGGGCAGACCAAAAGGACAACAGAACGAAGTCAAAGTCAAGGTAAAAGCACAAGATACTAAAAAAGACAAAAGGCCACTGATGGTAAAAAAAGGAGAGGGAAAAATTAGGGTAATAAAAAAATTGAAAAGAAGAGGGTACTATACTAGTAGCAAATCGCATTTGAGGATATAAAAACCAGTCCGTGTTGAGAAAATCTGCCATTATATCATTGATGAAGATGGTATTTTATCACATACCAGTCCTATCTCAGCCCACCATCGCATGTGACAAAATTTTGGAGCATTTCCCTTCCCAATCCGTTTGTCTCGACTACTATCCTTAGTCATTGATTGCAATATACGAGCCACCGAAAAAATGTTTTGAGAGAAGGCCAGAACAAAAACCACCGTGATGAGAAGCTTCAAGGGAAAGGGTGGGTAGACTTGTACGGTTGTAGGCAATATGGTGTTTTACCTAAACAAAAGAGGTAAACATGTGCACAGTATTCACGTCTTCCTGTATTTTTTTGTTATATAAAACTTACCTTCGTGAGTCGTGACGTGTGTAACAGAGCCGGCTGGTTAAGCACGACTGACTGAAGTCCCATCGGCATAATTATTATTATAGTGGCAAACGTTTTGAGTATTTCGACGAAGAATTACTAAATGACTAGGAAAGCAAAAGGTATGAGAGGAAAAAAACCATGGATATCTTGTTTTTGAAATGCCGACATCTATGCATTTTTTTCAGGCGCGATGCTGGTTTCAAAACGCGCGACAATTAATTCCAGAAACACTGTACACACCGTCCACCTCAAAAGAAGTCAATCATCCCGGCATACTGGCTCAATCTCTCCCCCCCCCCTTCCCCACCCATCTTTTTTTTTGGCTGTTCAAGTAAAATGGAATCAGATAAAAATCCCATGTCGTCATCAAAGAAAAAGTTTAAATCCACTTACCCCTTTTAACTTTCTTTGATCCGTGATACGACTAAAATATTAGGGGCGATTTAAATATTGATGATGTCCAAATTGGATATAAATCATGTAATTGGTCTGGAATGGTTTCAAGCATCAATCTAAGAAAAAAATAAACCATCATGTGGTGAAGCTTGAAATGTTATCATAGATATTATCAGATGGCTATAACTTGAAAGATATGCATTTTTTTTTTTTAAAATGGGACAAATAACGATAATCATAATAACGCCAAGAACTTGAAAGCCAACCAACGTCGATCCCTCTTTCTGGGTAGAGAAAGAGAACAACCTTAACGAAATAACAGTAGCTATACTATGCAGAGTGTCCAACTGACAACATTCCAAATAGCGTATCATAGATTATATATATTTATTAGACTAACGTCTACTACCACCATCATCATTGCACTCATTTCAACCCTTAAAAAGTGTATTTTTTTTATATCCTTTCCCTTATTCACATTTTTTTAAAAGAAAAGAGAAAAAAAAAATCCAAAATTCATACTATGCCATGAATGGTAAGTAATTACTCTTAAAAGGGTTCCTGAAAAAATTGAACACCTTCTTTTTGCAAACCCCGCCTTATAAGATGATGAAAAGAAGAAAATGATGATGTAGGACATGAAATGGGTGATGAATTAGCCCGTAAGCTTGATCACTGAGTGTACTACATTTCTTGCGCTGTCATTTAACCTTATACCAGCGTTAACTGGTGTACAGACTCAGGAGTAAGCAGTCTAAATTAATTAAAGAATTACCGGGGAAGGATCTCATGTGTCTAAAACGATAAAAGAGGCTAGTGTATACATAGAAACAAAATGCTATGTATCCTTCTCTTGCTTTCTTGTTTTATATATCTATGTCGTTTGGGTCACTTTATATATAAAAATCCACTATATGATTTTTCGTAATTTATTATCAATTTAAAAAGGATCGCCCATTGGTCCAAAAACTGGGAGTGAAAATAGAGAGATCGCCCGTTTGACCAAAAAGAATAGAGCGCAGTTTGAAATTGTTCCTGGCCTTCCATCGATCAAAAAAAAAAAAAAGGCATCTGGCCAAAAAAAAGGATTCTTTCCTTCTCTTCCGCTTCTTCTTTATTTTTTATTTAATTTTTCTCAATTTGCCGCCTTTGTATTTTCATTCGCTTCCAATCCGCAACATCTCCTTTCCTCTCCTTTCCACTTGTTTCCCCGCACTTTACTCGTCCGTTTCAATTCCTTCATGGGCCTTCATTCCACTTCATCAACGAAATCAGCAAAACCAACTAGCATTGTATCGAAACTACTTTCTGTCGGTGCCCTAATACTATTTGCTTTGACATTATTGACGGCAGCCATTCGTTTTGTCACAGGTACAGTACAAAAGAGGTTGACAAAAAAACTCCCCCCAGCACCAAACTAACAAGTATATATGTCATAATCGTAGAATCGAAAGACCGATCGAAATGTCACGGATTAGTCAACGACGGTTGGTGGCAAGGTGACAACTATACCAATTGGCAAACGTCGGGGTGTATGATGCATACCTACAAGGCGGATGAAATTGCGACGTGCCTGAACCATTCCCGAATTCTCTATGTGGGCGATTCGATTATGCGTGAACAATTTTATTCCATGAACCGACTCACCCATCCACTGGATATCAAAGGCCCCCTGCATGTAGATCGCAAGTATATCTCAGAAGAATATGGGCTCGTGTATGAATTCTGGTGGGATCCTTATATCAACAGCACCCGCACCATCGATCTTTTGAAAGGCCAAGACAAAACCGGGGACAAGCCCAGTTTACTTGTGATTGGATCTGGGATTTGGTATGAACGTCGGTTACCGGACGCTATCTTTTTAGACGAATGGAAATCCGCTGTGGATCGTGTGTTTGATGGCGTGGAATCCTCCTCCTCAGCAATTGCCGATACTGTCATGCTCTCGCCGGTAGAAATCCCTCAATTCAATCGCTTGAATGCTGACCGCCAGCGTCTGATTACGCTCGACAAAACCACCATCATGAACAACTACCTCCACCAACGCGAACAATCTCTGCAACCAAAACTGCCTTTCGCCGTGGCATTTGCCTGGAACGCCATTGCTGCTTCAACCGTCAACATCACCTTGGATGGATTGCATTACTTGTCGCCAGTTACTACGCCCCAAGCTCAGATTGCCTTGAACTTTCGATGTAACCATCAATTACCCAAACACTATCCCATCTCTACCACATGTTGCATCGCCTACCCATCGCCACGCTGGTATCAGTCCATTTTCTTCCTCCTCTTTCTGATCTGGGCTCCTCTTGGCTTCTTTTTCATTGGTAAGAAAAGAAAAAAGATCCTCATCTATAGATAAAAAAAAAAAACAATGGTACTCAGAGAAACTCACTCTACTGTCACCCTATTTTTTGAATATGTGTTCGTTCTTGTATAGATAACACCAAATCATGGATTCGAAAACTATGTCCTTCTCAAGATATCAAACAACTGACAGCGCTCTTTATCTTTGGCCTCGGTGTGATCTACATGTACTTGGGCGATCGCACACAACTGTTTTCCAAGATCCACAAGGACTTTGACGCGACGACATTTACAATCCAAATGGTGAGTGTTGCCTTTCTTGGCGTAGTATCGGTGGTACGACAACGTGACGACGATGGCGATGTCGACCTAGGCTTTTTGAACCGTGGACAAACAGACGAATGGAAAGGATGGATGCAGCTGATTATTTTGGTGTACCATTTTACGGGGGCGTCAGGGACGGCGGGGATCTACAATGCCGTACGAAGTCTGGTGGCCGCGTATCTGTTCCAAACCGGTTATGGCCATTTTTTCTTTTTTTATAAAAAGAAGGATTTTGGGATGGGACGTGTGCTGAATGTCATGGTGCGCATGAATTTGCTGACGTTTGTGCTGATGTATTTGATGAACACCGATTATCTTAGCTACTATTTCACTCCCCTTGTGTCCATGTGGTTCTTGGTGATTTGGTTGACGATGTATGTGGGTCATGCTTACAATGCGCGTACGTGGTTTGTGTTGATCAAAATCGCCGTCATGTGCTGTATCACCACCGCCATGATTCATCTCCCTGGTGTCTTGGAAACATGCTTCGATCTTTTGGCGACGGTGGCCAATATTCATTGGCAGGCTGGTGAATGGCGGTTTAGGTTGGGCCTGGATGCGTATATTGTCTACATTGGTATGTTATTTGCATTGATGACCATCAAGGTTAAGGAACACCGGATTTTGCAAGAGCGGGATACGTCAAGCTTTGCCTTACTCAAGTGGATCACCGTGGGCGTGGCAGCCGTCAGTATGGCGTGGTACTTTTGGTTCGAGCTCAACCAGCCAAGCAAGCAAGTTTACAATGGGAAACATCCCTATATTTCCTGGATCCCCGTCGTGGCCTTTATCCTACTTCGCAACGCTACTCGCTTTTTACGCAACACAAACTCGGGTTTCTTCATGTGGATCGGCAAGTGCTCTTTGGAAACGTTTATCGGTCAATTCCACATGTGGTTAGCGGCGGATACAAAAGGATTATTGGTGGTCATTCCTTCTTCATGGATTCATCGATTGGGCGGTCAGGGCGATTGGGGATGGTGGCTCAACTTTTTCGTCTCCAGCATCTTGTTTTTATTCGTGTGTCATTATCTTAGTCAGGCTACTGGAACATTGACGGGATGGATTTGCCAATGGTTTACTTATACACCCACACCTTCCTCTGCGACTTCTCGCTCTGCTATGATGGATGATGGCCCGGTGGTTCGGGATGATGATTACCAAGCGGTACCTTTATTAGCCACCAGTCTTGGTGACGGGAACGACAAGGACGACATTGATTTGACCAACAACAGCAACAACCGCCATAAAGACGAACGTGACGACGATAACGACGATATGCTTAGCTTGGAAGAAGAAATGAATACATGGCAACAACAACCAAAAGCTTCACGATGGAGCCGATGGGTCGCCCTGGTTTGGTACGATCCAAGATCTAAATCACTTTTATTCTTTATCACCATGATGATTATCAATCACCTGTGTTAGATTCACTATCCTTTCATATTTTTATTTTTGGACACAACAACTTTTATCTTTTTTTTATTTTATTTTTTTTATGGCACTGCATACAATATACTTTAGTTTAGTTTTCCCCTTTCCCTTTGTACATCAAGAACACCATACCCCAACCCTTCACTTTTTTTCTCACTTTTTTTCAATTACATATCACAATTCATTTTTTTTCTTTTAATAAATTACACACAATGTTTGTAAATTCAAAATCGATGCTGATCATGGGAAAAATGTTACTGATAATAGTTTGATGAATATGAAAGGAAGGATTGGTGCAGTGTATTGGGTTTGACGTCAATTTTTTTTTTTTTATAAATGCTTATAATTTGGGTAGCGGCTAGCATAGCAGAGTTGGATATGGATTTTAGTAGGATAATTAGGAAAGGTAGGAAGGACGCTGTTGAACATTAAAGTTTGGGCGAGGAGGATGGTTTAGCCGATGGTTAGGGGGAAAATGTCAACATCATACACTCTCATTCTTGAAAATCATTTTTTTGACCTACAAAATTCTAGTGTGACAAATTGTTTGGCTTCGAGAATATCACACCTATTCGTATCCATCGAACGTCATTCCAGTGTACTGGATGTAGTACTTAACTGTTCTTTTTTAGTCTAGCCCGACATCCTCCAAACTCCACCTTCTAGCAAAAACCTTCAACCAAAAATGGAAATAGAAATGTTCGCTTTGACACTTGTCCTCTTTACCTCTCTCTCTCTCTCTATTTTAAAGCCTTAGCACAATATGGCCACATTACATGTTTTCAATCTACAGAATTTATTTGATTTTTCTACTCTTTCTATTTTGTCGCTTATAACAAATCATCCTATGTGGTGCAAAATTAAGAGGAATATGATAGCTACCCTCAACCAGTCCTTGTAATAACATTCTTTCCTTCGTTTATAAAACTTCCCGGTGCTCCGATGGAGCCTTGGGAAACCATGGATTTACTGGAAATCAAGGATGTTTTGCAGTGTGAATGACAGCCGGGCTATTAGACAACAGTAACCCGAAACCTGTAGCGCCATTTCAATTGTTGGTGGGCGGTCCATTGAGTATATTTGTACTAGTGGAACAAAATAAGCAAGCAGGGTATTGTGAGGGGAGGGGGAGGAAAATAGATGTCTACTGCTTCACTTTTCATGGACAGTTCTTTCAGGGCTTTTCAGGAGTGTGTGGGAAAAAAATCAGACTGGTTGGAACATTCAAACACCGCCTCACATGGCTTTCTATTTTTGATTTATGTGTCTGTCCCAACCTGATTTTCTCTTTCGTTCTTTCTTTTCTTTCTTTCTCAATAAATCATCTTCATTGAAGTATCATTGGAGGTACTGGTGATCTTGGATTAGTATTAGAAAGCGAATTAGGGGCGTTTTACAAAATACAAAACAAACATCATGGGAAACCCTTTCATTTTGGATATAGGATTTGGACCCGCCAATAGAATAGCATTCATCTTAGCACAGTGTTGCAGAAACTGTCAGTATATTAGCTTAGTGTTAGTTTGCGTTGTTTATCTCTATGTCTGAATAAAATATGTCTTGTGTTTTTACCATCAATCTCTCTCTTACGGCTTATTGTCTTGTTAAATGAATTTACTGTGTGGGGAGACAAGAAGGAGCAGTTGTTTGGATGTGTGCAAATGAGTCCGGAATTAGACGAATTCGCCCAACCGTCATGATTAATGCTATCTCTATTGAGTATACATTGTATCTGTAGACAGAATAAAAAAACATGCATGTGTGTGTATGAAAAAAGAAACTAGCACTTGCTCGTTGTTGGCGGTCCTCTCATTTCACATGGACGGCAGATGTGTTCAACGCTCCATTGACGACGTGACAATCCTATGCAGGGATTCATGAGCTACAACCTTAGTTACAATAGCTATATAGGTATTTTTTAAGATCAAAGAAATGTCTTCGCTCCTATAGACGCAGTGTGTATCCCCTCTTTCTCTTATATAATAGATCAATCCTTGTCTTCTATCTAGCGAATCTTCGTAGATAAATATACATACGCCTGCTTTAATAAAATATGTCATTTTATCTTAAACTCATCATTTGTTGTTGTCTTTTGTGGTATGCTCCAATGCGTGCATTTCCCGATTATTACTATTATTATCATTGTTGTTGTTATTGTTATTGTTATTTACAGACGAGCATACTAGACCGTCAACAGTGTACCTTTGATTCGCCCTGATGACAACCGAACGTTTAGGCACGGAGTTACTTCCCTCATCGACTCTTTAACACTCTTCACAAAACATTATTTTATGGTTGCTCAAATGCCTCAGAGACATCGTAGATAGTTTATTTATTTATCTATTTTTTTTTTTTGGCTTGTAACACCCCAACCAAGCGCCCCCGATCCTCTTATTGACTGTGTACCCCGGAGAGGCTCATTCTTTTGTATTCTCCCAATTTTGGCACAACACATAGATATGTATAACGCGGATGTCTGCTAATTTGGCCCTTTACAGGACCCTACCTGACAGAGTGTCAAAAAGTAAACTTCCTCATGATTCCATCTCCAAACTCTATTAAAAAAAACACAATTTATGAAAAGCGCAGAGGTTAGAGCAGCCAGTAGATACCCAATCTCTCCGTTCCAACACGGATAAAAGAAAACTCACGGCTAGTGAATCGTTGGTTGAATTCCCCGCCAAAAAAAAAAAAGCGCACGGATCAGTTTTTTTTTTTTTTTTTTTTTTTATCATCGTGAAATGGAACATGGAATGGGGTTTTGGTTATATAAATATTCAGTCATCAGCTGCTCTTATTGGATAAGGGTAGGTAATACAAAACGGATCTGGTTCCAACTGATAATGATAAATAGCTGAACGGATTCTTTGCATTTGAAACAAAGAGAATCTGCATAAAGGAACGGACATCGTTTTCTCCGCTTTATCAGAAAAAAGAAGACAGGGACTGTATGATAATTGGTGGTATAGAATGGTGATAATGGAGCTCTCTTTTTTTATTTTTCTGATAACGTGCCACATAGTGCTACATAGTGGTCAAGTTGGGGTCTGCCGAAAACATCGATACGATGACGGTATTCTTCCTCTTTCACTCTCTCTCGCTGTGGTGGCGGTTATGCGTTTACACCAATCAGAAGCCCGCAAATTAAAGGGCGGGCAAATAATGTAACATCATCCTCAAGCCAATTTTTTTTTCCTTCTTTCTCTCAAGTATTAAAAAAGCTAGTTTCTTTTTCAAACCCTTTTTTTTTTTTTACTCTTTTCTTTTTACTAAAATCATATATTCAAAATATAGCTACATTTTTTATTTCGTTTTGCATCGTTTTTCTTTTCTCTTTCTCTCTGTCTCTCTTTTTTTTTTTATTCTCCCCCCCCCTCTCTCCCTCTTTTCTTTTTTTCAATTCCCACTCATAAATGTATGGCCAACACCAACGATCAAGATCTTTTTCCCACTTCCAAGATTACTCAAATCGGCATCCGCAAGGTGGCTTACCTCCCGGAGCTCAACAGCAGCAAGCACAACAGCAGCAGCAGCAGCAGCAACAGGCACAAGCACAACAACAACATCAGCAACAGGGCGCTGCCACAGCACCATCTTCACCACGCGAATCAGCATCTCAACCTCAAACACCACATCCAAGTAACATGAATCCAATGGACGCACAGCAGCATCAACAACAACATGGTGGTGGCAAGATAGACAATCTCTTACGACGTATGAGGGATGCTGCCGGAATCACCAATGCGGGCATGGCGGCAGCAGGCATGCCAGGTGGATACGGAGGTGGGCCTATGATGGGAATGGGCGGCAACCAGGCGGAAGAAATGATGTTACAGCAGCAGCAACAACAACAGCAGCAACAGCAGCAACAGCAGCAAATGATGATGATGATGGCAGCCGGTGGAGGTGGAGCAGCGATGATGCAACAGCCGCAAATGCAGGGGATGATGGCAAATGGTGGTGGTGGCTACGGGATGAATCCTTATATGATGAATGGCGCAGGTGGAGGCTATCCTGGAATGATGGGTGGTGCTGGTGCTGGCGGAGTCTCTAGTTACATGAATCCTTATGCTTTACAACAGCAACAACAACAACAAATGTATGGACAAACGACCCCTGGTGGGATGTATGGTAACTCAATGTACGGCAACTCAATGTATGGTGGTGGAGGTGGCATGTATGGAAATTCTATGTATGGACAAACGACACCTGGCGGGATGTACGGCAATTCAATGTATGGTGGTGGTGGTGGTATGTATGGTAGCAACTCACTGTATGGAAATAGTATGATGTCAACTCCCTATGATTACATGGATGGCATGGGTGGTGGTGGTGGTGGTGGTGGTGGTGGCGGATTTGGGATGGGTGGTGGATCCTATCCTTCTTCACCTTACTATCGGCCAGGCGATCCTTATTCACATGGTTATGGTGGTGGCCGCTCCGGATTTGGTATGGGCTATTCTCCCTATGATTCCTATTCAAAACGAATGTATTATCCTGAACGCACTTCTTCTGTCAAAACCCTTTGGTCTAGAGATTATTATTAGTGTAGCGTATATCACCCACCTCTCTCCATATTATATCTGTATTTTATTACCACTATTACTATTATTATCTTTATTATTTGATTCTATAAAATGTATATTGCAATTCTCTCATTATTTTCTCTCCTTTCTTTTTTTTTATTTTTGTGTCTTTAATTCTCTATCCATATCTACCATGAAAATCACAATGAGGGGTGCCCGACTCAACAAACGTTTGGAACTCGTTTCATAAATCAAGGTATACGTTTAATTAGCAAATAAGGTAAACATAAATTAGGCTTCTACCCAGCTTCTTGTATACGTGTATTGCTTCTAGTAACCAACACAACTTCTTAATTATTATTTCTATTATTGTAGAAATGCCTATCACTACCGAAGAACGAAAGTGATGAATCTCCATGCTGTGACTGTTCTGGCTCATCCTGATCAAATCTGCTTTCTTGTTTCAAGCGCACCTAACTATTTACGTAAGCAAAGGAAAAAAAAGAAGTATATAACTGGTGATCGAGGAGGTCAGGGGAAAAGGGACGATGATTGGACGTACAGGTAGTAAGAGCTTCTAGTTTCTATTTTTATAGGGCATTGCTGATGACTAGTGTATATCATCTTCCATTTGACGAAAATCTATTTATGTATGCATAGCAATTGATTTCAAGGACCAAGCGAGAAAAAGGTAAGGCTTAAATATCAAAACAAAACAAAAAAAAAAAATGACGATCATCACTGACTTTTTGTTTTCATCTACGCTGTGGGGTCGTGTCGTAGTTTACGGACCGAGATACATTGCTTTGATGTTGATAGCTATGTTAATTTATGCACTCTGGCTTCTTTATTGTGCTTGATTACACCTGGATCCTGTTTGAATAAAGAACTTTTATTATTGTTTGGGCTGCAGTCATTTTCATGGAGGCGAATCGAAAACGGAATAGGAAATTCGATCACGGGGACAGAACTTTGACACAGGGATTGGTTTTATACCATACGATAGGCCATGGTGGTGACAATGATATTGACGACAGTGGTGATATGATCCCATATGCCTTTCAAGATTGCATTTTCGATGCTAGTATCTATGAAGACGGGGTGCGGTATTTAGTGGTAGCTTTATTAATGATAGTATTATTAGTGGTAGATCTATGTTTATAGTTTGTTTACAATAAAATGAATGTTATTAATCAAATGACGTTCAATGGACGGAATGCTGGACTGAAGGTGCATTAATACAACTCTTGCCTATTTGAAAACATCAGCTTATTTTTATAGACCCTTATCGTGATTACTTTTATTGTTATTATTATTATGAGTGGGGGGGTGGCGATGGGTTAATTGAAAAAAAAAAAAAAAAAAAAAAGGTGGCAGGATCACACACAATAAATATGGAAGGATCGAGGAGTATTTTTTTATGTTACATATTCCCCAACTTAGTATGTGATAATGAAAAATATAATAATCGAAAATTGACCAAAAGTATTCGATCGGTATCGTGTCATTGATTTTTATTTATTTATAGTCAATGTTAGGTATAAAGCGGTGTTACAGCTGATATATTATAATATTTAGTCTTTGCGGAGAATCAGTGCTGTCAAAAAAAAAAAAAAAAAAAAAAAAAAAAAATAGGATGATCAATAATGGGAAATGAGCCACAACGCTTTAAGCACAAAGAATATCTAAATAAGTTACTAAAAGGGCGTTCATCTGCATTCAACAGGGTTCTGCATGTGTATGTTAGAGCTAAATGATGATAGATGAATAATAAGGGGAGGTCAACGAAGTCACCATACCAAAAACTCAAAACGGTTGATTATGTCCTTTATCCAATAAATAATCATAAACAGGAAGAAATTTAAGCTTTTTTTTTTCTTTTTGGTCTAAACAATCATATAGTATCACAATATGATACAAAGATCTAGCGCACGAAAGGCATGTGCATTCAAAAAGGAAACTTCATTGCCTTAACTTTTTAAAACCCCGTTAGATCTTCTTCCCTGAGTCAACGCGTCTTCATAGCTACGATGAAAATCGTCTCAAAGTGATGTGCAGTAATGACACCAATAACAATGCCAACAGGAATTATAATAAGAATGAGAATAACAATATTATTATTGGCGGATAGGACGATTATGGATGATTTACCCACTGACATTCCGGAGCTTCATCAACGAATGGTAATTGGCGTAACGTTCATCCCATCCCCCCCACAACCCAACAAACTGAAATTGACAGAAGAAGCTTATAGTACACTATAATGATATATGGAAGGTCTTCTTTTTATTATTATCATCAAATTAACAGTGATTTTATTTTTATTTCAATGGATGTGCATTTTTGATGATCATCCTGCATCACCCTTTTTTTTTTTTTTTTTGGCTCGACAAAAAAAAAAAAAAAAAAAAAAAAGGGACGACACAACCAACCGGGTAGACGTCCAAATCTGGTAATAACTTTTTTTCATTTCATGGGATGTCTTCTGTGATGCAAAAAAGCTTAAAGTTTGTAATGCCAAGGGATGATATAACAAAAATCGCACTTGCCACCTTGTAAAACAGATAATGTGATTCACCTTTTGGTGGCGTTTTCAATAATTGCTATTATTGAATTTGAGCGGAGAGAAAAGGAGTGTGAGTTTGTTTTGCAGTGAAAGTAGAGGGGTTGGATGGTGGATTAAATCAAATCCATATAAAAGAACAATATTCTTTCTTCTTTTTCTTTCCTTCTTTCTGTTACCTATTTCATTCGCATTCAATCAATTTGTTTTCTTAGTATTTTTTTTTTCTTTGTCTTTTTTTTTTTTTCTTACTATATGATTACAGTTGAAGTTCATGAGTTACGAATGGAATAATAGTAACAACAACGATTTGCCTCCTGTAACGCGTACATCAATAGCATCAACAGCATCAACAGTTTCTTCATCAGTGCCAGTCAATCATATTATAACAGCATCTATACCACCACCACCACCACCAACTTCATCACCTTTGTCATCCATGCGTTATCAACACAGTGGTGGTGAGATTAGCTCCCATCAAATCATGTCACACCAAGCGGATCGTATTATACCACATGGCCATAGTGGGAAAAAAAAGAAGGGGATACAACTTTCACGGTGGTCCTCGGCCGAAGTAAATGAAATCCAGCAAAATCATCAACCTTCATCAAGTGAACAAGATTCAGGGACAACAAGTATCGTGCATCAACAACCGATTGAAGATCCACCACGTATCCAAGATTTGGAAACTCAACTCGATTTCTTAAAAGGGGAATGCTCAACCATTGATATCATCCTGGCCTCCCTTCGAAATGCCTTTTTAAGAGATGGCACGGATGCATTTAGGAACACAAGCTCTTTTTTACCGTTGGCGGCTTCCTCCTTTTCTTCTTTTTCATCCTTCTCTTTATCATCCTTATCATCTGTACCCTCATCTATACCAGCATTGGCCCCACCAACACCAACATCAGCATCTTCCTCATCTTCATCTTCATCAGTAGCTCTTACAGTATCATCTCTACAACAACAATCTCAAAGAAAAGCAGACATGGAAAAAGAAATGAGAGCCGGCTATGATGACCTTATGCTTCAAGTCAGACAATTGGAAAAAAAAGTCGAGTCTTTGGAAAACAAAATACAGCAACAAAGGAACTTCAGACATTGATCCTGGTACTGACATATCCAATCTAAATACATTTATGCAAACAAATATGAGAAAAGGTAAAATGTTTTTTTTTATACTATATCTAAATATATATAGTCTGTATTCCTTTCCTAACTATTTATTATTGTTCTCCTCTCATAGCTGTCAAACAGCGGGATTTAAAAATTAAGACAACATGCAAACAAGGCCAATTGACTGACTGAGCAAAAAATAGATTATTTTATCACACTTTGACAAACACCCATTTTATATGAATCACCTCAATCTATGCACATTATAGGAATTATATTATAGTCATTTTTTATTACATTTATACGCAAATCTATTTATCTATTGTACCTATTGAAAACCCCCATATATACAGAAAATAAATATTGAGTGGATCACATGTGATTTTCTTCCAGAACAATTTTTTACCCATGTGAGCTAGACAAGGGGTACAAAAGATTTTTTGGCGCTTGTCGGCAATTCAATTAAAAGTGTGTGTGTCCACTTTTTTTACTTCTCTTTTTGTGGTGTAATTATTTTTATTTTTTTCTCCTTTATTATTTATCCACTCCCCACTCTTTTTTTTTTTTTTTTTTTTTTTTCTTACAATTCCTCAAGGGCAACCATGTTGAAACTGTTACAATCTTCGCCTGCTACTGTAAGTTGACATGATCCCTTTTTTGGGGTCCGCCCCCCTTTTTTTTTGTTATTTATTTTTTGAACCGATTCATGAATATCAAGTGAATCCTATTCTCACTTCTCCATTCTCTTCACCAATCGTTTTACAGGTACGCGCCACCCGTAAGTATCTGAAATAGCGCACAAATGGACAATATGATGGTATAGGATTTTACTAGACTGAAATATACTGATTCTATATTTGGGACATCACAATAGGTGCAGTAGGTCGTCTGACGACTCGTGGACTTCATCATTCCAAACCTGCTTTCCAAGTCATGGCCTCGCAACCCCTGAATGCTAAAGAAGCTTCAGTAAGTTATCAAAAACAATAGTATGAATCAACAAGATAGGGTAACCTTGAAGTGTGTATACTCATGGTCTTCTTTCGTTTTTTTATATAGGGTTCAATCGCTAGCAAATACCCTATTATTGATCACGAATACGATGCTGTTGTTGTTGGTGCTGGTGGTGCTGGCCTTCGTGCTGCTTTCGGTCTTGCTGAAGCTGGTTTGAACACTGCTTGTATTACAAAGTTGTTTCCTACACGTTCTCACACTGTGGCTGCCCAAGTAAGTCAACGTGGGTTTTTTTTTTTGAACTGCATGAATCAAATACTCAACTTTTTATTCTGATGGGGGAATAGGGTGGGATCAATGCTGCTCTTGGTAACATGACGGAAGATGATTGGCGATGGCATATGTACGATACGGTCAAGGGGTCTGACTGGCTTGGTGATCAAGATGCTATTCATTACATGTGCCGTGAAGCTCCTCATACCGTCTACGAACTTGAAAACTATGGTGTCCCATTCTCGCGAACGGAAGAGGGCAAGATTTATCAACGTGCTTTTGGTGGTCAAAGTTTGAAGTTTGGCAAAGGTAAACTCCCCCCCCCTCAGGAAAAGCTGATTTGATGTACCTAAGTGATATGGATCTATATCTAATCAGTGACCTTACCAAAAAGAGTAGTCAACTTTATTTTTCAAATCCCTCACCAATATTTTTTTCTATTCTTATTATATAGGTGGTCAAGCCTATCGCTGTGCTGCTGTTGCTGATCGTACAGGCCATGCTATTCTTCACACCTTGTATGGTCAATCACTTCGTCACAACACCAACTACTTCATCGAATACTTTGCCCTTGATTTGATTATGGAAGATGGGGAATGTAAGGGTGTCATTGCCTTGAACATGGAAGATGGTACGCTTCACCGCTTCCGTTCTCACAAGACTGTTTTGGCTACTGGTGGTTACGGCCGAGCCTACTTCTCCTGTACCTCTGCCCACACATGTACTGGTGACGGTAACGCCATGGTTGCTCGTGCTGGTCTTCCTCTTCAAGATCTCGAATTCGTCCAATTCCATCCCACTGGTATTTACGGTGCTGGTTGTTTGATTACCGAAGGCTCTCGTGGTGAAGGTGGTATTTTGATCAACAACGAAGGTGAACGTTTCATGGAACGGTATGCTCCCACTGCCAAGGATCTTGCTTCTCGTGACGTTGTGTCTCGTGCGATGACTCTGGAAATCAAGGCGGGCCGTGGTGTTGGTCCCGAAAACGATCACATTTATCTCCAACTTCACCATTTGCCTCCTGATGTCCTCCACGAACGTCTACCCGGTATTTCCGAAACTGCTGCCATTTTCGCTGGTGTCGATGTGACCAAGGAACCCATTCCTGTGTTGCCTACAGTCCATTACAACATGGGTGGTATCCCTACTCGCTACACCGGTGAAGTCTTGCAAGTCGATGAAAACGGTGAAGACAAGGTGGTCCCTGGGTTATACGCTGCTGGTGAAGCTGCCTGCGTGTCTGTGCATGGGGCTAACCGTTTGGGTGCCAACTCGCTCTTGGACATTGTCGTCTTTGGCCGTGCTGTTGCTCATCATATTGCCGAAACCTTGGAACCCAACACCCCTCTGAAGCCCTTCGCTGCCGATGCCGGTGCCAAGACGATTGAAAATCTCGACCACTTACGCAATGCCGATGGTGACAAGTCAACTGCCGATATCCGCCTCAACATGCAAAAGGTAATGCAATCGGACGCTGCTGTCTTCCGTACGCAAGAAACACTCGACGAAGGCCGTGTCAAGATCGACAAGGTCTGGAACACATTCCGTGATGTCAAGGTGACTGACCGTGGCATGATCTGGAACACAGATTTGGTGGAAACTTTGGAGCTTCAAAACTTGTTGACTTGTGCTTCTCAAACCATGCATGCCGCCGCTGTGCGTACCGAATCCCGTGGTGCCCATGCCCGTGACGATTTCCCCGACCGTGATGATGAAAAATGGATGAAGCATACCTTGTCGTGGCAAGATCAAGAAAATGGTGATGTCAAACTCAGCTACCGCAAGGTGACCCCCAATACCTTGGATGAAGATGAATGCAAGGCCGTGCCTCCATTTGCTCGTGTGTACTAGAGTTTTATTTTACATGTTCTGTTGTTACCCTTCCCATCACCCTCTCTCATAGTCTCATCATCTAGTTAGTTTTTACTTCATCATTATTTTATTTTTTTATTGGTGTATAAAACCGGTATGTTTTACCATCATTTTCTTAATATTTTATATGTGTATGTGTGTATGAATGCCCATCTGTGTTGTCAATAAAAAGTAACCACAAAAATATTTCACGTCCCGCCCACGTGGAATATTTATTTTCTCTCTCCCGCTTTTTTTATTTTTTCGGCTCTCTTTCTTTTTGATCACTGATTCATGGCTCTTCCTCCTTTTAATTCGGATACTATGAGCGATTCAGGAAATCAACCTCCTGGACGCAACACCACCACTCGCCGCACCTTTGCTCAAGTCGTAGCGAAGACGAGGGAATCCCTCATGAACAAACCAACACATCACACCTCGGATGGCGGAGGTGAACTCCAACTGACAACTCGAATCTGGAAAACAGCACGAACCGAAGGCGCCCTTTTCTTCGATATGACACCCCTCGCCGATAAGACTCAGCAATATCATATGACTCTTTTGAAAGATCAATATCCCATCGACACCATCTTCGCCGCCATTCCAAAAAGGGACGGCAAACAACCGTACCTTGAAGTATATCCCACCTCCACAGCAGACGTCCAGAACATCAAAGACACCGGAATCGTATACAACGATGTAGCTAAGAACACCTCAATTCGCATTCTCCCCTGCAAATCTATCCCTGACGCAACCAACATCAAGAAACTTTCCCTCTCGTATCTCCCCATGATAGAAAAAGAAAAGGTCATTGCAGGATTGAAGCAAAGTTTGGCACCATACGGCGAACTCCTGGATGCTGGGATCCTTTTAGAACCGCAAACACAGTATTTCATGGGGACTGGTTATGCTCTCCTGGACATCTCAGCCACAGAATCCGGCGCAGCCACTCGAACTCTTACCCACAAGATCTCCTGGTGCAACGAAGAAGAAAGCTTCCACGCTACATGGGCCGCTATGCCCACTTGGTGCCGCTACTGCCACGAAGAAGGCCATTCCAAGTTCGTATGTGAAAAATCCAAAGCCAGCATCCTCTGCTACTCCTGTAAACACTTTGGTCATCGCTCTTTTGAATGCCCACGTAAGAACACAGAATTAGAACAGAAAAAACGGAAAACTAGCGTGCTCTCACCTTCCCCCCGTTCTCCCTCTCCTGTAGCCTCTACCAGACACAACCCCATCAAGGACCGCCAACCGACCGAGACACAATACATCAACAATCAACATAGCGATTACCAACAACCTGAACCCACGTCAACACCGACACCAACACCACCAGGAGCAACACAAACAACAACCACGGAACACCATGATCACAACAACGACTCCGATGAAGAGATAGATGAATCATATCCGGGAATGAATGACGGCGACTACGAAGGTGACACGACGACCGCTGCCGATAGCGAGAATCAACCCACCCCAAACGGCCACAAGACTCCCACTCAACAAATGGACTATGAGCAGGAAAGGAACACTGTCTCGACTGAACCCACAAAGGATCAACCGGAAGCAGGGAACAGCAGCTCCAACTCAACCCAACAGATGGATTTCGAGCAACAACTCGCCGCCACCACTACTGACACCACTGATGGACAATATACTGCTAGCGACCCATCGACACCAACGCCCCCACGCAGATCCCCCAGGAACAAAAACTCCCCTGCCAATTATTATTCATGATTAGTCCGAAACTTACCTGCCACATCTCTTCATTAAACTGCAATAGCTTAGTGAAGACCACATCATCCCAAACTCAATCTGACTACATTCGTTACCTACGCCTTCAACCTCCAACAATCTACGCCTTCCAAGAAACACACTGCACACCGGACCATATCGACACTCTCAACAGACTCTTCCAAAGCCAACAAACCATCTGGACACAACATTGCGGCATTGTATCGTTCTCTGCGGACTACCTTCTCACTCCAATCAACCTCACTCACAACAACACGGAAGTCTCCAACAGGACTATATTATGCAAAGTTCATCACCCTCATGGATTCTACACACCCTTCTATCTCCTCAACATCTACGCTACACCATCGCCAGACTCAGCCCGCCGCCAATTATTCATGTCCATCAAAGAACTTCTTACGTCACAACAACAAAGGATTGATCTAGACAGACTGCTTATTGTCGGCGATTTCAATTACTCTCTCACTCGAGACGATCTCTCATACACCACATCTACTGAATGGCTCGCCTTTCTGGATCACCATTTTTACAACTGCATGCTCCTACACGATCGATCCGAGATTCCAACCTATCAACGTTCCAGTGAAATAGTTTCTACCATCGACTACTTCTACGCCAGCAACAGTCTGATCCCCACTATCACGGACAACAACATCGAAACATTACGAAGGAACTGGTCTGATCACTCCATTCTTACGGTATCATTCAATTTTGGGGAATCAAAGTTTGGACCCGGACTCTGGAGAGCCAACCCATTGTACACCAACAACCCAATTTACCAAAAGCAACTGGAACACCTGGTGAACACCTTCTTTACTACCGAAATTTTGGACATGACACCACAGGAACAATGGGACCAACTCAAACTTCAATGTCAAACCTTTACCAAGAAATTCGGAAAAAAATACGTTTCATGGCGTTGCTCAACATTACGTCAATTACAACGCCGCCGCAACCGTTTTCTCCGCACCAAGCCATCACCCGCTCTACGCCAACAAATTCTTCCGAACTGGGATGCATTGATACACCAATTACAGCAGGAACTGACCGACATAGCAGCAATGAAAGCGGGAATAAGATGGCGCGAAAAAGGGGAACGCTCACCAAAGTACCTGAAAGCCATTCACACGACTCGCACAAACCAACAATATATGTCCTCCCTGTCTACCACAGCAGAAAACATCAGCACAACTTCGGACGATCCAGCTTCCCTCCGTGCTATCACTAGGACATTCTATCAAAACTTGTACACAGCCGAACCGGTGGACGACAGAATGATTGACGAATTTTTGGATTCAGCAACAATCCCCTCACGCCTCACCGAACAAGACCATCACCGGCTCACCCGACCAATTACTATGGCGGACCTCCAAACACAAGCCATGCGAGTAAACCAAACCAGCAGCCCGGGGGAAGATGGTTTTGGCTACCCTTTTCTCTCACTTCTCTTCTCTTTACCTCAACTCCAATCCTTATGCCTCCAAGTATACAATCAAGCTCTTGATCTTGGTGTGTTCCCGGCATCCTGGCAACGAATCAAGGTACGGCTACTACCGAAGAAAGGGGATATTACCAATCTCCGTAACTGGCGACCTATCTCCCTGATCAACTGTGATGCAAAAGTGTTCACCAGAGTGGTCACTCGACGAATGGCTCCTCTTACCGACAATCTCCTCAACCCATACCAAACAGGATTTGTACCAGGACGGTTCATTGCGGAAAACGGCATGGCCCTCAAAATCATCATGGAACAAAGTCAACTACACAACGCATCCGGATTAGGTTTATTATTGGATCAAGAGAAAGCCTATGACCGGGTTCACCCACGCTATCTCCATAAATGTCTTCGTGCATTTGGTTTTCCAAGGTCCCTGGTAACTGCTTTGGTGTCTCTCTTCTTCAACAATCAGGTCACGGTGAATGTCAATGGATTCTTCACAGACACGATACAGCAACAGCGTGGACTTAGGCAAGGCGACCCACTCTCCCCTCTGCTCTTCAACCTGGCTCTCGAACCCCTGTTATTGTCCATTCTACATGACTCCCATTTCCCTGGGTATGTTTTCCCTCCCCACGTTCCTGCTTCGCTTGATCCCCCTCCCCCTGTCAAACTCCTGGCTTATGCTGATGATATATGCGTTTTCCTCCAAACACCCAACCACCTCGATCGTCTTCTGTACCACTTATCTTGTTACTCCACAGTGTCCAATGCAAAATTCAATGAAAACAAGACCGAAGCCTTCTCTCTCAACGGTGCTCAAGAGGATATATGGATCTCCAAATTGGAACAACACGACATCAAAGTATACCATCACCGCCACTCACCTTCCGCCTTCCGATACCTAGGTTTCCCTATCTTCTACACCCCCTACCAACAAGATCGATCGTTGACAAAGCTTTTGGAAGGGATGTCCAAACAATTCCAAATATACAGCCAACGCAACCTATCGATCAAAGGACGCGTCACCATCACCAACATCCTAGTTCTCTCCAAACTCTGGTATTGTCTCCGCCTCACCCCTGTCCCCCAAACCTTCTTCAACAAGCTTCGCTCCCTTGTCCATCGTTTTGTTTGGCAAAAGAAAACTCCTATGCTTTCGTACGTCCATCTCTGCCGGACAAAATACGATGGTGGATTGGCCCTACTGGACTCCCCCCGACAACAACTGATACTACAAGCTCGCTGGCTGAAGAACCTCCTGGTTCCATCATTCCACTCCTCTTTGATCACCAATATGCTCCATCACCATCTCTCTTCGGCTGGCCCTCCTGACTCACCATCACTGCTGCCCCTTCTTTTCCCTCACCTTCGTTACGGGGCTTTGACATCCCCACGCCACGTTCTTTCCTTAATATTCAAGGCTTTTGACGGGCTACGACTTGACCTGGACTTTACCAAGGCAACTTCCGACATGTGCCTCCACCTCCCCCTGACCGTATTCTTCTCCAACATCTCCACCAACCACTGGCTTCTTCAAAAAGGTCACCGAAAAGATCAAGGTCACACATTTTTTGTTATTGATGAAATCCTCCACTGCTTAAGACCGAAAGTAGACACCGATCAAAGACGATACCCACGATTACTGAAACACCTTCTCAAGGACGTTCTTGGAGGCAACATACAGCTCCACGATTGGGCGATGGATTTGATCACCACCAGACCTGTCTCCACAGTAACCGCCCCTCTAGCCGATATCATTCACTGGTCCGTCGAACCCAACCAACTACTGACCACATCTTTCCTCCGCTATGTCTACCCCCCTTTTTCAACGAAATCCTCTCCTCTCTCACCCGCCGGCACCGACATCTTTTGGAAGGCTCCAATGACCCCTGAAGCCCGCACCATTTGGTACAAGATACTGGTTGGCAAAGTTCCCTTACGTCACTTCCTGCGTCAGATAGGACGATCCACATCCTCCCTGTGTCATCTCTGCACCACTAGCTTTGAAGATACACTCCACTTTCTGGTCGGTTGCCCCACCAAAAATGATGTTTGGACGTCAGTCCTAGGTTATTTCTTCCCGCATTTACATTTTTCGATAGATTGTCTCTACACAATCATGAC
The DNA here is from genome assembly GCA_002105175.1 of Absidia repens. Classification (NCBI taxonomy): domain Eukaryota; kingdom Fungi; phylum Mucoromycota; class Mucoromycetes; order Mucorales; family Cunninghamellaceae; genus Absidia; species Absidia repens. Next base: position 330,944 of record MCGE01000004.1, on the reverse strand, counting down.
GACACTTACCTGGCCCTCCACAATATGGAATCCATCTCATCTCCTGGTTGTCATAGGTACTACGCTTAGATGCATCTGGATCGGACATTGGCAATCATCAATTCATGATATACCCTTCCAACGACAACACCTCGTCAAGCGTGCCATCAGAGGAACATTACACATCCTGACGCCACTACCATTAGACGATTAGTCGGTCTTTACCACCCTTCCCCCCCCCGACCCTCGATTCCATAGCAATTTAGCATACTCCTGTCGCCCATATTTCCTTCTTTCTTTTATTTATTTTATCTATTTTATCTATTTTATTTATTTTATTTCTTTTACTTATTTTATTTCTTTTATTTATTTTATTTATTCTATTTATTTCATTTATTCTATTCATTTTCTTCTTTCCACACTATACTCTCATTTATACAATTATCCACCCTTGTGACATCGCTGATTTCGGGGCCCGCCACTCAACGATACGGGTCCTATGAATAAAATTCATAAATTTTTCTACAAAAAAAAAAAAAAAAAAAAAATCTTTTTGATCACTTTATTTTTTCTTCACCATTCAACTTGCATGGGGTTATTTTTGACCTAGAATTGTATCAGGAATAGTTTAGATGCGTTTTCAGAACAGGGATTACAAGATGCATGGGGAAACCCTTTCATTTTGAATTCAGGATTTAGAAGCATCATGAATTAGTTGGCTTTTTGGTTTGAAGCCTTCATTAACTTAATTTAGTAACAGTTTTGTCCTTAGTTTAAACTTATATTGAATAAAAGATGTCTCTTTTTGCATGTTTCAATGAAAAAATGACCTATTAATGTCAATCATGTATTTTACAATAGATCACTTTGCTGCTCCCCCACCACCGTTTTTGATGCGTGGTGACCGGTGGTGTTTTTTTCAGTAATAGATGTCTCATTACTCTTTCTCATTCCTCGTACAATACAGCATACTTGCTCCCAATTTACAATAGTCCTTTTAGATTAACAGGGACCCTTTTTCATAACACCTAAAAGTCTCCCTCATGCTAGCTCCAACTAGATCCTTTGTTACAATGAACACCCCACCTTTACCTTAGTCTTTATTATGTTTCTTTGAATAAAAATATAGCTTTTTTTATTAACCATTTTCTGACCCATTATACAATGAGCAAACCCGTTTTTAATTGCCATTTTGTGTGCACTTTATCAAACATCTCTTTTCTAGCTAGCTTATCTACTATGATTACTCCCGCCCCATTAATTCGCCAGCTACTGGTTTGCAGCTCTTGGTCACTTGATATGAAACATGCTTCGATTTCCTCTCTACTATTCATATTGTTTAACCTTGATCGTGCTGTCACAATAACCTTCCCTATAAAATATTATACATTCCACTAGACTGAACATACTGTATATTTCCGTTTCATGATTTTCATTGAGTATGATATAATTAAAAAATACAACGTAGGCATAGAAACGCCAACAAAAAGCTGAGACTGTCCACCAAAAGGTGTGAAATGACACAGATGGTCAAATCTCCCATTACGGGAATCGCGGAGAAGTATGTAGTATGTCAGGTGAGAAGCAATAGTAGGTACAAGAACAAATAACAAGATAATAAAATTTGTTATGTACGGAAATCATTAGCCTTAACCAAATTTCATATACCAATGAAATTGGGCTTTGCCAGATCATGCAGTTAAGATATATTATTGGTTGGGTTTCAAATTCCATTTTCCTTTAACCACAACGCAGTTTACAGCATTTCATTATTTTCAGGAACTGTAACTGTCAGATACTAGTAGAGGACGATATCATAATGATAATTCTATCCGTTTATATAGATCAGTCATTATTTCCGGAGGACTCTACACTATTAGGCAAAATTTTCTTCTTCAAAATCGGAAGGGTCATCGGTGTTTTAATGATCATTAGAATTTTCTTTGCCAAGTGAAATGAAAATTTTCTTTCCCGCTTACCGTTGTTACTTCTTCTCACATCTTGCATTAACCTCTATCATGACATTATCGGTTGTCAAGTCGAAAAGGAAGGTTAGTTGTCTTCCCTGCCGATATAGAAAGGTTAAGTGCTGTGGTGGACATCCTTGCCAACGTTGTATCCTGCGCAAAGCCCCGGATGACTGCACATTCCTCAAACCAGGTCAGGTCGGTCGTAGACCTCGAAATGCAGTGGTGAACAAACTAGTCCTCAACCGATCCAAACAGACTACTTCTGGAAACCAATACAAAGAATTTATATTTGAAAACGTTTGCTATTCCATGCCTACCGATGCCATCTTTATCAACAATGACAGCAGCAAAAACCTCTACTACTTCATTCACACTCTCTTCAACTACGACGACGCTATTATGCAACTCGCTGTTAGTCGGGTCACCAAAGCACTTCCTTATATTCCTGAGGTGAAAATGTACGAGCTACTGGATCTCCACGTGTATGCCACTGTAGAACTCCTGAACGTAGTGGTCAACCGAATCAGTGCACTCCCTTTGGACAGCTTTAGCTTCTTTGACTCGATTTCGGCTTCCGTCTTTCAGGACATGGCGCTCAAATTCTTCTCTGAACCCCCTCCCACACTTCCCTCCATCAACCCTCTATCCACCTTGTCGCCCCACAAAGCTGTCTACCTGATCGATACTTTTTTTACCGTGAACCCCAACTCAATTCTTCTCAATCAAACCCTGATCCTGCAAGGTTACTGGACTGATTCCATCGATCCTTTACTACTGTGCGTCATCTTGGGAACATCAACGTACATGGAAAAAATGACCAAAGGTCAGCCGCTAGGCCTTTGGGAAGCATCCGACCAAATGATCCGGAACCCTTTTTTGGAATACGCCTATATCCTCGTCCAAAAATCGTCCTCTGAAGTCTCGTTGGAAAAATATCAAGCAGTAGTTCTTCTTGGTCTTTTTGAAATGGTCTTTGGATTCCCAAAACGTGGCATTGTTAATCTTGGTAAGTAACATAAAAAAAAAAAATGTTGAGAGAGACTATCACATTTACTAACATATGCAACAGGTCTAGCATTTATGATCGGAATTAATCTCGGGATCTGGGATGGCTCGTTTCAAGAAAAAAGCAATGATATCACTTCAGAATTGGCACTCTACTCTTTTTGGTCTACCTTTAACAGCACCTGCCGTGGCGTTGTTGACCGTAAGTATTCATATGGGATATGTAGTGCGGGGAAGGGACCAAAAACATACTCACCTTTTTATTATTATTACGATTTAGTGGGCCAACTGCCTCATTATTCCAAGAAAACACTTTCTCTCAAACTTCCACCTGCAAATATTGAACAATCTGTTTCTTATCAATTCGAAAAATCAAATGGCAATCCTCGTCGCTATCGGTCCTTTGGCTTTTTGGTGGAATCCTTCTACACACATTCTGTCTGCTGCAAGTATACAACTCTATTGTTACTCGAGTTCCCTGAGGTACGGTACAACATGTTTTCCCCTCGTATGAAAAAATCGCAAGCGGGTTTACGGTCCGTTGGCTATCCAAAACCTGATGATCTAGGTGCAAGACTGCAAAAGGTGATTCAAAATTTTGACGTATTTATTCAAGAAACAAAACATACCTGGTCAACAGCCCAAGTCTATACATTAGAAACATTGTGTACAACCTATGGCATACATATTCTCTTTATCAAGGACAGCGGACCTGTGAAGAATGGGATCAATTTCTGCAATACGGCGTATGATTGTCTGCAAGATATTCGACTACTACCAGATGACCCATCGACCATGAGCAGGATTCATGAAGCGCTACCAATGGTGTATCTTGTGATGGACAAGACGCATGACTTCTTATCGGACCCAGCTAACTACGACCACAACCGCTTGTTTCTACCGCGCGGATTGATTGTGTCTGCCTTGGAAACCGCCATGGAAATCATATTTATTCAACTTGCCAGTGACCCATGGGATGAAAAATCGTTTGAGTATTTGAAAAAGCTGGAGGGGATTACACAACTGCCAGACATATGGACCGATTGGAGCGCTATTGAGTCGGTACAAGCGAGGATTAAGAAATATTTTGACAGTGGCGGTTACGGATCAACAACAGCAATGATGACGATGATACCGGGGTTTTTGGACGAAAACATTGATCAAATGACAACGACAGCAACAGTAATGGGATCCACGCCATCAGAAAGCTTTGGCACTCCATCGACAACAACGACCGATGATGATCTGGCGTGCGCAGCATTCTTTGATCCTTGTGGAACATGGCTCAACCCGCTGAGGAACTCCGTAGTGGATTTGCGGCTTTTATCTGGCATTTCTGAACCAACACCAACACCAACACCAACACAAGCTCTACCATCGAACAACATCACCTTACACATTGATTACATTCCAGACTATTACAGCAATGACATACAACCACGACCGAATTGCAGCGACACTGATTTGATGGCCACTCCTTTTTTGACTGAATTGGACACTCTGGATGATAATCAGGGACATCACGTATACAGTAGCAACAGTAACAATAAAGCCCAGCCATCTCCACTACCGTCGTCAAATCATTTGTCATCAGAGCAATACGATCTAGCAAACAACTTGGCAAAATATCCGCTGGGGTCAGCGACTGGTTTATTTATACCCTCGCAATATTCGACACCTTCCGGTGATGATTCTTTTGTATAGCGTTGCCTTTTCTCTTCTTCCCTTTTAGTTTATTGTAGTAGCTTATTCTTATTATCATTTATCCATTTATCCATTTACGTATTTATTCACGCATTTTATTAATAAAAAATTTATTAACCCACACTATCTGTTTGTTACATCATTTGATCTGGACAGAATTCTTTTTGTACACGATGTTATACATGATTCATTTTTCGAACGCCGATAGTTCTGATTTTTTTAGCTTCTTCTTCTTGGCACCCTTTGACCTTTTTTTTTTTTTTTTTTCTTTACTTTTTTTTATCTTTTCTTCTTGTTTCTTATTACATTAATGGATTCTTCAATCGGCAAAGCACAGCGAAAAGTAAGTTGTCTCTCTTGTCGATCGAAAAAAGTCAAATGCGATGGAGGACAACCCTGCAGTCGATGTGTCAAGAAGGACTGTGGCGATCAATGTACTTATGCGAAACAACGACCTCTCGGAAGACCAGCAAAGAATGCCGTGGTGAACAAACTCGTCCTCAGCCGCACCAGACAGCATTCATCGACCAGTGTCGGCGGTACGTGTAGGGACTTTATTATCGAAAATCTGGCATACACCATCCCCGCAGGCAACAAGTTTCTCCACAACGACAAGACGAAAAATCTACTCTACTTTATCGAGACCTACTTCACCGATATCTTCAAAGAGGCGGTGACTCAACTTGCCCTTGTACGAGCGACCAGCAATAGTTATTCGATCACATCTGCGGACGTCAAAATGTATGATCTATTGGAAACACACAACTGGACAGCCTCCGAAGTCGTGAATATCTTCATCAGCAAGAGCAGCAGTTTACCGTTAGATGAAGCGCATGATTACAATTCCGTGGCATCGGCACTCTTCCAGGAAGTTGCCTTCAAATTCTTTGACGAACCACCTATGGAGCCACCGCTGATCAATCCACTCATCACTTTGCCCACGCAGCAGGCGGTACGATTGATTGAATGTTTTTTTTGTATCCACCCCCATTCGGTGATGTTCAACAAGACGTTATTTCTTCAAGGATTTTGGACAGACTCGGTTGACCCATTGTTGTTGTGTGCGGTGTATGGAACGACGACGTACTTTGCAAGAATGCTCGAGGGAAAACCGGTGCATTTGTGGGAAGCCGCAGATCGTCAACAGCGCAACCCGTTCCTGGATTATGCGTACTATTTGCTCCAAAAATCGTCCTCTGCCGCGACGTTGGTCAAGTATCAGGCTGTGATTTTATTGGGTATCTTTGAAGGTCTCTATGGTTATCCGAAACGGGGGATGGCGATGCTTGGCTTGGCATATATGATTGGTGGCCAGCTTGGGGTGATGGATGGCACCCTTCTCTCAACCGAAGTCAGTGATGTGGAGGCAGAACTTTTATCGTATGCTTACTGGACAAGTTTTAATAATACGATCCGTGGCTCTCTTGATGGTAAGTAGTTGTTGTTGACTTTCAAAAAAAAAAAATGCATGATAAGAATGACTAATTGACCATCTGACTAATTTTATGTTCCATATATATTATATGTAGTGGGACATGCAGCTCATTTTACAAGTGATATTATCGCCCCACCATTACCACCACCCAACATTGAAAAGTCGCTCTCGTACCAACTTGACAAATCCAGCGGCAATCAACGACTCTTCCGGTCATATTATTACTTGGTGGAAACATTTTATGTCGCCTGTGTCCACAGCAAATTCATGAACAAGTTTTTACAATGCTTCCCCGAGGTGAAATACAACTTGACATGTAATGGGCAACAAACGAAATCACGACCCAAGGTGGGCTACCCAACGGTGGACGGACTGGTAGAAAGATTGAACGCGGTGCTCGAAGAATTTGACGCATTTATACATGCGAATCGGCATGAATGGACGACGCAACAGGCATTTACGATTGAAATGTCATGGCGGCTTTTGGAGATCCATCTCATCTTCATCATGGACTTTAGCCCGCCGAAAGAAGGCAACAGCTACACCAACTCGGCGTTTGACATCTTCCGACCAACATTCCTTTCTGAAACCGACGTGAAAACTATGGCGCGCGTTCAATTGGCAACACCCAAGATTTATGCGATGATGGATGCTCTGCAAGTGTTTTTGGCCGATTCCCAAAACTACAAGAACAATTCGGCATTACTTCCACGGACACTGATCGTATCGATACTGGAAACCGCGACGACGGTGTTGTGCCTCAAGCATCGGAGTGACACGAACCAACAACAACAACAGATGCATGGGATGGTGTGGGATTACTTGAATAAACTCTCTGCTTTGGCAAAGGACAGCATGTGGACCAACTGGTCAACAATTCAATCAGTAAGGAACAGAATCGAGTATTATCATGAACAGGTGGCGAAAATGGAGGCAAAAGCATCGGGTGGGGCCGGTGTTGTGTCCCCTATGGCTGCCGCTGATGCACAACTACCATCGACAACAATGCTTCCAACTCCGAAAATCTACTCCGTTGAGGACGATCTGGCTTTGGCTGCTTTTCTTGATCCTTGCTCACCTTGGTTGGCCCCTATGGCAAATATCCTTCCATTGGACAAGTTGCTTTGTGGAAACCCCATCTACGACAGTAATCCTTTTATTACAACAAGTGCTAATGATGTTGGTGGGATCAGTACTATCTCAGAAATCTCGTCCTCGCTGCCATTGTTTGACGGTGCAGATTTGATGGCCGCCGCCCCATCCATCAACAACAATATACTGGCGAATCAAACCTTGGACTTGAATGACATTCCATCTACTTCATCGCCATTTACAGCAACAACAAGTACACCAACACCGACACTCACCTACACTAACGACACCGGTATCGACGTCCTGCATCACGGGCATCCTCCTCACCCTCAGCAACCATTTCAGCTTTTATCCCATATACCACCTTTAGAATCTAGTAGTACTACCCCTTTTATCCAAAACATTTTATTTAATGATGATGCCTTTTTGTAGTTTAGTTATGATTGTAATATAGCTTTTTTGTTTTTGTCTTTTTTGTATTATATATTTTTTTCTTTTGCTTCTGTCACACATGCAATGCACTATTATGCTGGACTTGAAAACAATAAAAATAAAAACGTCGGATCCAGGTTTTGGTTTCGAAATATTTTCCGTTCTTCCTCTCCTTTTTGTATTTTTTTTTTTTTTTTCGTTTTTTTTTTTTGTTTTTGTTTTTTTTTTACACTGACCCCATCATACTTGCTATTGTTTTTCAATCATGTATGGAAACACACCACCACCACAAGGACAGGAGTACCAACCCAGTCAACAAATGTACCCACCTCCACCTCAACCCTATAATTACAACGCGAACCAGCAGCCTTCGTATCCCTATCCTCCACCTCAACAACAACAAAACTATGGCGGCGGCGGCGGCGGCGGTGGAAATTATGCACCTTCACCTCAACATGCCGAACAACAACCGGGTCAACATGATCAATTACCATTTGAAAAAGACAATACAGGCAATGCACCTAAAAAGGGTTGGCGGTCTTATCATGATGTCTGGGCGCTGATTCTGTGGATATTGAATGTTGGTGCTTTCATTGGTGTTTCCGTTCTGGCTCTTCAATCTTATAGTAGCAATCATGGTGTCACGACTGGTGGGGTACAGTCAAGTACCCAGTACAGTGGTCTGACGTTTGATACCAGCACCTTCCTAATCTTTGGTTTGGCAGCCGTGGTGGGCTTTGGTCTCAGTCTTCTTTATTTACTACTAGTCAATGCGTAAGTCTTCTTCCACCCAAGAACGCAGTAGATTGCCTTTACTTTTTTCTTTTTTTATTGTATTCACCACCTCGTTTTTTTTTTTTTTTTTTTTTTTTTTTTTTTTTTTTTTTTTTTTTTTTTTTTTTTTTTTTGTGGACGGGATGATGTCCTGTAGAATTCCAAGGTTGATGATCTATATTACCTTTATTGCGTCCATCGTCATCTACTTTGGTGTCACTATCTATTATTTCGTTCAGCATTATTACTCGGCCGCTATTGTCTTTTTGATCTTTGCCGTCCTGTATCTGCTTTCCTTTTTCTGGTGGAGAAAACGGATCCCCTTTGCCACTGGTAAGTACGATAGAGTTTAGACGAACAACGGACAATCATTCCTCGAGATATATATATATATATATATTGATGATACATTTGGTTTTTTTTCGATTTGATTTTTAGAAATGTTGGTCAGTACCATTAGTGTCATGAAGAAGCATCCAAGTACATTGGTGATTGGCATTGTGACATTGATCATTCAAACAGCATTCTCCATGTGGTTCATGCTGACGGTGGTGGGCACCTACCAGCGGTTTTACAGCACATCCAGCAACAATGCACGACTCAATTTGGCCATGGTGTTCCTGGTCTTTTCCTTCTACTGGACCTCGCAAGTCATTTCCTATGTCTCCTATACGACGTTGGCGGGGATTTATGCTTCCGTCTACTTCAACACCGGCCCTCATCCTACCATCCCGAGTCTTCGCCGATCTCTCACCACAAGCTTTGGTACCATCTGCTTCGGCTCTTTGCTGATCGCCCTGGTCAATTTCCTTCGGTATTTTATCTCCATGGCAAGAGCTTAACTGATAATCCCTTCCTTAGCTTCATCCTTTGTATTGTGGATTGTATTGTTGGCTGTTTCCAAGGATTCTTTGTAAGTTTTTTATTTATTTATTGTAAATTAGCACAAGTGTTTGAAGTACATGAAGGACATGGCATATACTGATTTGTGGATTATTATTATTATTATGTTAGGAATGGTTTAATAACTATGCATTTAGTGGTGTGGCTATCTATGGTAAAAGTTACATTCAATCTGCCAAGCGTACATGGACTCTTATCAAGGACCGTGGTATTGAAGCCATTATCAACGATAATCTGATCAACAATGTCCTCTTTTTGGGTAAGAAACGAGAAAAAAACAAAACAAAAAAAACACGCGGCGATAGGGGAAAGAATTGATAGTAATTTTTATTTTATATATTTATGTCAAACAGGTGGTCTTCTTGTTGGTGTTCTTTGCTCTCTACTTGGTTACCTTTATCTCACCATATCAAAACCATCTTTCAATCAAACTGGAAATATGACACCCGTTGTCGTGATGATGTGCTTCATTGTGGGTATTTCCATGTTCTCAACAATTAGTATGGTGATCAGCAGTGGTGTGTCCACAACATTTGTCTGTCTGGCAGAAGATCCTCAAGCATTACAACGCACTCAGCCTGATTTGTTTGAACGAGTAAGTCGTCGAAAAAAAAAAAAAAAAAAAAGTAATTACCATGCATGCATGAGCTTTTTCTAATGTATACTTTTTCGGTGGATTTGGGTAGATCCGTCAAACATGGCCTCGTGTCGTACAAAGTATTTAGTTAGTATCCTAGCTTAGTCGCTTATATATAGTGTTTGTCCGCTAAAAATAATTAATGCGGTGATTTATCTTTTATTGTTACTCTTTTCACTTAATAAACTACTTTTTATCCATTGTCTCGTTATTTGGTTTTCATGATTTTCATGTTTATCTGGTGGTACACAGGTTGGGATTGGATGTGTGTGTGAAGGATAGTCGTGACCTTAACCATGGTCGGCACGATGGTATCAAAGGCTTTCGACTGAAGTAGGAGAGAGAAATACATGGTATGATGATTTGACTTTTTAATTATACCATAGTTTCTTGGCATTGAATGTAAACCCCATAATCTATTTTATTTTTCGTCAACTCCCAGAGCAATATGTTCTTAGCGCAAGAACGACGATCTTTTTTTTTTTTTTTTTTTTTTTTTTTTTTTTTTTTTTTTTTTTTTTTTTTTTTGCCCGAGTCCAGCCAGAAAGAAAAAAATTTCGAGTGAAAACTTCTTGAATCAGACTTAATTTATCAGTGATACAGTATAGATACGCATCTAATAATAAGAGTAATCATTTTGCATGGAAAGATAGAATCTAAAAAAAGAAAAAAAAAAGTGGGTAATTCCGACAAAAATGCTAGTGCACATAGAAGACGATCAGATCAAGTGAGATAAAAAATAACAAGACATTGGTTTTTATTGATGAAGTTTCAAAAAGGCCAATAAAAACTAAAAGGGGTAAAATAGAATATATAGTGATAAACAAAAAGTAATGACAATTAGATACTAGATTATACTATTCTAATGATACTAAACATAAGGAGGAGTCCCACTAACCAACAACTCCAGAGAGTGTGTGATCCAGTAGTCAAACCAGGTAGATCTTTGTATGTTTTCAATTCAGGTTCGATTGTTGTATATAGCGGGAAGGCCACTGTATTGTCCGTTGTTGCATGTCGGTAAAGGATATGCTGCGGTTTGATCTGTACCAGGGCCAATATATTCTAATTTGGAAGAAAATGTGAGTAATTGTATAAGATGATAGACACAGATCCCCTCCACAAAAAGAAAAAGAAAAGAATAAATACTTACGATATGATGGTGACCAAATAGAATATGAATACATTTGCTGGGGGCGGTGTTGTCAGTTTTCCTAATATATTGGTCCCACGTTGGTATGTGTCTAGAAATAAAATAAAAAAAGGCCGTTCTTATTCCAAAAAATCATCTTCGTGCTGTCAATCCACCAGTTGTGCTTTTCGTACCCCTAATATGATCAACTAACCAAAGAAGGGAAAATGAGGGATAGCTCTTGAAACAGTCGGATCAGCTGGATCGGTTGCTTTCGAAGTAAAATATAAAAAGTTCATTCGTTCAATGTGCCAACGGTTGAATTCGTTCCACAATTTATTCATTGTTGCATTTCTTCCATATCAGTAATAAAAGGAATATGTGACTGATATGCATGATGCATTTTCTGGGAGGTTGATGGTCGTGTTGTAACATTTGCATCCACTACTACTATCACAAAAAAAAAAAAAAGGAAAGGGACCGCCAAGCCGAAAGAAAAATTCATGGAAGGCGGACTTTCAAACGATCGACAAAAATGAAGGATCTAATAATATACAAAAGGGCCTTTATTTTTTTATTTTTAATTTATAAAGTAAGGAGATGAAGTTGTAGAAGATGATGGTAAATCTAATGGGTGAAGTGAAGCGGAAGGAACTGGTGACGGTGGTGATGGTGGCATCAGTGACGTTGGTATAATGACACCTCGCCGCTGTTGTGATAAAGAAGGAATGGGTACATATGAGGTATGAGAAGGAATGGTGGGAGTGGATGAGGAAGATTTCAAAGATTTTTTGAAAAAATGATGAAGATGCTGTTGATGTCGATTGTGATTATGATGATGATGATGATGATGGGCTGATCTTTTTTTAGAAGGAAATGAAAAAGAAGGCGGACTAAAAACAGGGGCTAAGGATAAACGATGATGAATGCATTGATACCATAATTCCATTTCGTCATGAGATGAGCATTCGATCGTCAAAGGTTGTTTCATTTTTGCGTAGCTGTCCAAAGTAGGTTCTAGTCGAAAGGTATTGGGTCGGTCCATCAATGGAATGATTTGCCTTACATCTGACAAATGTAATATTTGAGATGGCGTATCCGTATACTATCATTATATTACCAAAAATAAATTAAAAAAAAGGTTCAGGAACAATAAGAAGTTAGTTACTGTCAAATCGAGGATATTGATTTTTATTATCATACCTCATCTTTGTAATATCGAATTTCGGTGTCCAGTAAGATGAAATACCTAGGCGCCCATTTGATTCTTCCAAAGCTAGTATGTGTCATTTTAAAAAGCCAAGCTGCTCTTGGTGCATCTAAATTAGTAGTATAATCCATTTTATTTTATATCGAAAAAATAGAAACTGAAAAAAAAAAAGACAAAAAGAGGAGGCCTTTAAATACTATTTCAACTCATGCAATCTGGGTTTGAAATCACGGCCCTTTCCTCCTGAGAGAAACGCCCATTCCTACAAAAAAAGTAATCCTTCTCAAGAACCATACAAAGAGTTATTCTCATCAACTTGATTGCATGCGTAGCCCATTTTACATATTCTCAAGCAACACCTCACTCGCTCTAAAAAAAAAATTAGAGCCCACGTGCGGTTCCAGGGATGATCCCATCTTATTTCATACATACCATAGGATAAATTCTCCATTACTTCCTATTTTGGATCATGGCATAATTTATTATTCTAGACGAAGGTCACTTTTGTTTACTATTTTGGGATCCAAGTGACACGAGAAAAATGGATAGCACATCAAGATGATTGATACTTAGATCATCTTTGCTCCGTTTCATTTTCAACCATTCGCCTTGATACGATAACAGAATGACGTTATTTTCACTATATGGTTCTACAATTTAAAATAAATCAATAAGAGTAAATGCATTAGAATATTCAGTAGTGTGTTAGGGGAAAAAAGAAAGCCATATGCCATCGTTATAACAGCTAGTGACAGCTGGTTACAGTATTGAGAAGAATGAATTTTTGTACCGACTCGATAAGCGGGTTTTTAATAAATTAAAGTTTTCCCTCTTTCTTCGCCCATTTAAAAAAAAAAAAGCTGGTACCATCGTCTTTTCCCTTTCTTTCTTCTTTTTTTTGAACTCTTCTTATGTTTAAAACAGCATGTTATTATTATATAGTCTGTGTTTGATTCACTTCATATACAGTCATGTTTTGGCTAGTCACATTATACCAATGAACAATTCTGACTTAAAATACATGGGTCGTTGGCAAACCACACCTCTGGGAATTCAAGCTGGCTGGCCAGGTGCCTACATTCAAACAATCGTCCATACTACTGAACTACGTCTTCTAGTCGCACAACCAACGAGCCTTTTAACCCAAATCGACAACCACACTTGGGTTCACCATGACTTGACTTCGGCAACACATCAAGACGAGCAGCATTACATTGAAGTCGATCTTATCACAAACAACGATGTTGACTGGACTATGGGACCTCATAAACTGACCGTGGTATCTACTCAAGTATCTCCCTTGCATTTGGTTGGTATTTCTATTGCTGATGACGGTTCCCTGGCTTTACCTTCCACCAACCCTACTATACCTCGCGTCGTCGAATTTATTGGTCATGACGTTATGCTCGATGCAGTCTCTGCTTCACCCAATTATCTACCACCATCATCATCACCGCCACCGCCACCATCTCTTATCACAAAAAGCTTCCCATGGTTGGTTTCTGGCATGTTGGGTGTCGATCATGTTCATATAGCATATTCAGGCGCAACTCTCTTGGACGATGACGATCGTGGCAGACTCGGCATGCAAACACGATATTTTGATTGGTCTATTTTTTCATCGACATCATCATCATCAACATCATCTGGATCATCAGCAGGACTATCAGCAGGACCACCACCATCATCATCATCCAACACTTACGATTTTACCTCTTATACCCCTTCAGTGATTGTGGTGTTATTGGGCGAGTACGACGACGATATTCCGCAATACAGAATCGCCTTGGTGCAGTTTCTGCAAAAGGTTCGACAACGCCATCAATCTACACCCATCCTTGTCATGTCGGAACCACTTGGCGGGATGATTCGATCGACACAGGCTGCAGTACGACAATGTAACGACCAAGGTGATCAACAGATCTTTTATATTGACACGACTGGTTGGCTTCACTATGATGATAGAGTAAGTAACCCTCCCCCCCCCGCCAAAAACAAAAAAAAATTGCATGAATAAAAAAAACCCGATACTGATTTTCTGTCTTCTTAAGGTTGAAAATAGTGACCAATTGACTCTCGCACACAAATTAGCACCCATGATTCAAGTCAAATTGGCTACACCACCTTTACCATTACCGGAAGCGCCGCCCAATCCAGCCTTACCTGATGACTGGGAAACCATGGATGTGGGGAATCAAGGGTTACATGGGTCGGTGACATTTGATGCTGGCTCGTCGTTTACGCTGTGGGGCTCGGGAACAAGCTTGAACGACCGGACGGATGCTTTCCGATTCGTCTACCAAACATTGTCGGGAAAAGGTGTGATTGAAGCGACGGTCCAATCGCATGCGACGTTTGCGTCTTGTGCAAAGGCGGGCATCATGTTACGGGAACACCTGGCGCTGGGGTCGGCTTATGTATCAACGGGGATCTCTCCGGAAGATGGGTTATTTGTACGTACAAGGGATTACAACTTCAACACGACACGACTGGTCAAAAAATTCCTGGCGGCTCCTCCTTATCGTATTCGACTGGAACGGACGTCTGATCATGATTTTATCGCGCAAGCCAAAAAGATCTCGGTCAAGGACGAAGAAGAACAGGACAACGGGAAAGTGACGAAAATAGATTCTGGTGATGATGACGATGATGATGATTGGGAAACCTTGACGGTGATTCCAAAATTGACTCTGGCGCAAGATATCTACATTGGCTTGTTTGTGACCAGCTGTGATGAAACCGTGGTTAGCGTGGCCAAGTTTACTGATGTGGCTCTCAAAGGTGGTGTCGGACGCTTGGGCAGGGCCTATTCGGCTTCTCCACGGTTTATTGATCAATCGCATCCTTTATATTGAATTCATAGTTGTTAGTTATTAGTTTAGTTTACCCCGTCTGCACATCTTCGTTTTCATTCTTGATATCCCTCATTTTGATTTACTCTACACATACTTTTTTTTTGTCTCTTCATTTATTTTCTTCAATAAAATCATTCATGTACTATGTATATTCCAGTTATAGTCTTCGTCTATTGTTAAATATATGGGTGTCTTTTTTGTCTTTTTTTAAACAGATGCACCAATATATATTTTATTTTCTTCTTTGTAATTACTGCTATGATGTACAAAAAATGATCCCTCATATATTTTGCATATTTTTTTAGTACAGCAGACAGACACCATCATGCAGTATTTGCATGCTGCTATGTTATATCTGGCCGAAATGATGACTACGCATGTACCCCAAATCAATTAACAGGCATATGGCCCAACATTAATTGTAACAAATCAAACATTCACTATCATCGTATAGTCACGCCACAAAAATAATACTATCCACTAAATTACCATAATGAATCACACGTTTATACATACGCTCAAATAAATAAATAAATAACGTTGTTTTTCTCAAATCAAGTCATTTTTATTTCAAATCAAATCATTTTTATTTCAAATCAAATCATTTTTATTTCAGTCATAAATAGGTTAACAAAAGCAAGCTAAAATATATAAACTAACTGATAGAATAAAACAAGAGGAAGGGGAGGGAGAAATGGGAGGGGGGAATCGCTATAGAATCTAACCAACGACTAGTTCTTCTTTTGCTTGCCTTCGAATCGGAGAGGGGTTTGGATACCGACCAACCAAGTAATACCAACACCGGCGATAGAGATAAAGAGCAAAGCAACGGCAAGTCCCATAAAGATAGCAGGCGAGAACAATTGGTATTTGGCAAAGATGGGCAACTTGACCGCTGGCTTGTCACTGGGAGCACGTTGAGCCAACACAGATCGCTTCTGTAAATCACCATAAGTAACAAAAAGTGAGTTACTATTAAACACACACGAGTATACACGCATACAATGTCCCTTTTTGTGAGGGGTGGAGGGAAAAGCTACTTACAACTTCCTTGGGAGCACTTGAGGTATAAAGAACGACATAGTCACCACTAGATTGTTCTTGAATGGTTGAGAATAAATCTTCGACTCGGTTTTCTAAACGCACACAAACACACACACACACACAAAAGAACCCAACCAAATTTGTTAGATGTTGCGTCCCAAAATATACATGTACCTTATTCCTAAGCTTTGTCTTACCATTTTCCCCTGATTTCCCGGGTAAAGCCACCTTCACGATCTTGGTATCCCATTGTGTGGTTTTATCTATCAAGTAAAACAAAAAAAAAAAAAAAAAAAAAAAAAAAAATCGACAATCAGTACCGGTGTCTATATAGCACAGACTCTCATCAACTTTTTTTGTAAGTACCATTTTCGTCAATGTTTGTCACGTCACTGCCACATTTGTTTGCAATGGATGTAGCTAAACCATCGATATCGACACCGTCAGCAACATATTCAAATCGTTCATAAGAAGCGGCAGATTGGATTTGTTTCTATATAAAATAAAATACATTAGTGGTGATGATGAGATTCATTGAACCTGCGTTATCAGTTTCAAGCTCTTCTCTATCTTACCTTCACGCTGTCAAGAGAAGCCAAATCGGATCGGTGAAGCTATGGGTAAGTGAAGAAATAAATGAATAAAATCATATATTCGTTTGCCCAATTCAGCCACGTTGTGCTATTTTTTTTTTTTTTTTTTTTTTTTTCAGTGAGGAATTTGTCGACTTACACCAGGTTGGTCAATGATGGCAATGACTTGACTGTCGCACACGTCGGCCGACAAGGACTGCAAAATGGCACTGGAAGCATCTGAGTTCTTCAAGATGAGTTGGTCGTTCTTTCCAGTTGTCAAGTACCTATACGCGTTTTAAAACGAGTGAGAGTTTGAAGGTAAGGGGTCAGTAACATGTTTTACGTTTTGTTTGTTGTTGTTTCTTGTGATGGAGTTTTTTCTTCTTTCATCATTTGCACTACTTACTTGTCTTTGGAAGACCACACAAGGCATGGTACTGTGCTTTCAAAAGCCAAGGCGGCTGATGCTAAAGATGCCAAAAGAGTAGCAGTGGTAAGCTTCATTAGAAAAAGTGTGCAAAAAAGAAAAAAAAGAAAAGAGTGCGAGAGAAATAAAGAGGAAAGGCGATGATATCTTTACTTTTTTTTTGGGTGCGTATCGATATTCAAATGCCGCTGGATGCCTCCTGGTGTGTTTCGACCCACAGGCCAAAAATCAGAGATGATTGGCGGATTTAAATGCCGAGGTTATTTTCCCTGGCAATGCTTCGAAAGGTCGGGGTGGCTGGTGCTTGTTGTTTTTACTTGTCCAAGAAATAATTAAGCGCTTCCCCGTTTTTTTTTTTTTTACTCTCTCTCACTCTCTTTTTTCTTTACCTTTCCTTCATCTTCTTTTTTTTTTTTTGTAACATAATGGCTGCTGCTCTTCAAGTTCTTGCCAAATGGGCAATCCCTGTTGGTCTTGCCGCAGGTGGTGTTCAAGCCGCCATGTACGATGGTAAGCAAAAACAGACCTCCACCAACGATTGCCAATAAAAATGACAAACACACCCATGACAACTGCGCCCAATACACCCACAACACAACATACATATACCTGTACTGTTGCCCTCACTTATATTTATGGTATTTTATTTTATTTTATTATATAGTCCAAGGTGGTTATCGTGCTGTTATTTTCGATCGTATTCAAGGTGTCAAAACGGCCTCCATCGGTGAAGGTACTCACTTTTTAGTGCCTTGGTTGCAACGTGCTGTTCAATTCGATGTTCGTACCAAACCTCGCAATATCTCCACCACCACCGGTTCTAAGGATATGCAAATGGTCTCTTTGACTTTACGTGTGTTGCACCGTCCTGAAATCAAGCAATTGCCCTCTATCTATCAAAACTTGGGTATGGACTATGACGAACGTGTGTTGCCTTCTATTGGTAACGAAGTCTTGAAGTCTATTGTTGCCCAATTCGACGCCTCTGAACTTATTACTCAACGTGAAGTCGTCTCTGCCAAAATCCGTGAAGAATTATACAAGCGTGCTCGGGAATTCAACATTGCTTTGGAAGATGTGTCTATCGTAAGTAGTAATGGAGGGGTTAGGAAGGGGTTTTGGTTCCTTTGTTATTAAACTCATCGATGGAATTATGATAGACCCATATGACTTTCGGTAAGGAATTCACCAACGCTGTCGAACAAAAGCAAATTGCCCAACAAGAAGCCGAACGTGCCAAGTTCATTGTTGAACGTGCCGAACAAGAAAAGTTGGCCTCTATCATCCGTGCTGAAGGTGACTCTCAAGCCGCTGAATTGATTTCCGCATCTCTTGAAAAGGCTGGTGAAGGGTAAGAATCGAATGGGATGAGGATGGTAATGGATTCATGATAGGAAAATTTACTTTTTTTTTGGATAATAGTATCATTTCTTTCCGTCGTATCGAAGCTTCTAAAGATATCGCCCAAACCTTGTCTCAATCCCGCAATGTCACTTACTTGCCCTCCAACAGAGAAGGTGGCTCCAATATGCTTTACAACCTCAACACTCAATAGGATAGATCTCCGCCAACCAACCAACCGACCCTTCTCACTCCCCTCGACTTTTTCTCCCCTTTTATATACTTTCCTGACTTTTTGTATGACAATCTTTTTCTTTCTCCCTCCTCCACAATTCACCTCTTTTTTTATATATATTGATACAGTTAATCTACAAAGTCTTTGAAGAATTTTTAAATAAAAAATATATACATCATGATACAGCATCACTCATTTGTCTTCTTTTTTGTGTTTTTACAATACAATTTTTTCCATTGCCTGCACTTTGATTTGTAGTCAAACTCTATCTATCCCCTCTCTGCCTGCTTTGCTTTTTTTTTTTTTTTTTTTTTTTTTTTTTAATCATATCATACGCAGTAAAAATAATAAGATAGTACCACAAAAAAGATAATCATGTATAGACATTACTTATGTTGTATTATCATGTAAAATATCACGTAACTTCATGATAGTACTGTACAAGATTAAAATTAAAGAATAGTCTTGTAACCCGTATATTCGAATAGACAACAACGCAATAAATTATACTCATAAAAACAACAAAATTAACTCAATAAAAACCATATATTGAAGAATACAACAATATGATGAAGTTTATTCATTTTTCAAATAATAATGAATAAAAAAGATATACTTTATTGATGCAAACTCGTCAAGACTATAAAGTACAAATGTGGGGTTCATTCTAACAAAGGAATTTATCGGAGGGTAGTGTGAAGGAAACTAATGGGAGAGCTGAATGGTGGTCAATACTAATCTAAAGGAACAACTGTGAAAAGGAATGTATTATACGGTATTGTACAAGGCCTGTGAGAGATGAGCGGGTTGCCATTTTATGAAGCATCCCAACAACGGTCAACGTTAAACAACAACAACACTAATATCAAGGAGTGACAGCAGTATAAACGGGATCTATTGCACAAGACATGAGAAAGACACACGAGACATCTTTCATTGAAGAGGGAAAAAAAAGACATATTTTATTCAAAAGAAGACACAAACTATGACAAACTAAAACTAAACTACGCTCATGAAGACTCCAAACAGTCAAATAATGATGGGTCTAAAATGTAGATCCAAAATGAAAGGGGATTCCCATGTATGTTGTAATCCCTGAACTGAACCTCTTCTAAACTAGTCCTGACACTAATCCAAGTCCAACATTACATCAAGGAAGTCGAATGGTGAAAAAAAGAAATTGAAAAAAGGTTGAGCGCCGAAAAAAAAAAAGTGGGAGTGTCGTATTCCTGGTTCCTGCTTAGCAATATTTACATCAAAAGCATCTATGCCATCATCATTTGTATATCCGACTTATCTCTTCACTCTATTTTTTACCCCTGAATTCCCCACTTATTCTCCCACTTGTCATTCAACACATCAGATAGCACACAGCCTCAATTATCCGCAGTCTCAAATACACCGTTATCATGCTCCCATCCACAGCCACAAATATCTTCATTTTATTATAAAAAGACTTGACATTTTATCAATTAAATAAAAAACCATATCAATTGTATCACTTATTTTACTCTTGTCTTTTTATTATCTTACATCCATTTCAAATTGCCATAGTTCATATTCGCATCTAAATAAAATACGTCCTGTTTCGGTTTACTCTTACCATATGAGTCATATGATTCATATATAATGCATTTCTTATCAAAAACATGAACACGGCACCATCCTTTATATCACACTGCAATAATAGATGTATTCTTTTTCATAACATCATCACATACCTATAAATGGATGATTGATTCATATCAAATAAAAGGTATAAACATTCTCATTTTATCTTTAACTTCTATCTTTTTTTTACTTCACAACAAAATAATCATTAAATCAAGTAACTTCCTACCAACAAAAAGCCCCCCCCCAATAATATATATTGTAGGTTATCATTGGTTCATGTATACATTTAACAATCTTGTGAAATCGCAATCTATATCGATATAAAAAGACAACCGTAAAAAAAATTACTAAAATTAGAAATACCATTCAGGCCTTTAATTTCCGTCCATTAAAATCTTCTAATATTATTAGTCCATCAAAGAACGTGTAACAAACAAATATAATCATCTACTTCACTAATTCGAATATACCTCTAATAAGTTTGATGAATATTTAAACATTCCAAGAAATGCAAGATTTACAATCATAAACTTAATGAAATTTCAGTCAAGCCAAAAACGAAGGAAGGAACAGTCAAAACAAAAATGGTCATTACACAGGCTTCGGGGCTTAAAGCGGTGAAACAAAATTTTGGGCTCCGCTCGCACTGCCCCCTGGGTCATTTTGGCAAAAGCGCGGCGTAGCCGCGCCTCTCCCGGCGCTTTTTTAGCGGATTTCTATGTTTTTTTAGCGGTATGGCGGGGTATTTCTGTGTGTGTATGGGGATATTGGATGGGGAAAAAAAAAAAATGGTATGAGTAGAAGGAGTATGTGACTAGAAAGCGGATCCAAGCAAACGTGGATGTCCAAGTATGTGTGTGGTTGAATGGTGGGCAATAATGTAGAGGCGGTTATTATGGCTGTAGGCTTTAGCTGTGAGCTTATAGGCGTAAACTTTAGAGCATTGTGCAATTAATTGTATGAGAGATGGATGGATGGTTTGGTGGCAAAAAATGATTGTATAATATTTCTAAAGATGCATGGAAAATTTGAAGTTGAACGGTTTCGTAGTTCGTTTTATATAAAGCGAAGAAGAGTATATTGCAGGTTAATTGGATTTTGCAGGCTGTAAAGCCCGCCAGCTCCAGATGGGTTGACATACCTCCAGATTTTTTTTTGGCAGGATTTGAATTCAACTGCCGCCACCAGCCTGCATTGTTTGTCGAGAGAAAAAAAAAAGGGGGGAGGGCACCGAGAAATAAAAATAGCAATCAACGGGAATGAGCCAACATCTGTTCACTGTTTTGGGCTCGTTGTGGACCTGGTGGCCTTGGCTTTCTGTTAGAACTAGTTTAGAAGGGTTTTAGAAAAGGGATTGCAAGAAACATGGGGAATCCCTTTCATTTTGATTCTAGAATCTTGGGGAAATGTTTTGATTAGCTTAGTATGTCTTTTTTCTTCAATAAAGCATGTCTGCTTCAATAAAACTTGTCTTTGTTTGTTTGAAAAAAAAAATGTGTATTTGCTTCATTGATGTGCGCTTAAGCTTTATTAGAAGTTTAGAGATCTCTTTTAGAGATCCCTTTTAAAGATCCCCTTTTTATTGTACATCGTTTCTTCTTCTACACCATTCATCTAGACTAGCACCTCTCTCAACTACTATTAGCGGCCTCTATTTACATCTTCTTTCCTTTTAGTGTAGTATTGACTATTATGATTCAATAAAAGCTTTTTTTTTTTATTTTGCAATGAACAATGGGATGGCAAAGCTAATCTACTATGGTAGGCTATTTTACATACTATTCTATTGCGGTAGACTATTCGACAGACTTGATTGAGCTTATTTCACTTACCTTACAGAGAGTAATGTAATTTTCTTTATTGCAGTGATAAGATGATAAAATAGACAGTAATAGTAAATAGAAAAACAATATATAATATCATATAAGAGATGAAGAGGATACTAAGATGAAGGGGAAGATGATAGGAATGATGTGCATAGTGCATGCTAAAATAATGGGACTTAAATTCACT
Source organism: Absidia repens (assembly GCA_002105175.1). Classification (NCBI taxonomy): domain Eukaryota; kingdom Fungi; phylum Mucoromycota; class Mucoromycetes; order Mucorales; family Cunninghamellaceae; genus Absidia; species Absidia repens. Next base: position 308,567 of record MCGE01000004.1, on the reverse strand, counting down.
AGTGCGGAGAGAAGATGGAGATGAGCACTACTGAAAAAAAAAAAAAAAAAAAAAAAAAGTTGAGAATGTACAGTCAATAATAAAACAGATGAAGGCCAAAAAAAATCAAAGGACGTAAGAGAAGGAAAGAGAGGGATTTTATAACACAAGGAAAAAAAATAAAAAAAATGAAGGTGCACGGGCGCTATTTGTTGATGTTGCGAAAATCATTGACGTTGTTAGAAAGGTCACTGACAAAAACAAGCTACATATTAAGCATCTTGTCCTCCCCAACACAAACATCTGGGATTACAAAGTACCCGATACATCCCAAATTTCATCACTCTTGTGATCTTCCTCACAGTAGCCCGGTAATTCAATCCCCGCTATTATTTTTTATTTATTTATTTTATTTTTATTTTTTATGCGGTTTTTCCTTCCTTTTGTTTTTTTTTTTTATCATTGCCCTACTCATCATCGTTTTCTTGTAAGGTGTTTTTTGTTTTGTTTTGTTTTGTTTTGGTTTTTGATATTAGCTCGACTACTATCAATAAAAAAGTATCTTATAGTGTAAACGTTTATCTTTTTTTTTTGAATAGGTAACTGCTTTGAACCATTTCAACTAATGCTGTTTGGTTATATCTTTTCTTCATCTCTGTTTACAACCCGGTAAGCATCTAAATGTAGACCCCCCCAAAAAAAAAAAAGGCATTCTCACTTATCACTTCTGCCTTTTTATCCTTTAGAGCTGTACATTGCTCTTGTGGTGTTTATTAGGTGTTGGAAGTAAAAAGTGAAAATAAAAAAAAATAATGAATGTGGGTGCTCCCACATTTGACACATAAAATCTATTTTTATTTTTGTCCCTGAACGGGAATTCAATTTCATAACACTGACAGCTAGTATTTAGATTTTTTTTTATTGGTACTGAAATTAGATTTTATAGAATCTAATTACTGGACTATGATTTTTTTTATTCTCAGTTTTTACTTTTTTTTTTTTTTAAAAGCAAAGGTTTTTTTACCCATTGGGTTTTTCCTGTTCTTCCTCATTATTATTAAAATAATAAAGTCACTTTATTTAGTCTCGTATTTCATCACAGCTCTTGTCTTCCTTTTCTTCATCTCTGTTTACGTCCCGGTATGCATCTGAATGACGAACACCCCTCCCCCCCCCAAAAAAAAAAGGCATTCTCACTTATCGCTTGTCTTTTTATCCTTTAGAGCTGCACATTGCTTTTGTCATCTGTTGTGAAGAATAACTGGAAGGAAAGAAAACTAGGTAATGAAACATCATTACGTGTCGCTTTCTACACATACCAAGTTTTTCATATCCTTTTTTCCCATAGACCAAATCTTTTTGTTTTGTTTTATTTTTTATACGCCTCGGTTCCCTTCGTAAAACATCACTAATATTTCCAAGATGTAAGGTAATTGCACAAAACAAAACATTGCCTTCTTCAAAACAGTCCACTCATACTATTCTCTTATTGCACAATTTCCCATGCTTCATACTGAATGATGTTGCTGCGTACGAGGTGATAATGACCTTTCTTTGCTTCTGTTGGAGGAAGCTCCTTTAGAAGCTATTTAGTAGTATGTAGTATGTAGTATGTAGTATGTAGTATGTAGTATGTAGTATGTAGTATGTAGTATGTAGTATGTAGTATGTAGTATGTAGTATGTAGTATGTAGTATGTAGTATGTAGTATGTAGTATGTGGTATGTAGTATGTACAGTAGTATCTCTTTTCTACTTTGTAGTATGGTTGGTATTAGTTGTATTTTATTATTATTAATATTATTTGTTTGTAGTATTGATAGTATTATTATCATTATTATTACGTTTGAATAAAAAAAGCCCTGTTTGTTTATCCTATTATATGAACGTATAGATGCTATAGTATTGATGTCAAGAAGTGTGTATTTCAAATGAGTCATTGTATCAGTCAGTACTGTATATACCCTTGTATCATCCAATAAGTGATCATCATAGACCTGTATGTACTCATCTATCGTCTAATGACATTGTTATTATGAGAAATATATAGACGACGAATAATATAGTTCTTTTGATTACGTTGATTCAATCATTGATTTGAAATTGACGGTTTCAATTAGTTAATCAACTTAAATCAATGTAATCATTTTTTCCGCTATAGGCGTAGGAGGCTTTTATATATAAGGCTAATTCAAAAAATATATGAGCCTTGCTAGCTCAATCGGCAGAGCGTGAGACTCTTAATCTCAAGGTTGGGGGTTCGACCCCCCCGTAGGGCTTTATCTTTTGTTTTTGATCCCCTTCTCGCGGAGTTGGGATGCAATAATCCTTTTTTGGTATATTTTGTACAAAGCATTGCTAGTTTGCTTCTGAAGTGAGTTGGCAAGGACTATAAACGTACCAGGTTATCTTTTGTCGTCCTCAGTTCTCAAACTAATTCGTAGAAGGAAAAAAAGTATGGACAATGGTTGGTCGAAGTCGCCCCATCCAGGATCTTTTTTTTTTTTATGTACATACTATACAGTACAGTACAGTACAATGAACCGTATCCATTCAACAAGACAAACTAAACGTATGAGAGACAATTTAAAAGCAAAAGAGCAAGAAATATTTTATTCAGATGAAAATTTTAACTATAAATGCTAAACAAAATTAGTCTAATGGTAACAATATGGCGCATATCCTCCCAAGGCGAGTAATTACGAATTGGAATGTGTGTGATTGTAGAGTACCTGAGGTTGTGGGGTTCTTATTGTAAGAAAACCATAACGTCAGGTAAGCTAGTCTAATAAAAAGGAAAACCATGCTAATGTGAGTGACAAACTATCATACAGTGTGTCGCATCATGAAAAATGATGGCATAAAAATAAAAATAAAACCTGTTCCTGAAGAAATTGAAATTCCGATTAGGAACACTGCATGATAAAAATAAATAATCACGCAACATTGTGATAGAAGAAAAGAAAATAATGATTCACTTCATGAAATCATTAGGTCCCATAAAATAGAATAAAAGAAAATAAAATACCCTTGCAATAACATCAATCATATCATCATACACCTAATATCAGAACATCATACGATCATAATAAAAATAATGATCATGATAAAAAATAATAATAACAATGAACCCATGTAATACCTATTTCTAATGAAACATAAGATATAGTATATAAAGAGTGACATTTTTTATTAATAAAAACCATATACAAGAATCTCACTTAATTCTACCCGTCTTATTTTTTTATTTTCTACTTTTTATTTTTTTTATTTTTTTTATTTTTTTCTTTATATACGTTATTTTACACAGTGAAGATATTAGCGAAAGTAGGACAAGCTATTACATCTTGTCTAAAACTGCGTCAGGGGAAGAGAAATAACATGTTCACGTTGTTGTATGATGTTGATTGTCGTAAATAAAAAGAGCCTTTTTTTGTATTCACTATAAAAAAAACCAAAAAAACCCCCTTACCAGTGGCAAAAAATCACATTTAAATCCCGCACACGTGGATTTTATTTACTCCAATTTTTTTCTGCACACAACCTTCCTTTCCATTTTTTTTTTTTTTTTTTTTTTCACCATTCGACTTCCTTGAGGTCAAGTTGGACTTAGAATAGCGTCAGGACTAATTTAGAAAGGGGTTCAGCTCAGAGATTACAACATGCATGGGGAAACCCTTTCATTTTGGATCTACATTTTAGACCCACCATGGTTGGAGTCTTCATTAGCTTCATTAGCTTCATTAGCTTAGTTTAGTTTTAGTTTGTCATAATTTGTGTCTACTTTTAAATAAAATATGTCTTTTCTTTTTTATTTTCTTCAATGAAAAATGTTCCGTATGTCTTTCTCATATCTTGTGCAATAGGTCCCGTTTATACTACTGTCACTCCTTGAGATTGGTGTTGATCATTCTTCAAATCTCACAACTGTCTCCATCATTACTCCTTCAGTAGATCCTCTTCTTGTTAAAATGCATTTCTCATTTTTAGTTTCAGTATACACTAATGTGATAAAATAAAACACGCCTTTTAATGAATTCTCCTCTTTCCCATCGTATATTAAACAGTATTGGTATTATAGTTGCTTTACGAGTGCCCTATCAAACACTTGCTCTCTGAAATGATTGTGATAGTAAATAAAACAAAGTAGAAAATAAGTGATACAATTGATATGGTTTTATTTAATAAAATGTCAAGTTTTTTTATAAGAAAATGAAGATATTTGAGGCTGTGGATGTGAGCTTGATAATAGTATATTTGAGGCTACGGATAGTTGAAGTTGTCTGTAATCTGATGTGTAAAATGGCAAGTGTGAGAGTAAGTGGAGGATTCAGGGTAAAAATAGAATAAAGTGATATTCGGGTGCACAAATGATGACGATATAGACACTTTGATATATATATTGCTAATCTGGAACTAGGAATGCGACACTTGGACACCCACGTTTGCTTGGATCCCACATGCTCCTTCTACTCATACCACTCCCCCCCCCTCCAATATCCCCATATACATACAGAGCAACACCTCCATATCGCTAAAAAAACAAAAAAAAAAACAAATAAATCCGCTAAAAAAGCACCGGGAGAGGCTTCCAAAGTAGTAATTGTTGTAAAATAGGGTTTAATAAAATAAAAATAAAAAAATAAAAAATAATGTTGATAACCTTTATTTGATATGAATCAACCATACTTTTATACGGTACTGTAGGGATGCGATTACAATATAAAACAATACAACTATTACTACGGGTTGATAATAATGGATGCTTTTCTTTTTCATCTCCTTTGCATTGCGCCTGATCCATATCAATGTCACACTTTATTTTATTTTATTGCTACATTTATAGAGCAACAGTTTTTGCTTATTTAATCGAGGTATAGTGAAATATATTGACATATAAATAAAGGAAGGCTGTAATTGTTTGATTTAATTCATCCCTTAGACTATTCATACTCCTCAAAGTGCTACTGTTGGATATCTCCACCTATTGTTATTTGTTCATTATATTATTACATATGCCAGAATTTTGTGGTCAGATTTATCTTTATTATCATATTTTTGATTTTATTCGCTCTCAGCTGCCCCCACATTTTTTTTAATAATGCTGCCGGTGATTGAAAATCATCAGTTCATGCTTTTTCAGGAGTTGAGAGCGAAAATGTTGACCTGCTGATCTTATTTCTTGGCGCACCCAAGCTTTCTTTCTTTTTTATTTTTTATTTGACTTCTCTTTTCGCCTTTACTTTTTTTTTTTTTTTTTTTATCCTTCAGCAGATATTAACAAGTCAAATGCCTTTGCCTTTCTTTTGGATTTGCCTGGGGATTACTTCGGTTACTATAGGTGCGATAGTGGCCTACGAAGCACATTTGCACTATGAACGATTCCGCGAGCAGCAAGACTATCAACGGTATGCACAGCAGTATGCCGAAGACCATCTACATCAGCCCCGTGAATTCAAAGAAAGTGACAGTGAAGACGACGAAGATAAGGATCATGGAAATGATGTCAAGGATTTCGTGCGGCATATCAATGACAACAGTGAACTTCGACGGCGAATCCCAAGATCGTCATCACCTCCAACAACAATGGAAGATTCGGATGCGAGCAATAGACCCGTGTCTGACAAGGTAATAAAAAATAGTTTGCATAGTGGGTCGATCGTCTAACGTGATGCTGTTACTCATTATTTTTGTATTTCTGGACCAAAAATGCATGTAGAGCTGGGTGGATGAAACGAACTACGAACTGAATGAGTTGGAACGAAAATTGACAGATAAGAAGCAATACATTGAAAGACAACAGGAGCTACTAGACAAAGCCGAAATGGATTTGGAACGACGATGGCAATTACACCAAAACCGCAGCAGCGAACTTCTTGACAGAATGTCCACCTCCTCTTATTCCAGCGAGCATCAACCACACGACAATAGCAATGACATATCAGCTTCCTCTTCCTCTTTATCAATGAAGACCTCAACTCAAAAAAGCACCGATTATGAATTATCAAAAGGAACAATACCTCGACTCTCAACACCACCATTGCACGCGTCATCAGCCGTCAACGAGCATGTGACAACAACGACCTCCTCCACCTCAGGGATTCAAAACAGCAGCTTGGACGAATCCGCCGCCGACAACTCGTCTTCTTCTTTTGTTAGTGTTGTGCCTTCTATCTTACCATCAAACAGCAACAGCATTATCACTGACAACAATACGACATCGGCATCCGCTCAGCAAACTGCCACATCTTCTATGGATCAACATCAAGAGACGTCCGATTCTTCGATTGGATTGAATGCAGAAAACCCTTGGTCATTTGAAGATGATGATGACAGCGATGATGATAATGATGACACTGATGAAGCGGCGCTTTCCATGTCTTTCCAACATTCGATGCGATTCCCCACCTCTTCATCCAACACACCAACAACCGCCAGCAACACCCATGATTCCTCCGATTCTCATCACCCACACGAATCTGATTGGGAGGACCACAGCTCGGCCAATGATATCCTCAGTCTCTCATCTCATGCAACTTTTTCATCTGTAGCCAACTCTCTTGTCTCTCCTTCTTTACCCTCCTCCTCCTCTTCCTCCACGGACAATAGCTCGTATGATTTGCTCCATGGATCGGATGTTGAAATTGGACATTAAAAAAAAATCAAAAAAAATCATATAGTGATGGCGGAAGGTGGTGTGGCTTCAAATGAGGGGGAATTGTTTATAAGTCTTCTTTTTACGTTTTACATGGTCTTATATCAAATAGTTGATACATTTGTTTTTATTATTACTATTCTTCTTCTTTATCATTTTATGATTCATTGTTGCAAATAAAAAAAAAACATATTTTCTTTATACGTATATGTGTTATGAAATGGGAATGACAGGATTCCAGTTAGGTGGGTTAGGGGATGTGATTATATGATTTGAAATTATATGCTTGTGTTGAACATGATCAGCGTGAAAACAATTGGGACATGGGTAGAATAAAATAACCAATGCATGTGGGGTTGTGATATTGCCATCTGAGTATCTCGCATTGACTTGACGGGAGATCATGATCTTATTTGTAAATGCTACTTTTTTTTTTTTTTTTGTTATCATGATATTGGTATGAACGGGAATCAGGGGAGATTTAAAAAAACTGAAGGAAAAAAAAAAAAGAGCAGGTCAAAACACCCGTCCTGCATTAGTAATCTATTCCATCTGTCAGTCGCCGACCAGAATGATATGAAAACATATAAATATGGGCAAATCAAGCGGAAGGAGCTGTCGATCTTTTTTTTTTTCCTTGATCACCTTCCTATTCACCCTTTTTTTTTTTAAAAAAAAAATCCACACTCAATTAAAAAAAAACAAAACAAACATGACTTTTGAAATCAATGCATTTGTTACCACAGGAGTCCATGGCAAGTTCAAGGAAGCTACTCGTCAAGTGGAAGAATTAGATCCCTATGAAATTTTGATCAATGTTCTTGCTTCTGGCATCTGTCATACTGTAAGAAAATATTGACCCTAAATATCAAGTCTTTTTTTTTTTTTTTGATGAACCTAATCTCCCTTTCCTCTACTTCCTTTATTTTTTTTTAAAAAAAAAGGATTGTCGCTATATTGAAACTGAAGGAATGAACCTCGGTCATGAACCTGTTGGTTTGGTGGAGGCCATCGGGTCGTCAGTCAAGAATTTTTCAAAGGGCGACTATGTTGGGTAAAAATTCATTGGTGTGAGCGGGCAAAAGAGGCCACCCAATTTTTTTTTCTCCTCCGAATCCGTTCCTGATTTTTTTTTTCTTTTTGGATAGATTTTCTTATTTGCAATCAAGTTGCTTGACATGTGATCAATGTTGTGCTGGTGATGATCTTTACTGTGAAAACAGAGTCTGCTACCCAGGAAAAGGAGTCAATAATGGCTTTTCCAAAAATGCAGTGGTTGATTCAAGGTAAAAAAAAAAAAAAAAAAAAAAAAAAACCATTGGATCCCCAATACTATCATGCGAAGACTAAAAGGATTATTATTATCTAGATTCTCGTACCACATCCCCGCCAATATTGAACCCAAGTATGCCGGCCCCCTCATGTGTGCTGGCTCCACTGTCTTCAATGGACTCTATTCCAGTAATTTGAGTCCCACAGCTTCTGTTGGTATTGTTGGTATAGGTGGCTTGGGTAAGTTGAGCAGAGGGCTAAAAAAAAAAAAAAGAGAGACAATTTGAGGGATTTTTAATTTGATTATTCGTAATTAGGTCATCTTGCTCTCCAATTTGCAAATAAATGGGGATGTCATGTCACTGCCATTTCCACCAGTGCGTCTAAAAAGGAAGAAGCTCTCTCCTTTGGTGCTCATGAATATATTAACTCGAGTGACTTTGGAACTCCGGGATTTTTTGAAAAGGCACCCAAATTTGATTTGATTCTTAACACTACGAGTGCTGATTTACCCTATGATGATTATATCAAATTATTGAAGCCGTAAGTCATGCCACCTCCCTTTTTTTTTTAAAAAAAAAAAATTCATAATTTTGGGACTACTTTTTTTATTTGCTATAGTAAGGGTCAATTTCTTTTGATTGGTGTGCCTACAAAGTCAATGGATGTCAATGCATTCCCCTTTATTGGATATGAATTGGGTATGCGAGGCTCACTTGTGGGTGGAAGACGCGCAGTTAGACTCATGTTGGAATTCGCCGCACGTCATAACATCAAACCTCAAGTAGAAGAATATCCCTTTGTAAGTAGTGTAAAATCAATAATGGCATACTATGTATATATACAAAATGATATTCATTCCTATTTTTTTTTTTTTAATAGACTGTAAAAGGATTGGAAGATGCTATGGAAAGCTGTGAAACATACAAAGCACGCTACAGAGCTGTTCTTGTACAAGATCATAAAGACGATAGCAAGCTATAGATTAATTATGTCTGTCAAAAATCAATCAATCAATAAAAAAAAATCATACTATTTATTCATATATATATATATATATATATATATATATCACTATCCAAGTCCTCAAAATTTTATCATTTTTCATCATTTGCCCACATAATATCACTCTCATTACAACCCATGATTAATCCCCACACATCTTCCATCAGTCCAAACGCAAACTCATACAAAAGAAGGCAATAGTGTCAATAAATATATAGCCAAAAAAAAAAGTGATTTATTTAAATAGCACTAATATATATAATATATCCACAAATGATACTAAGCTATAGATTGTTGCGATGCCTACAGAAAAGTCAAACGATGAGTCAGTGGCATACGTCAATGTCTATGTGATGATATTGTTTACCGCTTGTAAATGCTCATGATGGTAGCCACAAATGATTCTAAATGGAAGATTTCTTTTCGTCCCATCCGTAAGCGATATTCCTATTTATTTCAAAGAGGGTATATTGGTATAAATATCATTTCCACATCTCTGTGTCCTTCTTACATGAATTGCAGCTTGATCAATAATTCGGCGCCTGACATCATCGTCTTGAATAGTGTTGAATAGTTCCAATGATAATGACTAGACATAGATACCAGATCACATAAAAATGAAGATGAGTAAAATATAATGTTGAGGAGGGGGACCCTTGTTTCTAGACTATACCTTGAGAATAAGTGGAGAGGGAATACAATGTGTCAATAATTCATATAGTTTCTTTCGGACCGCAAGTAATCTAGAAAAAGAAGTGACGTGTGAGACTTTTGGGGTTGTTTCAAATATGCCTTTAATTCCTTACTTTGCAGGTGATTGTTCGTCCACAATATCCTTGGATATGCCACTGATCACCACTTCCCAATCCAATTTTTCAGCCCGCTGTATATCCGTCAGATCGTCACTAAAACAACAATTATAAGTATCAAGTTATATTGTTGCTACCATTTCGTCATATCAAAGTGATACTTACTGTCTTACAGCGGTACTTTCAAATGAGAGGAGAGCTGCACGTAAATCACACTGGACCTGTTCACCTATGCTTTTTGCAAGCTTAGTGGGTAACAAAACGTTTTCTTTTTGAGCCACCACCTGTAACACCTGCGCCAACTATATATACAAAAAATAGTGGTTAGGAGAAAAAAAACGGTATCCCGTCTCATCGTTCCCCACTTACCTCTGTCAAATTAGGTCTTGCCACACGAACCAATAAACACCGTGATCGGACAGGAGCAATGATTTTGTTTAAATTGTTGCAGCATAGAATCAATCGCATGTTAGTTGTATATTTTTCCATAGTACGACGAAGTGCAGCTTGAGCATCGCGTGTCAACGCATCAGCTTGATCAATCACCACCACTGTGAAATAATAAATAAAATGAAACAGGTTTAGTGAGTTTTGGATGTCACACATACTTGAACTTCTTACCTTTGAAAGGATGCTTCGCACCAGCAAAGACTTGTTGATTTTGTGCTGCGTCCTTGATCACTTCTTGTACGATCACCCGGTCATTGTTCCCTAATTCACTGTATAAGTCAAACTTAAGAGGTAAGTATATCGTATTTGCAGTTGTCGTTTTATGAGGTTCCATAATACCTTGGTTGTAATTCCATATGATAATTGCTGCTGACCACCGTATATATAATTTTTCGATTGCTGCTTGTTACAAATGGTCGTTCGTCGATTTTTACCTATATATCAGGAAATAACCAACTAAATGTGAGTACTATGCTTTGACATGAAGAATCTGGCTGGTCAGTGGAGACTTACTTTTTCAACATTTTCCCCGTAAATTTCCTTCAAGACACCAGCGATGCGAGTCTTCTTACCAGCACCAGAAGGGCCATAAAATAATAAGTGTGGGAAGTCTTCGGATTGAGCCTACGTGCAAGTATAATCAAACGTCAATATCAAGTGGTAATCGTCTTTATCAAGACAGCCCGTGGGGGTCTTTTTTTCCATTTAGTTTACCAAGTTCTTCAAGTGTGTTGAGAGATCGTGATGGTAATCAAGACTCGCAAGATTACGGGGTCGGTGTTTATCAGCCCAAAGACTCATGGTGTAAATGCGTTTGTTCGAAAAGAAAAAAAAAAGAATGAAAGGGAAGAAAACAAAAGATGGCGCCAACGCGAAAATTTGGTTCCCTAAAAAATAAATCAATTCAAATCCCGGTCCGCGAAGAAAAAAAAAAGAGGAAATGCAGTAGCTTCAATCTTTTCTTTCACCTTTTTACCATGTTTTCCATCTCTCTAGCACCAACGTCAGCACCCAAACGATGGTACTCAAACCAGCACAGCGTCCAAAACGAATATGAAGAGCTCGCCTATTTAGAAGCCAAATTTGTGCATGATCGAGAACAAGCATTGGAAGTACGTTGCCCCATGATCGTTCCGCCTTCCACATTTAACAACACCAGTTTGAATACCAACAATAATAACAGCATGGGCGATCCAAGTATGGACGATATGGAAGCGCAAGATGATATCAACGATAGTAGCGTTACGCCATATGGTGAAGTGGATGTCACATTTATGAACGACCCGCCTTATGATACTGACCACCAACAGCAGCAACAACAGCAACAGCACTACCACGACGACGCTCCTGACCCTAATACGACTCGGTCATTGTCCTTCATGTCACAGCACGATTCCCATAGCATGCAACTACCACCACAACAATACCACGGCAGCAGTACCTATACATCCTCCATGTTATCCTCAGCATCATTTTCTACCCCCAATCGAACGATCGCTCCGCATTTACCATCCAATTTTTTTAACACACCAACCCCAACAACGACTCAGCAAAGGCCACTGCCACCACAAACCTCTACTTTATCGACATCGCCAGATATTGACAATTACTTGTCTCCACCACCACCAGCAGGACGAAGTTTACGACAATACATGGATGACAGTTCGCGAGGATTTATGGAACCGGAGATCATGGACAGGTTGATACACTATGACGATGATGATGATAATAATAATAACAACGACCCAATACTCACAACATTAGACGACTACGATGCTGTTGGTGGTGATGATGATGTACCAAGACGAATGCGACGATCCCGCTTGTTTGATTGATTTTAATTGACTTTTTGTAGTAGTAGTGATAGAGTAGATAGATAGATAGTTACATACCCTTCAACCATCCTTTCCCTTTTGTCTACCATGTTCATTATCCCCCGCCCTCATCCCTTCTCTCTGTATCCCCTTCCATCCCATCCCTTTTTTTTCATCATCACAATATATCACAATAAAAACCATCTGATTCTATGTATGTTTTGACTATATTCAAAAATTTTATTTTGTGGGAGTGTGTGTGTGTTTTTCTATACTGGTAATCAACATCAAATACAAAAAGGTGGGTAATCTAGTGTCAACTATATTGAAGCAATGTGTGTGTGTGTGTGTATTGTGTATGTGGGTGGATTTATCTAAAGAAAAGAGGGGAGGCGGTGATGAAATTGCTTTGTGGGGTAAGTGGAGGAGGGGCGTGATTGTCTGCAAAGAACTTTTGTCCCATAGTTTAGTGGTGTTCAGCAGTAGGGCCATCCTATTAAAAGAGAACTATGTGTTAGTTTATCCTGATCTTCATCAAACTATTATTACTCTCGGCTAATATTTTAAATACAACAGACTTACAACAATAGGAGGAAGGTTGCGTTCCCATTTGGTACCTTCAGGTCCAAGAGGCACTACAAAAAAAAAAAAAAAAAAAAAAAAAAGAATTAGTCAGCGAATCAAAGAGAGAGTGAGGGATTGAACATCATCTACTTACACTTGTATGGATCAGGGTGTTGCCATTCCGTCAACTTTTGCTCGGTTTCAAGCAACAAGGCTTGGATTTCCACAGGGTTGGTGACATTACGGTTTTGTTCGAATTGATGGCGAATGTGCAAAGCTTCTTGACGCCACAAATCACGCTGGATAGTCCAGTCCAAGGAAAGCTTCAAGGATCGTTTGTAAAGAGATTTGACTTGTAAACGGTGAGCGTTCATTTCGTTGATCGAAGGGGATGGGTGATAGAAAAAAAAAGAGAGAGAGGGAGATAGAGAGAAGCGAAATGGATATATGTATATTATATTTTGATGGCAAACCGAAATGGGTTGAAATCCCGACGTTGACTTTTGACTGCTGCTGTTGCTGGGATGTGGGCAAAAACTAAAAAAAAAAAATGACGTGCGACTGACTGACTGCCTGACTGATGAGTCCAAGTTAACAAATCGATGGATAATTTCCAATGCATTTATGGATCATTTCAATATCTTCAAAATAAATAAAATAAATGCAATTATTAGCAGCATGCATGGAAATGCACGGGAAAGTACGTGTGATTTATACACTTTTTTCTGCATCAATATTCATTTGTCTGCCTTTTTTTGGAAACAAAAAAAAAGTGCATACGCATCGAAGAAAACCCACCCACCATTGGTAGTTCTTTTATATGATTTTACATCTTGTACTCCCTTTATGAAATTTTAGAAAAACATATGGCTTTAATCATATATTGCGAGGTGCGGTTGATGATGAAAAAAAGAACAGAATTTATTATAGCTACCGAAATACCTTTTGGATCTGCTCACCATTTCATTAGTAGTCAATATGCTCACACACGCCCTGTCCATTTTCCTTTTCCTTTATATACACATTCATACCATTTAAGAGAAGCAACTATATAAAATAAACCGAGCCTTATAAGCAGCTGAGTAGCCTTTGCTGCTACGAAGTGTTGATATTAAGTCTTTCTCAAATTGTGCCCTATGCATCGGTTCAACCCAATCAAAATATCATGCTATCAATGGAGTAAACGTGCCAGTTCTTTATGTGGTAACATGTAGGGGATATGCGTCAGAGTTTGGTAAGTGAGGAGGGTCAAAAGATATACCAAGTCTGTATCAGAGAGTCATCTTTATACGTCACTTAAAAAAAACACTGTATATATTATCAGTCATTAAAGGCATGTGCATTTTTATTGTAGTATAAATATAAAATTTGGTAAACCAAATGAGTAAGTAAAATGACGGACAGTGATAAACTATCCTACAGTGTAAAGGAAGTGAGATAAACTATTCTATAGTCGAGGGGTGAGCTATTCTGCGTTATATAACAAACTATCCTATGGTGAAGGAGAATGCAAAGGCGCCGTGGCAGTTGGGGTCATGAGAAGATAGAAGAAAACCACCATGATTCCGCTGTTGAACGGTGGAAGTTGCCATAACCCCGCCCCGCTTCCCCTCTCCAAAAAAAAAAAAAAAGAGAGCGAGAGAGAGAGAACGAACATGCCGTTGTTGTTGGGTGTTTTTGATTGCTGTATGAAGAAAAGGCAAAAACAGAACCACCATGCTTGCCTTTGTTCAATGGTCTGGTTGACGTAAAAAAAAGAAGAGGTAATCATCATAACGCCTTCATTAAATGATGGCGATTTATGCCATTATAAGATAATTATTATGTCGATTACATTTATATTATTGACTGTTGTGAGAAAGAAGAAAAGGGAAATAAGGAGGGTCATTCTTGAGTCGACCAAAAAAAAAAAATCGAGACCACATACATTTTAATTTCCGCCCACGTGAATATTTATTTATTTACTCCCGACTTTTTTTTTTTTTTTGGCTCTCTCTCTCTCTCTTTCTTTCTTTTTTACCTTCACTTTTTTTTTTTTTTCATCATTCGGCTTTGTTGAGGTTATGTTGGACTTAGATTAGTATCAGGATTAGTTTAGAAGGGGTTTCAGCTCAGGGATTACAACATTCATGGGAAACCCCTTTCATTTTGGATCTAGGATTTAGGACCAACATTAGTTGGCTCTTTGGGGTCATCAGTAGCTTAGACTATGTTTGGATTGTATCTGCATCTGAATAAAATATGTTCTCGTTTTATATCTTTCAATGAAAAATGTCCTATTACCGTCTTTCATGTCTTGCGCAATAGAATCCTGTTTTATTACCATCACCCTCTTTTGATTAGTGTTGACCGCTGTTGCACTCCATTAGAAGACAGCCCTTTCGTTTCTCTTGTGACTTGTACTATATAGTATATTATATCCCATTATACAATTGTCCTTTTAGATTAGTGTTGACCATTATCCAGATCACCCATTAGTCTCCTTCATGCTAGCTTTATTAAATCCCTTGGTTGCTGTTGACATTCACAGTTTATACCTACTTATGTTTCAATAAAATACATCCTTTTTTCTGGCCACCAACCTCTACTATCAGACCCATGAGATATTGAACAACCTTTAATTTATTTAATTGACAAACTATGAATTAGATATTGTGCCATATGCGACGGTGAGTTCGGTGGCGATTGAGGAGAATATCAGAACAACCAACATTACTTCTTTAGTGGTGTTCCACGGAAGGGTTCTACAATTACCTCCAACATGGATGAAGTGGTCATAAGGTCGTTTTTATTTTTGTACACATACTAGTGGGTAGAGGAGTTTTGTGTGTCTTGGGGGTCTTTTTTTTTTTTTTTTTTTTTTTTTTTTTTTTTGGCATGATCACTTATCATGATGAGTTTGTGGCAGGTTATTAGAAAAGCTGATGTACTTCCACTCGGAGCGAGATGATATCGATGCCTCGCGTACTTTTTAATGGGATATGTCGAGGAAGGATATTGTAAATCTAAAACGCTCTAGTATTTGGAAAACCTTTGTTTAAATTTAAATAGACAAAAGAAGGCAGTTGCTTCAGACTAGGCATTAATGACCCGTGAAAAAAAGAAAAGCTATATTCTAGGTCAAATGTAGTACTTCCATGGTATTTGTTGTATTTTTTAATAAAGAAAGACCATTTATCTCAAGTATTGTGAAGCATTTGGGGTATTATTTATTTTTATTCAAATGTATTGTCCTATTTATACTGATGTATTGGTATGTGGGTATGTCAAAACAGAGGATGACGAGTGTGGTGGAGAGAATTGTGTAAAGAGTGATTCGGGTCTGATTTACATATTTTTGAATGATCGTGTACAGATAAATGTATGAAAAACGAATGGATGGATAGCCGATAAGAGGATATATATGTTGGTATACAACAGTGTTATCAATGTCAAATAGATTATAATGCTATTACCATTCTAAAACTCTAACAATGTACGGTATAATAATAGAAGTATATGAAGAGAAGACATCTTTTATTGAAGCATTCAAAACATACCCATAAACTGGGATAGTCAATGTACTAACCTAAAAAGGAAGGGATATTGCGAAAAGGAGGTTTTACGTAGAAACTATGAGATAAATTAATGGTAAATAAAAACAACAGCTATTTTATTCAGATGAGGATGGAAACTGCTATAGCTAAAACTAAGTCAATCTAAGCTTCTATAACATTAAACTAAAATGGACTACTAATCTAAAGGTAGTTCCCCAAATCACAGATCCAAAATGAAAAGCTTTCCCCAAGCATGTTTGTACTGCATTTTTCAAAATCCCCTGATTCCAGTTCTAATCTTGATCTAAGATCACCAGCACGTCAATGGTTCCGAAGAAGAAGGAAACAAAAAAAAAAAAAAAAAAAAAGAAAAATTGGGAAAGAAAAATTAAATCCAAAAATGCACGCGGCGGAGTAAGAATATTTCAATTGTCCAAAATTCATTCGATTTAGAAAAGTGACAGTCCTGGCTAAGATAGAAAGGCTACTATAAAGAAAAAAGAAAAAAGAAGGTCCAGTAAATGTTTCCCTAGCAAAAACAATATTGAGGCTTTGACCATGTTGTACCATTCCGCCTACAAACGCCGGTAATAAACAGTCGAACTGGCGGCGTTTGAAATACAGATCTTTGGCATATATAATAGCTTCCATTTTTCAAAACATGTCCGCTTCATTGGCTCAGTTGGCAGAGCGTCAGTCTCATAATCTGAAGGTCGCAAGTTCGATCCTTGCATGGAGCAATCTCTTTTTGCTTTCCAAACCAACTATTCGGTGGCTTTTCTATTTCACACAGCATTTTTTGCTTTTTTTGGCAATGGACCTAATAAATCGAACGAGGAAACGATTGTTCTCCACTGCGTTACTGTTACGGCCAATTTGGGTAAGAAGCTTGTAACAGAGTAGTGTTTTTGTAGGTTTTTATATTTTTTTGGGTTGGATAGGATGTCTTGAGTTATCCTTTAATATAGCTTTTGCTTGTTTAGAGCTTGAAAATGAATTTGTTCCTTGGGCGGAAGTTGAAGTATCTTGTTCCTGAATCGGACAAAAATAGATTTGAGAGTAGTGAGCACCAGAACTTTTGTAGATAAAGTCCAACTGTAGAGAAAGTTTATAAAAAAATAAACTTGGAAGTGTAAAATAAAATAAAAGTAAAAAGTATTGACCGTTGTTGGTTCAATAAAAATAAGTGTATAACACACAGTAAAAAATAAAAAGAGGACTTGTAGCCAAAAAAAATAAAAGGAGGTTTCTATGATCCAATAGAAACGGTAGATAACTTGGTGGTGTAAAAACCTTTGTACTAAGTTTTATTTGTTAAATGAGAAAACTGAAAAAAACTAAAGATTTTGAAATTGTTGAAGAAAAAGGTGGGGTATTTATACTAATTTCAAAATCTGGGATAAGGTATATGTCAAGGGGGAGGGGAGCGGAGTTACTGTTAACATTTAAAAAAATGAAAATAAGTAAAATATGAAAAAAGTAAAAAAATGAAAAAATAAAATAAATAAAATAAAACAAATGAAATTATACTAGTTCATTGCCCAACCCAAGGCGTCACTAATGATGTTGATGTTGATGTTGATGTTGTTGATGTTGTTGTTGGGAGCGGACTCAGGCCGATCCTCGACATTACGTATCGATGCATCGCCTGTTACGGCTAAAATGGGTGTGATGCTTGTAACAGAGTAGTGTCTTTGTACGTTTTTCTTTTTTATAGTGTTGAATAGGATGCTTTGAGTTATCCTTTCGTAGAACTTTGATTGTTAGAGCTTGGAAAATAAATTTGTCCTTTAAGATATCTTGTTCCTGATTTGGACAAAAATAAAATTGAGAGTAGTGAGCATCAGAACTTTTGTAGAGAAAGTTTATAAAAAATAACCTCTTAAGAGTAAAACAAATAAAAAAGAAAATGTATTAAGCTTTGTTGGTTCAATAAAAATATAGTGCATAACACACAGTAACAAACGGACTTGTAGTCAAAAATAAAAGAAGGTTTCTATAATCCAATAGAAACAATCGATAATTTGGTGGTGTTACAGCTAATTTTGGTTCTTCGACAGTAAATTGGGTTTATTTTGTAGGGTTTTATTTTTTATAATGTGAGCACCAGAATTTTATAGGGTGAAAATAATAAGGTCAATAAAATGAATAACGACTTAGATCAAGTCAAAAGTAGAAAAATAAAGTAAAATTCAGACTCAGCTGTCAAAAATCTATGGTAAAAGTATTCCAGAAGTTGGAATAAAAGGAAAACAGCAAGCTTTGGGTGGGTTTAACAAAAAATCTTCGACAATGAATTTATTGATAAAATAAGATAATAATGTAAACGCTCTGGCGCTCCGCTGGAGCTTTTGGAAATCTTTCGATTTATTGGGTGTCACAGTTTTTTTTTTTTTATTATTAAAATGTGGGTTTTCATGGGATAGGATTAGAGCCTCCACCATTTTGCACTATGGTGAGCAGTCCCTTGGGGACCAACTGTCGTATTCAGCGCGTCCTCAATGGGGTTTTTTTTGTGTGCTGAAAAAAAAAAAATAGTAAAGGGATTAGAGCCTCCACCATTTCGCACTATGATGGGCAGCCTCTTGGGGCCCTACCATCGTGCTCAGTGCGTCGTCAGTTGTTTACAGTTGTGTGCGCAGAAAAAAAAAAAAAAAAAAGGGGTGACTGACTCGATTTGTACTCCGCCTGCCATAAATTTAATTTTTGTCTCACACTTCTTTCATGCTTTCTTTCTTCCTTTTTTTTTCTTTCAGAATATCAACTTCATTAGTATCCTCATAGAGACAACTGGTGAACTTGGATTAGTAGTTAGAACTTGAATCAGGGGCATTTTGAAATGTGCAATACAAACATCATGGGAAATCCTTTCATTTTGGATGTAGGTTTTCAAACCCCCATTAGATTAGCCTTCATTTAGAATAGTGTCATTAGCTTAGCTTTAGTGTTAGTTGTCATAGTTTGTATCTATAATTGAATTAAACATGTCTTATTTTTCCCTGTCTCATATGTTTATTTGTCTTGTTGAATGGGAATGTGTTTGTGTGTGAAAAAATAGAGGTATGGGCGGGCACTGGTCAAAAAATTGCAACTAATGATCGAATCACTGTCCTCTTTCTGTGCTCAGATATTCCCATTACCCTCCAAAAAGATCCCCTTTGAAATTGTAGAGTCTTGAGAAATTGCCTCGCACTGTTAAAATGACTACATACACACAATAAATAAATAAAGGTCGATAGTTCCTAAAAAAAAATTGATTCTTTTTCCCTCAGTATTAATATACTTTTTATAAAAAAGGTTCTGGTACTGTATATTGAATTTTCCTTTACTGCCCTTTTAAACGTAATAAAGGAGTCCGTGGAAAGTACAAGAAGACAATTGAAAAAAAAGGCGATAGTAAAATAAAATCAGTAACATTTTTATTCAAGATGACGGACAGTATATACATTATATGCTGATTTAATGAACAAACAAATAGCCAAGCCATGTGTAATGGGAAAAGACGATCTAAAAACTAATCTGGAAGAGGGGATGATGGAAGGTGAAAAATAAGAGAGAAGGTAAGCAAAAATAGAATCATGACGATTATTTGGAAGGGGACTGAGGTAGGTGCGAAGGTGGGAATTGAATTGAGATTAGAGACTAGTAGTCATCAATATGTATGAGCTTCGTCGATAGCTAGAGGATCCATCATTCATCACCAAGTTTTATGCGTAAATTTCTTGTGGAACAGCATCTATTGCAGGTGAACAACTATACAACTATAAATCTGTCACGTCATAATGTAAATAACATATTTCCAATTTTAAAATAAAGCACACTCCATTTGTTCCTTTTACTAACAGGATCTACTATGTATAGGTGTCTTCATGGTAATGTCAATGTCTTGATGTATATGACCGTCCAATAGTTCGCTTTGCGTAACGAAGAAAAAAAAAATAACAAGCGAGCGCATGCAAATTTTTTCTTTTATATTAAGTTGAGCCAAATAAAAAACAAGTCAAAACACACACATATTCACAAAAAAAATAACAACGCATCATCAATTCAATATAAAAAAGGATTTTATTCATATATATATAAAAGAAGAGGATTTATCTATACTAATTCTAATACCTATTCGGCCATCACAATTCCAATGACTTTTTTAATTGTTTGACATCTTGAATGGGGAGACCACAGGTAAAATTTTCACAAATGAAGGCGGTAGGTTTACCATTTTGTTCCTGAGTTCCAATCTTGGCAATCAACGCATTCTTGTCGTGCACGTATCCACTGCCCTTGGCTTGAATGACGAGTTTGTTGGGAATGAACGCTTGATCGATCAGTTGTTGGTAGGTTTGCATTGATTCATCATTTGGATTTCCAGCAAGAACAATCTATCAAATAAAAAAAAAAGCCATATTTTCCATGTGAATTCTCTCACCAGTCTATCTTTGTGTGTCTTCAATTTTTTTTTCTTTTTTCGTACCTGTTTGGGACCATGGTCCATCAAAAGTGACGATGTCACCAATGCTGGCATAGCATAGGGGAATCGCGCCATGGCCATCGATGACCAGTCCAAAGTAGATTGAGCATTGGTCACATATGAACCTTCTTCCACAATCGTACCAAGTCGAACCAAGTTCTTCAGGGAGATGGCATTGGGTGATGGTTCAGCACCGTCTTGTTCTATCATCATCATCACCATCATTATCATAAAAAAAAAAAAGGAAAGTGGAGAATGAGTATACCCATGATAGCCAATAACGTTTTTCCTTTTTCTGTCATACCATCCTTCAATCGAACTAAGATACTCTTGTCTTTTTCTTGCACGGTAAAGTACCCACCAGCCTCCTTGTCGAAAAAGAGTTCGTTTTGTGTGTTTTGGAGATCATGCGCCCATTGGATCCATCGTTCATCGTAATTCGTTTCGTATAAATCAATCAATCCTTGAATCATGTAACTAGGGATGAGCAAACGTCATATATACATATATATAACAAATTAGTGGAGTTCCAAATATCAAAAAATATCATTTCAGTCTTTTTCTTACCTATAATCATCCAAAAAGCCTTCGATTGTGGATGGACCTTGACAATAACTTCGTAAAAGCGTCTTGGTATTGGATTGGTACAATTCCTTGCGAACAAAGTTGGCAGCATTGGAAGCCAAATCAAGAATGGCAGGATCATGAAGAACTTGATATGCCTTGACGAGACCAGTAATCATCAATCCTACCGATATATATAAATATATATATAAATGTTAAGACGCTTCCTTTTCTTGTTGTGTGTGTCAAAATGCATTACCATTCCATGACGTCAATATTTTTTCGTCTCGATGAGGTCTAGGTCGATGTTCCATACGGTAGTTCCATAATTTCTGTTTGGCACCCTCCAAAGCGGTCTCTACTTCAGCCAATGAGATGTTCAAAGCATCAGCGGTTTCTTGGAATGATTCTTGAGATGTCAATACATTCTACAGAAAATGAATAATAGAAATTCATACAATCAGTTTTCATCTTGTTGTTGTGGGGAGATTTGTTACTTTACTTTGTTGACCAGTTCCATATGAGGATCTTGAGCAGGATCGACATTTCCATCGGGTTTCACACCATAATGACGGATCACGGCTTGTGCTTGCTTAGCGTCCAACACCGATTCAAGTTCCGATTGAGTCCAAACACAAAATGCACCCTCTATTCATAATATCAAAAGGTGATTAACATAAAAAAAAAATAGAAGCATCATCGACTTACCTAATTTCGTTTGAGCATCAAAGGTTGGTAAAGAATCAGCGTCTTCGGCAGAATAGAAGCCTCCTTGGGGGTGAAGCAAGTCCCGGCTGATATAGGAAATGATATCCTTGGCGGTGCTGGCAAAGAGTGGATCTTTAGTGATTTGATAGGCAGTGGAGTAAGTAGACAGCAGTTGCGCTTGGTCGTAGAGCATTTTTTCAAAATGAGGAACATGCCAGTTCTTGTCCGTACTATATCTATGGAAGCCTCCACCAACGTGATCTATTATCATAATAATAAGCAGGTTAAGTAAACATGTCCATATTTATTGTTTTTAGTCCTTACCGTGAATTCCACCGTCAGCAATTTTCTAACGCATGTATATAAAGAGAGAGAGAGAAAAGCATGAGATCCATATCTACATTCATTTTACGAGAATAGCGGAGGCCGTCACTTTTTTTTTTCTTTACCTTCAATGTAAATAAGACCATATCCAAGGCGTCTTTTCCAGCATCATCCTTGTTGAGTTGACGACTATAGCCAAAGTAATCCAGCAAAAAGTTCATTTGGACTGGCTGAGGAAACTTGGGAGCATCGCTGAATCCGCCCTGAGTTGAATCAAATACCGATTTGTAATGATCGCATGCCGCCTTGGCTATCTTGACTGCATCGAAATCGTCCGAGGTGCCAGTGGGTCGAGAATGGACATAGGATTCGAGTTGATGGATTGTATCTTGACCGTTTTGGCGAAGTGCGTCAGGAGAATCTTGCCATACTTTAGCCACTCGCGAAAGCACCGTCTTGAAACCAGGATGGCTACCAACATCATCAGGAGGGAAGTACGTGGCACCGAAGAATGGTTGGAGGTCTGGGGTAAGAAAGACTGACATTGGCCAGCCGCCACGTCCCGTTGTCAGTTGCACATACGTCATGTACAGTTTATCCACACCAGGATTTTCTTCACTAAATAATAGAAAAAGGAGGGGGCCCGTCAGTCATGGTTGCAAAATACATCGTCTTCGATTTTTAATTTTTTTTTTCTTTACCGATCCACTAGAAGAAGAATAAAAAAACGAAACATATTGTTACATCAAGTGATATAAGGGTTCGTCAATGCGAATTTTATGCTTACCTTTTATCGAAACAAAGTGCTTGTTGAGAATTTCTGCCACTTGATCATTTTCAAAAGATTCATGCTCCATGACGTGACACCAACTAAACACATATGAATATCATTCATCAGTCAATTTTTACAAAAATGATTTTGTTGGGTAGTATAGAACTTACTGACAGGTCGAATAGCCAATACTTAAGAAGATGGGTTTGTTTTCAGTCTTGGCCATATCAAAGGCAGCTTTACCCCAAGGATACCAGTCAACCTAAGCAATTTTGTGACGTCGAAGAAGTTAAAAAAAAGAGGTTGTCAGTTTGCATAGTTGCCTACTACTACTACTAACGTTACCACTTACAGGGTTGTGTGCTTTCCAAGTTTAACCCAGTGCATAAAAGAACGAGGAAGAATAGAATGGAAAATAGCCAATGTGAGTAAGCAAGTATTCAAAAGGTTAACGTTTTTGTTTCATGGTTTTACCGTGTTGCTATCATTGCCGGACCAAAGGAAATTTGGGAAGAAGAAAAAAACGTGACATATATGAGTATCGAGTATACCGAACAAAGGTAAGCGGTGAGGGAATGGGGCGGACGACTTACTAAAAGATATGGACTTTTTTCATTAATCAGTCGGTTGGGTTTGGCTGCTTTGTTGAGAGTAGAAGCTGAATGGAAAGCTCGGTGAAGCGGTAAAGGTTGACGACAAGCATTGACACGTAAAAGTGGTGCAGTACAAGATGTAGCAACAGCTGGGACATCGTATCTTGTAGAACCACGTTGCAAAACGGAAGTGATACTGTAAAGACGTTGCTGTAATTTAGGAGCACGAATGCCTGTCCACTGTTTCTTCAAATGACTAGCAAACACTTGACGCATAATAGAATAGATAAAAAAAGTGAAGAGAGAGAAAAAAAGGAAGACGAAAAAAAATAATAAAAAATAAACCCGGTCGGCAGTTCAAATAAAGTAGACTATAGCTGCATTCTTTTTTTTTATTGGAAGTTGGTGATAAATAAAAATCATCATGAGGGGAAGGAAGTCTAAACTATTAGCAAAGGAAGGAGATAAGAAATGAATCTATACTAGTTGGGGCAGTGGAGATGATGGGGTTCAAAAGCCACACAATGGCCAAGTCGTCATTTTTGGGTGGAAGAAGAGGAGGCAGGGGCCAGTGGCTGATCTTTTTTGGAAGAAGGCTGGAAGAGAGCAGGCAGAGATGTCTTGCGACCTAAGAGAGACTGGACAAATCGTGTTGATGATTTTTCTCCGTCCTTGTTGCTGAAAGCGCCCGAAGGTGATGTTTTGGTTGCTGAAGCAGCAGCAGCAGCGGCAACAGCAGCGGTCGCGGCTAGCATTGATGCCGAGGAGGAGGCTGAAGAGGAGGAGGACGATGATCTTGACATGGTCTTGTTTTTATCAGGTGTTGCTATCAGAGATGTGGCACTCCTTGTAAAGTGAAACTTTGTAGACATTGTATGCACCATAGAGAAAGAAGAGCATGGTGTACTAGGCGTGATATGGGCTGCAAGTGATGCCGCTGCTGCTGCCACTATCGTTGTAGAATTATCAAGCGGTGATGTTGGCGTGGCTGTGGCGAAGATATCATCAGTGGTGTCCAATGGTGTAGATGTATGAGAAATGGGTAATGGTGCCGTCCTTTGATTAATATCATTGTTATCCGGTGACTGTTCAATGTTGATGTCGCAGGATTTTATATTGTTGTTGTCGGCCAGGGGTGTACCATCTTCAGCAGTATCATGCATTGTTACGAAGTTGTTGTTGTTGTTGTTGTTGTCCATAATTTGGTTAGGCGTTGAGTCTTCATGATCAGGTTGTAGTAAAGGTTGGATTGAAGTACAATGTTGACAACGACGAGTAGGTACTGAATCCGTTTCAGAAACTGATGGTTCTGTGGTTGTGATAGAGGGTGAGTCGTCACTGCAAGAGCATTGTTGTTGAGGAGTATATTCTTCAGGCGTGTTGTCGCGTTGTTGTCCTTTTATGGCGTTGCTATTGTTTTCCCCTAAAGAAAGGCTGCACACATTAGATACTGATGGTGAGGAGGATAGAAGGGGGATTCCGATCTTTTTGTCGGTGGGCTTGGTTGAAGAAGTAAGTTGCCGAGGAGTAAAAGAGTTGGATCGTGCTCGTTGTGGGCGATGGTAGGTTAATGAAGAAGAATATCCTTGACCTGAAACTTCAGATGGTATTTTGTATTGACGGTCGATGAAAGGAGGTTGTTTCGGGACATTGGATAATAAAGGGGTGGTATGCTGCTGATTCAATTGAGAAGAAAAGGGAAGGTAAAAAGAAGACGAGCATTTTTGACGAGGTGAATTTAAAGCACCGACACTGGAAGGTCTTGAATAAGGATATTGATTTGGTGAACATTGAGAGGAATGAGAGTGGTGGTTATAAACAGTATTATTATTATTATTATTATTATTGTCATGATGATATTGATAAACAGGTTTCTTAATATGACAGTCAAAAAAATCAGTATTGTAAGTTTCATTTACGATTTCTTGGCGTAAATCAATTGATTTCTGCATCATGGTGAAACCTAATCCACTCAATTCCTTTACAATGTCATCGGAGTTGGGTATTGTGCCGCCTGAATCTTTCAATGCTTTAGCATAAGATAATAGACGCTGTGAATCCTTCCATTGTTGTTCTAAGCAGCGATCAACCCTTTCAGTCCATTTTTTCACTAGATGGTCCGGGTAAGAAGGTTGGTGATGATGGTGAGGATTCTCAACGATAACATCATCAGACGCTTTCCTTGTCATAGGCAAAAGGCAATCCGCCGCACCTTCATTCAACATGGGAAGAAATAATAAGTCAGAAAGGAAAAAGAAGATAGAACGATGATAAAGGAGACGTAATAATAATAGCTATAATAATCATAATAATCAAAAATTCCCCTCCCAAGCATTCCGATTGCCTGCAATATGATAGACTAAAATCTTTCGGTATATTTGTTGTTATTGATACTGTTGTCTCCCATCTGGAATGTGTGACCCCACTCTTTTTCATCCTACTCCATTTTCTACCCCAGAAGCATTTTGCGAAAATAAAGTCAATTGATTTGTTTATTTGAAAAAAATAGGATAATGATATATTTATAGACTAAAAGATACTAAACAAAGGACGATAAAAGAAAAAAAAAATAACGATGATCAACTTATGACTATAAGAGCTATGTACTAAATAAAATAAAATAAAATAAAATAATAATAATAATAATAATAACACTAAAGATCAGACACCACCACCGCTTCGACTAATGAGTAAGAAAAAAAACGACAAAACAAGTAAGAATCATCATCATCAGCTGCATTACAAACCATCACTGCGGACTTTTTTTTTCTGCTTCAGTAAACTCATTGTTTTTTTTTACCTGACGTCTCGTAACCCCATCCCGTTGTTGCGTTGATGCCAATCTGCTCTGATATGTTCCAGTTTTTCACTATCTTTTCTTGTTTCACCACTTGACTCAAACTGAAGAGGATTTTTTGGCCTATGTGTTCGATTCTTTCCAACTGTGTATGCTGACGCCGCTAATAATGTGAGTGGTACGCCCCTATATGTATATATGAGTGAGTGAGTGTGAATATAATAGAGCTGTATTGAATACTAAGCAGCTAGCAGTATATGACTTACCAAACCAAAGAGCTTTTTAAAGTAAGTTGTTTCATCATATCCCAAAAACAATGTTTAAGAAAAAGAAAGAGATGGAGAAACCAAAAAAACAAAAAAAGGACAAAAAATATAAAAAAAAAATTGTGTGAGAAAAAAAACGTATCATGAATTTTTTCCCGACACCAAGTCACGGTTTTTTCAATGCAACCAACCAACATGCACTTTTTTATTATTTGGGATGATTGATTTCATATGTGCGTGTGAGGGGTGGGGGGAGGGGGGAGTGAAGAGAAGTGGGTGTGAGTGAGTGTGTGTGGGAAAAACAGACGAGGAGGAGGTAGGAGCGGGGTAGTTGGGGGGAGAGGGAAGAGGGAGTGTAACATACAACAACAGCACAACAACATAAAAAAATAGAATAATTCATAAATACACACCACGCGAGACCACGTCGTCGGAATAAAATCAGGTAGCCAAAATAACTCTATCCTTGCCAGCCAAGTCCTTCCATACCTTGATATTATCGAATCCATGAGCATCCAGTGCTTGCTGTAGAGAGGAGACTTGATGTGTACCGCCGATTTCCATCACAATGCTAGGCAAACCATCATTTGCTGCCGAGGGTGCATCCCATTTGATTTTGTTATGTGCGACCAGTTCAATCAGTCGTCGATGAAGATGGGTCCCTAGATCATCCGCCACCAAAGCACGCCTGTCTTCCCATTGCTTGACTTCTGGATCTAAGGAAGCATATTCGTCTTGTGTCACGTAGGGCGGATTCGATACCACGAGATCAAGAGGTCCGTCGTCGCCGCCACCGCCCAGGAGTTGTTGTTCCACCATTTCCAAGTCATAAATGTCGCCAAGTTGGAAATCCACCTTGTTGCCATTCATGAGATCTGCGTGCGCCGTGTAATTGTCATTTGCCAGTTGAATCGCCTTTTCAGAAATATCCACGCCTATAATATTGGTGCTGTTCTTGGGTAAATGAGCCGCCAACGCCAGTGCAATACATCCCGACCCTGTGCATACATCAAGAATCCTACGTCGTCGTTGTGGTCCCCGATGCTGCTGCTGACGGTCCCAGTAAGGTCGTAATAAATCAGCAAGTCGATAAGTCCATTCTTCAGTTTCCCAGCGTGGAATCAATGTCGGTGGCCTGGTAATAATATCCAAATCATAAAATGGTTGTGTGCCTAAAAGGACCTAACAAAAAGTTATGTATGTTAGATATGGGACACGGCTGAAACTTTTTTTTTATAGTAACTGACCTAGTATATATTGTAAAGGCTTGTGATGGTCAACTCGTTGTGTGATAAAGGTATCCAGTCGATCCATTTCCGTCTTGGTAAGCGTTAGTGAAGTGGTATTGTTGTTCATATGAGTCGTTCGGTCTGATATGATCTTTTCTTTCATCCATGCAAGCTGTCGTTTAGCTAATGATGGATCATTATCACAAGCTGGAAGTAGTCGCCGTATCCACGTTGAATGCTTATTGAAGGATTGTCGAACCATCTAGATCAGAAATTAAAAAAAAAAATGAAAAACAAAAAAAAAGGGCCAGCAAAAAAAATTGGAGGGCAAGCATATTGAATCTCCGTTGCCTGTCAGAAATGGATGCAGTGTAAACAAATTCAAACGGAATAAGTACAATAACGAGCATCAGCCATGGTGGTTGTGTTTTTGTCTTTAAAAAAAGATCAAACACTTTATACAACTCACCGACTTTTAAAAACTCGATATGAAACATGAATATGGACTTCTTTAGCCATTGGTCGTTGTTATCATAGTATTTTTTTTCTTTTTTTTTTTTCCCTTGGCATATGTTGACAGCAGGTCAAATTCAGTCAACCATCTCCGCTATCAGTGATATTTTTTTGCCCAATGCAGCCAAACTTTTTTTTTCTTTTCTTTTTTTTTTTTTTTTTTCTCTCTTACTATCTTGTTTCCACGAAAATTATATAGCAACCAAACAGTGAAACTATTTTGTTTTTCTAAAAAAGCTAACCAGAACAAAACATGGTGTGGTCCTTTGGAAAGAAGCATGGGACTGAATTGAATGATCTTGAAGGACCTCATGGGCATCAGCAGCAATGGCCTGACAACAACAACAGCAGTAGTAGCAACAGCAACAACAACAACAACAACAACAATGTATCACATACACCGAAAGAACAAGACAGTGGACTTCCTATGGATTTGGGCTCGGTGCAGGATGTATTTAGCTTTAAATTTATTCGTGGCAGGCCCATGATGAATTTCTTTTTAGCAATTCTCTGGAGCATTGGCCTACCCATTGTCTTGTACCATCTTCTTCGTCCCCGTATTGGTCAAGTCCTGGCTATGATTGCCGCATCTTCTCCTCCTCTGGCTATCGTGATCGTGTAAGACCTTTAAAGAAAGGCTATATTACATGTATTATTGACACTAACCATTTTTTTATTATTATATAGGCGTATGTTTAAAGAAAAGACCGTCGATATTTTAGGACTTGTAGCTGGTCTCAGTTTTTTGATTTCTGGTATTATTGTAAGTCTTTTCTTTCATTCACTCGCTCACTCACTCTAGTGTACTGAACGACTCGTTTTCTATTTATAGTCTATTGCCGAACCGGATGACAAAACAAGCGCCATATGTGAATCCATTGTTCCATTATTGGTAGGCGTATTTTGTTTGGCCTCACTGATCCCGCTGCGTATCGGCAAGTTTGAATCACGGCCACTTATCTATCAATTTGCAAATCAAGTGATGCCAAGACAGGAAGAGGACAATGATAACGGTGATGCCTTGAAACATTATGATGAACAACGGCAACAGCAGCAGCAACAGCAGCAGCAGCAACAACAACAACAGCAACATTTGACTACTACGAAACGGCAAAAACTGGATTATATGTATACGACCATGGGCAGGTTCCGCCACGATATGCGTGTGATGACAGCATGCTGGGGGATTACACTAATTGTGACTTTTATCATCAAGGTGATTGTGGTCATGACAAGCACTGATACTTCTCATGCTGAAACGGTGGGCTATGTTATCTTTGGTCTGGCAACGTGCTTGATGGTTGTATTTACTTGGATGTACACAAAAGTGGTGAAGCGGCACGTTACTGAAACTACAAAGGAAAGGCTCCACAATACCAATTGGGCTGTTCATGCAATACGAAATACCTTTGGTCAAATCGTGGGTGGTGGTTAGTTTAGCTATTAAAATATACATCATAATAAAAAAAAGCCCAAAACAGCATTTGTATTTTTAAACTCAGGCCACGCAGACTTAATTTTTTTTCTCTCGAAATCCTTTTTTTGCTTCCCCTCCATTTTTTTTATTTTATCAATACACACTTCTTTTTGTAAAATGACGACACCCGTTGCAAAACAATACAAAGCTCTTGGCGATGATGTATGGAAAAACAAGGTTGAAAAAATAGTAAGTACACAAATAGATGATATAAAGATTAGCAGGGTGGAAAAATAAAAAAATAGGATGACCAACTTGCTTCTCTTTTGTCCTGATGATGATTCCGTAGAATGCTGAACTGTTCACTCTTACATATGGCTCCATGGTGATACAACTTGTAAAGGACTATGAAGATTATAACGAAGTCAATAAACAACTAGAAAAGATGTAAGAATGGTGCCAACCTGGTTGACATTTTTTACTCTCACTAACGATTGTTTTATTTATTATCTATATAGGGGATACAATATTGGACAACGATTGATTGAAGATTTCTTGGCGCGATCTGGTATATCAAGATGCTCAGACTTTCGGGAAACGGCCGAGGCGGTGGCAAAGGTCGGCTTCAAACTGTTTTTAAACATCACACCCAACGTTACCAACTGGTCTTCCGATTTTAAAGAATTCTCGTTGGTGTTTGACGAAAATCCATTGGCGGAATTTGTGGAATTGCCTGCGGAAGCCCTGGAAGGTGGATTATGGTATTCAAATATCTATTGCGGTGTACTACGTGGTGCTCTGGAAATGGTGCAAATGCAAGTGGAAACTAGCTTTATCAGCGATTCTTTACGAGGTGATGATTCAACTGAACTACGCGTCAAATTGGTCCGATATCTTGAAGAAGAAGTGCCTGTGGGTGAAGATTAGATTAGAATTAGTATATTCTCCCCTTCCCATAATAACAGTTTTCTCTTTGATATATAGTATAGTTTTTATACACACCCCTTTTTGATCATATACATAAACATTTATTCCCATGTTATGGATTTTTTTTTTCTGCTTCCTCTTACTTACCGCATTTGATTCCCCGCCGACCCCCCATTGATTTTTACCGTAATTCCCATTTTTATCGTTTTTTTTCTTTTTTACCCCATTATGAAGGTACGGAAACAAAAAAATGAAACTGAGGGTGCCAGTTTGACGATGGAGGACACGAATAGAATATCAACAATATAACGGTATCGACTGATGGATGGATGGATGAATGGATGGATGGATGGATGATTTTTTCTTACGCCCGCACGTAAAACCTTCAGTCGATTCAACCCAGTGCCTTCATCGTCATTCAGTGCAACCCACCACATATCACATATTCAGATCAACAGGGCACTCACCTTTATTCCTTCCCCTTTGATATATAGTTGAACATTGCCAATCCAGCTACGGGCTGCCAAAAATTGATCGAAATCGATGATGAACGTCGTCTGTAAGTAAATGACCCTTCACACCTCCAATACTCGAAAAAAGGGAGAAAATTACACCACTAAACGGAACTTCTTTTCATTTTTTATAGTCGTGGATTCTATGATAAGCGTATGTCTCAAGAAGTTTCTGGCGATGCTCTCGGTGACGAATTCAAGGGCTATGTGTTCCGTATCTCTGGTGGTAACGACAAGCAAGGTTTCCCCATGAAGCAAGGTGTCTTGTTGCCTCATCGTGTGCGTTTGTTGTTGTCCAAGGGTCACAGCTGTTACCGCCCTCGTCGTACTGGTGAACGCAAGAGAAAATCTGTCCGCGGTTGTATCGTGTCCTCTGACTTGTCCGTCCTCTCCTTGGTGGTGGTCAAGCAAGGTGAACAAGATATTCCCGGTTTGACTGACACTGCCGTGCCCAAGCGTCTCGGTCCCAAGCGTGCCTCCAAGATCCGCAAGTTCTTCAACTTGTCCCATGCTGATGATGTCCGCAAGTATGTGATCCGTCGTGAAATCCAACCCAAGAACGCCGAAAAGAAGGCCTACACCAAGGCTCCCAAGATTCAACGTTTGGTCACCCCTGCCACTCTCCAACGCAAGCGTCACCGTGTTGCCATCAAACGCAGACGTGCCGAAGCCTCTAAGGAAGCCGAAGCTGAATACAAGCAATTGCTCGCCAAGCGTGTCAAGGAAACCAAGGACAAGAAAATGGAACGTCGTCGTACTTCTTCTATGCAAAAGTCTGCCTCTGCTTAGAAATTTTATCTTCCCCGTCTCCCTTCACCTTTCTTTTTTATTTTGGTTAGTATCCTATAGTGAATAGTATTTTGTAGTTGTAGTTATTTTCCATCCATTCCACTCCCATCATCATATCCATCCATTTTTAATAATAAAAAAGTTTTATACGCAATTTCAATTTTATGCTTCCTTTTTGACACTCCGCGGACCTTCGGATTCAGGGGTAATTTGATGTGAAATGACAGTTTATTATTTGCAGTGATATAAATTATGGATACAACGATGCACCTCTTAATGATCTACAGTATGGTACAGAAATTATCATCAAATGCTTTATACACTAGAAGGGAGTTTGGAACTACGTAGAATCAAGGCCTTGTGCCTCGTGTCTTTTTTTTTTTTCTTTTTTTTTTTAGCCTGATCATCATCCAGAAAGCATGATTCGACCTTTCATACACATGCAAAAACCCAATGATCGGCCACACTTTGTTTAAAGCAATCAGACTGGTTAAAAGAGAGTTTTCTCGATTAGGCAGTTTTCGAGTCAGTGTTACACTTGTTGCATAGCCTTGTGGATTTTAAATTTCCCACTGTTATTTATTTAGCTTTTTTTTTTTTTATTGGTTTATTTTTTTCCTTTCACTCTCTTGATTATTTTTTATTTTTTATAACATATATACAATGACATCAAGTGGGTCACCCATCACTCAAGTAGCTGAATACTCCTTATGTCAAGACTTTGCGCAAGATGACCACCTCCACGAAAAGAACCTGTTATCGAAACAAGTCAGACTCAGACTGCGTGATGAAAGGATCGATATCGATCTTGAAACTTTAGTAAGTAAAGACAGACACCTTTTCGTTTTTTAAAAAAACAAAAAAAAAACAAAAACTGACCAAGAAAATACAATGCTGACATAACATTATACTTTCAAATTGATTAGATCTTACTACCGGATAGTATCACTCTTGGAATGTTTCCTGATGGACTTGGTCTGGAGCATTTTATCAATGGATCAGCCGTCCTGTTTGACGAAACACATACCATTGACTTTGACCCGGTGTGCTTTAATTATATGAAATCCTTTTTCGAAGAAACACGGCAAATATCTTTGAAACACCATACACTCACTGCTAATATTCCGCTGGGACTGGACACCTCTAGCAACAACACTGACTCGGTGGTGACCTCCATCCTCACTGGCAACAAGCAACTCGTGATCGTATTACGTGAAGAACTTGATTACTTTATATTACCCAGGTCAACAAACCCAAGCAGCAACACAAGTACCACCGACAATAACAGCAGCAGCGGCACCAAGACCGATACCACCACCACCACCACCACTTCTAGAAATCGACAACAACTAAAGACACGGGCAGGGACCTACTTGGTACAAGAAAATAAGATCTTCGATGCATTGGTCAAGAACATTGAAAAGGAAAACAACACTGCAGAACAACATTTGATATCCATGTTATGTGAAGCAGGATTCGATTATGATGATCAGTGGGCGTATCGTGCATTGGATCCGAAACGGACATGCGTTGCTAGTGTATCTCTTTGTCGTCTCGGGGTGGCTACGGGCTCAACCCATCGCTTGGATATCATTCAAAGATTTATGCTCTTTTGGAAAAAACCCGCTGTAGGTCTTAGAAGAAAAAAAACAGGATGATGATGGATTTTCATGATATTTTACTCATTGATTACCCCCGTCTCCCTCCTTTTTCCTTTTTTTTTTTTTTTTTTCTTTTTCATAGAGAAAATGCTGGTGGGATGCAGAAGAGTTGGATATAGATAATACGACAATCAGGCTTTGGAAACGACGAACGTTTTGGTTGGAATTGGCCACTGCTTAGTTTTGTTCCTAGTTCCACCCTATCCCTTTATATATATATATATATATATATTCTATCTATTTTATCATTACTATTCTTCTTTATTTTTATTTACTGCATTCTAGTTTTATTTGTACCAAGACACACTCTATTTATTTATTTATATACATATATATACCAATACACATTACAATTACTTTGTCATTTTGACTTGCTTCTCCCTTTTTTTTTTTTTGAACTTTGTCCTGTTTGAGACCTATTGGAATATCCTTATATGTATTTTTTTTTCTGTATTGAAATAAACATTCAAAATCAAGAATAATAATAATAATATATGGTCTTCAGATTGTCATTATGCGATGGAAGAGAATACATATTGGTTGTGAGATAAGGAAATGAAGGGGTAAAGTGTCATGGTTGTGGGATGAAGTATAGTTAGGTAGTATGACGAAGACGATGATGATCAGCTGTAGCAGTGCTGTATGTCACGTTTTTTTTAAAGGATGATGGTTTATTTTAACAAAGGCTACGCACAAGATCGCTTTTTCGTTTTTCTGCCCAAGCTTGGCCAAAAAAATACCATAGCGAATACCACAGAAGCTAATGCTACAATATATTGTTCTTACATATCGTTAGTGGAGATCTTTCAACTTTTTCACTCATGTAGGTACACGTTAACATCGGTTTTTTTCACCTCTCACTCTCTGAGATCCCTGACTGTAATATGATATTCACGCCCAAAAAGTTCCCCGTCCTCTATACCATTTTTCCACCAGAGACGCAATGATTTTTTTTTTTCGTAGTGGCTTTTATCCAGTAACAATATTTCCTCCAATCTTACACACACACACACACACACACACACACGATACACGCATACACAATACAATAACAAATCCTTATAAATGATAAGCTACCACAAAAATGCGAGTTTTTTATTGATAAAAAGAGAAGCTGAATGCTAAGATCTAACTAACTATTTTACTACAACTAAAACATTTATTGGGCGGTCAAGATATCAGAGTCACCAGCATCAGTGATGGAGAGGACACTGGTACGGAAAAGCTTACCACAAGCAGTACCGAGATCGATGTTGTCTATTAGATAAATAAATCAAATTAGTATCAAGGCTCTCCCCAAATCACGATAGAAAAAAACAGGCCATTTGTTTAGTAACTTACTGCCGTTGTAGTGGTGGACACCGGTCTTGGACAACATGGCGTAGTATTCGATTTCGGACTTGCGAAGGGGAGGGCAGTTACCAGCAATGATGACCAACTTGGCTATAAGAGATCAAAGAGAGAAAGAAGCATAGGTCAATAACACAAATTTGGGGGACGATCTCTGCCTGAGAGAAGTTTTTTTTTTTTTGTAGAAGAAATAGGCTCCTGTCCCCCCCTCAATAGAAGAGGTGTACTTTTTTTTAAGGACTTACACTTTCCAAGACGGAGAGACTTCAAGGTAGTCTTGTAACCAAGGGTGTATTTACCAGACTTGGTGACAAGTTGGAGACGAGAGTTGATGGATTCAGCGTTCTTCTTGGACTTCTTGTTGGTAATGGGAGCCATTGGTCAAAATCGAGTAATGAAATAAAGGGAAGGGAAAAGAAGGAAAAGCAAAACAAAAAAAAAAGTTCGACTTTAATTTTATTTCTGTGTTTGAAAAGTTTTTCCCTTTCCCAATTTTCCCCAAGCCACTTTACATTTTTTTTGGCCTACCCTACCCACCACCCCAATTTGGTTACAGAAAACAACACTCCGCTTCAACAAGTGGGATATATATGGACAAAGCATGAAAAAACCATACCATCAAAAAAGAGCACCATTCAAATACGTTTAAAAAAGAGCAGTTTATTGTTTGAAGTAAAAAAAAAAAAAAATCGGACGAGCATATATGTGCATTGAATGAGAGTAAAGTAAACTAAGATAAGCTAAGATAAAAGAGGGGAACACAGAAGGGATATGGTAGGGGAATTCAAAGTGACAGTAACCATAAAGAAAAAAAAAAAATAAAGAGAAAAAGCGAATGTGAGAGGGACGAGGACGAAAAGATATTCACTAGTATTTCTTATTCCCATGAAGTTTCCACGATTTCACGCACACGTCTGACATATTCCTTTCTGTTTTCACGGTACAAGTTAGCAGCTTCAGCATTTGCAGGTGAGTTGGGATTGGGGTCGTGCAATAAAGATTGAATACTGGTGAGAATAGCTGCCACATCATAGGTTGGACTCCATCGGTTTTGTAAAATGTCGAGACACAGTTCACCATTGGCATAAACGTTGGGATGGAACATTTTTGATACAAATTTGACAGAAGGTGGTTTGTTGGGCTATATATAAAATGAATAAGAAAAAAAAAAAAGGCAATTGCGTGAAAGCGATGAATAAAACTGTTTCACTCCACTACTTGCCTACATAATTGTTTGCTTTTCATTATCTCTACTTACGTAAGTTTCGTCAAATTGCAAAACAAGCTTAAAGGTGCCATCTTCAAAAGGAGTATCAGCTACATCAAAGAAAGAGAGAAAATTGATGGAAGGGTGAATATATTAATGACAGCTGTTATAAAACTATAGAAAGTGTATTTCGCCTTACCTGGTCCAAATATCACTGCATTCCACAACATGATATTATCTGAGCAAGGTGCACCTATACGCAAATAATATAAAAAAAGAAGTCATGGTAAGTCTCCTTCATCTATTTCCAGCTTTATTATTATCCATATTTCAATCGTCTTTCGTAATTTGGACATTCTCGTTGCTTTTTTGTACTAACCTGAGACACCTCCTATAGATATAAAAGTAAAAGATAGAATAGAAGAAAGAAAAAAAAGAGTTTGGTAAGATTGCATTGGTAATCAGGTTTCGTAAGCGATGAGAGACTTTATTATCGACTACGCCATTTTCAACTTTTTCTCTGTACACTTACCGGGAGGATCGCTTTGTAGACGCTTAAAGTCTCTCATGAGACGTCTTCTTGTAGGTGTAGACATGGCTTGGGTTGATACTAGAAGGGTGAGGGTGAATGTAACAGAAAAAGTAGAGAAAAAAAAAAAAAAAAAGAGAAAGAGAGAAGAGAAGGCAAAAAAGATCAAAAAATCTGCAACTAAAAAAGTGAAAGGGGGCGGTGATTAAATTTTGAGGGGAGGGATTCTCTTTCAAGTCACAATGGAGAGAGATGCTGAACCAATGATACCCGAGTTAAACTCGGATGCCCTTTTATCAAACTAAGAAAATAAAATCAAAAGATACGTCATCCAGGTGGTGGTATGATTTGGGCGTATTTTTCAAAAGTGCTTGATGCAGTGCAGTCTCAGAAAAAAGGAGGGACGAGGAGAATATGAGACCACGCTTACACTCAGATGACTGAAAAAAAAAAGTGATCTGTGCAGTGCAGCTTTTTTTGAAACTGGAATATAAAGGAGGGTGGCGAACAGCGTCATATTTTCATGAAATAAAATGGTTGAAAGAAAGAGGGAAATATGGTGATATGGTGTAGCTCAGCAAAAGCGTAAAGTAAACCTTAATTGTTGCTAGTTTTCACATTCAATTTCTAATACACTTCTAAAAACATTGATAACAAGAGCGAAGGGGATTGAAGCGTGGTTTTTGAAGAAATTAGACACTTCTCCCCAACATTTTGTATCATTGGACTCTCAACTGGCTTCAGTTTGGAGTTCTTTTTTTACTATACCGCACTCAAGAAAAAATAAAAACAGAAATAACGAACTGGTTATATACAGTATATCCAATCCAAGTGGAGGTTATACTGGTGACACGGTCGAGGTTGATTGATATAAATTGTAGGGCCGGCCACGTTTCATATTAACGGGAGCTAGAATTGTCAAATTAGTCACAAAGTCTCAGAAAGGCGGGGTATGTAGTCATAGTTAAGTTGGAGAGCAGTACAAAATACTCTTTTTGGTCAGCTACGAGCAGAGCATGACCTAGATTCATTTACACGATTAGTCGAGTATGACTATAGCTATTATTAATAAAGTGATTTAAGGCTACCAACCTTTTCGTGGGCACAGGGAGGTCAGTAGTCATATTGGATGAACTAGGAAGTAGGCATTTGCTTGGATACTAACATGACAACAACACTAGCAACACTTGTTCGTCATTAGATAATTCAGAGAATGGTTAATTAACTAAAAGACATACTTTATTGAAGTATATTGATAAATACTAAAACTAAATGAATGGGTTCAATGTAACAAGTGATTCATTGGAAGGATTTATTGAAAAAGGCTACTGTGAGATTTGTTGAAAATGCACAATACTAACTAAAAACAACCTTTTTGTAAGTCGGGGGTCGATACAGTGGACAAAACATAGGAAGGAAGACTATAAAGGAGTATCTTTTATTGAAGGATAGCGAACGGTCAATACAAATCAAAAGAGGTTCTGGTAGTAAAAAGGTATCTATTGCGCAGCACTTGGTAGAAACTATTAATAAACACATGATAGATACTATTAGTAAATTTGTCATTGAAGTAAGGAGAACAAACAGACTTTATTCAGATGTATATACAAACTATAGATAAACTGAAACTAAACTAAGCTTATGAATACTCTAATAAGCCAAATAATGGTGGCTCAAAATCCTAGATCCAAAATGAAAAGGTTCCCCCATGCATGCTGTGATCCCTGAGCCGAAACCCCTTCTAACCTAGTCCTGATTCTAATCTAGGTCCAATATAACCTCAAAAAAGTTGAATGCTGAAAAAAAAGGAAAAAGAGTACATAAATACGGACATGGGCGGGATTTAATATATATGTTTTTTCTCTTGCGGGGAATCTTTTTGTGGTGGATACAGAAAAAAAAAAAAGCTCCCATTTTTACAACAGTCAACAACATACAACACCGTAAACAGGGTAGTTCTCTTTTGTTGGTGCATTTTCAGACAAGATGGAGCAATTCGGCCTGGTTTAGTTTATCCATCACTGTAGAATAATTTGTCATTCACCTTAGAATAGTTTCCCTTTTCGTCAGACTACCTTGCCTAAGAGTACATTTATCCTAAAATAACGTACCCCTCAACACCACACACTCTATATTTCTATACATACTTTACATTTACATATATCCCGACCCCTAATCTCTCCCTTTGAGGTGTATGTCATATTATCACCATTTGCCTAGCTTAGTTTAGCTGTCATGATGTATCTTTTCATTTGAATAAAATATGTTTTGTCTTTTTACTTTTATCTTGTCTTTCCTATGTTTAGTTGGTCTTGTCGGATGTGTATATTTACATTGTATTGTATAGTACACTGCATATGCGTGTAGGGAAAAAAAAAAAAAAAAACGAGGAGAGAAACACATTTCAATGTCTAGTAAAGAGTTTGAGACAAAAACGATTGACCAAATTTGTATCTTTACCCTATGATCGACTTACGCAGAAGAAATTAACATGCAATACTAAGAGTACAGAATACACCAAAAAAGGTATTACTCTGAGCGCTTGATAGCGGAATTTTAAAAATTCAGTAATGAAATTCAACAAGCAGAAGTCTTTTTAAAAATGAGTATTAATACTGAGGGGGAGAAGAATCGATCGATCTTTATACTATTATTTTATTTTATCAATAAATTTATTATCAGGGTTATTTTAACCGCCCAAAGCTTGTCTTTCTTTTACTGCAACTTTTGACGACTGAGTCTACAATATATATTTTCTTTATCTTTTTTGACTTGATCTAGGTCTTCATTTATTAAATTGACCTTTTTATCTTCATGTTTGAAAATAATACATCACAATCCGGACTATGAAGTCTATATTTTATTTTCATCTACTACATACAAACGGTTGAAGCTAAACCAAAAGATTCTGGTGCTCACTACAAAAATACATAAAACGCTACAGAAACACTACCTTGTTACAAGTTTCATACCAATTCCATCCGTAGCACTACACATGGTCGAACTTGATCCTAAAAAGTTCTGGTGCCCACTCTATAAAAAATAAAAACCTACAAAAACAAATTCCAGTTACGACCTGATAACCAAAATTAGCCGTAACAACGGAGAAGTCATTCATACTCAGTCAGAAGACTGAGCAAAACAAAAGATAAAGCCCTACGGGGGGGTCGAACCCCCAACCTTGAGATTAAGAGTCTCACGCTCTGCCGATTGAGCTAGCAAGGCTGATATATTTTTTGAAATGGTCACATATATAAAAACCTAAAGGCACTTGAAGGCTAATATATATTCCGTGAAGCACTCAATAAAATGGCACATTGATGGAATAAAAGACAGAAATGATGGTAATAATATATTGCTTTATTAAAGGAGATCAATTTTTTTTTGAACAGTAACGTAGAGACGAATAATAATAAAAAGGAGAGCGTGATCGTATAATACAAGGGTACCCATGCCGTCACGGGAGCAGAAGATCCATTGACCCGGTAGGTAGAGGAATATAAAATATAAAGCAATAAAGAAAACAATAATAAAATTACGTAAATAATACATAGAACGGGCGAAGACTATACTAAGGGAGTGCTGTCGCTGCGTGGCAAGCTGTTGATGCATACTTATTGCGTTTTGTTTCCCCTGAATCGCATACGTGGATCAAGCTACAAGTCAAAAAAAAAAAAAGAAAAAAAAAAGATTTAGCAAAGAGGATATATGTTATTTGTTGCCTTCACTGAAACACATACCATGCCTCGTCGGCAGTCAGCATAACTTCGTTTAATACTTTGACATTCTGTTGGGACATCGTTTTCATGTTCTTTCTTGAAGCATTCAGACACTGTATTCCCCTTCACCAAAACACAATTGGACTTTAACATACAATCAATAAGTTCTTGTCGAATTTCTTGGCAGGAGGACGGCATTGGGAGAAGATTCTATATTTATATAAGGAAGAAGGAAGTGATAAACAAAAAAAAAAAAAAAAAAATAAAAAAAAAAAAGTGAAGGGAAGCCGGAATTTTAAACCCCGGACGAGTGCTTTTATTGGATGTTTGAAAAATAAAAAAAGGTAGCGTGGTAAATCTATATGACAATAAAAAACAATATATGTATAAAACTAAAGGGAGGAGGGAAAGGGAAGTGGAGAGACTAAATTAAAATCAAACTACATTCTAAAGACACCGAATTGCGTCTTTTCAATAGGAGCATTCATACTAGCACTCAAGCCCAAACCAAGCACACTGCGAGTATCCTTGGGATTGATCACACCGTCGTCCCACAAACGAGCACTGGAGAAGTAAGGGTGGCCTTCCTTTTCATATTTTTCCCGAATAGGTTCCATGAATTGTTCTTCTTCTTCTTTAGTCCAAGTCAATCCCTTTTTGGCCTTGCTTTCCCGAGTGATTTGAGCCAACACATTAGCACTTTGTTCACCACCCATCACAGAAATACGGGCGTTCTATTCATAAAACAAAAACAAAAAAATTGGTTAGTATCCTTGAGTTAAACACGCCTTGTGTTGTATTTTCATTCCTTATATAAACTTACAGGGTACATCCACAAGAATCGAGGAGAATAGGCGCGACCACACATACCATAGTTACCAGCACCGAAACTTCCACCTGTGATGATGGTAAACTTGGGCACCTTGGCACACGACACGGCATTGACCAATTTTGCACCATTCTTTGCAATACCGCCAGCTTCAGCAGATGAGCCCACCATGAACCCAGTGATGTTTTGTAAAAAGACCAAAGGAATACCACGTTGGGAGCAGAGTTCAATGAAATGAGCACCCTTCAAAGCAGATTCGGAGAAGAGAATACCGTTGTTGGCAATGATACCGACAGGATGACCGTGGATATGAGCAAACCCAGTTACCAATGTGGTGCCATAATGCTCCTTGAATTCAGAGAAGCGGCTGCCGTCCACAATGCGGGCAATGAGATTCTTGCTGTCAAAGGGCTTGCGTAGATTGTCCCCGATAATACCACCAATTTCATCAGCTGAGTATAATGGTTCTTCTGGTGTACGCATAGCGAGCTATTATCATAGTGATCCAAACCAAACCAAAAAAAAAAAAAAAAAAAAAAAAAAGAGGGATTGAGTTAATTTTTTTTTTTTTTTTTTTTCTAATTGCTACACCTAGCTTGTTGTTTGATTCTCCCTCCTTACCTGAACGTTCTTGGTACGATTCAAATTAGCAACGACTCGGCGAGCAAGGACAAGGGCATGTTCATCATCCAGTGCATAGTGATCAGTGACACCAGAAGTACGACCTAAATGCCAAAAAGTAACGAAAAAAAAAGATGAGTCATGGAGATAGATGTGAATTGATTTCCTCAAAGAATAATAAAAAAAAAAGATAAATTAAACTTACAATGTAAATCAGCACCACCAAGATCTTCAGCACTGATGTCTTCCCCAATAGCAGCCTTCACTAAAGGAGGACCCGCTAAAAAGATGGTCCCTTGCTTTTTGACAATGATACTCTCGTCAGACATGGCAGGGACATAGGCACCACCGGCAGTACAGGAACCCATCACAGCAGCAATTTGAGGAATGCCCTTGGCAGACATATTTGCCTATATTTTTCAGAAAAATATAAAATAAATGTAATGTAACGTTAGTTCGTTGTTAGAATGAAAGAGCTAGCTATCAATACAGTTGAGGTGCTTTTTTTTTTTTTACCTGGTTGTAGAAGATACGACCAAAATGTTCACGATCAGGGAAGACATCGGCTTGGCGAGGAAGATTGGCACCACCAGAATCAACTATACAATACCCATATACAGTATTTTAGCCTCTTGGTTAAATATCCCCCTGTCATATTCCCTTTCCTACATGTGCTTCCTTTTTCATGATTTACCTAAATAGACACAAGGTAAGTTGTTTTCCTTGGCGATTTCTTGAGCACGAAGATGCTTCTTCACTATAAAATATATTAGATAGTTATCAGTCTCATGTTATGTTATTAAAATGTCTGAGTTTGTGGGGGGGATCATTTACCAGTGATGGGGTAGTATGAGCCACCTTTAACAGTTGGGTCATTTGCGACAACCATACATTCAACACTATTATGGAAAGTAAATATCTACAGTTAGTCAAAGTGCTTTCAAACAATACATGTATATATTTACAATGTATGTTCTTACCCGCTAACTCTGCCAATACCGCTAATAACACCACCAGCTGGGACATCGTCGTCATATAATTCATAACCAGCAAGTTGAGACAGTTCAAGGAAAGGCGAACTAGAAGAGAAGAGGTGTTAGAAAACATCATTGCTGTCATTTACAGTTGCACCTGATATTTACTTGGGATCCAATAAACGGTTAATTCTGAGAACGAAGGGAGGATGGAAAGATAAGTTAGTAAACGCAGGTATACAGGCATACCGCCAAACACGTTCTTACCTGTCTCGTGGCAACATCTTGTTTCTTGACAAATGACGCTTGCGTGCAGCTTCACCACCGCCTAAGATACATAGAAACATAAGTATGAAACTTTACATAGCATACGTGAAGTTCACATAACTACTTACCTAGCTTGATCTTTTCAGTTTTCAGCTCCAAATCTT
Source organism: Absidia repens (assembly GCA_002105175.1). NCBI lineage: Eukaryota > Fungi > Mucoromycota > Mucoromycetes > Mucorales > Cunninghamellaceae > Absidia > Absidia repens. The sequence continues at coordinate 265,284 of MCGE01000004.1, read as the reverse complement.
CTATCAATGCATTCATCTTTGCAGCATTTTCCTACAGAAAAAATAATAATAATAATAACACAAGTGAAGTCAATGAACAGTAGAGAGAGGGAGAGAGCGATTCAACCTTCCTGGTTTTGATATTACCTTGAATGAATTGCTGGCGGTTTCCACCTTGTTTGGTAAAATATTGGCCTGGTCTTCATGAAAGACATGATAACCGCGTACAATGGAGGCCTTGTTCAACGTGAAGGAATGTCTTGAGACCATTCGAGTTGCTTGACTGAGACGTGCAGATAGCATAGTAATAAAGATAGATAACTATAAAAATGTGCAGGGGAAAGGGAGGGGGAGTACAGAGGGAGGAAAGAGGGGTGTTAAAAAAAGGGGAGGGGGAGAGATAAAAGAAAGAGGTATCCAAGATAAAAAAATTCGTGGGGAAATAAAACCATGAGCTTTTTCCCACGGTAAAAAGAAAAAATTGCGGAGTCACGTACCATCTATCATTCAGTATCAGCACCATGCCCTTGGAAATTAAATCAAGCAAACAATAAAACCACAATATTAGTATATTGTATATCTTTAAAAGCCCTCGCAAATAAATTAAAAATTTATTTTATAACATGCTATTTTTGAGACTATAAACAACGATCTTCCTTCAACTTCGCATCTTCATGCTGTATGTCGGTCTTTGAAAAACCAACTATATGTAATATGGAAGAAGAAATGATTTTCACTGCAAGCTGATGATAGACTTTGTAGATCAAAGAAAACATCACTATTTTTTTTTTTTTAAAAAAAAAAAGAAGATAAATACCAAGAAAAATTATCTGTTCTCCTCAAATTGTTCCGTTGAAAATGTACAAGTATTACTTTGTGGATTGCATTATTGCACTGATTTTTTTGGTGAACACAGCTTGCACGTTACCTACCATATTACCAACTGATAGTGTCATAACTGGATCATTACCAGCATTAATCCAAGACCGGATCCAAATGCCGTCAGGCAATGCTCTTTCAAGTCTCGAACAAGAAGAAAAGAGGTCGCACGATGTAAAACCAGAGGCCGTACCTCAAGAAACGGTCAGCTATCTCAAAAGCTTGATAGAAATATTAAAAGCAGTATATTGTACCTCTGCGTCTCAAGACGGTGAATGGAAATGTGCCTATTGTCAGAAACAAACGACCCTTCTTCTGCATTTTCATTCGTCTATCTCAAATGGCTTTACTGGTATTGTCACTCGAGACGATTCTAAGAAAACCTTCTATTTACTCTTTGCTGGTATGTGGGATTTCTATAAGTCAAGAATAAGAGAGTGTTAATATTTCTTCACTTTACTCATAATAGGAACGAAGTCTGTTCAGAATGTAGTCACGGTATAGTAAAAAAAAAAAAAAAAAGTGTATAACCAACAAAATATGACTCTTTTTTCTTTATTCACGTCAAAAGGATCTGCAATACGTCCCACTTCCCTATCCACCAGTTGGTCAAGGAACAAAAATCCACAAAGGTGAACGATGATTGATTAATTATCACTGTGCACTAACATTGGTCGCCATTTTATATTAATAACAGGCATGTATGATAGTTATATAACCAAGCAAAAGACGATTCAGATAGCAATGCTCGATGAAATGTCAAGATATCCAGAGTATCAAGTTGTTGTGATGGGGTAAAATATTTTGATATTGCAGCTATTAGGCAATCAAATTAACCTTTTATTTTATTTTTTGGGTAAATTAGCCATTCTCTTGGAGCTGGGATAGCAACCATAGCTGCGTTTGACTTGTACCAACGAAATAAGTTTTTAAATGGAAACAATTTACATTTGGTTACTGCCGGTATGTGTTAAAAAAAAAAAAAAAGAGTAACCCCACACCTAATTCAATCTCCCTTTTTTTTATACACTAAAAAAAGGCGATCCTGCGATTGGGAATCGAGAGTTCTCATATTATGCCGCCGGCACAAATATCGATATCATTCGATTGACCCAGAAAAATGATAGTAAGTAAATCCCCTTACTTTCATATGAGCCTTAGTAGACACCCTCAATTAACCAACAACCCTCTTTTGACAGTTGTATCTGGAACATCTGATACATTGAAACTCACTGGATTTGTGCATATTGGTAAAGAATATTGGATTCAAGATGCGAAATCAATCTGTAAGTTCTCAGCTAACAAGCCATTTTTTGGTACATATACATATATAAAGTAACCTTTCTTTTCTTTTTTCCCCATGCAGTGGTTTGTCCCTCTAAATTTGAAACTCCAAACTGTATCAAAAGTACGACTTCTAACCCTCTAAGATTGACTACAGCTTTTAGTGACCACCTCATGTAAGTGATGATAATCAACCTGTACATGGCTTACAGCGTTATGTTTCAAGTCCGTCTATTAACTTGATTTCTATTTTTCATTATTATTGATTTAAAGATACTTTGATCAACGTATATCACAATGCACTATAGATGAGTCCTTAGGCGTTCCTTAATCCAACAATAAATATCCCGTTATAATAAAAAGTTTCTTTGATTTGATCCTATATTCATTTGAACCACCGACACTGGCCCATCAAGTGATTTTTGAGTGGGTTGGGATTTTTTTTTGTTCTTCTTCCTCTTCCGCATAATACTTTTTTTGTTGTTCTTTTTTTTCTTTTTCTCTTTTGGACTGCGACAAATGGGCAACAATATATCCAACTTCAATGCTGTCGTGGTAGTTGATAGTTATGTCAGCGAACTCGGAGACATTCAATATGAACGAAGGTATACTCTTTGTGTGTGTGTGTATGTGTGTGTGAGCTATTACCATGGATCAACTGCTTACTTCTTTTTTTTTTTTTGTACTTGATAGTTTAGGAAATGCTCGCTTCATGAAAACCATACGTGGTCGACACAAGGATGGTTTGGTAGTAGTAAAGATTCTTATCAAACCGAAAGGAGTCTCTTTACGAAAGCATGTCAAGCGCTTACAAGGTAAATAGGAGTCATGACGAAGTTGATGACATACACACTCGTACTCACCCTATTTGACCTTTTTTTGGATTATTAGATGAATATGACGCCATATCCAAAATTTTGAACGTTTTTACTGTCCAAAAGATACTTGAAACAGATGGAGCAGCATACATGGTACGACAATATTTTTACAGCAGTTTATATGATCGAATCAGGTAAACATCCATACTACTGAATTGACCCGCAAGTACTATGAAACTGACGGGAACTTTTTAAATGACTTAGCACACGCCCCTTTCTGACGCTGGTGGAAAAAAAATGGATTGCCTATCAAATTCTACGCGGTGTGGCTGACTGTCATCAACAAAAAGTGTATCATGGGGATATCAAAACTGAAAATGTGTTGGTAACATCTTGGAACTGGGTTTATCTAGTAGACTTTGCCTCGTACAAGCCAACATTTTTACCAGAAGTAAGTCCAAAAAAAAAGGGGGCGGGTGGGTGTAGGATTACATTGGAGACATACTGATCATTATATATTATAGGACGATCCGGCCGATTTCTCTTTCTTCTTCGATACATCATCTCGACGAAGTTGTTATATAGCTCCCGAGCGCTTTTATAAAGCTGGCACAGAAATCGATCAACGTTTGGTAAAGGATTTTGTCTCGAATGCCAGCAAACCATCATATTGACGTCGTACTGATTTGTTTATTGGTTTTAGAAAAAGTTGGGTTCTGGTGTCAACAGTGTCTTTTGCGAACTGACTTCGGAGATGGATATCTTCTCTGTGGGGTAAGATACAGATTAAGGGCCGGGTTAGAGAGGAAGTAGTTCATCACTGACTTGTTTTATTTGGGTGCATGTTTTGCTCTAGTTGCGTGATTGCGGAACTGTTTTTAGAAGGCAGCTCAATATTTTCCCTCTCCCAACTCTTCAAGTACAGGAATGGTGAATACGACCCTTCCTCGAAGCTGGACAAAATGGGTGACCCTGATGTTAAGGTATCAACAGAAAATATAAATACCAAATACACCCAGTTACATATGATTTTTGGTGCTGAACATTTGTTTGTTTTTTTAGGACATGGTTCTTCACATGATTCAACTTGATCCAACCAAGCGGTTTTCCGCCGAAAAATACTTATCACAATGGTAATACTACTGAAAAACAAAAGAGTTCTTAGAATGGGGGGGGGGAGGGGAAATGCTGATGCAAATTATATCTTCTGTTTGTATGTTCTAGGCGTGGCAAAGCTTTCCCCGACTACTTTTACGACTTTTTGCACGAATATATGGGCCTACTTACAGACAAAAGTGAATCGTTACCATCAAGAATCCAAACAGTCGAAACAAACTTTATGTCCAACATGTCCCCAGCATTTCCTCTGGTCGCACAACCTCATAAAAAGCTCGTAGATGCCGATGAAAAAATGGAACGACTGTATTATGACTTCGATCGGATTTCTCGACTTCTCCAACATAACGATATTCCATCATCAACCGAAAGCGTGACTTTTGCAGACGGAAAACTTGGGGAAAGACGACGAACACTCTCTGGTAAGGTGATGGAAAGAAAAGAATTGCTTTATAATATTATTGTGAACTTAACGATTTCTTTTTCTGTAGACCTACCGAATATGACCACTTCATCGGTAAGTTTAATCAACCACCACAATGGTGATATTGACTTCATGAATATTTTATTATTTTGATATCATAGATTATATTACCACCAACACTCAACATACCCAATTATGACCATCAATCTACCAGTATTCATTCATGCAACCATTCACCGAACTCTGGAGGTAAGTGTTAACTCCCTCCTGTGTCGTATGTTACGTACTCATTCTTCTCATTTTCAATAGAACAAGGCTACCTGGTTATCTTATCTTTTGTTTGTTCCTTGTTACGAAACACGTTATATTCAAGCTCAAAACTGAAAGCATTGGACATTCTTCTGGCTTTGGCGGAACATCTCCCAGACGACGTTAAACTCGATCGATTAATACCCTATGTTATTGTCCTTCTAACTGATGAATCTGCCCTCGTGCGATCCAATTCTCTCAAGGTGCTCACTCAAGTCGTAAGTGTCCATTATGAAAATATTTGAAAATGCTCTCTTTCGCTCTTTTTAATTGGCAAATCGTTTACTGTAGCTGTCCATTGTCGAATCCATCTCTCCCATCAATGCAAGAATATTCCCTGAATACATTCTGCCTTCTGTCCGTGAATTTGCTACAGATCCAGATGTGATGGTCAGAACGACTTATGCAAGTTGCATTGCCCTACTCTCGGAAACTGCTCTACGTTTTTTGGAAATGACACAGGTAAAATATTTATGCAATAGCGAACTCCGATCTAATCTTTTTTTCCCTAGCTTTTGCTTAGTGACAATGCTTTTCCACTGGCTGATATCGATGCCGAAGAGCTGGATTTTGAAGTAAGAAATGACAAGGGCCATATATATATATATATATATATTTAAATGACAGCTAACCTTTGATGCTTTCTTCTTTTTCTTTCTCTCCTGTACTCCTAGACTGCCTATGACTCATCATTACAAGATTTGCAAACGGTCATACAAGAGCAAGTCACCATGCTTCTGATTGATAGTGAAAGTGCAGTCAAGCGGGCCCTTTTGACAGATATCACCTGCCTTTGTGTTTTCTTTGGTCGACAGAAAGCCAATGATGTATTACTCAGCCATATGATCACCTATCTGAACGACAAGGATTGGATGCTGCGAAGGTAGGTTAAAAGGATATAAAGCGAATGTACACGCGGAAAAGGAAGCTTGCTCAGATATATTTGTTTCTCTATAATAGTGCGTTTTTTGAAAGTGTCAAGGGTGTTGGTACTTTTGTTGGCGCAAGAAGCCTAGAGGAATACATCTTACCATTGATGATCCAAGCACTTACAGGTAGTCCCTCTTTTATAGCAAAAACTGATTATGATGGTCTTGATATACTCAATATTTCATTGAATATTCATAGATGCCGAAGAATTTGTAGTGGAAAGGGTACTGAACTCACTTACTAGTCTTGCGGATCTTGGTCTCTTTCAAAAAATGAAACTCTGGGAATTGGTCGGTATTGTTTCACCATTGGTATGCCATCCTAGTGTATGGATCCGACATGGTAAATTATAAAATCAAAAAAGGATATACAGGGAAACTTTACTGTTAACCACTTGTACAACGTTCTATTTACCTTACATAGGGACCATTGGGTTTATATCATCAACAACGAAACACCTGCCCGAAACAGACCGCTGGTGTATTATCTATCCTTTGCTAACCCGTTTCCTCCGATCGGATATTGCTGAAATAAATGAAGAATGTCTTTTAGATAACGCCAAATCACCGGTAAGCATGATTGTGACAAGTTGATACATAGAATGAACTATTTGGGGTGGTTTATTTAACTTTGAACCTTTGATTTATGTAGATTCCTCGTCCAGTCTATGAGCAAGCCATTCTTTGGGCAAGCAAGGCAACTTCGCAGTCAATATTTTGGAAAACACAACAGCGGAACAGACGTAGTAGTGGTCGTGGAGGTCCTTCACCATCGAAATCAAAATCTGCGGGCCCTTCTACTTTGATACGACATGGTAAGTTATATTGATACATGTAATTTTTTATACATCATATACTGGACTAATATATATTTGCTCTTTGTTTTAGGATCCCTTTTTAATGACGTAGTTGCAGATGAAGAAATTAGCAAGTCTCAAGAGTAAGTCAGGGAGGAAAAAACGAACAATAGATGGCTTGGATGATTACTGAAACTAACTAACTCTTGGCTTATTTTTGAAAAAAAAGGGACGCATTATACCTTGATAGGCTACGAAATGTTGGAATGTCGCCTGATGACGAGTTGAAATTACTTTATATGCGAGATTATATTTACAAGGTATCTCGGACAAGATCAAGGTAATACTCTATGATTATGTGAAAAGCAATATTGTATTTGACGTATTCTGTTTATTTTAGTCGGCTTAAAAGCCCTGATGATGACATATCCAAGGTAATAGAATACACTCATGTTGATTGTATTGATACTCATTCATTCTTTTTGCTTAGAATGGTGAAATATATTTGAAGAACCTTGGTGTCACTCCATTGACTGTCTTCCTTCCAGATTTATCACAACAAGTGCATGTATGGAATATCAAGCATAGAAACACAATCACACTGCAGGTAAAGTCTGCGCGAATCTAGTGCAGAATCAGGGAATTCATTTTTTTTTTTTTTTTTGCATAAACTATTAGAGCGGAGACGACATTATCCAAGCGAAAAAGACCATCAAATCAAAAGAAGGCAGTATCTCCAACCTTCATCGAACAGCAAGTCAGCCTCATGTCCAAGCCTTGCTCCAAAATCAGATACCTGAAAAATCAATATCACATACCTCTGAAACGTCGGATCAAAATTATGGTACCAGCGCTCCTGTTACTAAAGATGATTGTTTGCAAGGTAAGAAAATTGAAAAACAATATTGAACAATGGCCATGTACAAACTCACGCTCACCTTGGCATGTATCATTTATATAGAAAACGTATTGAAGGCGATGCAATACCCTGATTCCATCAGCCATCAAGATGACATGAAAAAATTGATGAACTCAAAAGCAAAATCTGGGACCGTTGATGAACTACTTGAGATGACAAATACCGGTAAGGAAGAGCCTCTGCACTGAAATACGGTGAATGATTGATAAAAAGCGACTGGGTTTCTAAATGGCTTTATATATGTACATGTAGTTGGTTATGGACATCTACAAAGGATACTCTACAAAACAGCAATGGAAGCATTCCCACCCCATATACCAGGTAAAAAGGCTCATTCAGTAAAAAAAAAAAAGAGGGTGGGGGCTTATGCCGCTTATAATAATGAACCATTTTTATCTTGCATTGAACTAGAGTTCATCGGTGATCCAACTATCATGAGACGAATTCGACGCATTCCTCAAAATACATCGTCATTTAGAACCATTGGCAACTGGAAACCCGAAGGTATCCTTGTAGCGCATTTTACAGAACATACAGCTGGTATCAATCAACTGGCTGTGTCTTGGGACAATTTGCTCTTTGCCTCGTGCTCTGATGATGGCACTGTCAAGATATGGGACTGCTCACGGCTAGAAAGGAACGTTACAAATAGATCTCGGGCGACTTACAATCGACAAGGTAATGTGCTTTATTGCTATTGATTAATTGATTTGATCTTGACACCGATGGTGAATCGTTTTACATTATATACTCATTTTCTCTCGTTCGCTCTCTTTGTTCTATCAGGTGGCAGCATTAAATGTCTCGTGTTTATCCAACAGTCTTACAGCATTGCAGCAGCTTCGGATAATGGCAGTATTCATATATTCAGGTAATGGATTTGCTCATGAAGAAGGGGCTAGCGATCAATAGAATGGGAACTAATAATGCACCATTTATATTTTATAGGGTTGATATTAGAAATTCTGGATCTGCGTTGAAGTTTGGAAAATGTATCACTGTGCGTGAACATCAGCTAGTGGACGAATATGCCTTGGTTCTTCAGCATTTTACAAGTAGTAAGTCACGCGAAAAAATGCAAAAGGATACAAATTCAGGGTCCATCATTAACACCGCTGCTTTATTTTTATTGTAGATGCATTCAATACCATGACTGGGTCAAAATCAATATTACTGGTTGGAACAAATAAGGGAAACATCTATTTGATTGATTTGCTGACAATGAACACACTGGCCACATTACGAAATAAAAAAAGCTATGGTAAGGGAATAAAAGGAAGACAGATCAAGAGTCCATGGAATGATTGATTTTTTCATTGCTATTTCGTTAAACCGTAGGGATCATTACTTCGATGGTAACTGATCGGTTACATACTTGGTTACTGGTCGGTACTGCGCGCGGCATATTGACGCTCTACGATCTTCGGTTTCAGCTTCCTTTATATTCTTGGCTACATCCTAGCAAAAGTCGGATCAGTCGAATGTTATTGAACCATGACCCAAGGGCTGAAAGCAAACAAGTAATTATCGCATCTGGCAAAAACGAAGTGTCGATATGGAACATCGTGGATATGAAATGTCTGAAAGTTTACGGTGTCAAATCCGGTGATGAAAAAACGACTGGAGTAAGCATGGAAAACTACAAGGTAAAAAAAGACATCTATTTGAACAATACATTGGGGGAGAAGAGAAAAGAAATTGCAACCCTCACCATTCTTTGTTTCATTTGCAGGCTTTGGAGGTACCTTCGGATACGGAAATTATGCTTAATTCATTCACAAGTCATGAAACCAACTATGCTGAAAATACTATCCGCGCTATCTCATCTCCCTCGGATTGTCATTTCATGCTGACTGGTGGTGCTGATCGAAAATTGCGCTTTTGGGATACAAGTCGGATAGAAAATTCTTGTGTTGTTTTGGGCTTAGATATCGACGAAACGAAGCCCCGGTACAGGTAATCAATAGAAGATGAAAAATAGTGGAGAAAGCGATCTGACTCAACTCGCATATACGTGTGCTTGTTTGTTTTTTTTTTTTTAGTTCAAATACATATGACAACATTCACTTCCACTTTGAATTCACTCATCAGCGGCCATTACAACACTCATCAACGTCGACCCTTCCGAATCGCTCATCATCACATATTAATCAACAGCAACGTTTATACAATGGATTGAATAGTTCTGTCAGTCAACAGCAGTATTTGATGCGGAACCATACTGATGCCATCACCGACGTTGTGGTGACAGAAATTCCGTATCCGATGATCATCAGTGGGGACAGGGATGGGATAATCAAAGTAGTGTCGTAGCTTTTAGTTTTGGTTTAGTTTAGATTAGCTATAATCATTGTATTTACTATTATTTTTCTTATTATTCCTTATTTTATCACAAATAAAAAAATTCGTCTACATCATACTTGCTTTACTTAATAGCAATTCCTTTTTTTTGGGGGGGTGACTATCTTCGGTAAACTGACGCCGGGGTACACATTGTCAGGACGGTACTGTACAGTGTAGCGTATGTGTGGTCTTTGACAAAAGAGGAAATACCACTTTATGTTTTTTATTGTTTGAAAGTGTGTGTGCGTGAATAGGAGGTCGCTTGAACGCAACTGACTTCAGTCTGGGTTTATTTTATTATTATACCACATGAAAGAAAATAAAAAAAAAAAAAAGAACGAGTTGGAACTATAAAGTATGTCCAGTTCTGGCGGAGGTTATGACAGACAAGGTTGATCAATATACACAGTAGAGTGATGATACGATTATGTTTTATTACGTAACCTATAATTATCAACCAGTCTCTGGGCCTTTGGATGGAAGGAATAGTTATTAGGGGGGGGATTAGAGAACAAGTGTTTGGTAGGTCACTCATAAACAGCTACAATAATAACATTGTTTATTATTCAATGGGTTAGAGGATGGCTAATAAAAAGACATGCGATATTGAAGCATAGTCTTATATGATATGATATAACTAAAAGACAAGGGTTCGTTGTAACAAGGGAAGGATCTATTGAAAGAACAATGAGGGAGACGATTATGAGATTTAAAGGATGGGCAACACTAACCGAATGAAGTGATGATAGAGATAAAGTGGTTTGTTGTGTAAGACATGAAAGAAACTAATGGGACAATTTTCATTAAAGTATGTAAAAATAAACATATTTTATTCAGATATCCACTCAAATTAAGGACAGATTAATACTATAAACTAAACTAATAAAGCCATGAATGGAGATTCCAAAATCCTGAATGCAAAATGAAAGGGTTTCCCCATGCATCTTGTATCCCCTAGCCTGAAACCCCCTCTAAACTTGTCCTGACACTGATCTAAGATCGCTGCAATTCCAAAGACGTTCAATGATGAGGGAAAAAAAAAAAAAAAAAAAAAAAAAAAAAAAAAAAAAAAAAAAAAAAAAAGCGGAAGAAAAAAAATGAAATGAAAGAGAGCGCAAAAAAAGAGGAGGAAATAAAATTTTCACATGGGCGGGATTTGAAAAACATCTGTGAAGGTTTGGTACAAGATACATCCTCTACACGTATCACACTCACTCACACATCTAAATCATTCAAATTAAAAATGTGTCATAGAAGTATCATTAGACTATTTTAATCTAGCTTAGCCGTCTTAGTTTACATTTGTACCTGAATAAAATACGTCCCGTCGTTCTTTAATTTATCATATGATACATTGTCTCGTACACTTGATTTGTAATGTCGAACGGGCATGCCTTGCTCTGTCCTATACACTGTGTCAATGAATGTACATGTAAGAAAAAAATCTGAATTTTTTGTGAAAAAAAAGTTAAACTTAAGGGAACTTTGTTACAATAAAAAAAATGCCCATAAAAAGACAGAAAATATCGTGCTTTTTTGGTGCATTTGACTTTTATATTAGCGGACAGTTTGAAAAACATATCAGCCTTGCTAGCTCAATCGGCAGAGCGTGAGACTCTTAATCTCAAGGTTGGGGGTTCGACCCCCCCGTAGGGCTTTACCTTTTGCTTCTCTTGAGCTTTTAGCTGAGTTTGACTTTTGTCGATCTGTAGAAGATTATTGGTAGTAAATCAAGGGGTAGAGAGGGCGAATTTCTGGTGAAAAAGGCATTGTATTGTTACGGCTAAAATGGGTACAGAGCTTGTAACAGAAAAGTGTTTTTGTAGGTTTTTATATTTTTTTTATGTTGAATAGGATGCTTTGAGTTATCCCTTTGTAAAGCTTCTGATAGTTAGAGCTTGGAAAATAGATTTGTCCTGCAAGCGGAATTTGAAATATTTGGTTCCTGATTTGGACAAAAATAGAATTGAGAGTAGTGAACACCAGAACTATTGCAGATAAAGTCCAACTGTAGAGAAAGTTTATAAAAAAATAAACTTGGAAGAGTAAAATAAAATAAAAATAAAAGTATTGACCTTTATTGGTTCAATAAAAATAGTGTATAACTCACAGTAATAAAAGAAGGTTTCTATAATCCAATAGAAATAATAGATAGTTTGGTGGTGTAATAACCTTTGTGCCAAGTTTTATTTGATAAAATGAGAAAACTAAAAAAAAACTAAAGAGAAAAGAAAAAGGATAATAATAAAAAGGTTGGCTATTTATACCAAAAAAAAAAAGAAGGTGGTTGGAGGTTAGGTGTGAAGGAGGCATGGGTGGTTCAAAAACATTTTTATTCGCTACAAGCCCAGTCTATGCGCTCTTGTGAGCCGAAGACGCTTGCAAAAACGTCCGCGGGCTCACGATGTTTGGGGCGGCCTCAGGCTGATCTTCGACAGTATTGATTTTATTTCACATGTTCGCGCTAAATCAGAGTGTGAGTTTTCTCTTTTTTTTTTTTTTTTTTTTTTTTTTTTTTTGCTTTTAGTAGAAAATTAATGTTACATTCAATGGTGACACATCGTTTATGACACTCAGAAAAAACATCGATCTTTTTACCTTTTTCTACAATGCTCAGCCAATTCCTACGGAACGTTGGCTGTGCGTTTGTGGAAATTTAAATGCCGCCAATTTCTTAAAAACCTGATTTTTGATTTTTTCTTTCTTTTTCTACTTTTTCTTTTCCTTTTTCTTTATTTTACTATTATGATTGAAGACGAATATGCCTATGTAGTAGGCATTGATTTCGGCACAACCTTTAGTGGCTGCTGCTATGCATTCACAAAAGACAGATTTGAAGATTTTCAGGATATCACGGCATGGTAGGTTACTACTTCCTTTGAATTTTTATACATATGCTAAACAAGTCTTCCCTTCTATCAATATCACTAGGCCAAAACAACGCAATGCAGCTTATCCGAAAACACCAACCGTGCTCATGTACAAGAAAGACTCTCAACAAGTGGGATCATGGGGTGATGCGGCTCGTATACAATCCGAACGTCCTCATCTCCAAGACCTTTTACTGGAAAAATTCAAGCTTTATCTGGATGAAGAATCATTAGGAACACTTCCACCTCTGCCAAATGGACTCACACCCCTTCAGGTGATTGCTGACTATTTGCGTCTACTTCATCGTTATATCAGTGAAACCATGGAAAGAGGATTTGCTCAGAACTATAACCCTTCCAACTTCCGCTACTGTTTAACGGTACCTGCAACATGGAGCGATCGTGCCAAGGCGTTTATGCGTGAAGCCTCGATTGTGGCTGGACTCATTGATCGATACGACCCGCCTGAACGACTCATGCTGATTAGCGAACCCGAAGCCGCTGCCCTGTATTGCGAAAAGACTGTGGACCAATTCCAGCTTACTCATGGCCAGCGATTCATGATTTGCGATGCTGGTGGTGGGACTGTGGATTTGATTGTGTTTGAAATTAACGAGGTACGACGAAATCGATCCCTGAAGGAAGTCACCAAAGGCTCAGGGGATACAGTGGGATCAACCTTTTTGGACAAGAATATGGAGCAACTGATACGAGATCGATTTCAACATTTTGGTGGTATTAACCGACGCTCGATGGACCAAATGATGACAGTGTTTATCGAACGGATCAAGCCACAATTTGATGATGATGATGAAGAACACTTTATTCCAATTCCTTTTACCCTTGGCTATCCGAACGAAGACAACGAGGAAGCTGGCATCATGGATGGTACGGTAATCTTCACCGCTGAAGAACTCAAGGAAAAGGTGTTTGAACCCGTTGTACTCAAGGTGCTGGACCTGATCAAAAATCAACTGGACGGATCAACGGACAAGCAGGTGGATGCGATCTTTATGGTGGGTGGGTTTGGCAAGTCTATTTATCTCCATCGTCGCGTCAAAGAAACCTTTGTGCCTCGTGTCAAATTCGTTGGTATTCCTCCTCGTGCTGAAATGGCAGTCGTGCGTGGTGCAGTCTACTTCGGTTTAAAACCTCGACTTGTTACTCAGAGGGTCTCACGTAAGTGTACTTCCACTGTTTCTTTTTTACATTTTTTGGGTACAGTTGATAAAAAAGAATATTAAATCACGCAAAATTTTGTTTTTTTTTCTTAATTGTATAGGTAGAACATATGGTCTCAACAGTCAAGTTCCATTTGATCCGCTATATGATCCTTCTGAAAACTACACTCTACTGGGTGACACGGCATATTGCAAAGGACGCTTTAGTGTTTATGCAACCAAAGGACAAACAATCAACCTGGATGAATGCGTTACGAAGAAATATTATGTACCATATCCATATGACAATGAAACAGGTATTACCTTCTTGAAAAAATTGATTCCCCATTATGCTTACATTTTTATTTTATTTCGTTAGATCTATATGCATATGATGGTGATGGCCCTCCTCCAAGATTGATATCCGATCCACGTGTAAAATTGGTTGCTCGCTTCCCCATCAAAATGCCAACATTTGACGATGTGAACGTTGGTGAACAGCTACTTATGACGATCAACATGTTCTTTGGAAGGACAGAAATAAAGTTGGAGGTGCTTATCCGTGATCGAGGATGTATATTCACTTCAAGATTGGACCTCATGGCAGCAGATACCAGCATTCAGAACGCACCGCCCGATTTGCCTCCACCATACAGCTCTCCCAAATTGATAGCGGCCTCCTCACCAATACCACCACCGCTAAACATTGGAGATGTCGCCACCACCTCCTCATTTGCATCAACACTGCCTACTGCTGAAATTGTAGGATCAATGAAGCCTGATGACGTTGCTGGTAATGACACTGTTGTGACGAACAAGCCTGATGAATCCGAACCTACGTCTCCGACAATCACCCAGCGATCCGGTAGAGGCAGCAATGACAACGATATATTCCCGGTGACGACACTCAACCCATATACTCCCACCACACTTCTCACTAATAGTTATCAACCTTCTGAACTTCCATCTTCAAAAACTGCCGAGCCGTCATCAACATCCGCCTCTGAATCGCCACCTTCTTTGCAAAGCACACCCTCACTTTCTTCATCGACGTCCCCAAAAACATTCTACGAATCTTCAGCACCATCGGCAAAGGCTCCATTGCCATTAACACCCTCTTCCGAACCATTGCCGTCGGGAATACATCGTCATTTTCATCACCGCCAACATTAGCAGCAGCATTCCATCGTCCACCGCCTTCGAGGGAACTACCAGCGCCACCAACAATACCGGAATCTCCTGAATCATTACCTTCTTCAACGATTTCACCACCATCATCTGATGCTGTTGAGCCATCCATTTCAACGACTATTTTGCCACCATCGCTAGCAGTATCAGAGGTAGCAGCTCCACATTTGTTGTCTTCTTCTCCAAGCAACGTTTTACCACCACCAGAGCAACTATCATCAGAAAAGGAATTACTGGCACCACCTCCGCTACCATCTACCATCCCAATGACCACGGCAGACAACCTACACGATGAAAAGACGCTTGATGACCCAGGGCATCACAGCCACTACAATGGATCAGCCCTCTCGTTACCTGTGGCGCCTCAGCAAAGTCTCTCATCAACAACAATGACGACGACCATCACTAACACCAAAAAGAAGTCCTTCAAAAAATTCTTTGGAAAATTGAAAAAGAAATGATTGAATCATTTTGTCTTGATCACCATTTGACAGTGCCTGTAGTGGTTTTTCCCTTTTTTCTTTTTGTACCATATATTTCTTGGTATTATTAGTTAGTTTTCGTATTTTATCTTTGATCCCTTTTTGCAATAAAGCTCTGTGTATTTTTATTAATATGATAAAGGCGTTGATGGGTATATGATCGGTGATACTGTTTTTTTTTGTTGGTCTTGATTCTCGTTATATCATTAGAATGGTGACGTTGATGGAGTATGACATTATTTAACTAGAATGCTTTGTGTGCGGGAGCTTTTTTTTTTTTTTTTTTTTTTTTTTTTGTCGTCTTTGAATGAATGAATGAATAAAACTAAAATGTTTTTATTAGAATGATGACGATGATGAAATTGATGAAAATATGATACTATTTAGTTGGTGATGAATTTTTTTTTTTTTTTTTTTGTTTGTTATAGTAACGGGATGATGGATGATCCACCCTGCGTACTCCGCACACGTGGCTAAAAGATAATGAGAATGATGGGCGCAAGCTTCTCCTCATCATTCAAGATGGTTTCAAAATGGCAAAAACTTGATCCATTTTATACATATATGAAATGCCTCGATTAGATTCCCTTTTGGAATAAAAAGTCCATCATGTGTATGCAAGTGACTATGAAGGATAGTGAGAGGGTAGGCTATATTTATATTCATCTTTTGCCAAGTCAGCGGGACAAGAATTAAAAAGGAATGGTCAGTTTAGTGGCAAGCCCGTCCTATGGAAGGGTCAGATTACTTGAAATTTTTTTTATTTTACACGCAGTGAAAAATCGAGTTGACAATCATTGAAAACCCGCTCTTTTTTTTTCCCGTCGGATCTGTTCACCTAATTCGTTCATTTTCTTTCCCAATCAGGCCCGTCTGAAGGAAAAACTTTTTTCGATTTTTGCTCTCTTACCCGTTTTTTTTTTATTATAAAGTTGGCATTTTTTTTTTCCCTTCTTTTTTTCTCTTTATCTCTTCCCCCCCCTCCCCGTTATTCCACGCTTTCCCACCCCACTCTTTGTATACTTTGTGTATACTTACATATCTCTTCACCCCACTTCATATACATATCTTGTACAACAATGCCTTCTTGGTTAATGGTAGAAGAAGATATCCCCAGATCGGCTTCACCCGACTGTTTGGACAATTGTGAATGTCCCGGCCTGTCTTCGTCATTCTCGACCGATGGATCTCAAGATAGCACCTACTCAACACCACCCAATAGCACCGTCACTGCCATGGACATTCCTGTCAAACGACCACGGCCCAGTATCAGCATGGGGCTAAAGATGACCATGCCCAGCAACGATGTCAGCACACTCTCACCTCGTCATAGTCGAAGCAGCAGCATTGGATCCACACTCGGGCGATCGTTATCTCATCTCTTCAAAAAGAATCTCTCCATGGAAGACAAGCACCAGCCAAGCCAGTTAGCATCGTCACCTTCGTCTTCTTCACTGTGTAGCTCGCCTTCTTGTACCATCACACCTTCTATGCCGACGCTTCGTGAAAAATACGGCGATTATGTCAGTAACAATAAACCTGCCAATCTTTTGAAGAAACAGCAATTCGTTGGCTCTGGGGCAACCGCGGTGATTCGGTTGGTCAAACACAAACGCAACGGCACGATCTTGGCTGTCAAGGAATTCAAGAAGCGGGATAAGAAGGAATCGGAGCGTGATTATCACAAACGTATGGGCAACGAATTCTGTATCAGCAAAACTGTCTCAAAAGCTCCTCATCGTCATATTGTCACCACGTTTGATTTG
This sequence comes from Absidia repens, assembly GCA_002105175.1. NCBI lineage: Eukaryota > Fungi > Mucoromycota > Mucoromycetes > Mucorales > Cunninghamellaceae > Absidia > Absidia repens. The sequence goes on along the minus strand of MCGE01000004.1, from coordinate 248,021 downwards.
GTCACGGATGAAAAGGATCGATATTGTACTGTGATGGAATATGTAAGTTGGATTGAATTCTCTTTTCTTTTTTTTATGTGTCTCATTCTGATCTTTTTTTTTTATTTTTTTTTATAGTGTGATGGTGGTGATCTATATGATTTGATCCGTGATCGACCCAACATGACCAGCGATGAAACGGCGTGCCTTTTCAAACAACTTTTGCTAGGGATTCAGCAGCTTCATCAATTGGGGATTGCTCATCGTGACATCAAGCCGGAGAATCTGGTGCTGACTCGTCGTGGCGGGACCTTGAAGATTACCGATTTTGGTGTAGCTGATGTGGTGCAATCGTGTTTTGAATCCAAACCTCGTTCATGTCACAAGTGGTGTGGCAGTGAACCATTTTGGTCACCTGAAATGTGGTTGTTGAAGGATGAACATTCTTCCTATGATGGTCGTGCCTTGGACATTTGGAGTGCTGCTGTTACTTATTTTTGTATTCGTCAACAACAATTACCCTTTGGCGCAAGTTTCCATCATGGTTGTGTCGGTGGTAAAAAATGTGATGCAACGGCCGTTCCTGGATCTCCTTTTGCGGTGTCTTGTCAAGCCGTTGATGGTGGTGATCGTGATTATGGGAAGTACTTGAAACAGCGTCAAGCTATATCGAAGGACAGCGCTGAAGTGGTGGATTGGCAACATCAGTGTGATTGCTTCATTGGCTTTTCTGATCAAGAAAGTGAATGCTTGGCGGGTATGCTGGACCCAGACCCAATGACTCGTTTGACTGTGGATCAAGTCTTGGCTACTGCGTGGATGCAAGGAACTGTTGTCTGTGATGATCATGGTGTCTTGCCAAATGGTTGGCGCCATACCCATTGTACCCCCAATCACAAGAAGCATTAGTTTTTAGTTAATATTCACTAATTTATTATCCCCCCTCCTCTCAATTCTCTCTTATACTGTTGTTGTATTATACTGTTATTTTTATTATTTTTCTTTGTATATTTCCCCCCTTCCCTTTTATTTATCTGTATAGAATCTTATGATTAGACTTTTTTTATGGCTTGTATGTTGTTGCGATTTAAATAAAATTATTCTTTTTTACTTTTCTTTTTTATCTTATTTTGCATCTATCTGGTCAGTGCTACGTGTTCGATAACTATCTAATCACTTGATCTCAAATGACCATTGGGTTCTGGATATGATTCTACGATAAAGTGAGCGTATGTCTGTGGGGATGGGTTCTTTTTTTAGAATACGGGACACAAGGTTGCGAAAATGTATGAGGGGTGGGAAAAATATTATCAGAGGTCCCTTTTTTTTTTTTTTTTTTTTCTTTTGATATGATAAGACAAAGAAACACATGTTTTTAAAATATTATAAGGTTTTTATTATTCAACAAATGTCATCAACTAAACTATATACAAATGTTTCTAATCTATAAACACTCCAACATTATGCCAGGTTTAAAAGTACCAGATGCAAGCCTACAAAAGAAATCAAAATGAAATGAGTAATTCGATTTTTTTTTCCCTTTTTCAACCAGCCACCAACAAAAAATATATTTTATATAATCAGATATTTAGCGAGTGTTTTCTTCTTTTCGAAATCAGACTGACGTGCAAATGTCTTTCTAAGAATATCATCATCTTTTTTTTTTTTTTGTGGGGCCATTATCCATTACTGTAGTATATAGTTTACCTTTTTTAAAGCAAGAATCCAATGACAAAGAAGAGAAAAGGAAAAAAGAAACAAAACATAGGCTTTATAGCATCCCTGTCTCCCAAAGAAAAAATTTTTTTCTCCCATTTTTTTTGGGCCCAGACTATTTTCAGTCGTCACAAAACCAACCAGCCGAAATGAAATCATTTCAACTGGTTGATTAATGCTTGAAGACGCAAAAGCGGCGCTTTAAATCAGGGCCCTTATTTTTTTTTTGCCTCATTCATTCACTTTCTTTCTTTCTTTCTTTCTTTTATTTTTAAACGCTCTTCACCATGTCCCTACGAGTCAAGAAACAAGAAGAACAAGACTTACAGTAATTAAAGAAATGTCCCAAGAATGCAATTCTATATCTAACTAGTGCTTATTTATTAATCATTATAGATGCATCCGTGAACTACTTCGCTTGCCTGAAAATAAAAAGTGTTTCGATTGCTCTACCATGGTAAGAAAATAATTACAGTGTACAAAATATCACCAAAGCATAAATTTAATTTGATTTTGTCACACCTCTATTTGTGTTTCTATGTATGTGTGCGTGCTGTACCATAGAGTCCATTTTTTGTGAATATGACTATTCAAACCTTTATTTGTGCACGGTGCTCAGGACTAGTGTAAGTCCCTCAAAAAAAAAAAAAATAAAGGGAGGAAAACAGGGTAAAAGGGGAATAGTTTTTGTTCTATGTTTACTAATTTCATTGTTCTTTTTAGACGTGAAGTAGGACATCGGGTGAAATCCATTTCAACCAGTAAATTTTCTGGTCCAGAAACGATTAGTCTTGAAATGGGCGGCAATGGCATGGCAAAGCGTATCTGGCTACATGGCTTTGGCGGTGGTGACATGCAATGGATTGAATCGGATTATGATGTGCGATTGTTTATGCGCCAAAAATATTACGAATTACGATGGTTTGATAGAGCCTTTTGGAACGAACACGGTAATAAGGTCAAGCAGCGCATAGTGGAACAATTTACTGAAGTAAGTGAGACGAAATGAAAAATATGGTATGTTTAGTTAATAATGTCTTTTTTCTCTCCGTGGGTAGGATGGCCTTCGACGCCATAGTAACTTACCTTCACGCCAGTTATCAGTCAAAACATCATCATCGCCAACATCAACAAATTTCATCTTACCTCCACCACCCTCATCGCCAAATACGACCAAATACCCAACAACGACATCATTAGCAAACGAGGATGACGATTGTCCTCTAGGTCTAACAGCTGCTGCAAAGACCTTTGTCCCAATACGACCAGAATTGAAGCAACAACAAGCTCTTTTCTCTGATGACGATCTCTGGACGAATTCGGTAATGAAAACATTTATGATGACACCAATATAGTAATATTTGGATATATATAGACATATGAATTATGAATGTGAAACTGACATATATTAACTCTATTTATATATACTATATTGTTTTTGTATAGCCGATCTCTCCTACATCGTTTTCACCTATGATCACACCCATTTCGCCTACTTCTACAAACAGTGTACCCCGATCTTCTTTCGGTGATAAGGTAATAATAATAACTAAGCGCATAGAGTGAAGGAAATACGATGACTAACTTTTTATTATTATTTGAATATAGCCATTGGAGACGACACCATCATCCATTATCCAGCCTCTGGCACCCCCACCCCCAACGTCCTCTTCTTCCTTCAGAAAATTGTCCTCCCCCACCACTAGTAGTAACAGCAAAACTCATTCTCCTACCACCCTGCCACCCGATTTTTTATCACATAATCAACAAAACCCCTCGTCTTCATCTCCTCCTCCTACTCCACGATCCATAGACCCATTTGCTGACCTTCGGGGTCTTTCCTTTTAGTCTATATAGTAGTCCCCTTTCCTACCTATACCCTTCTTTCTTAAGGGGGTTTCTTTTTGTACTGTTCTTTTTTTATTTTATCATCATTACTATCAATAAACATACAAACAATTTTATTCAATACAGGTTGCCTAATTTTTTATTTTTATTTTCAATTGTGATCAATGTGATAATAGTAAAACAAAAGAGAAGAAAAAAAAATGATGGGGAAGATATAACTATAAAGGGACAAATGATAATGTGCTATAGCTAGATGTATGTATGTATGTGTACGTGTGTGCGTGTGTGTGCTTCTGTGAGTACAAATTCTAAACTTATAAATTACTACCATTCAAAGTCGCCATTGCCACGATGGAAGAGATAGTCGCGACCGTTCACCAGCATGATACCATCCTTCAATACGCATTTCCATTTGTTCTTTGTTCGCGTCACCTTATCATAAAGACAAAGAATGATATGTTCCACTTCTTCTCCGCCTTCAGGATCGTCGTCATCGTCATCTGTGTCATCCAGGTCAGAGTTGATCGCATCCTACATAATTTATATAAGAGTCATTAGTCAAATGCACAGCTGCCGCACTCCCACCCCCTCCTACTCTCCTTCCACCACCATTCTGATTCCTTACATTATCATCTTCTTCTTGTTCTTCTCCATCCAGTTGCCCAATCCGGGTGGTAGAGCGAATGGCGCCGACTTGAACAGCTCTTTTTCGTGCATCCTTCATCAGTAGCTTGATATGGTCTGGTAAATGATCCATGTCCAAAGTCGCGCCAGATAGAGTAGTGGCAGAGAATGCCAACGACGGACTACCATTTTCATCTTCATCCTCTTGTAGTGAATGTGTCTCCATGATTCTTTGATTGAGATGAGCATCAATTTCCTAGCATAAGAAAAAAAAAAAAAGGCAGCATCAGCGAGGGTTTCAGTGTGCACACTCTTTAAATACCTTCAGACACTTACAGCTGTAGTCATCCTATCATCGTTTGCACCATCATTTTGAGGAATATTGTGTCGTCCACCAGGTAACTGAAGGTCAGGCAGAAATGGTTGCTGTTGCTGTTGTTGTTGAAGGTTTATCGGTGGGAAATGATGTCCATTACCATTGACGGGTGGTAAGTGTGGCAAATTAGTTGGTGGTGGTAAGGAATATGGTATGGAAGATGGTAGCTGCTGCTGTGTTGGATGCGGTAAATGGTTCATTTGATGAGGTTGAGGAGGGCGTGTAGAGGGAGGTATATTTGCTACTGGCGGTGGAATGTCATGTCGTAAAGTGTTTTGTTGCTGTGCACCAGAGTTGGCAATCGAAGCAAGATTTGCGACAGTTGCAGCTGGCTGGTTCGCTTGAGAAGATGCCTAATATAATAAATACCAAATGACGTTGGTGAATGTTTACACTCCCCACCAGAAGTACCAACTTCATCCTATCATGAATCTTACCTCCGAGTATGTGTTGTTCCCAGTCATGTTCCTGTTGGCGTCATTACCACTTCCGTTGCTTTGTTCCCCCTCTTCGTCATCGTATCCTTCACTATTGAATCCAAAATCCGCGACGCGAGATCGAGCAACCTTTGTTTCCCAGGACTGTTCAAGAAAGGATTTTGATCAGAATGAAAAGATACAAAACAAATAAACCACCCTTTTATCCATTACCCTTTGTAATTCTTGCAAAATGGCTTCATCAATCCCCATATCTTCGAATTCGCCACGGACTTGATTGATCACATCGTCGATAACATACCGGTAAACGTTAGTCTATGATAAGAAACGTAAATATGTGAATATGTTATATTTACAAACGTTGTCTTATACATACCACAATAGAGTTTGACATGGCTTGAGTTTCTTGTGCGAGTTGTATAGACAAAAGGAATCAATAACGTTGTAATCCTGCCAAGAAAAATTCTGTATGATAAAGTATGTTAGTTTCAATAGCCAGAAAACTACAACAGTAATCAAAGTCTCTCTCCTCCCAGCACAAAGCAAAATGAAGCAAGGAAGAGAAAATAGAGTAATGTTTCAATAATCATGTTTACCTTTTGACAAAAGGAAAAAAGTGTAAGAAAGGGAAGAGAAGTTTTCAATATTTGCGGTCGCGGCGATTTTTTTTTTATTTTATACCGGATTTCAAATCAAATCCCGACGTAGTTACTGCCATGAGTATCGGTCCTTCGTTATATGTATATATCCATAGCTTGTTTTTATTCTTATGTAATAAACGTAAACAGAAACAAGGATAAATCATTGACATGATCTGCCCGAGAAACTGACAACTCTTTTAACTGTTGGCCTGTTCACAGTGGGTGTGAGTCGAGAAACGGGTCTTCAAAATCACAGGGATCTCTTTCAGTTGTGTCTTACACCCACAATTAGTAGGGTAATATTAATTATTGGTCAAGACACACAAAATAAAACGACATTTTTTGTTGTGTTGATTATGAATGAGCAGTTAACAGATGGCGAGAGTACTACTGAAGCTTTTTTTATTTTTTTTTGTTAATGCCTCAGCCCAAATCTAACCAATTTTACCTAAAGTCTCATCCATGCATAATAGTCACCTCGACGCTGTGGCCCCCATTCAACCACACATATACTTAGATACCCAAATTTGCGTGAAACCGCTTCCTGGCCACATGCACGTCCTATCCCTACCATTTTTTTCTTCCAAACACGCCCCCCCGACACACCGAGAACGAGTCTACAAAAAAAAAAAAAAAAAAAAGAGACTAGAGAGGGCGGGGCTTCGCCGAAGGCATCTGATGGGGAGCACCCTTTTCAATCCCCGGGCGCCTTTTTTTGAACCCCATATCAAAAACATCACCACGCCCGGTAGGATTTGGCTTTTCTATTTCCTTTGGTGAGGTTCGAGTGTGTCTGGTTTTGGTTGATTTTTCCGGGAGTTGCCCTTTGATATCTATTAAAGGCGCCAGTTGATGGAGATGTTGTATATGAGCATATATATCCAACCATCCGTCCATCCGTCCATCCGTCCATCCATCCAGTCATTCTACTCGCATATCCATGTACCTGATTCATGCATGTATGTTTCCGCAATCGGTAATGAAGACCTCGAATTCCGCTTTACCCAAATTCCCGATCATGATCATAATCCCCCTATTATAGCGCACCCACACCGTAGTATTTAAAGAAAACATAGTTGAATAGATAATGAGACATTCAAAGGCTCACAATGGCATGATAACAGGCTTTCTTTTTCATTTAAAATTTCAAGGTCAGGACTGGTGACATCTTGTTGTAGAACAGACATAACGTCAGATAAGCTAATTCGAGCAAAAAAGATATGTATGTTATCTTACGTTGAGGGACAAAGTAATCTGGAGTGAATGGGAAGATAACTATATATCATCTAGATCGTATCTTGAATTTGATGCATCAATGATAGAGATATAGATGGGTTCGTATATATTCCCGTAATCAGGGACCATAGTTACGATAAATAGAATCATCGTGTTGATGATGTTGTATGGTATTGATTGTCATATATAAAACAAAAAGGAGCCTTCCTTTATTGTATTCACCACAAAAATAACAATTCAAATTCCGCACACGTGAATATTTATTTATTGACTCCCGCTTTTTTTTTTTTTTGGCGTTCTCTTTTTACTTTTTCTTCTTCACTTTTTTCTTCACCATTCGATTTTTTAAGGTTATATTGGACTTAGATTAGTGTTAGGACCGGTTTAGAAGGGTCTCCAGCTCAGGGATTACAAGATGCATGGGGAACCCCTTTCATTTTGGATCTAGTATCTGAAGACCCTATTAGTTGGGCTTTTTGGAGCCTTCATTAGCTTAGTTTAATCTTAGTTTGTCTATAGTTTGTATCTATATCTGAATAAAATATGTTTTTTTTTTTTTTTGCATGCTCCAAAAAACAACAACAACTAACCACCAACTAATCTCTCTCATGCCTTGTACAATACATCCGTTTTTTTTAGTTCCATGATTACTTTTTGATTAGTGTCCACCATTGTTGTACTTAAATAACAGATGTCCCTTTTACTCTTTCTCATACTTTTTACAGTGCAGTACAGTATATTAGATCTATTTTTACACCCGTACCTTTAGAATAGCGTAGACTGCTCTTCAAACTGCCTCATTTTTCCTTGACTAGATTCGTTTGTTGCAGTGAATCCCTAGCCATAGCTTAGCACTAAACCATATACTTCAATAAAATATGTCAATTTATTAACCATACTCTAACAATCGGGACACAGGAAATATTACTATTATAGTCGTTTTGTTAATGTCCTATCAAGCTCTTGTTTTCTAACTTATTAACTACGGCTATTCCCCTCCCCTCGTTTTGAGTCTCAACGATTGGGTTATGGTTTTAGATCATTTTATAGGAAACATGACCCTCTTTCTGCTCTACCATTCATATTGAGCAACTAACGCCATACATCTAGTGTATCTTTACCCATAAAATATTATATTGTATATTAAGATAAACATGCTGTATATTTCCATTTTATTTATTCATTCCTAAGGTATGCTAAAAAATAAGCTCCCAACAAAATCAATTGTACTTCAAAGCGGTCACCTCCCAAAGTGCAAAATGGTGGAGGTGCCTAATACTATACATACATATATACACACAAATGCAATTTGGCGTACAAATCACTATCATTTTATTTTTATTAATATAGAAGAGTAAAATAATAAACGTATGTGAATATAACTGACATACAATAAATAAATGAAGATACACACATTCAAAAAAATAGCCACAATAAAGAAATGAAGTAAAAAAAAAAAAAGACTGTAATTGAGGATAATAGAGGGACTAGGTATAAGTTGAAAAGAAAAGTAATAATAGAAGTGGTGCTGGTTTTAAATCAGTAACAAATGTGTTTGGGAAGGGGACGACGGATAGATTCATCGATCCATCCAAGAAAAAGGGAGGAAAGGAGTATCAAAATAATGCGTGTATAAAAGATATAAATATATATATATATATATGAAAAGGGAGGGGAGTGCGGGGATCGTGGTGTTCATTCGATCGACCAACGCTGAGAGTTCGATTTTTCTTGACCAATGTGTGTCATGGAATGTGCCGATGCAGCGGATGCTGTAGCATGAGAAACTAGATAAAACAATAACAAAAATTTTACCAATGGAGTTAACACAATGACCTTCACACATTCATGATCCCATCTTTATTATTTTGTGGTAGACTTACTATGATTCATTAGACCAAGATTGAAATTTCGTAGACAAATAATGGACACCGGAACAGACACCTATACGAACCAAAAAAACAAAAAACAAGTTGACAAGGTTAGTATACAACAATCAAGTTTCGTTTTTTATGCATCTTACCAAAATTAAAACCATATCAACACATACTAAGTATCATCCCCCCCAAAAAAAAGTAAATTAAAAACAGAAAGATTTGTGACCAAAACTATTGCTGTTACTTACAAAAGAAGGTCAGGAACACCCTTGAACCAAGGAACTTTGTAGGGTCTTGTGATATTTGTACCAAGCTGTAAATGAAGTAAGCCATGCTTGCCATGGACAAAAGGATGAATAGATACATATGAATTTTTCGTTCTCGACGCAACTATAAAAAAGGAATGAGGGGTAGTAAAAATAGGTTCAGTAACACAAGCATATCGGTCTTTTTTGTTCTTTTGACATGTTCCCTTACCCCCCAATAAGCTAGAATTAGCATAATAATAGTAACCGCACAACTGAGGATGATGTGTTCGATCAATTCACGTACCAAGCTGTTCTTTGCATCAGCTGTTACTGCATCAGGCCACCATACCACAATCATAAGAGCCAAGTATTGCACCGAGAAGCCCAAAAAGAAGAAAAAATCAAATTTGAGTAACATCATGAAAATTTGATACATCTTGTAACGATCTATATATATTTATATATAAAAATAAAAAAAGTTAATCGCTTCCAAGACAGATATACAGACACACTTGTTTTTTGCTCCTTGCATACCACGCATGGCTTGTTCAGCACCGATTTTCTTGTAGATATACCAACCAAAGTCTAGGTAGAGTTTGTACGCCAAAAAACAAAAGACAACACTACTGAGTACCATGATACAAATCTGAGTGATTTCCGCCCATTTGGAAGCGTGCAAAGCATCGCCCAAGTAAGCAGTGGCAAGGTTCACCACGGCGTCGTTTGTGCTGAAGAGAGTCGATGATTGATGGTATTGTATAATGGAATAGGCCGCCATACCCCATTCAAAAGCAAATAATGCAATCAGTTGGATGGTGTTTTTTTGATAGATCTGCATTAAAAAAAAAAAGGCAAAAAGATGGGAGTGAGTCGATAGAAATGAGAGAGAGAGAACAGTGACTACTTTCAGGACATACAGCATCAATCACCAAAATCACCGTAAAAATCTGAGCAATGATAAAAAGGACAAAGTAAACCAAGAGAGATTGAGCGTTGGCGAAAGCAGAGGCAATATCGTCGCTGTTGTTTGTCAATTTTCGTTCGCTGAGTATGTTGATCTGAGTAGAATGGTATGAGAAGATGACTGCTTCAAAGGTAATGGCCAAGATGGCTTGAGCTATGATTTGACAGAAGATTGCTCTGGTCCATCGTGATTCGCCAAACTATGTAGCCATAAAAAAAAAAAAAAAAAAAAAAAAGGAATTAGTGTGTAATATTTGGTGACAGTAAAAGAGTATTGGGTGTAGGTGCAGATATATATATATAAAAAAAGGTACGCAAATAGTTTAGTTATTGCTACCCTAACAATAATAAAAAAGGAGTAAAAATGCTCCCAATGATACCAACAGACGTAGATAGAGTACCAGAAGAAAAAAATAGAAAAGAGAGATAAAGAGATAAAGAGATAGTATAACTTACGATGCGTGAGACAATCCACATGGGAAGAAGGGGTGATAAAGTACTGTGTGTATGTTGGATAGAAGGGTATGTGAGAAATGAAAGAGATGAATAAAAATAGGTGTAACCAAAAAAAAAAAGAAAAAAAGGTGAATGAGAGGAAGGGATCAAAACATGAAAAAAAAAAGAGTTGAGAGAAGAGAAAGAAGAGGACAAAAAGGAGAGGTCAACCCAACCAATTTGATTTGAAGCACCGATATCTAAAAAAGAAAGAATAACCCGTAGATCTTTGCGCGTCTGCACACTGCTCACAAGTGAAATAAGAGATCTGGGCCTTGTCTTTTTGCAAAAAAGGAAACAGCCTAATCACCGCCCACACAACAATAAACATTGGCCTACCATGGGAAAAGGACCCTGATCCCGACTCAAAGCCTTTTCCTTTTGCCTGTCCAGTATGTACAGTATGTACTGTACAGCACAACGCTTGATAGTACAGTGTACATACACTTCTATACTATTCCCTGCCCCTCCCCACACAGTAATATTCAATACGTACAGTATATCATATTCATAAACACAAACATAGACAAAAGAAGCAAGTCAATGGATAGATAACAAAATGGGTTATAAAAACTTTATTCAAAAGTAAATAAATAAAAAAAAAAAAAAACGGAGCGGGTATTGAATGGCACCATAAAAGAGGACGTCGACCAAAAGGCGGCTCCTATGCCAAAAGTTTGATTAACCCATCAATTTGGTAAAATTCAGCCTATATTATAGACAAAAAAGAGTTCACAGTTAAACTATATAAGCCTCAATACCATCATCATCCAAAACTCTTCTTCCCGTGCTTACTTCTTGTAAAAGTTCTTGGCATCTTTAATAAAATAAAATAATAATGGGTGTGAACGAGAATCCTGATTTACTTTTCCGTTTTTCTTTTTCATGCACTTACATCAATTTGTCCTGAATAACAGATGGAGATATCTGCATACAATAATAACAATGAGTAGATTCACATACGAAAGCAGCCAAGCTCTATACTTACTCGTAGGTCACGGAGATAGTTCAGCACCAAACGAAAATGGGTAGGATCGCGATCAATAAAATACATGCCTTCGTTGTCGGGCTGCATGGCATGTTTCCCCGAAAACATAGTAGCCAATAAACTTGATTGATCCTTTTGCAGCGTGGTCAAAGAAGTCTATCGCCCCACCAAATAAAACCACCAAAAAAAAAAAAAAAAAAGAAGTGAGTATCATGCATCTATTCTATTCTTTTTTTTTATGGAGATCGCACTTGCTTCAAAAACATCCCCACCAACATTGAGTTTGATCTTTTTTTGAAACGTGGTCCAGCCCTGAAGAGGTTGCTTGTGATCATCCATGTCACGACGCTGATGGACTAACTGTTGTCGGTGAGTGTCCAGTTGCTGAGACCAAGTTTCGTATGCTTCTTCAACACGTCCATGGAACTGGTGATGCGATGTTTCAAAATGCGATTCCACTTGTTGTAAATGATCCAATGCGGTTTCAATGTCCTTGTATTTGTTGTGTTTCGTGACACGGTAAGAATCGTTCAGCATAAAATAATCCGGTTGATACGTTTGCCATATCCCTTGACTGGACATGTCACTGGCCCCTTGCTCTTCCTCGGCGGTATCATCATCATCCTCATCATCATTAACGCCACCAATGCTGCCTTTCTTCGTTTGAGATGCCAATTCTTCATCATCATCATCATCATTGTTGTTGTTGTTGTTGTTCTCGTTCTCGTCCGCACCATCCTTGCCACGAGGCGGACATTCGTCACCACGCAATGCTTCTTCGTTTAGAGTGTTGAATCGTCGCTGATGCATGTCATTCAAATCTCTGCGACCACCACCATCAGCAACAGGATCACCGTCATGTAAGCTGGCACAAGGTCGATCAGTAACGTCGCCGCCTGAGTTTGGATTCATGCTGACCATAGGAAACCCTGTCGTATACCGATGATCATTATTATCGTCGTCGTCAGGACCACCTAACCCCAAGATGCTATTGGTATCGTTGTCGTCGTCGTCGTCGTCGTCGTCGTCATCGTCATCAGCATCATTGTCACTGCCACTGTTTGTACCCGTTGTGCTGGTGGTTTCATGTTCATTGCCCACCGATAGTGCCGATCCAAAAAGCGACAAACTCGAGGAAGATGGCGACGGTGTTGTAGGAGCGAGCGTTGAAGCATCATGGACATGTGTCGCCCTCCCATGGCCAGTTCTGCTGCCATTGCTGCTACTGCTACTCCTGCTGCTGCCGACTATTGTGGAAGATCCTAATGAGATGCCCATTTGTTGCTGCTGCTGTTGCTGTTGCCGTTGTTGTTGAACAAACTTTTGCGCTGCTGTTGGCTCGCTGATGTGTTGTCTATCATAGGATTCCGTCAGACTTGCTAGTGACGAATGAGCAAGTTCGGGCGATCGATGCGTTGGTGATTGAGGATGGTAAGATGGCCGATAACGGTCTGTGTTCATATTGCTGTTCATAAATAAAATAAATAAATAAAAGTCGAAAATATATATATATAAATATATTCAGGACCGCACACACACACACACACACACACATAAAAAGGAAGACGGGGGGGATTCAAATGCAGTAGGCGGACATTAAAGTTTATTAGGTAGGCATAAAAAAAGCAAAAGAATATATGATGAAGCGGGGTGGTGAGGGGGGGGATTGGCACAACAAGAATGATGATAGTATTACTAGTAAACCGAATAGACAACCACAAAAAAAAAAAAAAGAAAGGAAGGACTACGGGGGAGGGAAACTAATACTAGGTGTGTGGGGACACAACATGATCATTATATAGGCAGCTTGATTTGGAGACATCCAGTTGTTGGATCAAGGTACGCAAAAAGGTTTGTTCGTATTTGGAGTTTTCAAACACCGTCGACAGACTTTCACTAGGGCATCGCAAAAAATTGGGGGCAAACACCATGGCCAAGTTGTTGATATTCATCAGGGTCCGTTGAATCACTTCGGGTTGATTGAATTCCTGCAGAAAGCTGATCATATAAAGGGCAATGCGTCGGTTGGTATCAGGAAGTTGGTGGATCAGCGCAATGGCTTCGGCGGGGTTTTCAGATTGGGCGAGACAATGATCATACAATTCAGCGGGAATCAGCGGTTCAGAAAGATCTCGAAGCCAGTATTTAAGTAAGGACGCAGGGACGTTGGGATCAGTGACGTTGGTTGCATCGTAATTCCCATTTTCTATCCGTACACGCTGCAAAAAAAAAAAGAAGAAGAAGGGTTGATCAATATCACTTTTTTTGCTTGAGCTTTTTTTTTTTTTTTTACCAGATCAGTCACATCGTCCGCATCACCAGGAACACGGAAAATCCCTTCAGAGTGTTGACCATTGAGTTGATGGACGGTATCGGCGAGAAAGGGCACAATTCTTGGGATTTTCAGATCAGTTGCACCTTCATTGGCTTGAAGATCCATGATAAAGGAGAGTGATTCACCAAACACAGAAGGTTTAAAAGGAGCTTCCTAATTAGACAAACAGACAAATATCAGTTTTTAGTAATCATATGCAGGTTTTTTGTTGTTGTTCTTGTTCTTGGCTAATTGTTTACCTTTGCACGTTGGATTTCAGCACAAGTCAACACCTTTCCTTTGGCTCCCCGTTTGCAAATCCGTTTCAGTTTGTTGGATACATGGGCACTCATCACATCCACATCGTTTTCCTTGACTTTATGATTTTCTTGAACAAAATTGGTGAGGTAGGCTTCAAGGTCCTTAGAAGGAGGGAAGGCAATGGTGATCACACATAAGATCTCCCATCCTTTCTTTATGCTTGTCCTAAGGATTCAAAAGGAGAGTGAATATATGAATACAATATATATCTTTTCTGGAGGGGTGTTTTCTTACCCATTTGGATTGTTGTGTAGTTGTTTGCATACTTGTACATAAATTTCGTCCCGCATTTGTCCCTTCAATATGCCAAAGTTGAGAATGTGCTGGTAGTCATCGATGTCATTCGTGTTCCGCGGCCTTGGTCGATCCCCATGATCATTTGAATCATTTTGAAGCATTTCAATACATCCTTGTACAATTCATTATTCATCATAATTAGCGGTTTCTTGATAGAATCCTAAAATGGAATATAAAATCACATGCTTAATACATCTATTCTCCTCCCCCTCCCTCTTTCTTTCGATTTTTTTTTTTTTTTTTTTACCTTTGTCCATTGTAGCATTTCAGTCATTGGCACTCTGCGTCGAAATAACCCCTTTTTATGAGTGGAGAAATATTTCTTGGCATATCCATCAATGGCAAATTGTTTGATATCCTGTCGTAAGCCATCAGGGAGAGAAGGTCTAACAAATAAAAGCGAAGATTGATTAAATCATCATGCATGTCAAGTTATATATATATATATAGACTTACTGTTGTAATGACACCCGATCCAGCGGATTGTCAGTAGTCGAGCAAGGAGAGACTGATGTGTGGTTGCCTTGACTTTTCGTTGGATTCATCGCAGTTGCAGCATCTAATGTGCCAGGAGAGGAGTTAATTTCGATCAAGTTTTTTTTTTAATGAATTGTATTACCTGGGTTGTTGATAGGTTGACCAATAGTAAAAGAAGTTTGGACAGATGTAGGACGACCGCCCACCAAATTTCGTAATGGTTTTGAGCTGAAACTAGAGAATGCAGAGAAATGTGACAGTCTTCGTGATCGAGAGTCGTTTGTTGAAGTTGTTGTTGTTGTTGTACCAGCAGGTGTATGATTTGATTTCTAATTAAAGCAATAAGAAAGCATAAAAAATTCAAGTTTAATACCCAATGACAAAGGAGGTGAGTGGAGGAAGGGGGGACAGAAAGAGAGAGAGAGAGATAGAATGATTTCTTACCTGGGACCGCACACTTTGTTTCCTCGAAGGTGTACCCATCATTTTAAACATGCCAGAAGTAGAAGTCGGTAATACTGACGACAAAAGAGACGCGCCACTTTGTTGTTCAGGAAGAGAATAGTTGGATGTGGATGTTGTCTTTGTCGGCGAACCTGCTGTTCCTGTTGTTGTCGTTGTTGCTGCATCATCCATAAGTTTGATATCATTCTTTCCGTCAGAGTTTGAGCGTTGAAGTAAGGATCGACGTAAAGAAGTAGTTGCTGGCAGGTCTAGAGATCTACTATTTCGTTTCATTTCCATTGGTGTCTGTATCAAAATATCCGTTTCTCGTTGCAATACTGATAAACGTTTGGCGAATATTGAAGAAGACTATTGGTTTCAATAAAAAAGGCAGGTCAGTTTCATGACCGAACGCAACCCGTTCACTAAAGCATATTCTTACTTGTATCTTGATAAGAGGCACCACATGCTTATCGACAGGTTTTATCCATTCTGTAGCATATGTTTGGGTATGATAATAGTAGGGCAAGTTTGTTTTATCGTCCCATAATTCCCACCAGTCGCCTTCAGGGTCGCTCGTCTTCCTATATATCAAGAAGGAGAGAAAAAAAAAGCTTAGTAAGAAGGTGATTAAGTAGCCAATATATATGAAGACTTACATCGTACCAGTGAGTGGTTTTTCCCAAAGACATTCTCCAGTAATCTAAAATGGATGATCATGATAATAAAAAACAGACGAGTGAGTAAAGGCTTTCTATATGGATACAGTAGGTAAAGAATAATTACCGGATTGGCATAAAAGGTATGGTTTGTACTTGGATCAACTAATTCTACCCAGTCATAACCACAAGCAGCCATTAGTATCAAAAACGTAGAATGAAAGAGAAGAAAGAGAAAGTGAAAAAGGGGAAGGGTGAAGGAAGGGGCGGGGAGGTTTATATATCAATGAGTGAATATAAAGAAAAAGGGAGTCAGGCTAATTGATGAATGACTAAATAGCTGGAAAATAAGAAAAAAAAAAAAAGCTATAAAAAGTGACAAGGAGGGGTTATATAAAGAGGGTATATGGAAGAAAAGAAAAGAAAGAAAAAACGAGGTGCTTGGTCCAAAGTTGGAGATTTTTTTATAAATTTTGCTGCCGGATTCAAGTTCCGCATTAACTACTTACATACGAAATGGTTCATGCTCACGAAAAGGAAACCGAATGTTTGATTTATAAATAGCTTTTTTCCCATTGTTTTTGTAGATCAAAGGCCATTTAATGAGGGGGATGTTTACATATTGTTACTAATGTACTGTGCATGCTGTAAAAGCGTCAACTACGGTATGCAATAGGGGGAGAGAGGGGAAAGAGGGGAGTGATATTTTAACACTCATGTAGTACTACATTGGCCTCCAATCCATTTTTTTGGGATAAGAATAAAATAATAATAATAATCCAATGTACTTTGTCCTTTACTGTTTATATAATACAGTAAAATTATGGCTCAATTCACCCTATTCCGCCAATTTACATGTTTACACGCTAAACTGTCCATTTTTCAAAGTAAACTCCTTTTCACAGGAAGGGATGAATGCATCGGGGAAAAAATCAAACCGGGCTTTGAAAAAATGGCATAACGAATAAACGATACCAGCATATTGGTAGCGATTTGTTCAATGTGGACTTTGATAACCAACCATTGGGATCCAAATGGAAGGGTACGGATAGAAAAACAAAACCTGTTTTTTTATTATTGTTATTAGAGCCTTTGCTTGATGTTAAGAAAAAAGGTTTCAACTACTAAACTATCGTACAACACCGCAATATACTTCGCATATTCATCGGAGTAGCCACTCCACGAATAATAAGGTTGATCCGTTACAGTGTGGCACCTTTGTGTCCGTCGTTAAAAAAATAAAGTCAAGGGTTCAGATCAGAATTTTCTACTGTTCATGAATTATACATCAAATGTTGACAATAAAAACAAAACACATCTTTGCATATATTATGTAGAAAAAAGGCACAATAGTTGCGAGTAAATACGATATGGTAGGTATACCTTTATTAAGAAAAAAGAGCAATAGTAATAAAATGAATATAAATGTTAATGAAGAATATGTCGAAATAAAATGGACTATAGATAAAAACCAAGGGGAATAATAGCAACATATAGTAAATAGTATGATAGTAATAATAAAATGAGAGTCGAGAGGTAGTGGTGGTAAGATGGGGAATAGAAACTATTCTACAGTGCTTTGCATAACCTTGACATAGTTAATTGACGATCTCTTGAGAATGTCAAGAACAGGCCCAAGTAATCTGTTGAATCCTTTCTTGCCTAGCGTTGCACACCGAAGCCGACCATCCGCAATAACTGTAGCTGCCCGAGGACTATCATTTAGCAAAGCCAATTCTATAAATTCACGCCGAGTAAGATTCATACAGTGAGCATCCAATTTTGATTTTTATTCTTCGTTTTCCTTACCTCCAAAATAAGCACCTTTTGTCAAGCGATTCACTTCAGTCTGGACACCATTCTCATCCGTCTTATAAAACACAGCCACACCCGATTCAATCAGATAAAAGTTGTTTCCTACAGCACCTTGTTCAATGACGGTTTGTCCATCGTCAAAACCAACAGATTCCAGGGCATCAGCAATCTTGTAACGTTCATAAGCATCCAGAGAAGCCAAGATGGGTACATCCGTCAAAAAAGATTCATACATTCGGCGCTTCGCACTAGTGTGTTCCATCAAGATACCCCGAAACATGATACGATCCAAAGCCCACAAGACACACTTTGTGGTTGCCACGATGGTAGCAGCCCGAGGACTGTTGTACATCAATGCCAATTCACCAAAACTGCCACCTTCCTGATAGGTCGTGATTTGTTGTTCGTCTATAAAGCAATCGAGATGACCGGATTCCACAATATAAAAAAAATCACCCACCCCACCTTGCTGAATCACAGTTTCATTGGGCTCCACGTGTTTTTCGGTCATAGCACCTATCACATCCTATAAAGGAAGACATTAATCTCACGGATTTTGCTTTTAGTCACAAAATCATCTCTTTGCCCTGATCTATCACTAACAAATCACTTACTTTGTATTGCATTTCATCTAGATGTCGGAACAAAAAATTGGTCTGAATCGCTGCTTGGATCCTGGCTTGCTGTTCTGTTGTTTTGGGGATCATCGTTTTGATAAATCCGCCATGATCACGTGTAGATGATGGGGTCATGGATTCGGCACTGACGGACGTGCGGCGATGCATTCGGTTGAAGTTATTGCTGTTAGAGAAGTCGGGAAGGTCACTGTCGAAGGCGTCTTGTTGTTCATCATAAAGACTATCATCCTCGTCATCGTCATCGTCTTCCCCACTATACGGATCTTGAAGTGCTGGAATAGGAGGCATGTGCTGAATTGTAGAAAGAGGAGTAGAAGGAGCAACAGGAGGAGGAGGAGGAGCAAACTCCATCGCCATGGGATCTAATAGCCGCAAAACACATAAAAATTTAAAAAAGTCAGTCAACAGATATATCATTGGCGAGAAAATCAAAAATAAAGAAAGAAAAGAGTGAACAGCAGTTGACTTACGCTGATATTGTTCATGATATCGACAGGCACGATCTTGAGACAATTTCGAGAAGAAGAAGTTGGCGCAAAACTGCAAGAGATCTTGAGGATTGCTTTGTCTTACACTACTAGTCAGTTCTTGTAGTAAATGAGCTAATTCATCAGAGGTATAATCCATGGCGGGTAAAATAAAAAAAATAAAAAAAGAAGAGAGAGAATATGAGAGACAGAAATAAAAAAAGATTATTTATTTTTTAAATGTCCCCGCCCAAGGAAAGAAAGTGTGTGGTGATGAAATAAATAATAGGAGACATACTTTATTTTGAGGAGAAAGATCAGGGATAAAAAAAAACAAAAAAAAAACGACACGATAAGTTCATCTGTAATAAGAAAAAGACATCAGGGATTGTTTTTCTTTTTAAAACATCAAACAAAAAGGTATGGCAGGTTTAAGGAAGGAAAACGTGGTTTTCCAATCCTGCAGTCTGGGCTTGAATTTCAGCACTGTTAGACAAATCAACCTTTTGGTAAAGGGTAGATCCTTATTGTTTTTTTTTCGATTTGTCTCGACTTTTGTGATATGATTCATCGAAAAAAAAAATCATATACAAAAATAGTGTTGTTCTCCAAAAACCAAATGAACGTGATGGGGAAGGGGGTAGGGTCGTACAGTACCCTGACCTAATGTTTTTTTTATTCATCATGTTATGTACAATGTACATATGTATTATACATAGTAATCTCATTTGTTAAGCAAAAAACCTGTGGTACAGTAATGCTCTTCATTTTTATCACTCACCTACTAATTAATTAAAGAACAATGTCCAGGGTCATCTTTCAGGGCGGGGGACACTGAAGCATCATTACGCACCCCACACATCATTCGCATTTTCAACTCCGCCGTACTTTTTTAATGCACTACTTGTCAATGTATAACTGACCTTCTCACATGGAACAGCGACAATGATGAAAAACGCATCCGCCCCCCCTTTTTTTTATAAACATGTGCGCAGTTCATTCATCCTATACACAAGGGGTTTTATAATTCTCTGATCATACCCAAGAATAGGCAATAAAACTGTTTTCTTCTTTTTTACAAGTCAAAACTGGAAAAACGTTGGTTGCCTCAGTTGCCTAATGCCATATATTGTACGATGTACTATAAACAACGTGCAATGTCCTCATGGCATATAATCCAAAAGTTTTGAAGAAATATAAAAATAATACTGTAATTAATGAACAGTCGCCAGCGCTGGAGCCACTCAATCTAGTAAAAAAGAAATAAACCCATTCCAGTCATAATGTTTATGTAACGACGAAGTCCTTCAACTCAGTAGAAAAAAAAAAAAAAAAGCGATCCTTACTTGCTGCAAATTTTAGTATCGATCTCATACTTTCAAAAAATTGAACGATTGAGTGCCATGGTGAAGGTTGTTGAAACGTGGACTAATATGCATTTAGACACCTCTCCCTGCCTTTTGCACATTAACAGGACCCTTCCTCTTCTTGGGCTAAGCTGGTTCTAGTTTACACTTCATTCTTTTTATTATACCGCAAATAAAAATAAAATCATAACCTAAACAAATTACAATATGTTCAGTTTAGGCTGGAGGTTACGCTAGCAACAGGATTTCGATTGGTTAATATGAACGGTATAGCAGGAATGTCACTGCATTTGATATAAAAGGGGTATTGAACTGCCTATTAGTCGCTGGGACACTGGGGGGGGGACGGACGATATAGTCAAAGCGGGGGAGTTAAACAATTGGTGTGTAGTAAGACACTCGCAAAATAGCTACAATAACGACATTATTTATTATATAATGGGTCAGAGGATGGACGATATAAAAAGACTTATTTTATTGAAGCATAGAGATAAAGACTAAAACTAAAGACGTCGGGTTTCATGTAACAAGGGAGTCATTGGAGGGATTTATTGGGGGAAAAATGAGGAAGCTTTTTGTGCGATTTGAAGAATGGTTAACTCTAATCTAAAGGGACAATTATAAGACGGGAGAAAATATATTGTACTGGACAAGGCATGAGAGAGACTAAAAGGATATCTTTTTATTGACGCGCAACGAACGGTCGATACTCATCAAAAAAGGTCATGCTAGTAAAAAAATGGAATCAATTGCACGAGACATGAGAGAGACTTTTGGGACATTTTTATTCGAAGCAAATAAAGAGACATAATTTATTGACATGTAGATACAAACTATAGGCAAACTGAAACTAAACCAATGGTGGTCCAAAATCTTGAATCCAAAATGAAAGGGCTTCCCCATGCATCTTGTATTCACTGAGCAGGCAAACCCTTCTAAACTAGTCCTGACACTGATCTAAGTCCACCGCAACCTCAAAAATGTCGAATGATGAAGAAAAAAGTGAAGGGAAAGAAAAGAAAGAAAGAGAGAAGGAGCGTAAACAAGCCCGGCGTAAATAAACATTCACGTGGGCGGGATCTGAAATGCTTTATTTTTTTTTGAGATTTCGCGTGAGCGAATTTTTTTGTGGTGAATACAAAAAAGGAATCCGTCTTTTTTTTTATTTATATATAACAATCAACACCATATAGTATCGTCAATATGGCTGTTCATGAGATTCTCATAGTAGTAGTTACAATCATTCAGCATGGTAAACCTTCTCTCGGAATCTTTGCAGACAAGGTGAAACTGTTCAATCTAGTTATTCAACTCTCTTCCTCTGTAGAATAATTTGTCGCTCACCGTAGGATAACTTACTCCCTTTGATTCAACAGCAAGATATTCCCATCGTCCACCACATACACAGACCTAGTTTTCTTATTTGGAGATATATGTCATAGTATTATTTTTAGACCAGTTTAATTTAGCTATCTTTTTTATATCTACAACTGAATAAAATATGCTTTCTCTATTTGAATTTACTTCGTCTGTCGTACCTTTAGTTTGTATTGTCGAATGAGCATATCCACACCATACTGTAAAATACAGTGAAAGAATCACAAAAGAATAAGCAGCAATGAAATGGTGATTGAAGGGTATTGGAAGGTATTCAGTTTGCCCTCATAAATATTCCTTCTTTTTTTTTTTTTTTTTTTTTTGTAGTTCATCGACCCCTCAACCAAAACTAACCGACTTCAAATGTCACAAGGTTATCTATGACATAATACCTCAATCACTTTGCCTTTTTTTACTACATGCTCTTCCTGAAGTGCACCATGTATATGTCAGTACACATTATATAACATTCAGAAAAAAAAAAAAAAAGACACTACATACACCCATGCCACTAAATCCAATGTCACTATATATGCCTATGGTATCGTATCCAAGACACGATTTTGATTTTTTTTAAAAAAACAAGTTTCAATAGAGTAAACAGATTGTTTCTTTATTATAAGAGATAAATTCTTTGTAAGATAATAAACTAACGGGGGATATACTACAGATAACTACAAGGTATAACAAATCTACATCTATAATCTAGCCTTGATAGGTTCCAGGCGAAACTTGATTTCCCGTAATTTTGAGCTTGTTGGGTGCCATTGATCAAAGAGTGCACGAAGTCGATCCAGTTCATCGCCAAATACTTGGGTCACACGTACATCATCAAAGATCCCGCGCATGGCCCATGTCAAATAGTAAGGATTCAAACGTACCTTGGCTTTGAACAACGATGATTTCGCCTCCACAACTGTTGTTGATCTAGCGGTATTCGGGTGTTCTTGATGCATTGGTAGCAATCCACCAAGAGGGTGAGTGTCAAATAGGTACTGGGGAGCCAATTCATACACGCTTGTTTCTTCATAAATCGTTGAATGTCCACCTTCCCAAGAATACAGGTTCCCAGCCAGGACATCACTAATATGCAAGAGAAGCCCATGATCGGAGAGTCCTGCGTTTCGAAGTCGAAGAGCAAACAATATCAGGTTGATGAGAAAATCGTCCGGCGAGTATATGTGGCCATCGATGTAGATAGCACGAAGAATGTTCGGATGATCTGTCGCCACCATGATCGCTGAATACAACGGGACCACTTGATCTTGCATGGAGCCAACGAGAATGGTTTTGATGCCTTGCTGTAAAATCGACGCCATCGCCTGCCGAAAGGCTTGAGAGATGTCGCTTGATGGATCCATAAAGTCAAATAATTCACGAGCTGCATCCGCTTCAAAGTACTGCATCCCAAAAGATAAAACAAAAAAAAAAAAAAAAAGTTAGTTGCGATTAAATATCCCCTCCTCCTCCCCCCGCCCGTCTATGTGTATGTATGTAATAATAATGACTTACTTTGACAATGAGACTACCTTTGAGTGACGCAAATGGGCCATGTGCAATGCCAGCCATGGCAAGTAAGCATAATGCCTGGTGTTTGTGGCGAATGATGTTTTCTTGAATGAGTCGGTCCAGTAGAATAGCTGACACAGGCGTTCCTTGAGAATGCGTTGTCCAAAAGATCACATCCGCCGATTGTAATGCATTTAATGACGCTGGGTTGTCCACCAGGAAAGAATAGAGCTTCTCCACCCGTTCTTGTACTTTGCCTTCCCATTGAAGAGGAATCAACGTCATACATTCCATAGGTAAGACGAGGTCATGTTCTTGTTCAAAATACTGCCGTACCGCTTTGGCCGTTTGTTCACAAAACTTTGATGATGTCCCCGTCGGTTCGCCTACTACACTTCTGACTAACTATTCATATATTGGCAAAGTGAGACATGTGTGTGTGTGTGTGTCTGTGTTTTTCTACTTCTTTTTATTACCTTTGTGGGAAACCAACCATGGACGCCAATGATGACAAATTTCTTGCTGGCGACAGTTTCAGGGTGTGCCTTCATTTGCTTGATGATATTTGCCACTAGTTGTTGATTTTGATTTTGATTTCCTGTCCCTGGTGACTGAGAGAAGATGGCATTAATCGCATTGAGAGCTTTGGTGAAGAGAGTTTGAGGTGGCAGTGGTGGTGGTGAATATTGAGATTTGATGGAAGGAAGGACGACATTGTCGCCGCTGGCCCATTTCTTATTGTCGTTCTTTGCTGAAGGCGGTGTAGAGGGTGGGTTGGAAGACGCCTTGAGTAAATCATTTTGGGTGCTGGTCGTTGGTTCGATGATAACAGAATCGTCAGAATGTGGGGTTTCAGAGGTGGAAGATTCATTCTCAGTAGCTGAAGGTCGAGAGGTATTTGGCGAGAAAAAATAAGAGTGCCATGATGGTCTGCTGGGAACGGGTGGGGGTGTTCTGTTGTTATCAGGTGGAGATGTGGTAGACGTTGGCGGGGCTGAGGACGGTAGCGAAGTGGCAGGTATGTTGCTTTGGTTGGTGGTATTGTCGATGCCTGCGTTATTAATGTTATTGTCATGATTGCTATTGTTGATGTCGTCAACGACAGGTGTCGAAGGTCTGGTTATCGTGCCTTCTTGTTGAGATTGTTTTGAGGTATCGCTTTTCGTCCCTGGCGTTGAAGAATAACCAAGCCAAGTCCACAAGCCCGAGGACCCAGCCTGCTGATGGATAGTATTGTTGTCAGTTTTGCTATTGTCACAGTTGCTATCGCTATTCTGTTGGGTGTTTTCTGTAACAATAGAATCGGTGTAGTGAGTTGTGCCCATATCATTGCTTTGCTCTTGGTCAACGGTTGCAGTTTCTGTGGTAGCTGTAGGCGGAGGTGGAGCAGGAAGGTCGGAAGGAGTAGCAGTGGTAGTCGCTGTACTTTCAATGCTGTCATTTTGATCGACATTGATAGGAGGTTGGGGAGAAGATGTTTTCCAAAAGCCTAACCATGACGAACCATTTTCGGCTGATTGAGAATCACTTTTTGCTTTAGTGACAGTGTTATTGTTGTTTTCAGATGAGGATTGGTTGATATTTTTTTGCAAATGGTTGGTAGGCATCGCATAAATACAAAAGAGTAAGGTGGTAAAGGAAAAAAAAATATCTAGAAATGGAAGCAAATCAAGTCAATCAATTCATGACCAAAAAAAAGTAGTAAAGACGGAATGGAAGGAGGTTTTCATGTGATACCTTTTTTTTGAAAAAAGATTATGAGAGAAAAATTCACCGCTGTTTAAAAATGATTGCCTAGTCCGGTAAAAAAAATCTTGCCTAAAACTACTTTCCTATTGACGTGGTAGATGCAAATGTGGGATACGGTATAATTCTTTCTGAATGCTTTGGCCCCAGATATAGATGTCTTCCTCCCCTAGAAATAAAGAAACCGCAGTGGCTAAAATGTCTATATTCATCCCTGAACAGTGTTCAAAAAATCACTAACAAAAAAGCCTATAACACTCCGATCAAATCTATCTTTAACCCCACACAGCATTTTTACTTCAGAATCATGCATTCTCTTGCATCCAAATGCTTGTTTTTTATTAGACACCACATTTCAACAAAGTCTGTTGTCCTCCTGACTTCTTTTTTCTTTTTGGTCAACCGCTTTCTATTTTCCTAGGTATAGTGATCTGTCAAAAAAAAAAAAAAAAAAAAAAAAAAAAAAAAAAGAAAAACCAGCAGCAAATGGAAACAGGTTTTTAGCTTGGGCAGCTTAAAAAAAATAGTGTGGTCAATCATGTGTTAATAAATCACAAAAGTCCAGAAGATCGGTAGGTTTATCCTACGAGGGGATGTTTTTGCATGTTAGTATTTTAATAGTTCTTTTATTGACATGGATCAATATGATACGACGGCTGCATGCCAATAATTATAATGAGAAAGACCATTCTAATTCTAGATGCAATTGAAATAAACAACAGATCGTCAAGTCAAAAAAAAAAAGTTCAAATGGTAAAAGCAAGAATTTTATTGATGATAGAAAAACAACATAAAATAACAACAAAACGCATAGAATAACAAAATAAATAAAAAATAAATATAAAAACTATCTACAAAGGAAGGATATGGGACAACTAAACCGATGCACCGTAAGCTCGGAAACACTAGGGGAAAGAGAAAGGAAAGTATAGAGTAACATAGTAAAAGGCATAAATAAAAGTACAGCTTGATATATATATATATAGATATATGGCATAATAAAAGATAGGGAGGGAGCAGTGTACAATTGTATACGTGGACGATAAAATTGTGAGAGGGAATGGAAAGAGGGGGGACGGGGAGTAAATAATAAAACTACATATAAACAAATAAATGTACCGTATTTGAGAGCCAGTAACCGTCAAATGCCATTTGAACATCATCATTGGAATTGATAGTGATAAAGTCACCGTCTTCGTCACAATATTTCAATCGAAGGTTTAAGTCAGGAGGTAGATCGCCAACCACATGCAATTTTTGTTCCACACGTTCCACCAGGTCCACATAAGAGATTTGGTGAGGCACAATCAGAGAGTAGGCTTTATCGTTGTACATCAATTTTACTTTGAGTTGACCAGGGGTTGTTGCCACCACAGCCGCTGCTGTAAGGGCACGATCCATTTGTGACTGTAAAGATGCCGAGCTTGTTTTATCAGATAGCCGTAGTGCAGATGTGTGAGGTGGTACTGGATGGTGATGCTGTTCCCGCATTGTCGATGTAGGTACCGATCCAATCCGGTTGTTTCGTTGTTGTCGATGGTGGTGATGATGATGATGCTGTTGCTGTTGATATTGTTGCTGCTGATTTCGTTCAATATCAGGGCTACTTTTTGCACGAGAACGAGCATGAGGTAGCGTACAAGCCATCTTTGGATACTGTTGTTTGTCGGAGTGAGACGCGTCTGAGCTGCCGCTGGTGAGTCCAGAAGTAGCAGCGAAGTAATCTACAGATGGTATCAGAGGTTCATGGGGTGTTGACAGATTGGTGGTGATACCTTGTTGTTGTTGTTGTTGTTGTTGAAGGAGGTGATGTAATTGTTGAGAAGATGAATGATCCCTAAAAGGGCGACCCGTTGCTGAATTGTTTGGTGATACCCGAGACAAAGTTGTTGGAGATGACGGGTTTGATGGTGGTGGAGAGGAAGGATAAAACAGGTATTCCCCAGATAACTGCACGTTTGACGGCTGTTGGATCGACGTGCTTCCTGTGGTGTTACGTGGCAGAGGCTGAAGGTTGAGTCCAGGAGTGTTTGAACGTCCTGTGTTTGTTGACACGTCCGTGCTATTTTTTCGTCCTGATCTTGCCCTGGTTGGTAAGTTGCTGAGAATGTGTGCCGAGAATGAGTTGCTCCGTGATTGTGTAACTGGTCCAGAGTCATCAAAGCCATCGTCAATAATGTCCACTTCATCTTCTTCGTCATCAGCATCAATAAATGACCAATTTCCACTGTTGGTAGCTTGAGGTAAGGAAAGCGGAGAGACTACTGGACTGGTGATGCCAAGGTTTCCAGATGAAGGTGGAAGAGATGGTGTTTTTTTGAATCCTTTTTGTTTGTTCAGTGTCGCTTGCCAGAGATTGTACTGTTCTTCATTACGGAATTTCAATGTAAACTGTCGCATATCATAATCCCTCCATTCAACCGTCAGAGCCCATTCACCTATGAAAAAGATAAAAAATAAGATAGTAAGTAATTGAGAATCATGAAAAATTGTAACGTGACAGTATTTACCATCAGCAGACATGTCCTTCAATGAGATAATCATGCTTGTCTCAATACTTCCAACAGGGGTCAATGTACCACGTCGCCGCTTTTTCAAAGAAATGGTGTTGGTTTTGGTAAGCCGATTTTTGTTGTTTTCCTTGAGTTCCTTGCAAAGCAGCAGTCTATTTTCAAAAAAGAAGACATGTAGTTCCCGTTCATTCCCATTGGTAGCCACTGAGAGTTTGTCTTGGAGTAAGAGATAGCCACATTTGTCAATGGAGACACCCTTCCAATTGTCCACACGTTGCTTGAGTTCCATCACCATTTGGGAATTTTCATGTTTTCGTTGCGTTTCATTCACCTTATCTGCCACGCGCCGCATTGCGTCCAAACCATTTGTCATTTCGGCAGCAGAAGGCCAGTCCTTGTTGGTGGCTTTGATCAATTCATTCAGTAAAAGAGGGTACTTGCAAATGCGTTGGATAGGCTTGATCAATAGGGATGTCAGTTGGTGGGTTGGATTGACAATGTTAAGCTTTTGTAATTGCGGCGCTTCTTGTACCACCAAGTCCTGAGCTGAGTAGAAATTGGAGCAGTAAGGTTCGTACACGGAAAATGCACCTTCCATTTGAATGAATAAAAGTCCAAAGTGTTGTTCTTGAGGTTCATTTTCGACCACCTTTTCCAACTGAATCAGAAAACGTCGTTGAAAGTCCACCAAAGCATTTAGATTCCCAAATAAATAGTGCACGGTGTCTTGACTAAGAATTCGTTGTTGTTGCAATTCCCGCATATAGGTCTGCATATCGAAAGAAAAATAAATAAATCACAAACTGGATTAATCCGAATCGTCACAATAAACAACAATGACAATTTTTTTTTACTAACCTGCAGTGTTTCCAAATCTTGAACATATTTACGCTCCGTCGAAAGTAGTTCAAAAACAACTTGATCGCGTATACCTTTGGGAGTTGCCATTGGGCATGAATCATGACTAGTGCACGGTGTTGATATCAGTCCTTTGTCTTCCAAAAGCTGTAGTAATTTGTATACTGTATTTACCACCTATTAAAGAATAATACAAAATGTAAAAAAAAAAAAGATATCAGTTAGTATATTTATTGCATGAAAATGTGAATTGCTGGAGTACCACAAAAAGACCCAGAAGCCTGCTTCCATGATCATGACGTGGTGAACTAAGCACGCGCACACGTGTGAGTCTTTGTCTTTCTTTCATTCTTTTCAGCTTTTTCTTACCTTGACAAATCCATTAGTGTCATCTACATATAGATCAGATACAGTGAATAATTCTTCTTCACGAAACAGGAGTTGTTGTCGACAGGCAACCAGGAAATGGTACACGTTGGCTTTGCAGTTGTTGATTTGATTCAATTTTGGGTTGGGATCCATTTTTAGCGGTTGCTTGGTGTTCAGAGCATTGTAGAGTGTGAATAGCGGTGTTCCACGACGACAAAGCTGACATAACTTTGATAGTGGATCGTTGCTGGAGCAATGCGTACCTGAGTCTGAGTTGGTATTCACAGCACTTATGGACGGAGAAGTGCTGATAGGGATAAGAGGAGGTGTTGAGCCAGTAATGGGCGAGGGAGAAGGTGAGAGATCATAGTCTTCCAGGTCTAGCCAATAGGACATTCCATCAACCAAGCTTAACTTGTCAAGCACAAGGCGGCAGGTATGGTATAATGACGCTCCTGGTGGTAATGTTTTGTTGCTAGTTGCTGAAGATGGCATGGCGCAAACTGAATGAGTAGAAGTGACAGTAGGTATATCTCCAAGTGAAGGAGCTGTTTGCTTAAGAGCCGATGTAGCCATTGTGAGTCAGGTGGATGTGAGACAAGCAATGAGGTAAGTTCAAAATAGTATGTGTCGTGCCAGAAAGGGTATATAGTATTGTATGTACAAAGTAGAGAAAAAAAAAATAATAGGAAAAGGGAGAGAGAGAAAGAAAGAAAAGAAATAAAAAAGAAATAAAAAAAAGTATAAATAAGAAAAGAAGAGACCAAAAAAAAGGGGGTGGGGAAGAAAAGCGCATCAACCAACCAGCACTATAGTACAAATTCAAAAGCCGATGTTCATTTTTTGATATCGTAACTGAGCCTACAGTATGACAACCATAACTAACTAAAAGAAACCAGTGGCTCCTTGATACACGCACAATTCACGCGAACATTTCCACAACACATATCACATATCACATATATCATAAAAAGACAAGTTTCTCTTTGTCAGTTTTATTAGTACAATATATTTTTGATGAAGCAATGGAATAAAAAAAAATAAATAAAGGGCAAGTTGATATACAAATAAAAAATATACTAGATGGAATACTAATACTAATATCAAGATATAAATATATAATAAAAAATGACGCACAGACTAGAACCAAAAAAGCTTGACGATCATCCCAATTTGTGTTTGCACAGTTGATAAAGAGCAGCCACCGTAAAGCAATAAGGCACCATTTTCGTCAAAACAAACCAAGTTCCAGAATAGACAACATCGTCCCTCAGCATAAAATGTTCGTTTTCAATGACCCGTAGCTTGTAAGTGTACCGAAGCGTCCGCATCAAACGAGCTGTGTATAGAGACAAACCAACAACCATCATCGTTGTTCCACCATAAAAGACCGCCACAGGTACACTTTCCGCCAGTTTTCGACTATATTTTGGATGTGATATCAGAGCACCTAACCCACCCCATCCACCAGCGCTGCCAATAAAGCCAATCATATGTAGGTATCGTACTTCGTTGAGATGCCTTCGTTGTGCCATTTGTAGTGCAAGGCATTCCTGTTCCAAATGTATCACTGGCACTCCATAAGTTATTACACGTTGCAAATCCTGTGGATTAGATATTCCTGCGCCAAGTAGTGGTCTGTTAGGATGACTGTTCATACATCGTTCCACGCATTTATCATTCCACCGTGTTTGGGCGAGTTCTAATAGCCGTAAAACATCTATCAACAGAAGAACGAAACAGAAATGAAACAATGTATCAGCAATTGTCTAATTAGTCACGTATACAATAAATATATGCATTTATACCTTTTGGTTCCAAAGGAGATAGCTTAGAAGATAGGATGAAAGAAGAAGGTATATCGAGCATTATTGAGAACCGAGGCCAAAAGAACAAGGGCTCTTTTTTTTTTGTCTATTTTATTTTATTGCGCTTTCATCAGTCGATAAGTTAAAATCCCGCCTATCGTTGTGGTGGTAACCAATAAAAATCCACTGGTGTGCAGGCGTTTTTTTCCTTCTTGCTTGTTCTGTCAACCCCATTCTTCTCTCTTCCCTTTCGTCTTGATATTATACCTGCTTTCGCTTGCATTATATAAGAAGACGTTAACATTGTAAGTGAATTTCCATTTATACAATATTCACGAGATATTTTTTGGTCACATTTACCTTATACACGCTCCTATATTTACCTAGGCTCCATACACTCTTTTCTCTTTAATATTATGGCGTCGACAAAGGAGAACGATAGCTGTAGGCGTATCCATCCTTTACCATATCAAACCATATTGGAGGAGATCTTATGGGGTAAGAACATGTCGTTTTCTTCAACTACTGGGAATCATTGACTAACGATTTCTTTTTTACTTTCTTAGCTAACAAAACAGCTATTTCTGCATCATCAGCTGCAGTAGTAGGTGTCTTGGCTGGATATCCCGTAAGTATATATCATTTGTTTGGAATCTACCTTATGTATGGTGTGGTTGTCATACTAACTGCATTTTTTTTTTTTTTTTTTTTTTTTTTTGCAGTTTGACTCTATCAAGACTAGACTTCAAACTCAACACTATGACTCGATGGCCACTTGCGTGAAACAGACGTACAAGGAGGAAGGTTTGGGGGGATTTTTTAGAGGTAATAATTTAGGGTGGGAAGATTTGAATAGAAGCGCATATACCATGCCATCAAACTAAACACCTTTTTTTTTTTTTTTTTTTTTTTTTTTTTTTGTGTGTCCTTGGTGCAAATGAATTGTAGGCATTATACCGCCCTTGATAACAGTTAGTGTCATCAAGTCAATCTCATTCTCAGTATACGAAGGCTCCAAGACATTCTGTAAAGAACGGTACCCATTTATGAATCAAGATACACTAGTTTCTACCATGGCGGTGTCAACACTTGGTGGTTTTACAAGCGGGGCCTTCATAGCTGTTCTCAGTTGTCCGTTTGAACTCGTCAAAATCCAAAAACAACTCGAATTTCTGCTGCAGGCCAGTAGCGTCTCAACGGGTGCAACTGTGGTACGACCTTTATCTGAAACTGATCTGCGCTCTAGTAATGGATTACGGTCTACAGTAAGTCGTACAGTAGGTGCCGGGCTACCGATATCTCCTATGACAAGTCCAGGCATCCCACCATTGTCAACACCATCATCAACACTTCCTGAACCGAATTATGTGAGTCACAGCAATAAGCGGATCATGCCACCATCACCATCAACGACACAATCACAGCAACCATCACCGTCATCTACTTCTGTATCCACCCCGTTGTCAGCATCGTCGATAAAATCAACGGACTCAACCACATCGCAGAATCGTCGCCGTTCATCGTCATCAACATCATCATCATCATCATGCAAAGCATCCACCAATGGGAGAACATCTACCTCAAGTTGGGCTTCAGCAAAAGAAATTATCTCCAAGAGGGATTTTTGGCTTTATATAATGGATTTGGGTTACATTTCTGTAAGTATTATATGGTACATTGGAAGCAAGCACCCGGTTTGGTTTCGTTTTTTGGATGCATTACCAACGTTTTTTTTTTTTTTTTATTTTTTATTATTAGTGCGTGATTCTGTTGGAACAGGCGTCTACTTTGGCGGATACGAAACGACGAAATACCTGTTGACGAAGAAAGATACGAAATCTGGCCCTTTAACCCAATTTCTTGCCGGCGGTATTTGCGGCATTCTCTGCTGGCTTGTTGTCTTCCCTATTGAT
Source organism: Absidia repens (assembly GCA_002105175.1). Taxonomy (NCBI): domain Eukaryota; kingdom Fungi; phylum Mucoromycota; class Mucoromycetes; order Mucorales; family Cunninghamellaceae; genus Absidia; species Absidia repens. The sequence continues at coordinate 215,701 of MCGE01000004.1, read as the reverse complement.
TTAGTCAAAACCTTGAAACAAAAGGAGGTACTGTCGCCTACACCTCACTACCGAAATGCACGTGAATGCATTGCCAACATCATTCGTCAAAAAGGTTATTGGGGTTTTTACTCGGGTGTGTCGGTGACTTTACTTCGTGCCTTTCCTATCCACTCTCTCAATTTCTTGGTGTATGAGCAAACTCTCTTATTGGTTGGCCGTATATCTCATCATGATGGTGATAGTCATCATGTCGCGTTGTGAACTCCTGTCGATTTGTGTATTTTACCATATCCCTTTTTTTAGTGTAGTTATATAGTCATAGTCATTTTTTTTATTTGTTTGTATCTCTTCCTTTATATATCCCCATACCTTCGTTTCTTACTAGTTTTTGTTGTATTTGATTTTGATTTTGATTTTGATTTTTGATGTTTTCGATTTAAATAAAATAAAATGCTGTTTGTCTTCTTTGCCATTCTCTATATACAGTTTATACAATTGCTTGTTGCTATATATTTATGGCCCATCACATTACTTATTTTTTATGTTGACTCAAATGATATCACACTATCTAACTTTTTTTAGACTGTCCATATATATATATTGACCCTTGCTATGCACTCTAAGACACGACATCTTTCCCACAAAACATATTTCTCTAGCTCCACAATATACAACTAATAAAAAGACGACCAAATACATGTGGAATCAAAATCCATCAACAAATAGATGCTTTTTATTTTATTAGAGAGACGAATACAATATAGATATATATATACTACAATAACGACCATCAAACAATTCTATACTAAATATATATATATATATATATACTAAACTAGTGCTTGATTTCGATGCGTTTGCCGGGAGACCAGTCAATGATTGCCCGTCGAATGTTTTCCCAATACTGAAGTTGAATAGAATAGTCCTTCGCTAAATCAAGATCCTTTTCTGAGAATGCCTTGGACAGTTGCGCCACGGTTTCCTTGATTTTACCTAGTCGATATAATACATCAGTTTTCATTATTTAGCGGTTTTTTTTTTTTTTTTTTTTTTTTTTTTTTTTTTTTTTTTTTTTTTGACTCGCTTACCATCATTTTCTTGTTTGATTAATTCCACATCTTCATTAGTAGTCGCTTCTTCCAGTTCCTCCCGTACCTCCATAACATCCATCAAAAGTTCGGGATGATGCAAAGATTCGGCTTCATTCACTTCCACACCTTGTAGAGCCAGCATATATTGAGCACGAGCAAGTGGGTCCCTCAAGGTATGATACGCTTTGTTCAGCATGGATGATTGGATTTCCGCATACTTGCGTTCGCGCTAAAATGGTAATCATAATAATAGAAAGATAGTCAATATATAGTTGTATATACACACATATGTGTATATATGTATATATAAGAATGCATCATTCAATGTGACTTACCTCAACAGCGTTGGAGAAGCTGTCAGGATGAGCTACCTGTTGAAGTTTCAAGAACTGACGTTTCAAAGCCTTTTCATCCACATCATATGTAGATTCAGATCTAAATAAACACACATATGCATGCCAAAAATTTAGTCCAGGCATTATTAATATAATAAAATCATATGCTCAATCCTTTGCGCCCCCCTCCCCACTTCCAGCCCCCCTCCCACCCCTAATAGCCTCTCACCCTTGTCATTCATTTTTTTTCTTTACCTGTCAACACCAGTCCCGGCGCTCAGCAGTTCGTAGTAATTGAGGTCAGGTACTGCAGGTTGGATGACACCGCAATCTTCATTAGAACAGCTGACAGAAGCACGGGAAGTGATTTGGTCACATTTCCAGCACACTTTGTTGAGTTTGTTGTCGTCGAGATTGTTGGAAGTTGGGGTGTTTCCAAGGAAGGAAGAAGAGTGCAACCGATTTGACAAGGGTTGAAGGTATGCTGTTCTATTAGAGAGACACAGTCGTGATGCACTTGGTAGTTGTTGTGTTCGTATTAAAGGTGTAGATCGAATTCCAGTGACATTCTTCGTTAATAATCGTAAGCTTCGTTGCATATTCAATGATTATTAATAAAAAAGAATGAGAAAAAAAGAACTAGCATTTTTTTTTTTCATTCAAAAAAAAAAAAAAAAAAAAAAAAAATGTTGCTGGTTCCGCTCGTCCCCGATTTCCAAATTTAATTCACGCCGCACCAATTCAGGGTATAAAATAAAAATCCTATATCCACATATACATCTACATATATATATATATATATCACCACTGTCAACCGTGCACTAGCGAGTCAACTGATTTATACGTTAAAATAATTGAAGAGTTTTTATTCAATGAATATAAAATATAAAAATTGTGATCACTAAAAAAAAAATGTAAATACTGTATAAATATGGCTACTTCATATTCATAAATACTAAACTAATATTCAAGTACTATCCTGCAAGTTGTAATTTCAGTTCATTTCCACCAATAATAATTTTGACTAAGCCTTGATCGATTGTACCTCGGGGGATGTTGTCGAGACCAGTATACGCAAACATGTTCGCCTCCACATCAAATTTCACCGTCTGCGTTGCTCCAACTTTCAAGTATAGTTTTTGGAATCCCTTCAATAACTTTGCTGGAGGGGTTATGCGTCGGTAAGGTTGTTGTATATACATGAGTACAGTTTCATACCCATCATAAGACCCCTTGTTAGTAACTGTGACAGACACCGTTCTTGATTGAGACGAAGACAAGACTGGATAGATATCTCCATCCGCAGCAGTAGTAGCAGACTCGTTTGATATTTGTGATATGTTGCTGTAATCGAACCTGGAGTAACTGAGACCGTGTCCAAATTCATACAAAGGGTCCCATACGTCATTCACGGGATGCCAATAGTTCAAGAAGAGATCACCAACATGCTTAGGATAGGTGTAAGGGAGACGACCGGATGGATTGACCTTGCCAAAAAGAATTTCCCCAATTGCCTGTCCACCCCAAGGTCCCGGAAGGTAGGCCTGTAGAAGAGCGCTTGAATGATCTACAATGGAATCCAACACACGAGGTCTTCCTTCCACTAGTACGGTAATGATAGGCTTCCCTGTCTGTTCAAGCTGTTCAATGGATTTGATTTGACCCACAGGCAGTCGAACGTCGTGTATATTACCCGGAACTAGTGATTTAAAAAGATATATATAAGTAGAAGAATAATAAAAAATTGATACGAAGGGTGGGTGGGAGGGGGGGGGGCAGGAATTTACCTTCAGTATACACATGTTCTCCAATCGCAGCAACGACAACATCGTAATTTTCAACAGAATCCATCACTTGTTTCATGTTTGTCGGCTTGCCATCAATATCAAAACCTTCCAAATAGTCCACCCGCATATGATTTGGAGCAGATTGACGAACACCATCAAAAATAGTCATTCCTTGTAAGTAGAACTGATCATCTTCCACAGGCCCATGCCAACGATCCTTGGTAGCCCCTTGCCATTGAATAGTCCAACCTCCAGCCAAATGAGACAAGTCGTTCGCGGATGGTCCCACCACCAGAATTGATTTTATCGCCGTTGTCGTCCCAGTATTGTCAGTGGATAGTGGCAGTAGATTGTCTTTGTTCTTCAATAACGTGATGGATTGTCTTGCACCTTCAATCGATACTTGCTGTCTCGCCTTCTTTTCATGCTTGTTGTTTAATTCCATTGCCAGCTTCGCATCCGTCCTCCATCCAGCATCATCATTGTTCGTGGTGGCGATGTTGTCTAATAAACCAAGATCCTTCTTCAATTGGAGTAGCCGTTCAGTAGATTCGTCGATGCGCTCCTTGGAAATAACACCTTCTTCCACCAGTTGGACCAAGGAGTCAAAAAAGGTCGTATCTTCCGGCACCATGCTCATGTCAATGCTTGTTGATGCAATGGCTAATCGAATGGCTTCCTTGTGACTTGATGCTACCTTGTGTGTTGTGTATAGGTTTTGGATTTCCGCCCAATCTGTCACCAGCATGCCATTGAACTTCATTTTGTCCCGTAGTAGTTCTTGTAAATACTTGGATGATGCCACAACTGGTTCACCATTGATATCTGACAACAAAAAGGTAAATACAATTTTAATTTATAAGTGTGGTTCATCGTTTCTTCATTTTAACGTTGTGCTTACCTATATACGCCTCCATTGCTGTTGCCACCCCACTATCAATAGCTTGCTGGAAATTTTGGGACAGGTAGTCGTGCACGGTCCGTTCTGCTATTACTGTTGAATCACGATCTTGACCACTATGATTGTAAAAAGTAGTATTGAGTTTGCTTGTACCTTGCCACTATCTACTGTTTTATTTTCTTACCTCCATGGTGCACCATAAGCTATGAAATGCTTCATGCAAGCAGCCACCTTGGTTCTGTCAGTTTTGTATTTGCCTGCATGTAAAAAAAAAAAGAGAGGGGTGTATAAGCATGGCCTCTAGTATTTAATATATATCCAATGCTTACCTTGATAACCATGAATGGCTGCTTTTCCTAGGACACCGGATAAGAAGGGATCTTCACCGAAGTTTTCAAAGACTCGAGGCCACTGTTTGTTCATGGGAATATCCAATACAGGCGCGAAGTTCCTAACACAGACCAAAAAAATAGTAAAAAAAAAGGCATGAGTCATATATAATGGCATTATTACAGAAAGTGACATATCATACCAATGGACACCAGCCGCTCTGGTTTCCCGTGCTGTGATAGAGGCAGACTCATACACTAATTTTGGATTGAAGCTTGCTGCCATGTTGATACCATGAGGAAAGAGAGTAGCTACCAAAAAGGAAACGGTGGAGTTAGGTTGGATCATTGTATAGTGATGTGTATCAAAATGAACTTTTTTTCTCTCTCTATTGCTTACAGTTAGCTACATAATGGGCACCGTGAATATGATCTAGGCTATTAACAAAATTGGAAGGTGTAAATTGTGAGTCATGGAGATTGGCTTGAATCAATGAATATATGCATAAAAGAACCATACCCGTAAATAATAGGAATCTTGAAAGTGTCGTTCGAGGCCGATACTGTTATTTGTTGTATTTCATCCAGTATTTCAGCATATTTCGCGTGATCGTAATTGACGCCATTGCTAAATGGTGTGAGAAGGAGAACAAAGAAGAGGAAGAAAAAAAAAAATCAGAATGAAGGGTCGACGCAGAAACTCCGATTCATGGAGACATTTTCTGGCATTACCGACTGAGCTGATTAAGATAGCTCCCAACATGGTAGTTTTTAGCGTAGTGCGCTACTGCTGTTCGATTTAATTCTCCATCTTTAGAAAATATCAAATCTTGGTTCAATTGCGTCATTTGGCCAATTTTTTCAGGGATGGTCATTTTATTGACCATATCCTTTATGTCACTATCGATCTCACCAGGACGATCGTATTGATCCTCCTCCAATGTGCCATAACCTAAAGAGGACGATGACATAGTATCGCAATAAGCTATCCCTGACAAGCCTGTCATTAATAGAAGCAAGCTTTTTGTGATGAGCATTCTTAGCAGGTTAAACAAAAGAAAAGCTACAGCGAGTCTCTTATATCTTTTTGAATTCATACGTCTATTTCAAGATGAACTGGAGATGATATTTTTTCATTATTCAATATACAAATCATGACAATCGGCGATTTAAGGAACGCTTGTTTTTTTGGATGTAATATATATAGAGATATATATACGCTGTACCCCTTTATCGCCAGAAAGTATCGCTCAAAAGCATCTCCAGTTAAATCCTGCAACATAAATTCTCGTTGTATACTGTGAACATCACAAGAAATATCCATTATCTTTCAAAGTATGCATGACCATTAATTAAACCATAACAGCACAATTCCCTCCCGTATCGCATCAAAAGACTTTTTTTTTTTTTTCCCAATCATTTCAATACATTCTCTATAGACAGACACACAGACATAAAGATGATACAAAAATAGTAAAATTTATTGTGGAGAAAATGATGAATGATGATAATTGTAGATAACGACGTAGCCAAATAATGACAATAAAAAAGTAGAGGGGAGGGGCAGGGAAGAGATAACACTAAAAATAATATGTTTCTAAATCTATCTAAGTGATAACGGTAGGTTCCTTGCGTCCAGTATATTTTTCCAGCAGAGATAGCTCCAACGCAACATCAATCAATGGCTTGAGAGCCTCTTGTGTATCATTTGCATATTCAGCGGGCTTGTCCGAGTATTTTTCCACATAGAGACGCACTGTAGCACCTTGAGAGCCGGTTCCAGAGAGACGCATTACAATACGGGAGGTGTCATCGAAGATAATACGAATCCCTTGGTGTTTTGATACACTGCCATCAATAGGATCATTGTAAGAGAAGTTGTCCATTGTCTTGACTTTGAATCCACCGAATGTCTGACCAACCCATTCACCGCTGTTGATTTTGTCATTCAATCTTGCAACCATATCATCAGCACCTTTTCCATCCACATCCTCATAATCGTATCTGTTATTATAATAATAATAAGCAATCAATATTTAGTACTTTACATACACACAAGACCCCCTTCCTTTTTTTTTTTTTTGGTCATCTTACCTTGAAAAGAAATTACGACCATAAATGTTGTAATGTTTTTGAAGGATGTCATGGACGCTGGAACCAGGAGACTGCTTGTTGACATAGGCGATAATGCTGATCCATGCCATAATAGCCCATACACCATCCTTTTCACGAATGTGATCCGACCCTGTACCAAAAGATTCTTCACCGCAAATAGAGCACCGCTTTGCATCCATGAGATTACCAAAGAATTTCCAGCCGGTAGGGACTTCAAAGTGTTCCAGACCCTGCTTTTTTGCCACCCAGTCCAAGGCAAGGGAAGTGGGCATACTTCGAGCAAGACCACGGACACCATTTTTCTTGAAATATGGAATCGCATCCTTTGCATAATGAGCGATGATAGCCACACTATCACTAGGAGTCACAAAGGCGTGGTTGCCACCAATGATCATATTACGGTCACCATCACCGTCAGACGCGGCACCAAAATCATAGCCTTCCTTGTTCACACGCTCTACCAAATCATGGGCATAGGTCAAATTGGGATCAGGATGAGCACCACCAAAATCGGGTAATGGTTTGCATCGCATCACACTTGACTCCGGTAGGCCTAGTTCTTCAACAAACAATCGATAACCATAAGGTCCCGTTACTATAAAAAAAAAAAAAGTCGGGGATTGGTTTTTTAGATCAAGTTTCATTTTCATTTTCAATTTCGAACGTTTGTTTCATTCCTGACCCTCTTCCCTCCCTCACCCCTTTCCTTCACTTTCTAAACATATATATGTATATAATATTTACCACCATTCATGCCATCAAATAAAACCTTGTAATTCTTGTTGTTCTTGAAAAATTCCTTGATAGCATCAAAATCAAAGATGTATTTCAACATGTCGATATAATCTGCCACGCCATCAATCACCTCAATGGTCATTCCACCACCCACTTGTTGAGTGCCTAATTGAGAAAAATCCACCTAGATCATAAACAACAACAAAAAACAACCCCGCCGCCCCTGCTATTCAGTAATCATAGACAAGTCGTACCCCCCACTTTTTTATTTATCTTACCTTGGGGACATCTACCGTCCTGTATTCCTTGATTGTCTTTGTGATTTCATAAATTTGGTTGGTCACGTTTTCAGGCGCCGGCCCGCCATTGGACATATTGTACTTGATGCCAAAATCATTGTCGGGACCGCCAGGGTTATGTGAAGCTGTGAGAAGAATACCTCCTGTGGCTTTCCGTTTGCGGATTAGATTGGAGACAGCAGGAGTAGAAACAATTCCATTTTTCCCAACAATCAATTTACTGACCTATAGTTATACAGATATATAAATAAAAAGCTAGTCAGTATATATGTATATATATGCGTGTGTGTGTGCGTGCGTGTTTGTGTCTATCACGGGGAGACGAGGAGGAAGATGTCATTTTTTTTTACCCCAGCAGCAGCACTAAGCTTGACAATAATTTGAAGTGTTTCGTCCAAGTAATAACGACCATCACCACCAACGACAAGCGTAGCACCTTTTGCACCTCCTTCGCTTTGTGGAATAGAATCCAAAATGGCCTGGATGAAGTTTTCGGTGTAATGAGGTTGTTGGAAGATCTTGACGCGTTTACGTAAACCAGACGTACCAGGCTTTTGTCCTTCAAAAGGGGTTGTAGGAATGGTTTTTATACAAGTCGCCATTGGTTTCTTGTTATTATAAAATGATGATGAAAAAGAAAAATGCAAAGAAAAGAATAGAAACAGTGAAAAAAGAAAGAAAAAAAAGAGTGTTTCAGCTAACGGTGTTTTAAAAATAAATAATCCCACACTGTGCCATTCATGCAAAAAAAAAAAAAAAAAATTCCTCAGGAGAATTTGCACAGACACACGTGTCTATGGATTCCTTCGGAGGATCCGCAAAAATTTGTAGCTCTAACAATAAATAAACAAACCAAACATTCAAGAATTATTTTATTGACAATTTTCTTTAATACTATAAAATATACAGCGCTGTTGAATAAATAGGTCCATGTTGATTGTATTGTAGTATTCGTAAAAAAATCAATATTTATTGCTTATAGCACGGTGCAGTTCACAAAGATCACAAAGTGAACTTCGTTGTTGCCATTATTTATAAAACGATCTCACACCTGCAAAGAATTGATTGACTTGGTATCAAGGGGAGCGTTAGGAAGCGTGGTTTTTGATGAAATTAGAATCCTCCGCCATTTTGCACCTTAACAGGAGGCCCCTCGCTGTTTTATTTGCTTCAGTTTGGACTTCATTTATTTTTTAATTCTGCCTACCACATGTAATGAAGAAGAAGAATAATACACTGTATATTATACACTATGTTCAGTATAGCTGAGGTTACCCTCGCAGCACAACCAAGGTTTATTATTATGAATGAAAGATAGTGGTACATGGCAGACTTCCTATCAAGTCAGCTAAAACTGTCACCCAGTCATAGGTCTCTGACGGTGGGACAAGTAGCCGTAGATAAACTATGGAGCGTTTAAAAAAAAATCAACAGACACAGAAAAGTTCTCACACACACACTAGAGCGAGGGCAATATGCACAGCACGACCTAGATTCATTTGCATAATCGCCCGAGCAGGAATACGACCGTTTTTAATGGTAAGTGATATACAGTAATACTGCCAACGAATTCCCAGGATAAGTAGTCATGATGGGCAAACTCGAATTTAGGTGTTTTGGTTGGACACTCATAAAACAGCTATAACAGCGACATTGTTCATCGTTAGATAAGTCAGAAGACGGTTAACTAAAGACATAGTTTATTGAAACATATTGATAAATACTAAAACTAAAGACGACGGACTCATTGTAACAAGTGATTCAATGGAAGGATCTAGTGGACAAAGTATGAGGAAAGTTAATCTGTGCAATGTGTAAAATGATCAACACTAATTTAAGTGGATAATTGTAAAACAGGAGCTAATACAATGGACAATTTCAATTATAAAGTGATAACTTTTATTGAAGCATTTCAAACGGTCAACACTAATCAAAAAGTGGTGATGGTAGTCAAAAAAAAAAGGATGCCTTTTACAAGACACGAGAGAGTCTAGTGGGACAATTTTTCTTTGAAGTATATAAAGTAGATGCAAAATATAGACATACTAACACTAGACTAAACTAATGAAGACTCCAAAAAGCCAACTACAGGTGGTCCAAAATCCTAGATCCTAAATGAAAGGGTTTCCCCATGCATCTTGTAATCCCTGAGCTGGAAACCCTTCTAAACTAGTCCTGATACTAATCTTAGTCCAATATAACCTCAAAAACGTCGAATGGTGCAGAAAAAGTGGAAGGGAGAAAAGGAAAAAAAGAAAGGGATGGAGGCGAAAAAAAAAGTCTAAAGTAAATAAATATTCACGTGGTCGGGATTTGAAAGATTTTTTTTTGGTCTTAAGAAGCCTTTTTTTTTTTTTTTTTGTAGTGAAAAATAAAAAATTGACTTTTTTTTTTTATTACAAAAACCAATGTCATATGTCGTCATCAACATGGTGTCTCTCTTATCTTGATGACATTTTAAGCAGGAAGGAGCAATTCAAATTTATTTAGTTGCCTCCTTCACTGTAAAATAGTACGTCACTCATGTTAGAATGGCTTCCGTTTTTTTTTATTAGACCAGCTTTATGGTTAACCTGCAGTATAAACCCTCACCCTAACACACTCTACACCCACCCACACACCCGCCCAGATCCACACTTGAAACTATCATTAAGCCATATAACCTAATTTAGTTATCATAGTTTATATACAATTGAATAAAGTGGACTTGTCTTTTCGCTTTTACATTTTCTCAAATATGTTGAACTTGTCTTGAAGAATGGGTGTGCTCACACTATACTGCACTGTGCATGTGCGGGAGAAGGGAAAAGACAGGGTTAGGTATGAGGCGACTAGGACCCACCGTCGTGCTCAGTGCTCCATCTTCAGTACGTACTTGTATGTACACGGGAGGTTCAAAAAAATAGGGGAGGAGGAGGGAGTTAGTTTCTCGGCATAAACATTCCTTTCTCTTGGTTTTGGGCATCAATTTCTTGGTCCGGCATGGAAGAATGCTCAGAGTGAGCTCGCCTGCCTTTATTTTATTTTATTTTTGTTTCAATTTTGAAATGGACATCCGGCGGGAAGTGAATTTATTTTTTCCTCTAATGGGTCAGTCATCCGTCACCTGATAGCTCTTTTGACTCCAAAGGCGCAGCTTTCTCCCTGTCTCCCTTTTTTTTATTTTTGCTTTTGTTTTTATCCCAATCACTTGTTCCTCATCCAAAATGGCGGCTCAAGATATATACAACAACATTTACTCTAGATTTCATTCCGTACGGGAATACCTTGCTCCTATTTTGAAGGATTCCAAATTCAAAGAAACGGGCTGCTTGACTCCTGAAGAAGTAAGTTAGAACAGTCATCAAACGACGTAGACCATACTGACTCTTCCTTTTCTTAAAAAAAAACAATAAATTGTACTCATAGTTTGTTGCAGCTGGTGAATTCTTGGTTTACAAGTGTCCTACCTGGACTTGGTAAGTATAAATAATGTTTATCAAAAGACAAGGAACAAGGACTTACGAGAGATGACGAATGACGTCTTTTGACTCGATTGTGTTTTATACTGACCAACAGGGAATCTGGTTTGAAAGAAAGGAAAGAGACTATCTACCTAGTGACAAACAATTCCTGGTGACTCGAAATGGTAAGTGTGGTGGTGATGGTGATGTGATGGTGTGTATACCTTAATAAACGGGGAGGGAGGATGAGAGAGATACGCAGCGGAACAAAAGTAACTCAACACGGGGTATTTTGTCTATATGTTTAGTGCCTTGCCTTCGACGTGCGAAACAAATTGAATTCACCGATAACGACGATCAAGATACAAAAATGATTCAGGACGAAGGGGACGATAATGACGATGATGCTTGGACTTATACTCATAGCTCTAGAGGTAAGTTAGATCCAGGAGGAGGAGGAGGAGGAGGAGTCCGATAGGAAGAAAAGGAACCGTGTGTATCAATACATAAAGCTGAACTCACTCATTCTTTCCCACATTAGTGACCCAAACCATGGATGAAATGGCACAACATATCATTGATGATGATGAACAAGAAGAGGAAGCAAGACGACAATTGGCTTCTTTGAAAATGGACGACAATAATTCTCAACCGCCTGATCTGGAGGCTATCCCTGATATGGATGATATTCCTGATATGGAGGACGACCAGGTGGAAGAGGAAGAAGATCCTGTAAGTCTACCCACCTTACATGTTGAATTATTATTATTATTATTATTATTTTTGTGTCCGGTGGGAATTATTTTTGTTGTTGCATAAAAAAAAAAACGACTCATCTTATTTTTTTTTTGTTAGGCTACTGCTCCAGCGACAGCTCCTGTTGATGATACCACAAAGTAATGATGCTTTTTTTTTTTGCACTAGGAAAATCGGAGAGGGAGGGAATATGGGAAACACATCAATAATCAAGACATTTAACCTGTTCTTTTTTCATTTCTACTAGTGACAAAATCTTACAAGTAAGAACATACGATGTTTTTATCACCTATGACAAGTACTATCAAACTCCACGCATCTGGATTTTTGGCTATGATGAGGTAAAACAAAACAAACACCAGAAAAAAAGAAACCTAAATTCAACTGCCGCACCCAAAAAAAAGGACAAAAGTGACTAAAAAAGACCCCATGATTTTAATAGCAACGACGACCATTGACGTCGCAACAAGTCTTTGAAGATGTGAATCAAGACTATGTGAAAAAGACGGTGACCATTGAAACCCATCCCCACCTCAACCTGAACCTTGCCTCGATCCATCCATGCAAGCACGCTGAAGTCATGAAGAAAATCATCGAACGTTTAGGCACGGGAGTCTCTGCAGGACTGACAGTCCAGGGTGAAGAAATTCGGGTCGATCAGTAAGTATTTTTTTTTTTTTATATTGTACATATATCATGCAATACAAAAACACAATGGATTGAATAATGTGTGTGTGTGTGTGGGTATGTGTGATGGATGCACTAAATTATTTATTTATTATATCATTTAGATACCTTGTCATCTTTTTGAAATTTATCAGCTCCGTTGTGCCTACAATTGACTACGATCATACCATCAGTGCCTAGTTGTGGATTAGTTTAGTATTAGTTTATTAGTTTTATATACTGTATATTAGATAGGATCCCCCCTTTTTTTCCATAGCATTGTATATATGCTTTTTTTTTTTTTGTTGTCCTCCCCACCCCCAAATAAAGTGATTCCCATATCTTTTGAAAAAAAAAAAATTCTAGCCTTTTATTGGTCATTTGTTTAAAGTGGATAATTATCGGAATTGTAAAAAAAACAAGATTTGATAGTTCATGAAGGTTTTTATTAAAAACATAGATTTGATTGGTAATAGTGATAAATGTGTAAATTTAGGGTAAAAAAGGGATATGATTATGTGTGTATATATACAGGGTAGTAGTAGGTAAAATAGGTAATAGGGAATGATAAACTAAGTGTACAAAATAAATAATAGAAGGAAAAGTGGTTGGTATGTGTGGTGTGTGTGGGTGTATGTATATATGCTTGTTGCTTGCTAAATGTTTAAATTCAAGAATCAGAGTAGTCCCAGTGAGAGCCATACATGAGCACTTGAGACAAAGAATGTCGAAGAACATATGGAGAGATTGGTTTGGAGATACATCCATTCTGAAGCAAAATAGGGAAAAAGAAGAAAAAAAAGTTAGTATACAGTTATATAGATAGATCAAATACGCACATCATTCAATCACGAACTTACCATGCCCACTTTCAAATACGTTTTCTTCCATTCTAAAGACATGTTGGTAGTGACGGCGACGATAGGCGTACGACGATTTTGGAGCAAAACCGTTTCCAGTTGATGTTTTTCCAGATGATGGTGCTGTTCTGGTTGATGACCGTGACGAATCCAAGTAGTCGCTTCAATGCCATTCAGTCCAGGCATATCGATATCCATCAAAATCAAATCATACGTTTGTTGTTGTAGTTTTTCAATCGCACATTCTCCACTTGATACCATATCCATTTGTTGGAAAACATCTGCCATGTGAACCTTGAGGGCTTTGGCTAACACTTGCAGGTTCACTTCGTTGTCGTCCACCAAAAGAACGCGTAAATGACTGGTGCTGTTGACGTTACTGCTTGGTGATGTGGGCGTTGCATAAAGATAATGAGAATGGCGTTTCCAAAAGGTAGGAGAGGTGGGTGATTTTGGCAAAAACATGGTCCTTCGTAAATGAGATTGCATCGGTAAAGAAGTAGGTGACATCGACAAAATAGGAGAGGATGTGGCGGTGGTGCTACTGGTGTGTGGTGATGGTGAGTCTAAATTTGTAGCCACAGTATGGATGGGTCCAGAACTCGGAGTCAGAGGTGAAAATTGAGTTGACGACGAGGCGCTCCGTAATAATGGTGGTGGTTCGGCAAGGTCGGTATCAATAGGGCACATATACATAGCGTGTCGTGGAAGGGAAGGTCGTCTCGAGTATTGATAACAGTATTGTAGAGAGGGCCGTCGTCGTTGGTACAGTTTGGGTGGTGTGGGTACTCCATTCTTTTGATGAATAATATCGGGTGAAAAGGCTGTGGCGGAAGGGGAAGGGGAAGTTGCACCAGAGCCAGCTATTGAAGCTCGGCGTTGTTGTGAGTTGAAGTAATCCAGTTTTGATATAAGTATGCGTTGAAGAAAAAAAAAATATGTATAGAGAGTCAAAAAAAAGGGACCCAAAAAAGAGGTGAGAAGGAGAGGGAAGAAAAAGAAAAAAAGGTAAAATAAAAAAAGGCGTTTAAAAAGAGCCAAGATATATAAGCCTTATCACCCATTATCTGTCACACATAGACGCACACACACAATAAAAAAAAAGTAGACCATTTATTCCAAAAATGACAGAGACATGTAAATAAATAATAGAGTCTAGACACTGCTTTTATTATAATAACATTTAACTAAATAGATAAAGAAGGGTATTCAAGAAAATAGCTAGCAAAATATAATGAAGTATGCCGTTGTGAGAGTAAATACTAAGCTTGGCTTTGGGTGGTCCAGGGATCTATTCAACAAAAAAAAAGCACAGAGGTGAGTTATATGTATCCTGCTATTCTTTTGCGCTATAAAAGCTTACCATTTGAATCAAACCGCCATCCATTCTTCCATCCCAACGTGTAGGGTATAAATATTTTGTTGCATAGGGTGATGACACGGTCTAGGAAAAAAAAAGGAGGTTAGTAGTGAGTTCAATAGAACAGTTTCTATTTCGCCATTTCTCTTTACCAATGAGCGAGTCATATCAGTGTTGGAGGGTATGTGAAGAAAAGGAAGGAAAAAAAAAAAAACAAATAACTCAGAGTGAAAAAAAGGGGGGAGCGCGGCAGAGACGACAAAAAGAGAAAAAATAATTAAACTTTGAGCTCCGCAGACTCGATTTCACTGTTCAGGTAAAGCATCAAACGTTGATGGATGGCTAATATTTCCTGCATGGATTGAATAATAATAAAAAAGAGTGTGGGTATCTTTCATTAACAATGATAAAAAAAAAACAATGATTTGGTTAATAGAAGAATGAAAGAATTTTAATCTTTACTTGTCAAATGAGATAGTGTCACTTTTTTGAAGCGTTTTTATTTTTGATATATAATAATAATGGGTTTAAACAATAGCCCTCTTAAAATAAAATAAAGGGGGGGGGGTATGAAGGTATTAAATAATACCTGTAACATATAAAAATAATAATGAAAGGCATTGAATTACCATGCGAGACATGAAAGCGTGACATGATCAAGCCTTCTCCATTTTCCATTAAGGGCAGCCTGTAAATCTTTATCACAAGATATCAAGAGAACCCTCCCTTTATTATCGTCTTCGGGCAGGTTGGTTTTATTATAGTTCCATTGTGTGGCAGGAGCGGTTGGTTGTTTTTGCTGTTTTTGCTGTGATGCTTCGTATTTTTTAGGTGATGAGGATAAAACAACAGAAGAGGAAGATGATGATAAAGAAGAATTTTCAGGCACCGGTAATGTCGAGGCAAAAAAGGCTATACGATGAGAAAGAGCCAATTCCATAACATGATCGTATTCCATCCAAGGTTCTTTTTGATTTAAAGTCAAAGTTTCTAAAGCACCTCGTCGATCAGATGTAGCGATATGATTATAAGCCAAAACAGATGAGGTGGGCAAGGATTCCAGACCCTGCTCACTCAAACTTTGGTTTAAACTCCGTCGCAGCACGTCAAACTGCAAGTGATGCCGTGAACATGCAGTTGATACAAAAGAGCCAGGGCCGAGATAAAGGGAAATGATAATACTATTGGGGAATAGATCTACTGAGGTCGAAACAAATAAATGATGAGGATAAATATTTTTATAAAGTGATGAATAATTGCCCAAAAAAAAAAAAAAAGGAGCGGGAATTTTTTTTTAATATGATACCTTGATTATCAATATTGTAATTTCCAGAGGGCTTTGTAATCGAAATAGATGGCTGAGATGAAGATGGTTCCTGAACCGACGTTATTGGCGTTGGTAAATCTGATACATGTGAAAGAGTAGGTGAAGGGGGCAAAGATTTCGAATATCTGCGGGGAAATAAGGGGCATGATAATGATGATTGAGGCGCTGGATGGGGTGGTGACGATGATGATGGTGATGTTAGTAATTGCGATGGTGATGATGATGATGTTGATACTGGCGACGAAGACGATATTAACGAGGGTGGCAGTTGCTGATGGGCGGTTTGTAAGAGAGGAAAGAACAAAAAGGGCCGGAAATTTAAAAATTCAAAAAGAAAAGAGGACTGGTGGACCTCAGCGGGCATTCTAAACAAATCAAACAGGTACCGATCAAGCTGTTTTTGCCTTTTTTTTCGATTCGCTATTAGCTGTAAAAAACGATCATTGGAAGCATAAGATAAAGAAGAGGATAATTTTTTTGCAGATGGTGTTGATGAAGAAGAGGAGGGTGTTAATAAAATGGAAGAGGATAAGCGGGGAAGAGAGCATGAAGACATAATGCGGTGATAATGGTGATTATAGTGATCTTTGAAACTCCGCAGGTCCCCTCCCGCTGGGACAGGTGAGGGTGGTGGTGATTTGACGTCTGTTGCCATGCCTTGTCGACAAGGAAAACAGGATTGATATTTTTTTCGTGATCCATACTGAGGAAAAGCAAGGATGAGTTGATTTGATAAATGGACAAAATCTTGATATCGTCGATGAATCGTGTAACATGGTTCTTGTCTAGGTACGATCAAAATATTATACCAAGTTTCTTTTCCTCGACGCTCGTATGAAAGTACAGATGCACTGCAAATAAACGATTCATTGGCTGGATTCATTCAAAACAATTATAAAATATTGAAAGAGTCAACAGAAAGGAATGGATGATTGTTTTTATTACATTCAGCTTCATACGATAAAAACAATAAGGGGTGGACGTGTGGCCAAAAATAAAAAAAAAAAAAAAGGGGAGAAGAGTTTTTGGTCTTGTGCCTGAAAATCACATATTTGACTGCCTACAAGTGTGTAAGTATGAGTATATTACATTCCAAAATAATATATAGAGTATTCTAAAAATAAACATTTTCTATGTATCATTCCATTTTTCATTATCATTGTAAAAAAAAAAAAAAAAAAAAAAAAAAAAATAATAATAATAATCGAATGCAATTTTGGTTCAGATAATAAGAGAGCTTTTTTATTTCAATATACTATTCTACAAACTAATATGGAGACGGGAGGGTGATAATAAATGGTCTTTCAGTAAGATATAATTCCACATATATAACATGGTGTCGGCAGGATGGGAAGGTAAAATAAAACAATATGTAATCCTAATATTCATGGTATAAACTATCACCAAATGACGCATTGACATCGAAGATCACTTTATCCGCATATCGACAAGAAAGTTGTACCATGTATCTGTTGTTTTCGTTCTGATCCAAAACCCCAATGTTGTCTTTCTGATAAGTTGTGCGGGCAAGATTCTCAGGGCGTATCAGTCGTACCAATTGAAGCGTATCAAATAAATATCCACGAGGCGCATCAGCAAAATTCATCAGACGGAGAGCACGAATATCCACCAGTGACAAACAATGATCAGGAATATCGATTGTGTACGCCCTGATCGTTGGCCGCTTATCATTGTTATCAGGCTGCGTTTGTTGTGTTTGTTGTCGTTCTAGAGTATGTCGTTGGTAAATGCGGCAGTCGTAAAGCTTCAATTTCGTCACGTTGGGGCACCGCTTCAACATATCCGTCAGGTAATCATCATCGTTTATAATAGCATGGTGAAGTCGGAGATGTGTGAGCCGTGAATGTATTCGTTGGTGTTTTTGTGGCTGATCCATGCCTTGCTGACTATGCTGTGGTGACACACCTTCGACCGCCGAGTTCACACCTGCAAGTCCCAATGTCTTCAAATGAGGGCAACCATGCAATAGCATATTCATATCCAAATGCTCCCATGTATTTGGATCCTTGTATTTTCTGCTGAAGAATAATTCAAGACTTGTCAAATTTTCCAATACCAAAGTACCAGCACATAGCTTTGTCATAGATCCAGGCAGTTGTATAGGGACATCATAGGCCAATTCTTCCAACGCATTGATATTTCCAAGCGGGTCAAGATCGTCAACAGCTACCATCGTATGTCCAGAATCACCTTCATTAGCATCTTCATCGTCAGATTCTTCCGCAGCATATGTCCAAGGAATAGAAAATCCACTTTGAAATATATCCGTCCGCCAAAACAGTTTTTTGATATGAATCGCCGCCGGTGTTCCCAACCAAGAAGCCAATTCAACAAAAGGATACCATTTCCGATAGGACCGTTGTTTTGATTCGACTATAATCTTGAAGGATGTTAATTGTTGAAAGTTGGTGACCATGTTGAAGATGCTGTCCTTGTGGGCTATCCGCATAAGTTCCTTCTTTTCTTGGTCATTGGGGGAGGGGAAATCTTCAAAGAAGTCATCGACGCCAATTTGTAATTCCAATTCGCGCACGTTTGGGTATTTTCGAGACAGATAGGTGTACCAGATATAATCAACAAGTGAATCGATTCTCCATCTAAGCGTGCGAAGGTTTTCTGCCGGTTTCCAGTCACCCATCGTGCCACTACCAATATCATAGGACATGAATTCCATATCAAGAGAAGTCAGCGCCGGGCATTGATCGTCAAGCATTTCCATCCATGAGACACTGATAGGCGGACCAACATAATGTAAAGACAGTTTCAGATCCACCAAACACGGGAATAAAGGAGTAGAGTTGATAAAAGAGGGAAGAAAGGCCAGCTCTTCAATAAAACAATAAATGTGGGTAAGCTGTCCACCAAGCTTAGGGATCCAATTTTTGTGTTTGTCTTCGTGCCAACTAGGAAGTGTAGTAAGGTGATCCCAGCCAGGCATAAAATAACACAAGTGTTCATCGGTAATAGGGACGTGGGGAGCGTAGTCGAATTCATTGATCATAGGGCATAGGTTTTTCAGTGTCTTGACTTGAGAAGCACTCAGCATGATGTTGCAAGTGTGAAGAATAAGGTGCCGTACTTGGTGTCCATTTTTCTCCATTTTGGGAACAACCCGGTCACTGTGTGATTTGAGCCCATGGATAAAAGCACGATATTGGCGAGTGGTGTAAATGTCCACGAATCGATAAAGAAGGCGAGAGACGGACTTGTTCCAAGCTTTGCAGATCGTAGACACGTAAAATAGTTCATTTGCAGAGAGGTTTCCCAGTATGTTTTCAATGACTTCAATGGGTAAAGGTAAAGCCATGATAAGGGAAGTAAATGTGCGAGATGGTGGGAGAACAGGAAATAAAGATTTTTAAAATATTAAAAATCGTAAATAAAAGAGCTTAAAACACCGCTGTCATTTTTGGGTCGGATGGCGATGGTAGAGGAAAATTATATGATTATTATTTCGTTATTGAAGGTGTGATAGATGTGGTTCCTGTTTCCTAATTGACAAGTGGAATAAAGGGAACATTTAGATCGAAAATAATGATTTATACATCACAATATCCTTTTCATATTTCGTTTTATGAATATATAGATATATATATATAATATACCTGTTTGTACATAGCGGTCTGCGCACAATGCAATGAATTAAATCCCAGTCACCACGACGCGCGCAGCCTCAATCCCAATTTTCCTTGTCAATGTATGTATGTAAAGGACAGCGTGGATGCACCCATTCTACAAGATAAATTCGACAAATAGGAGACAATGTAAAGCAAAAAGACAAGCGGAATTTATTCTGATGTGTATAAAATATGATAACTAAATAAGACTATGTCGTTCAGTGATAGCTTAGGTGTGGATGGTGGGTGCATGCGTGTAGCGTGTGTTGGGATGGAGGTTCTATATTGTAGGACAACCATAACGTCAAATAAGCTAGTCGAATAAAAAAGGGGAAGCTGTTATAACGTGCGTAACATACTATTCTACAGTGAAGGAAGGAATCAAATAGGTTGAATTGTTCTGTCTTGTCTGAAAAATCACCAAAGAGGAGAGAGCCATCAATTAATGACTCCCCCCAAAAAAATGGCCACCAAAAAATATTTCAAATGCCGACCACGTGAATATTTATTTACTCCGGATTTTTTTTTTCGCCACTCACCCTTTCTTTTCATTTTCATTTTCTTTTTTCCTTCCTCTTTTTTTTTCACCAATCGACTTTTTTGAGGTTATATTGGACTTAGATTAGTATCAGGACTAGTTTAGAAGGGTTTCCAGCTCAGGGATTACAAGATGCATGGGGAAGCCCTTTCAATTTGGATCTAGTATTTTGGTCCACCATTAGTTTGCTTTTTGGAGTCTTCATTAGTTTAAGCTAGTGTTAGTTTGTCTATATTTTGCATCTACATCTGAATAAAATATGGTGTCTTTTTATATACTTCAAAGAGAAAATAACCCACTAGTCTCTCTCATGTCTTGTAAAGTCCATCCTTTTTTTTTTTTTTTTTTGACAACCATCACCCCTTTTTGAATAGTGTTGACCGTTTCAGAAGCTTCGATAAAAGATATCCGTTTATAATTGTCTTTTCCATTACATTAGCCCCTGTTTTACAATCAACCATTTAAATTAGTGTTGACCTTTCTGAAGTCTCACAGATTAATCTCTTTCATACTTGTCCACTACACCTCAATAAAATACGTCTCTTTTACTTGCTTCAACGAACGCATGCCCCATGTTTTGCGCGGTAGATCACTTTGAACATCGTCATTCCTTTTAGACTGACGTTAATTGTTGTTGTCCTTCAATAAAATATATCTCTTTATCGTCTTTCTCATGTCTTTGCCCGTCTTGTATTATCTATTAAATTCCGTTTTTACAATAATCTATCTAGATTTACATTGAGCATTCGTCAGATCCCCCCCTTTATTCTACCCCTATAGATCATTTGTAGCATGTTTCTAATATGTGTTGCTGGTGTGGGTAACGCTCCAGGAGGAGGGGGTGTATCTCGTTAAATGATTCTATTATTTTTTACTATGCTTTGTCTGTATTTAGGGCTCCTCTGACGACGATATCGTAAAAAAATATGTGTTGTTTTGTCTATATTTTTATGTTTTTGGCGCGAATTACTGATCTGCTCGGCATTATACTGGAAAAATACTGCTTTTGAAAGAGGCAGAGGGTAGACGTGACCCTACTGTATTGAATGACGATGATGTTGTGATATCCATTGTATCAGGTCTTGGAGAGAGGGTGTATGATGACGTGAGCGGAATGTGTGGATAAAAAGTGAAGTTTTAGAAACAGTGGCATGGATAGAGCAGATCATCATATGGATCATCATACAATCATAAAATATATGGCTTTTTTTTTTCTTAATTGCGCGAAATGGACGAACATCCACCTTTTTTTTTTTCAGTGTCGGTAAAGTTCTTTAATTTTATTGCTAAAGGTAGTCCTGGTACTGTACTGTACAGTACAGTACTGTACAGGACCACATTTAATGTATGATAGCTGACCCAAAACTCCGTTGCCCTTGCTTTATTAATATGTATGGTGGATTGGAAATAGCTCCACCGTTGATATTAAACGACATTGGACTGTTAATTAGCGGAAGGATGGATGGGAAGTAATCATAGAGTAAAGGAGAAAACAGCTTATGATGGTGGTGCATATCGAGTAACCTAAGGCTGCCAGCGGCACGGTAACACAAAATAAATCATAGGTTTGATACAATAACTGACAAAATAGTTACGATAAAGTCATTACTCATTATATAAAGCGTCATAAACTGGTTAATGAAAAAGACAGTTTTATTGAAAATTAATGGAAGTAATGGGCAGTGCTAAACTAAACTACAGGGACGACGCAACAAGGGGTTCTATTGTAGTAGGCATAAGGGACCAGTGTGGTAATTGAAGAATGTAGGATCTGAAGGGTGCTTAATATTAGTCTAAAGAGACTGGAAAAAAAAGAGGGATCTATTTATTATACAAGGCATGGGAAGTAAGTAAACGGGTGATGGTAAAAAAGAAACCATCGTGCTGTACATAGATAGATCTTTATTGCAACATGTAGAAAGGTTCTTTGCACAAAACATGAAATTGACTAATGAGACATTTTTTCGTTGAAGTATGTAAAATGAGGCATATTTTATTCAAATATAGGTTATACTATAGACAAAGTAGCATTGAACTAAGCTAATGAACGCTTTAAAAAGTTCACTAATGGTGGTCCAAAATCCTGAATCCAAAATGAAAGGGTTTCCCCGTGCACATTGTAATACCTAAACTGAAGACCCTTCTAAACTAGTCCTGACACTAATCTAAAATCACCGTAACCTCAAAGAAGTTGAATGATGAAAAAGAAAAAAGCAAAAAAAAAGAGAGCGAAAAAGTAAAAATGGGAAAAATAAAATCCATGTGGGCGGGATTTGAAATGCTCCTACTGAACTGCATTTCTGAGCATTTCCCTTAGAATGGACGCAAACACAAAATAATATGCCATTTTAATTATTTATTTGAAAATTAATACATAGAAACGCGAATAACTAAAAAATAATGTCTAAACTATAGGGAGGAGGGTATCAGCAAAAAGAAGCAGAGATATAAAAAAAGACGGCTGGTATATTATAATCTGTAAAAAAGGGTATAAAAAAAGAGCATGAAAGAAAAAAGCAGCAAGCGCGTGGAGACAAAAAAAAAAAAAAAAAAAGGGAACCCAGCCATGGAAGTATCCTGCGTCACTGGTGATATCTAGTTCAAGTAAGCTAAAAGAAAAAATGTTAATCATTTGCCGAGACTTTTTTCTACATGTCTTACATTGATAATGAGGCGGTGCCTTTCTTCTAGGGAGGGACATTTCATAAGATCCGGTAGAATAGGAGGGCGACATTGTGCCGGTATGTGATAGCGATAAGGGTGATTGTAAATGAGGGGTTGTTGGTAAGATCATCTCGCCCATGTCGAACGTTGTAGAAATTCTAGGTGGAATATGATGCGGATGGCGATGATGATTTTGATATTGGTGTTGATGATGATGTGCTGCTGATGCTGGCGGTGTCGCTGCCGAAGAAGTATTCATCCGACCATTACTACTGTCTAATAGGGGATACTGTGTTTGTGAAGTCGGGTAATATAAGTCGTTTTTCGTCAACGTGTATTGGTTCATTGCAACTGTAGAAAATGACGTCGTAGGATGAGGCTGTGGTTGGCATGGAGGAGGTGGCGGCGAACGGCGGTCGGCAGTATGCCCATATACTGGTTGCTGTTGTTTGTAGTGCCAGTGATGATCGTACTTACTTGGGCTATCTATCTTGTCAAATACTTCGTGTCCCGATCCATGCACCATTGTTATATCTGTCATTGTACTACGCCAAATCTGTGACGAATAAATCCAAGAAGATGTTTAGTAAAGAATTCAATTTTTTTTTGATATTTGATCTTTTTTTTTTCTTTTTTTTTTTTTTTACATCATCTTTTGGCTGACGAGAGGACCATATACTTTTTGAAATTTGAGGAACAGCAATGTCGGTTGTTGTTGTTGTTGTAGATGATGGTGGGATTTGATAGGTAGGTGATTGAAGAGGCGTACTGCCGACAGTTTTCGGATATTTTGGATCCACTGTGGATATTTTGCTGCCGGCAAATAAGGATAGTGACCGTCTTGGTGCAATTCCATTCTCATTCCCATTCAGTGTCTGACTTCGTGTTGATTCCCATTTGTAAAACGGATTCAGTATGTCAAGCTGTGTCATTGCTACATACATATATATACATATAATATGAGTATTTCATGCAATCCCAATCGCTGTAACGATTTTTTTTTACCTGATTTTGGTCCAAATGTATTTTTTTCTATAGTCATTGTTGGATGAATAATTGTTTTTTTCGTTGCTGTATTTTGAGGAATACTATCTACCAGAAGTTGATCAATAAGAAACTGCTTTGCCGACTGCAGTTTATTGATGTTATCGTCGGCGGTATTTGATTCATCGTCTATGCCGTTCGATTGTCCCTTGACTTGAGCCATCACAGTAAGCTGAAATACGAGTGCATTCTTGAACGTATACGAAGTTTGCCATCGAACAGCCTTTGTTGATCCTATTTCCTTCAGATTTGTATCTGGTTCCAGTAACTCCACTGACCAGTCCGTCTTCATCATTTGCTTGAGTCGGCCAAGAATGAGGTTCGAGTCCAAGTAGTTGATCAAAGAAGGAGAGACGGGCACCGCTAGGTATTCATGTTGAGGCAATAAGTTTGATAAAGCAGCTTGGATCAGTCGGACTTGACTTGCAGGCCCAACGGCAACAACATCTGCGGTACCACAACGGGGAGGCCACCATAATCGTGTGTTCTGAAGTCTTCCATAATTTCGTAAGGCATTGCTGTGTCGATTTGGAATGATACGGTGTAGATATAGTGGGACCTTGACGTTGCATGATATCCAATTGCGATCCTTTTCGAATGTAATCAATTCCATCACCTCGTCGTACAGTTGATTCAGGCTGCTTGAGTATTTTCTCGGTGTTCTTGCGAAGACATTGTGTTCATTTTCAAAGTAGCCACCAAGTTCTGTGAATTCATCTGCACCAGAAAATTTCACGTATACCCCATATTTTCGCATGATTCGTTGGATGTTTTTTCCGCCCACACCAATGATACGTCGATGATATATTTCAGGTACATAGAAGGATCGTTCTTCAGGTAGTTCGTGTGAGAGTAATTCTAATCCGTAAAATGCCTTATCAATATCCGTGCTGTCTACCGTCACTATGCAGTTGTAATCGCTGTATGCTGGAATAAATTTAATGTTGGCACCACAACTTTTCACAATCTTGTTGACTTTTCCACTTTTCTTTCCTTTCATAAAAGCGCGGTGTTCAGAAGCCAATTCGACAGAGATGCAGGTTGAGATATGATTTTCCTATAATGTCGATTTGTTAATATAATTGAGAATCCCTTTCCTTTTTCTTTTTTTTTCTTTGACTGTTTGTTATTTACTCCTCTTACCATAAAATTTGAGTCCTTAAAATGCTGATAGGCAAGGCGAATTGAAGTATCTGAGCCATACACGTCAATTTTTGCTTGATCACCGTGATATGCAACTTCCCCACCAGAGAATTCTGCCAGCTGCGATACAAAATTGGAGACTTCCAAGGACCAATCACGATTTGTTTGACTGCCATTTCCAACGCTTGTCGCTTTGATTTTGAATGTTGCTATGTATATACTATAAGCCTAATAAAATGTGCATATATGATGAATAAAGCGATTGGAGATTTTCCTTTTTGTTGAAATATTCCACCTACCATATGATTCAGCAAGCGTAATGTACGTTCAGTATTAATTCTGTTCTCCGCATAAACCTGGATAATGCCTGTGCCTGCGCCAATTTTTGGGAAGTGGATGAATGAACCTAATAAAAAAGCAATAACATATTAATAACTAAATCCTGTCCCTTTTTTTTATTTTTTTATTTATTTACCATTATCCCTGAGTAGTTTCTTCAAGTGATCTTGTTGATGAAGGAGAATCCAATCGATTTTGTGTGGATCAAAGGAGGATTCTTTGTGATACAAACAATTGAGCTACAGAAATACAGCACCGGATAAATAAGGAAGAAGTGTGAGATGGGGGCGATATTTTTCATTTGGTAAAATGGGCTTGGCATTTTTAAAATATTTCTTTTTTCCTCTTTTACCTTTTGTTCGGCTAGTTTCTTAACCAGTACTTTGGCCCGCTTCGTTCCAATTGTGTCACCAGATATATAGACTATTCCTTGTTGTTGTTGTAGTGGAGTCCCCACGTGTCCAATGATAAAGGGTGGCTCGAGATAGATATTCGTGGCAGTTTCTTCCATTACTGATTGAAGTTGGTAATGCCGTTTCCCGCCTAATATATTGTGTAGCAAAGGCGGTAAAGACACTGAATCCACATGTAAATCCAACTATGATAAAGTGATACATGAAAAAAAAATTAATAAACATATATAAAAACCAAGGCCCTTGGCAAGGTGTTGTATAAAGTATTCATATTACCAATTGATCCAAATAAACAAGAGTTTGTATACGAGCAGCTTCCACTCTGGTCACGGTGCCTTGTATAACAATGCTTGGTTCAGGTGAAATATCAATAGAGAAAGTGACTCCAAAATCATTAGCAAGAGTTTCAAGTCGTTTATGAAGCAGGAGTCGTTGATTTTGTTGAGTGATAATGTGAGGATGAATAGACTGAATGATTGATCGGATCTAAATAAAGAAAAAATAAAGTGAGACGGAGAAGAAAATAGGCCCATCATTTCCAAATTGAAACGCGCCAGTGTACAAGCCCACGTTTATATCAATGATGTTGTATCCCTGCTTTTTTTTTTTTTTTTTTTTTTTTTTTTTTTTTTTATATAACCATGATCACTTACTTCAATACCGTCATTGTTGAGCAAGTCGCTTCTTGATTGTAATACTGATGTCGTTGAACCAGATAAAAACACCTTTAGTATATTTTTGGTGAGATACTTTGAGGTTAGTTGTGCGTCTAAAAGGTCCTGGTGTTGATAGAGTAGGTGTTGCTGTTTTTGACTGAGTATTGTATCGTCCACAAGAGCAAGGTTGGGTACTGAGATACAATAAGAATAGACTGCATAAGCGTCCATACTAATACAGTATCTTGATAGGTAAATATTTATATTCAATGAAGTACAAAAAAAAAAAAAAAAAAAAAAAAAAAGACGTTTAAACTGGATAGAATAACAGCAAAACAAAACTCAAAAACAAAAAAAGAGAAGAGACAATCAGATATCGAAGCAAAATTTGAGATTTATCTCCATTTTAGTTTCGGGCTCCGCTTTTTTTTTTTTTTTTTTTGGTGCGTCTACATGATCTTTTCTGTCTCCTTTTCTCTTTATTGTCCCACCTAATATTCAACGCTGTTTTCATCAAGCATCAAGTCACCTTTACCTAGTACGGTCCAGTCTAGAAAGAAAGGTATATTATTGTTTTTTTTTCTTCATTACAATAGACTTGATACTGATTGTGTTTTATTCAATATCTTTCGAATAATAGTTCGCTTTGCTTCCTTTTTATCTGACGATGAACAACAGCCTTCTCCTCAACAAATTATCACCAATATACTTCAAAACATGGACCATGAAACTCAATGCCCTGATTTGAAAGATCTTCTATCAAAATACTGTTTGGCAACTTCACGACTACTACAAATTCAAAACTCTGTAGCCAACTTTGAAAACGATCCAGACTATACCATGGCTTCTGTGTGGAAGGCGGAACCCATTGTCGAAACTCTACAGCAAACTTGTGGCGATGGCGCTAGTGTGGAGTTTATAGACGAATACCAGCAAATGACCTTTCAAGCTGACAAATTGATGGAATTGGAAGACTCTTTATGCAACCAGTCTGGTGACCTCAACAGTAAACTTGTGGAATGTCTTTACCAAACGAAAATGGCGAAAATGGGTGTGCAAGCTTGGCTTGACAATGCTCTGTGGTGCTTGAATCTGCGGCCTGACCTTGTATCAAATCAAAAGCAACAACAAAAACAAAGCTTACAGCACTTGGTGTCCAAGGGCGATGATCGACTGAGGAATTTACACAAAGATGATATGGTCACATTATCGCAGGTACTCAACACACTCTTCTCGGCTGAACGATCTTTGAAATCCAACATGACGACGATCAATCATGAAGAAGAAATCGACAATTCCACAACAAAGAATGAGGACCAGTCAGCAGACCAAATTCATATATGGATTCACAATGTCGGTGCTGTTTACTTGCTCTATGCATCTCTAGTAGATCACAAGTTTCTCCTACTTCACCTATTCAAGTCAAAACAAGCAACAGAATGGGGCACATCTCTTATTCAATATACACCAAACAACGCCAACATGATGGAATTTATGAAGGAATACATTCTGGCTCTTCGCTGCATTCTCTCCAATACAACTGACTCCCCGTGGCTGGAAGAGGACTTTATCAACTGTCTGGATCAATTCGACGTCCTTTGTATTTGTACTCAGTTTGTGGATTCGGTATTCCAAAAGGCTCACCCGTTAGACGATGTACTTATCACTCACGCTACTGAGTTTTTTGATGTGAGCAACAACCTGATCGATACGATGATAGTCGGTATTCATGTTGCTTCCTCCAAACAATACACCAATTTGGTAAAACGACTAGCACAGCAAATATCACAAATATCGATCACCTTGACATCGGAATTGACGAAACGTGACGCTAGATCTCAGCAGTGCCAATCTGATGTGGATGATTTTATTTTAAGAATTGTCGATGGACTCCTAGCTGCTTCCGATTCGAATATTTGGCATTTCCTTCCCTCTTTACCTTTCCGTGCTTCTTCAATCTCGGCCCTTTGGGAAATCACACTCAAGCTACTCCAAATTACGAATTATAGCGAACCTTCCAGTCTACGATCCGCGGTCAAAACACCCCCTGCTCTTGACTCGTTTATTGCCCGTTTGAAGGAATTCCCTGCTCATGGTGTGTTTATGATCGGCTGTCTGACAAATTTGGTGACGTCGATTCCTTCTGGTGTGGATGTGGTGTCTTCTTCAAACAAAACCAGGTCTTCACTCGGTGCGTCACTGGTAGCTATCATTGCATATACCCTCTTTACGGTCGCTTTCGTTGATCCGGACCTAGATGGTGTTTATTACAAGGACGTGAGGGACAACTTTGGTACCATCTGCGCCGCGCATCCTTTTGTGATCTCTCTCTTATTACGATGGACCTGCGATCATATTGTTGGTATGGAAAAAATGGCTTTGTATCTCTTCCGATCACTGCCAATTCATCAATGGGAAATTCTCACGGACGATCTGGTGCTACTACATCAACTACTACGACAATCGGAATTATCAGCATGGGTTACATTTGCTCAATATGTCATTGGGCATCTCAATTTTGGCTATCGTCAAGACATGTCAACTATCGCAACGACATCGTCGGACCCACCGCATTTGTCCCATCCCTGGCGCCGCAAATTCAAGCAACCATTTTTATCTTATGGAACTCACGAACAGCTGGCTTTCTTGGTGTTGGACTCCTGTCAAAAGTACCAATCACTTCATGACTTTGACAAGAATCTCATGACGGATGTGGATTTTACGTTATCATCAACATCGAAATCAACTGAAAAACCGGCCTCGTTGTTGTTTGGATCATCATCATCACCTTCACAGCCAAAGCAAGCATCATCATCGTCTTCGCCTTCACCGTCGTCGGTTTCGGTAGCCATCAATGCGACATCACATCAACATTTCCTCGACTGGTGCTGGATCATCATACAACATCTGCAACTTTACCATGCTCCTCTCTCCTCAAGGGCTTCTGATGTCGACAAATGCATTAGTTTGGATTTTTTACGTGGCTGCCTTAATCAACCTTCGGATAATGTTGCCTCTCACGGTGCGTTATTGACGTATGTAGCATTTATTCTCTCACCCACAAGCCGCCATTTTTTAAGATTTGAATCTGGACATGGTTGGATGAAACTACTCCTTGTGTTACGACGTGGAAAATGCACTGCTGCCATGCATTTACTTGGTGTCATTGTACCAGCTTTTATATACCTTCATGGAGATGATTTTTTTACTGGTGATGATAGTGTGGTGGACTATTTACGAAATATGGTAGATCACAAGAAGGACCCAATGTTACAACAGGCCGCTCAAGAATACGTTAATCTGAATTCAACACTGGTGGGGAACTACAAGGGGGCGTCCGGGAAAACGAATCAGCATCAACAACGATTTAACGGCATCTGGGGCATGAGCTCACTTGATGGTATTGGTATGATTATTGGGTCACATGTTTGGCATTGCCGCGATATTGATTTGGTCAGTGATTTGAATGGTTTCTCCTATCTCAACCTTGTGCTTTATTCGTGGATATATACGGTGTTCCGCAAAGACGACTGGATGTGGAGCGAACAATATGTGA
Organism: Absidia repens; assembly: GCA_002105175.1. Lineage (NCBI taxonomy): Eukaryota > Fungi > Mucoromycota > Mucoromycetes > Mucorales > Cunninghamellaceae > Absidia > Absidia repens. The sequence continues at coordinate 185,724 of MCGE01000004.1, read as the reverse complement.
AAATCATGGATGCTATTTGTTATTTTGCGTATTGTATGGAACAACAACCTTTAGTGCTTAGCATGTTGGAAAAGGAAATGGATCGGCAACAACAAATCAGATCACCGTCCCCATCATCAAAAGCCGCATCTGCTGGATCACCAAAGCTGATACCCCTGGTTGGACAACCGAGAAAAGCGCTCAAATACATCAAGAACATGCTGCCTGACACAACTTATGCAACTCTTCTCACTGGTGAATGGTCAATGCTTTCACTTACAACAAGTAATTTCTTCAAAACACCTGGCGTGGAACCCAATTCTTTATGGTTTGCTTTTGATGTGTTGCTTTTGGAGACCGCGAACGAGAAAGTGGATCGGTACAACTTTACGCAACTTCTTTTATCATTCGCCTCACCATCACCATCACCGACATCATCATCCTCGTCATCCTCGTCACCTGCTGCTTCAATTGTGCATACACCCATATCGTCAATCGTATCATCCCCTGTAGCAACATCGACCATAGCAACCCCTCCACTGACAGCCGCACTTAGTCTACTCCAACTTCAAGACAACGACATCCGGGCTCTCTTGGCGCAAAGCAAAAAGCCTGTGGATTTTTATTGCATTTATCGGATTCTTCAGCACGTCTTAGTGGCGTCCATGGATCATCCAGTGACACCATTACTTTTGCAGCTCTTCTTCTGCCTCTATTATGCGCATGTTATTTTGGAAACCGGAGAAGGGATCAAATCTTGCGTGTTTTATGGTGCCGCATTTTTTGCCAAGAAACAAGATCAACTCGCCAAGCTTAGGGATCGTATTGCAAGTCTACAAACCTACCATGGTCAGCAAGGATCATCATTGGCATCATCATCGACTTCAATGTCAACAACAACAAAGAATGAGGATCAGTCAAGAAAAGAGCAATTAGCCAGGAGCCAACATCACGAACAGCTACGAGAAGTCTATTATGCAATGTGGTTATGGCTTGGAAATGATGATTTACTAAAGGATATTGATGGAAACGCTGCCAATCTTTTGGACCAATTACCTGCGCATTACTGCCCAGATAGACTCCGTGCTTGCTTTCAACCTACGACAATAGATCAATGGGAAACACACCAGCCTTGGATCAAACGTGACGGACTATGGTACGAATTGATCGACACTGAACGAATGAAGGCGGCCTTTGATTCCTTTTATTGGGTGGACTCTGACCAGAATCGTGGCTGATGTTTTAGTGGTTAGAATCGTAGTTTTAGTGATATTTTATAGATCTAGTTTATTGGTTGTAGTTAATAAAGAATAGTTTTATTATTTGACCTATTTTTATGACACGATAGAGGGAGGGGGATCTGGGAAAGGAGTGAAATGTGAATGGAGTTTGGTTGGTTGGGGGTTTTTTTTGCTGCGGTAAAGCCTGATTTATTGCCTGGATGAGGGGGATATAAAAAAAAAACAAAAAAACTTAAACTGTATTGGCAGAGATCAGCAAGATAGAGGCGAGTTTGATGGGCGTTATTGGCTCGCCCGAAGTTTCGGTTGCTCTGATCACAAAAAATCGTTTTTTAAAATCGTTTTTTGATTCAGAGCAGAATTATTCGAACACCGACCAGATAACATACCAGCGCCTTTTTTGCCAATTTTTTTTTTTTGACCCTCTTGGCAATTCTTTCATTTATTGTACATTCCATTCCTGTCTATCAATTTATGTCTTCTGGTGCATCAAGTAAAGCATTCAACAAACGGCTGAAACCTTGTCTACGTAATGCATTAAGATATATATATACATATAATATACATTCACTTGCTGGCAGTCAATACTCACTCATATGATTCTTACCATAGGCTGCAAAACACAACGACGAAAATGTGATCGCCCTTCAGAGACTTCTGACTGTTATCGATGTATCAAAAGCAACCGTGAATGTATTTATGATGATGGAACTGGAGATGCAGGGGATGAATCAATTGATGGCAACCTGGAATTACAAAAACTCACACAAAATGTTGCTAGCCTTCAAGAATCTTTACAGCATATGGAAATATACTTGCAACAGGAACGTTTTGCGCACACGAACAGCAAATCTAATTCAACTCTTGAAGGAACGAACATGGCACCTTTTAATCAGCTCGAATCGCCGTCACCATATGCAACTAGTCAGGATTCACCCTTCTCTGTATACATCAATTGCTCTGATTCACCATTGTCGACCCTTCAGTTATCACCCATTGCAGCACAGACGTCCACGTTCTCTTCCACCGAATCCGCCAACAGTCATTATACCACACCAATGGATGAAGATAAAGAATACGAATGGGAACTGTCTTTTGTGGATGGCAAACTTCGACTGGATTCATCAATACGTAGTTTTGACGAACTGACTGCTTATGGCAATGCATTACGACAATATTTATCACCATTTGCCGGCGTTTTCAACAACACCTCCTTTTTATTTGAAACCATACAACCAAAAAGTCTCATGCCCATGATCATCCGGGTGGTGTCTAAACGATCCCTCAATCGACAATGGAACAAGTTACTTACCAACAACGCTAGTATGTGGAACAAGTATCATTTTATGTTGAAACGACATCATCCAGCGGTCCTTTTGGCAGCAGCTGGTAAAGAACCTCCTATATCCTGTATTGACGAACTGGTCCGCAACTATTTTACCTGCTACAATCCTGGCTTGCCTATGATTCATGCACCATCTTATATGGCTGAGTACGAAACTGTTGTCCGCCCAAACCCTACCAAACATGCTATCACCATGGCCTTCTGCTGCTGTATGTGTGCATCCACCTGTCGACATCTGACTTACAACAATTATGAACGACGGATTTTGGCTGACTATTTTTACGATCGAGCGGTAGATGCATTAGGGGACTTTTTTGATGACCCTGATAGGCGATTGGAAACTTTGATGACGATCAACTTTTTGGCACAATACCACCAAATTATGCTACGTATAACAGAGGCAAGGAAATGGTGCACCATTGGATATATGATTGCAAAGGACCTTTATCAAGAATACGAATCACACCAGAAGGAGCAACCGCAGTTCAATGAATCAACAACAGGCACAGCAACATCAATAAAAGATCCATCATCACCCTATTCAATGGCGTCCACGGCCACAGCAACGTCATCTTCCTCTTCTAATTCTTCCGCGTCTTCTTCAAGCTTACCATCAACACCAACACCAACACCAACGCTACCAGAAGAATATTCAACGACGTCAACACATCATCATTGTCAATCTTCAACAATACATACAGCGATATCATCGAAACCTTTAGAATCCAAGTACTTACCCGAATTGACGCCAGTCACCACTGACCGAAATCTTGCCATGTTCCGCCGCCATTATGTGATGTCGATTTGCTCCCAAAAAGTGTTGGATTTACTTTTGGACCACAATCCTGCAACATGGGATATGCTAAGCTCACGGCCTATACTCTATCTGGAAGATGAATGTGAAATGACATATACGTTTATTGGCATTTACAACAAATCGCTTCAACTGTTGACGCATCCTGTCGTATTGGAACTGAAAGTGAGTAGATGTGGTGGTGAATAGACCACCACTTTTTTTTTGATTTATGAAATGTAAACTTTGTACTAACTAACCCTCCCCCTCCTTTTTATTTTTATATACATATATCTATCTATAGGAACAAACGCATCGAATGCAACTAGGAGAAAAAGCAAAGGTAACGTTGGAACTGATTCTGCGATTTGACCAAGTATACAAAGATTGGTGGAAATCTCTTCCTCCGGAATTCCGACTTTGTGAACAAGATCCAGCCGATGTGGCATGCCGTCCTTTGATTGAAAAATGTCCAAACCCGATGCAATTGATTGTCTTTCTACTCGCGGTGATCCACAAAGCAGAGGCCAATATTGCATTGACGAAACCTTCCAATCAATATACCGTTTCTGAGGATACAAACTATGGTCTGTTACGCGCTATTCAAGAACGTGCTCTCAATGATGCCTATGAATGTGTGGAATCTTTGACTTTGGCATTGAAACGATTGGAATCAAATAAACTATTTTGTATTTGTAAGTGATATATCTCTTTTTTTTCTTTTCTTTTTTTTTTTTTTAAGAAAAAAACAAAACAAAAAAAAGTTAGGGGGGACACGATGACGGAAACTCACTTCGCATCCCATGATTACTCTAGTTACTTCTGATTTACTTCTTTGGGTGTCTGATCTCATGTGTACTTTGTCGGCAAGTCCTAGCCAGGCTGTGAAAAGTCGCGCTCAGCGGAGGTTGACGGAATCACTGCTTGAACTTCGAAATGTACGGTTTATGGAAGGCAATCTGGTACCGCCTGCATTATCACCTTTAGCTTTTATGAACTCAACAGAAAAATCAACATCATCAACATTACCATCACTATTAAAATCTGACAACTTATCGTTCAATGTCATGGAACTGTATCAAGAATACACTCTCCCAGGTTTGGCCTTCGGGTACGATATCTTGCGGATGGCTTCTGAAAGCGAATAGATTTAGTTGTTTTTTACTATATTATTGTATGTATTTTGTATTTTAGTTTAGTTATCCTCTTATAAATAAAAATATCCGTTTTCGCTTTTTTTGATCTTGACTGGGCTTTTTTTTTTTTGTATGTAAAACCTATATGCAGTCTTTTTATGGTCCGCTTTAAATATATATATATATATCTTTGAACTCCGCATAATGATTGGGTGGTGTTATTCAGGAACAGAGTCAAAGGAAAAGGGTAGACAGAGCAAGTGAAAAAAAAAGAGAGACAAAAGGGCAGGGGAAAAGTTAAGAGTCAAATATGATATTTGTAAATAGGGCTGATGTGACATTAAAAGGTCGATGCAACGTGGGCACCCCATCATTGCACTGGAATCTTAGCGGAGAGTGAAGTGTACGTCAAAAAATATTTCTGTGCGGATTATGAAGAATTCTATTTCTTGTCACTCTTTGGCTGCCATCCTCTTTCTTTCCTTTTATCCCCTGTTGTTTTTTTCAATCCTTGTTTTCTTTTATTGCTATTGTCTTTTTTGATTTTATTTATGGAAAACACATCGAAATCGCTTTACTATGTTTGTGTAGAGGGAACGTGCCATTGCGATTTTCGAATCTCGGTCATCAACTGCGCACAGGAATATGAAATGAGGATGGTTTATTATGTTACGATTGGCATCACATCGGTTGTCGTGCTCTTCGGTAAAAAGAAAAAAGAAAAAGAAGATAATAATCATTAAAGTGAAAAATGGCAGGGTGAGAAAAATGAACCAATCTTTTTTTTTTTTTTTTTTTTTTTTTGGGTCTATTAATGACACACAAATGAATTAGGGCTGTTTTTACTTTTCAAACGCATATGCATCCAAGGACATACTTTTTTAGATAAACGATCTTCTAAAGGTTGTTTGAGGCCACACCCAATGGATTGTCTTTTACTATTTTGCACCATATTTAATATCCGTAAGAGAATGATTACTGCTATCCTTTGTTGATATTAATAATTAGATTTGGATTATTGATTGATTATTTCGATCTCGCTTTTTTTTTTTTTTTGACACATGTAGTACGACTTTTTGATAATGGAATACTGGTGACAAACGTAGCAAATAACTATGTCGTACGAACGGTAACCACAAAAAGACAAGAAATAGGAATAATTCAAAGACCGCTTACCAATTTATTTTAATTTTTGGATCTTTATTTTTCATATGAAGTTCTTTTGGGAAATTTCATGGGAATTCTTATACACAGGTTTTGTTCTTTATGTGCTCGGTTTGGCATTGACTCTTAGAGACGTATGTTTTTGTTTTTTGTTTTTTTAAAAAAAAAATAGCACTATCTAATGCGTACAAATTATTCTTGTTAATAGAGTCATCAAGCGGTGTCAAAAGGATGGCTCCCAAGTGCTAAATCTATTGATAGATCGATCACACTACTCCTTATCAGCATGGTTGTAACCAACATGACATGTGCATTTGCGTCAGGGGCACTGGCGGAATCCAATCATCCTGCCGCAAGAGGCTTCACCTATGCACTCTATTACTGCTGGTTTGTGTATTGTGCCATTTTGGCGGTCACCATTCTATATTGCGGCATACGACTCGTTCGTATTCTTGAATCTCATCTCGATAATTTTACCATGCCACGACATCGAATTAATAATATCAAAACTGGTATCTTTAAGGTAGGTAAAAAAAACAAGTCGAGAAAATAGGATTCATCGTCTGATTTTTTTTATTTTATTTTATTTCATTTCCCTTTTTAATTTTTTTTTTATGGCGGGAAATAGATTAAAGGGATGGTTTGTGTTGGATTCTTCGGTGCTATCATCTACGGCGTCTCCATGTTGATGTTTGCTATTCTTCGACAAAAGATCTTGATAACAAGTGGTGGAGGATTAACTTTATCACTAATTTGGAATCTGATGGGACCGATTGTTACTGGTGGTGTAGAATTTGCGATGGCATTCAGGTACGATTTATGTGGCGCTGGCAACTGGGGTTGAACTTTATCCATTTAACTCTATTTTTTTTTTTTTTCCTCAGCATAGTACCTACAGATATGGGCAAAGTACTTGGCCTGAAGAGCTCAACGAATAGCAACAGTAATAATAATAACACAGAAGACGCTACCACAAGCATTGATAACAAGTCAACCGAAGCATATGTCTATACCGATACCAGCTTGATCACTCAACATGCCGCCATCAATGAACCATGGAATGCGCGACCTATCTCCTTAGAAGACACCGAAAGGTTACAAATGGAATATCAAAACGCTATTGGGCATTTAAGACAATATGGTCCAACTACACTGTCAACCAAAATTACAACTTCATAATTCTGCTTTGATGATCTTTCTCCTTTAATAAAATTGTATATATACCACTTTATTAGCTTAGACGCGTCAAGAATTCGTTCGGCATTTGAATTGTTTGATTTTTTTTAGACGCGCTTGAATAAATCTCTTTTTTTTTCTTTCTCTTTTTTTTCAATATTTTATACAAAATACACCAATGGACGAATTTGATATTGTATTAGACGAATATGATTCCTTTTTAGGAGATAAAGAAACTGGTAACTCCAGCGACCCACTCGATCCACTCTCAAGCGACAACGATCACAACAAGTCCAAGAAACGAACGAGTCATGATGACGGTAATGGTCTCGATGACACCACCGTTCCTTTAAAAAAGCAACGATCCAAATTGAAGAAACTGGACTATAAAGTGTAAATGGAAAAAACTAGAAATGGAAAAAGAGTGTCTTATTTTACTCACCTTTATATTTCCCACCCCCCTCCTTCATTTCTAGGCTCTGCTCCCCAGAAGGACTACACCGACTACGAAATGAAACACCTTGGCTTGATTTCAAAGATGATAATGTTGTAAGAAACCGATCATTCTTTGATCTATTACCCTTAGATACTGACTTTTTTTCTTATCAGAGCGAAAATCTAGAAAAATTGATGAAATATTACAAATCGTGGGCCTACAATATCTATCCTCGGCTCAACTTCCCTGACTTTGCGGCTCGCGTGATGAAAACAACTGGAAATAAGGAATGCAAGGTATGTTCAATTCATGATCTTCTTCTTTCCTTCTCCTCGTCGTCATCATCATTTGCTGGTTTTATCTTTCAAGTCACACTCACACTCACCATCTTTTTATTATAGGCTGAATTGAGAAACTGGCGGGACGAGTATATGTTCAAGAATGCGGGCTACACTGGGAACAAGTATTCACAGGATTATACTGCCGGCGGATTATCTGGGCTGACACTGGAAGATGAAGATAGGAACTCACAAAATAGGTAGGGTAACTGTTTGCTTTTTTTTTTTCTTGGCTGGATGTTGTTCACTTTGTTAACTGACCATCCACTATTTATTGTAGTAACGATAAAAACCATCCTTTTGACGATGACGAAAATAATAGTGATGAAAACGACGGCGACAACGATGATGATAATGATAATGAACGACGACAATCCCAATCATCGCCAACACCAGTAAGCAATCATGAAGGAACAACACCACGCAAAGTAACAACCAACGCCGATGATGAAGCTTGGGCTGCTATGATGGATGCCGACTACGATGACGATGATGGTGCCTTATTCCTCAACCCTCCCCCACCTCGTTCCTATACTACACAACCCTCTATTCCAACCTCTGTAGATGATTTTTTTGCTGATTGATTGTTATTCAATTATAATTTATATTATCATTATACTTTTTTAGTATAGTCCTCTTTCATTATTCCCCCATTTTTCCTTTGTCCTTGTAGAATAGTTAGTCAAATAAGACCATCATTATCATATCTAATAAAGTGTTTATCATTATCCAAATTCTATGGCATATCTCACTGTTATTTAACATTGTCTTTAGGGTACTTGATTGCCCTTGTCATTCTGAAAAATAAAATGACCAATGCGCGCTGATCATGTTGTATTTAAATAGATGCTATTTTCGTTTTTGCTAAAGGATATTATTTGGTCAAAGCATGATTCATTAGCTTATGTTACGATCAGACTTCATATATATACACTTCATTTAGCTTCTAGGGATGGAGTAAGGACACTGGACCTCAAAGAAGGAGTCGGGCAAGTAGTCATAAAGAAGCTAAACAAATGCCCTACATCAGCGACTACCTTCAGAGCATGGCCTAGATTTAGTTATGATTGGTCTAGAAGGAATATGACTTCTTTGATACCAAGTAAATCAAAGATTGTTAAGCACTGGGGGGGGAATAGACTTCGCGCGTGAATTAGAGAACAAATGTTCTGTAGAACTTACACGAAGCAGCTACAGTAGCGACACTGTTTATTATAGAATGGTTCTGGGTATTTTTTAATAAAAAAAATACATAGTTTATTGAAGTATACTGGTAGATACTAAAACTAATGATGAGAGGGTCATGGTAACAAGTGATTCAGTATAAGGAATAATTCAGGGGAAGCATGAGGAATGGTAAACACTAACCTAAAGGGACAGTTGTAAAATGGGGTTGATTATACTGTGCTGTACTGTACAAGACATAGGAAAACTGAAGGAACCTTTGATACTGAAGAACAACAACGATCAATGCTAACCAAAAGAGATAATGGTAGTGAAAAAAAATATGTATTGTACAAAACATGAGATATACCAGTTGGACATTTTTCTTTGAAGCAAATCAAGAAAGACATATTTTATTCAGATGTGAATACAAACTATAAACAAACTATCACTAAACTAAGCTAATGAAGGTACCAAAAAGCCCAACTAATGGGGGTCCCAAATTCTTAATCCAAAATGAAAGGGTTTCCCCATGCATCTAGTGATCCTGAGCTGAATCCTTTCTAAACTAGTCCAGACATTAATCTAAGTCCATCATAACCTCAAAAAAGTCGAATGGTGAAAAGATAAAAAAAAATGAAGGAGAAATAGAAAAAGAAAAGAAAGAGCGACAGAAGGAGCGACAAAAAAAAAATATGAGCCAAGTAGCAGAAAGTTAGGCACAGTAACACCGCTGTCAATCTAGAAAAAGAAAGAAGGATACACAGTCAGTACACTCAGCTTTTCAACAAATTCATCGTTTTCTATGCGTATCGTGTCTTACATTCAAAAAGGAGTAGGATCTTGTTCAATAAAATAACACCAGGGGAGGGAGCCAAGTAGCAAAAAGTCAAATACATAGAGTAAGTCCACCATCAAAAATAAAAACTCGCCAGGCGATGAATAACAAGAGAGAGAGAGAGAGAGAGAGAGAGAGAAAAAAAAAAGGGGGTCAGTATGCGTGCGGTGTTTAAATATTTGTGGGGAAAGGAACTTACCTTTTCAGAAGGAAGGAAATAAAAAGAGTTTGCTACATTAAAAAAAAAAGAAAAAGATAGCATGTGTGAGGAGTAAAGTATGGAAATAGAGACAATATGTTTTTATTCATGTTTACGTTGTATTGTGCGTCACCATCACACAATAACCAGCAAAAGAAATAAAACCATCACAACCATCCCACAGTACAGAGTTCAGTAATGTCCAGTTGACGTATGTGCTACGTTGAAATATTGGCGCCTTGTCCAAGGGCTGAATAAGCCATACACGAACGCCGATAGGTAGACTGAAGGCTCCCGCTTTATAACGTGAGCTGCTACCCCCAAACGAACGTAACTAATCCAATACTAGCTAATGTTGCCCCTTAATACTGTGACCAGGTGTGAAACGAAGACTATGTTGAAAAGCTGAGTGTACTAATTGTGTATCCTTCTTTCTTTTTCTAGATTGACGGCGGTGTTACTGTGTCTGACTTTTTGCTACTTGGCTCCCAGTCCAGAGTAAATAAATATTCACGTGGGCGGCATTTGAAATGTTTTTTTTGCCGTCTTTTTTTTTTTTTTTTTTTTACAACAAACAATCTCATACAGCATCATCTATACAGTGGTTCTCTTTTCTTGATGCCTTCTCGGACAAGATGGAGCAACTCAGCATAGTTAATTTACCCTGCTTCACTGTAGAATAAAGTGTCAGTCAGTGAGGAATAGCTTACCTTCTTTGATTAGACACTTTTATTTTACGTTACGTTTATTCTACGGTAAGATCTCTCTACCTACACACATTACATTTACCCATACATTACACATGCGCACCTAAAATATAATTAAACCACATAGTTTAGTTTAGTTGCCATAGTTTATATACTTCTGAATAAAGTACGTTTTGTCTTTTTGCTCTTCCATTGTCCCCACACGCTTTAATTTTGTCTTATAGAATGGAAGTACCTACCGGCATTGTATAGTACTGTACAATGTAATTGCCAACCCCACTCCCTCAAAACAGGATAGATATGAGGCGACCTCGGTCCGCCGTCGTCTCCGCCCTCTATCTATTGTATGCGCACTTGTCATCTTAAAACAGGGATGAGAGGTATTTCTCAAATAGGTTTAAAAAATGGTCATGGTGGAAGCATGAAAAATAAAGAGACAGCGAAGGACACATAAAAAATGATGAGTAAAGCGCACTGGAAAGTATTTAGTTTTCCCAGAAAACATACTCTTTTTTTTTTGTTTTTGTAAGCGTCTTGCTGTTGCAATTCTTGACCTTCTAACAAAACCGACCAATCTCAAATAATGAAAGCTTTTGTAACCAAAACCCAGCAGCGTATCTTTGTTTTTTTTTTAACCATCATTATCATATTCCATGGCAAACCTTTTATTGTCAAGTAAAAACAAATGCCTTTAGCATTTTCCGTGAGACGCAATTTTTTTTTTTTTTTTACTTTCTTGCAGAGCTTCACCCTATCATGAATTGTGAATACCTTAAAAGTTCAAGCAGAATGCAAGATTGTTTTATTTCAATTCAAAAGAAATGTTGATACAAAAGGGAGGGAAGGGTGGTGTGCGGTGTGTGGGGGTGGGGTGGGGGGGGGTAAAACTACTAAACTTAAACTAAATCTACTATCAATCAGCTATGCAGCTAAAATTTTCCACAGATGGTTAGTTCCCGCATTTGCTGTAAAACGTTGTCCACACGTTGATCATTTTCATTTTCCGGTGGGAAGTGTCGCCTCAATCCTTCCAATTGTTCGTAACTTGTTTGTGCAAATCGTAGTTGGGACTTGACCATGGCTTCAAAAGATGGATCCAGGTAAGGCACACGAAGTTCGACAACTTTGGGTAAATCAGTGACCAGAATACTGTTGAGGTTTTCATACATTTCACGCGCCATGTTAGCTTCCTGTTCAGCCTAAGTGGCAAAAACAAAGAAAGAAGATATCAGCACCATGATGATACAAAGCAGCCCTTCTCATTTTCCGGTGAAGTTTTAATATTTTTTTTTGTCAACTTACTCTTGGCAATCGTTGAGGATCTTCACTTGGTTTATCAATCAATTTGCGCACCTTGGATCGCTGTGTGTCATAATCTAATAATTTCTTTTGTCGTCGTTTGACAGCTTCGTTGATTTCAGGGAAGTAGGAGCAAAAGCGACCAAATGGTTCCAGCACTGTTGTTCTAAAGGCAGTATCCTATGTAAGCAAAAAGCGAAGGAAAAAAAAAGGATCAGATGCATTGGCCCGTGATATGATGATAGAAATGATGATATTGGTGGGATTCTTGTTTGAATTACCAAATCCGTTTTAGCCTCTTCGTCCAATTTTTCCATCACCCGCTTATAATCAGCACCGCTTTGACCCATGGGATTCGCATCGTCGTGGAATAGTTCAATGGTTTGAGCAATACGAGTTTGTGCCGAGGTCATACCTATTACATAGAGTCAAATAAACCTTTTGGAAATATTTGGCTTGATTCTATCCCACTTACCTCGAACTGAATCCAAATATCCTTTTGTTTCCTTGGATAGTTTGTCAGACTTCTTTTCTAACCTTTGGCAGTAATGGTCATCAGCATCGTATGTCGCATCCCGCCCTTCTCCCCCGCCTTCTTGTCACTCCACTTACGTTTTAAAGCGAGTATATTCTTCATCGAACTCACTGTCAGCAGTTTTGTCCGAGTTGCCGGTCCGTTGCATAATCTAGTTAATCATGAAGTTTTTTTAAAAAAGAGGATTTGAGTGACAGATACAAAGAGTCTAATATTCAAATGGTTATTTTATTTATTTTTTATTTTTTACTTACTGACTGACCAGCCCTGTTCAGATTTTTCTTGACACCATTTCTAAATATACATACATATATACATAGATAATATTGTAAGTTTTCTATATGCTTCAACTATTGTATTATGAAACTTACAGAAACGCCATGGTTTTGGAGTATGAAGGGAAAAAGCGAGAAAAAAGAGACAAAAGAAAACATTGAATTGCCGACATTTATGAGCTACGAAATGTGACACCAGACAAGTTCAAATGTTATAATTCGAATAGCTAAAGCAGCTCATCTGAACAAAGCAGGCTTACAATAGTTAATTATCAACTACAGGTAATTAAATAATTGTATTGCTTTATTTGGTTGGGAAATAGGCCAACTGTAATGTCATAGTAGGTTGCAGCAAGATACCTGTGGTTGCACTATTCAACCCCCGTCCATGGAAAATTGCCCAAATCAAATTTCAAAAAAAAATTCAGGCTGCCGCTTACGCCTTTTTCATAATTTTTTTTTTTTTTTCTATTTTTCCTCTTCAAAAAATTGACAACATGGCAATTGGGAAGAAGCAAAGAAACTACAGGAAAAAGGCAGCTGATTCAGACGATGATACAACACCAACAATAAACGACAATGATACTAATACTGAAGACATTAGGTAAACGTTCTTTTGCTACCATATACCATTTCATGATCTTTGTTGACATGTCTGTAATATTACTATAGTCATACGATTGAAGAACTACAAGAGATAAGACGACTTCGTAGAAAACAAGGTGGTGTTGATGCAGACAAGCTACTCAAAGGTGAAATAAAGAAGAAGGCAAAGCCAAAGAAACCCGTGGACGATGGTGCTTGGAGTTTACAAAAGGGTGGCCTGGTGGACAAGGACGCTTTTACCTCTGGCAAAACGTAAGTGTATCTGTCAAACCTATTTTGCAACTAGTATGCTCACCACGATATGATTTTCTTCTTCGTTACAATATTATATAGGGCTGAAGAAGAAGAAGGAAAGGGCAAGAAAGTACGACTCGATACATTTACTTCACAAACAAACAAACTGGATGTCGACAAACACATGTAAGGAAGAGCAGAGGGGGGCGAGGGGGATTGAATCATCACGAAAGGGACGACAACGATCACTAAATAGATGATGGATGTTCTTTTTTTTTTTTTTTTTTTTGGTACTCTTTATATAGGATGAAGTATATTGAAACTGAAATACAGAAACGACGCGGAAAGGGTGGTGATGTGGAACTGGACGATGATGAGGAAGTTGTCAAGGAACCTCAAGTCATGCAAGATATTTATGAAGAGTTATATCATCTACCTGATCGATTGAAGGTAGGTAAACGAAACTAGTACTAGGGAATTATATATAGTGATCCTTATTGATTTTATTTTTATCTCGGGCAGTTTGCATCTGAAGCGGTCAAGGAAGGAAACGTGCAACACTCTACACAAATGCTGACAGCCATTCCTGAAGTAGATCTGGGTATATCGTAAGTAACTACTGGATATGAAGTGAGAAAATGAACAAACAGTTGCCTAATACTACATATTATGCTAATAGAGCCCAGTTAAGCAATATTGAAAATACCGAACGTGCTAAAAGGAAACTTATGGAAGAAAAGCAAAGTCAAGCGATCGGTAAGTCTTTTTTTTTCTTTCTTTAACCCTTCCCCCCACCATCTCAATTACTTTTTGTATCTTTATTCATATTGTTTTTATTGCTTTTCTTAGACCATTCAACAAACCATCGCTTCGAAAAACAACACGATTCGCGAAAATCTGATCGAAGACAATGGGCAACTGATGAAGCAGTTGCTGAACGGTTCAAGAAACGAATGCGGAAATAGGTTAGATTATGGATTCAATGCTTTTTTGATTAATTTTGGTGTATTTATTGAATAAAAAAGTTTTATGAAGGGATACTTGATTTTTATGAGCTGGTATTACAAGGTTCGACAAGCGGTGGTGAATGGTGTATTGGCAAATGGCAATCTGGCTGCTTCCATAGTTGATTGACTGGTATACTTTTAGACTAGTTAGCGTTAGAATATATTTTTTTTAGGCATTTGAAAAATAAAAGACTTTTTTTTTTTTTTTTTTTTTGTACCTATTCTCACTGAGGATGATATTTTTGATACTACAGTTACCCACATTGTCTCATCATTTTTGGGAGAGTGGGGGGAGAGTGAGTGTCTCACAATCTTCAATTTTCTATTTTCAATCGCCGAAAGGATTTTTTTTTAATTTTTACAATTGGGCTCTTCTCTCCATCTTGGCCTTTTTTTTTTATTCATCTTTTCTCACTATGGATCAATCGGCACACTCGGTACTCTTTAACGAAAAGACTACTGGTTATTACGACAATACAAATACAGCTGCACCTAATGGAGATGGTTTACAATTTTACGCGTCTAACTACAATGATCCTACCTACATGACGTCTTCGTATTATGGCGGTTCCACCAATTCAGCGCTCTCATCCTCTCTTCATCACACAGCTCCACCTTCATCATCTACAGGAGGTATCAATGTTGGACCTACCGGATCAATTCAAGATGGCCTGAATTTTAGACAATCTGGCGGTGGCTTTTGGAGTGCGTTTGGTACAGGTGGTTTCGAGGACGAACCTCCTCTATTAGAGGAAATTGGTATCAATTTACAACATATACAAGCAAAGGTACGACACAAGAGAACATTTCCTCTTCATGATTACTCGCTCATTTTTTCTTCTTTTTTTGCCTCTTCTTTATCAATAGAGTCTTACCGTACTTAATCCTTTCAAAAAAGTATCTGAAACTATCATGGACGACGCGGATCTTGCTGGACCATTACTCTTCATCTTCTTGTTTGGTATTTTTCTGATGCTTTCAGGTAAAGTACATTTTGGATACATCTATGGTGTTGGTGTATTGGGTGTAGTATCGATTTATTTGGTGCTGAATCTGATGTCAGAAGATGGTGTGGATTGGTCCCGCACTGCTAGTGTCCTTGGTTATTGTCTTTTACCTATGGTAATGCTCAGCGGCTTTAGCGTGGTATTGAAACTGGGCGGTATTGTGGGGTTGGTTCTGTCCTTTGTCAGCATTTTTTGGTGCACCTGGTCAAGTTCCGCAATGTTCACTGCCACGCTTCGAATGAATGATCAGCGACTTCTAGTAAGCTATCCTGTTGGCTTATTCTATGCTTGTTTTGCCTTGATGACTGTATTTTAGAATAGATTATTTCCCCTTACTTACAAACACCATTATGTAGCCTATATCTTATTTATTTATTTTTATTAGTTGTTGTATTATATAACCATACCAGAACTGGCACAAATCAATAAAAAAAAAATCTCTTTAATTACAAACATGTTGACGAAGTGACTGACGAAGTGACTCTGATGTAGTATTAGTATTTGCTCTTTTTACTTTTAATTTCTTAGTAATAGATACCAGTTGAAATAATGGAATTTTTTTTGGTTGCAGAAGGGAAGTGTCAAGCTGAAGGAACATGAAAAATCAATACTGGACACCAGTCTGCGTATTCTGAGAAGTGAGGCAGGGGGAATATAGGTTTTTTTTTTTATTTTTTTTTTTTTTTTGCTAATAATGATAGTAGGAGCTGCGTGAAATCATTTCACATAATATAGATAAAAATAGTTTATTGCTTAAAAACATGAACACCTCTACCCCATTCTAATTTTTCAACACACAAAAAGGTAAAAGCACTCAATCGATGTAGAGCTGAGCACGACAGTTCGACCTCCCACACCATAGTGCGAAAAGACAGAGGCGATAAAATACTCTGTATAGTAGTAATCAAACAAACACATGCATGCTTTTTTTTCTATACATACACCCTTATATATAAAGTATATGCTACGTGGAGTGCAGACCACGACGGCTGAACTACCTCGTCTAATACCCGCCTTTTTTTCTCTCTCACACTCAAGCATCCTAGTTTGTTTGTTTTTTTCTTAACGCACATTTACCAAGTCGCAAAGACAATTAAACGCAAGAGAGAGACTAGCCTCAAAAAATAAGGCATATTTTATTCAGCTGTAGATATATACTATGACAACTAAGACTACAGCCATAATATTCCACTCTACCCTATAGCCCACCATTCAAATACACATTTTACTTGGACATCAAAATTCACTTGGAATCGCCCCCTACCCACCTTCGCCTTCTCACCCTACCTTTGTTTCTTCCAATATCCCACTTACTCACCCCAAAAGTGCCCGCCACGCCGCTAAAAATTCAATAAATCTGGAATATCTCGATCGCGAGCCTTCTAAAAATAGTAATACCTGCTATAGGTTTTCCAAACCAATAAAATAAAATAAATAATAATAATAATAAAAAAAAAAAAAAAAAAAAAAAAAAAAAAAAAAAAAAAAAAAAAAAAAAAAAAACTTGTATTGAATCATGATAGTCAATACTATATTAAAAGGAAAGAAGATGTAAGTAAGAGCGGTTAATAGTAGTGGAGAGAGGCGCTAGTCTAAGAGAATGGTGTAGAAGTAGGAACGTTGTAAAATAAAAATGGGATCTCTAAATGGGATCTCTAAATTTCTAATGAAGTCTAAACGCTCATCATTGAAGCAAACACACATTTTTAAAAGCAAAAGACAAGTTTTATGGAAGCACTGACAAGTTTTATTAAAGCAAACATACCGTATGTTTTATTGAAGAAAACGGACATACTAAGCTAATCAAGACATTCCCCAAGATCCTAGAATAAAAATGAAAGGGTTTCCCCATGCATCTTGTAGTAGGTTCTCAGTGTAAGTGAAGGAAATATAGAAGAGAAAAGAACAAAAAAGGAAAAGGGAAGACACACACACAAAAGCAATCATGTGAGCGGGGTGTGAATATTGACGTTATCATTCTTTATTTTTTGAAATATGCCTGTTATACGCACTGTACAGGATAGCAACCAATAATAGGATGATAATAATGATAATAATAAAGCAAACACATACAAAGGCAAATTGAGGCGAATTCTTAAAAATATCAAAGGCTTTATTTCAACTTTATAAAAAATGAAACATAAAAAAAAAAAAAAAAAAAAACTCAAATACAATCTAATATGTAGCAGCTGAGCACGACGATTTGACCCCAATGAGCCAAACCCCAAAGTGCGGAATGGTGGAGGCGTCTAATCCCATCCCATCAAAACTCTCACTTAACAACCCCCCTGACACCACTAAATAAAAGGTTTCCCAAAGCTCCAACAGAGCGCTAGAGCGTTTATTATATAAACAAACAACTAAACTACATTGATAAGTATAACTATAACTAGAACCAAAATTTGATACATGTAGCTTCAGCATGATCAATCGTTTGCACATGAGACAATCGGCCAGTATCTTGATCAATCTTGAAAGTGACAATGTTATCCGAGTGCTACATTTTTTATTAAAAACAAACCAACAACAAAATAACCCAGTTTAGTTCCATATTCATTACCCTCGTGATTGCTCATCCTCCCACAAAAGATTCTTTTACCTGGTTGGCGACGATCAAGTACTGACCATTTGGATCAATGACAAAATAGCGAGGATGTTTGCCCAGAGTCGACTGATTTTCCACAAACACCAATTTACCATTGCGATCATCGATAAAAAACACTGAGATAGAGTCATGACCTCGAATGGTAGCATAGAGGAAGCGGCCATTGGGAGTGATATCAATTTCGGCACCGAGCATATCTGTAGTGGAGGTGACGTTTTCCGGCAGGGCACTGATTTGTTGTACCAAGTTGAAGCGATCCCCATCGGCCGAGTTGAGTTCCAGCATGAAGATCTGGTTGGACAATTCACCAAGTACGTAGGCAAAGCTCCGCATGTTGGGCGCAAAAACAATATGACGAGGACCGGTGCCGTCGGGGAACCGGAAATGATGCTGGCGGCTATCGTTGATACCAAGTTGTCCCAACCCATTGTTCGCGCTAGGGTCATAATCGGTAATCACGGCAAGGTCACACCCTAAATCCATCACAATAGCCAGGCGATGGGCAATAGGATCCAAATTGACGGCATGGGCATGCGGGGCTTCTTGGCGTTCAGGATTACCACGCGTTGCTGTGAGATGCATGTCTTGTCCAAGTCGAATCACGCTACTGGCAGGTTGCAGGCCTTTTGATGAGATCGGAAGGAGCGCAATGGACCCACCGGTATAGTTGCTTACTAGACAATGTTGACCACGGACGGTGAGGTAGCAAGGATCGGCGCCATGGGATGATTGTGTGTTGAGAAGTTCGAGACGATCAGGCTGCGTCTCGTCGCGGCGGAAAGCTGACACATAGCCAGATCCTTGGTCATCTTTATAGTTGTTTGTTTCGTTTGCTGAAAATAGTTGATCGCTTTGTCGATGAATGGTAATATACGAGGGTGAATCACATTTGGCTGCCAATTGCCCGTTGAATAAAAGACCAGTGCTAGTGTCAAACGAGTACGAGTAGATGCCTTGTCCTTGCTTCTGAGTATAACCGGATACATAAACTGGTAGGATAGTCATATTTGATGTCATGTTGTAATAAAAAGAGATGGAAGGAAGAAAGAAAAAAAAAAAAAAAAAAAGAGCCAAAAGTAGCATTTTTTTTCTTTGCATTTTCGCTATTTTAATATTGAAAATAGCCACACCCAAAATCCCGCGATTGGTCAAAACAATTCGTCCCGCCAGAATATGTGTATAATCGCCTATCCTTTAAAAAAAAAATATGTTAAAACAAGGTTCGTGTAATTGCTTACAAAAGCACATCTAGCATCCTTTTATTGATAAAAGGTGCATAATTCTTAATAATACCATTAGAATCATAATAATGCTACCATGATGATCATTTGTTTGAACAAAATTTTATTGGAAAAGTTGTAATAAGGATAAAATAAAATAAATAAAAAAAGGATGAGTACATAAAAAAAGGGATAAAGAAGAATGTGGGTTTGTGTGTGGGAGGAGTAAAGACTATAAAGGCAAGTATACAGAAGAGAAGTGTGATGTAAAAAAAAAAAAGGCAAGTTAAGGAGGATATGAAGATTCTACAAGTAAACTAGATAAGGCATAAACATTTGATATAAAACAAAATGAAGAGTGATAATGAGTTTGAAGGGAGGGGGGGGGAGTAACTAATAACTAACTAATATATATATAAATAATCCAAGGCGTGCCTCTTGCTTAGGCAATGGTGCCATCTTGCTGGGTATTTTTTAGAGACTGGGCGACGGAAAGCTGATCAACATCACTATTTTCCTTTTCAAACAATAGCTGTCTTTCCACTTCCAAGCAAGCTAAAATAGTCAGACGATTTATATTAGTTCATTTTCCATCATTTGAATATAGTTCAACCAACTTACTACTAATTAGATGTTTTCCGTAGGTATACTTTTTGAGACCAGGCAAATAGGGTTTTATCTTGCTGACAAGGATTTCGCGCTGTTGTCCATCAACAACATCCAACATCTTTTGTACCACATAATTGGCATACTATATTAGTTTTGGAAAAAAAAAATAGTGTCAATTTTGCTACGTTTTTTTTTTTTTCTTTTCTCCTTTTTTTCTGGTGGGAGGGTTACTTGCCTGATCCTTCATCATTGTCATCAGAGGATAAGTACCATCACTTCTAGTTTGTAATACTTCATCGATCAGAGCCAATCGATCTTGCTTTCCACCAAAGGCAACACACTTTTCAACCACATTACTAGCAAACTTGTGTTTTGAGAGCTGTAGAACATGACCTTGCACCTTGCCGATAATCTGGGCCTTGTCTTCCAAATTACCATGTTCCAAAATATGCTGAATGACATAGTTTCCATACTGATCTTGCACAAGTTGATTAGTTCCGCGGTGAAGTTCGTCCAGCAATCGGCATGTTTGCGTATCAGGGCAATGTTCGAACATACGTTGTATGACTCGACATCCGTAAGGGTGAGTGGCGAGATGATAGACTTGTCCATGGAAGGTGTCGATGATAAATTGGATGTGATCCGCCGGTACACGTTCTATCGCCTTTTGTACAACATGGTTTCCGTTTTGATCCTTGACACATTTGAGTACGTTGCCGTCCAATTCACGAATGAGCACTGCTTGTTGATCGTTCAATACATGTTCCAAAGCCTTCTGCACCACACGACAGCCATACATTTGAAGGGAGAGAGACAACACATGACCTTCCATTTGTCGTGCCAGAATCGTTTTTTGAGCTTGACTTCCATGTTCGAATAGTTTCTGGATTACGTAATTTCCAAACACATCTGTCATCAATTGTAAGCAGTTGGGAAGAATTTCATCAAACACTGTTTGCTTATCGTCGCTGTTTGCTGTTTCCAATTTCTGTTGTATAAATCTTGAGCCGTGTTGGTCACCACTGAATTCCACCACATGGTGGAGGATATCCTGAAGAAGGAAAAAGGAGACTGATCAGTGGCCATTTTACAAATATTTTTGACTTTTCATCATTTTCTTTTACCTTTAGTTCGTATTTCTTGTTTTTGTTATTCCGGAATTCTTCCAACAAAGGACTACGAATAATGGGAATAGCATCCACTGAGGCTGCTGAGGACATACTAGTAGGGGTACTAATCGATTCAGCGAGAGGAACTCTTGCGCGAGTTGGCATGGGCAAAGGACTTCCATTGGAGGGGTACCGCATCATCAAATCTTGTTGGTCCTGTTGCTGCTGTTGTTGTTGTTGCTGAAGATGGGGATGGGTGGGCAGATGTTGTTGCTGCTGTTGTTGTCTGAGCATTTGTTCCCTCAAAAGTAAAATCTGTTCCTGTTGCATGAGGATTTGCCGTTGACGAGATTGCAATTGGCGAAGCATGTAATCATCTGCTGATGCGTTGTTGGCGTATGGTGGCGTATGAAAACGTTGCTGATGTATTCCAGGCATTTGATTCCGCATTAACATTTCGTTCGATGTTTCATTTCCTGGCCATTGAGCACCATGATCACCTAGCGCAAAAGATGGAGTAGAAGGATATTTTCCAATAGCTGGTCGTTGTTGGCGAGTTTGTTGCTGTTGTTGATTAGGTCTAGGTTGATCATCCATGAACAGCTTATCCTTAGTATCATCCCAACCAAAGCCAGAGGGTTTACCACCAGTTTGGTTCCCATACAGATGATCAGGCGTATTGGGAGAGTCACACACAAAGTCGGTAGTAAAAGATCCAGGCACTAAATAAAAACGTGTGGAACATATGTAAGTAACTAAAAATGGGGGATGAATCGTTATATCAGAGGACCTACCTGGCGACATAATATTGTTTTGGGCTGCATGTCGGTTCCAATTCATCACATCATCAATACCTTCAGGGGTTGGATAGGTAAATTGCTGTTGGCGCAACATTTGCGTATACCGCTGTTGCTGTTGTTCTTGAATTGGGATAGTGAAGTCATCCTATAAAATAAAATAAAATCAATCACAAGTTTTACATGTAGTCTTGTTATGAGTGGCAATATCGTTTTTTGTAGCCGTACCTGGGGATTGAGCGATAAAGAATTGGTATCATGGACAAGGCGTTCATAATCATAATTTCCATTGTTCCGGTCACGTTGGATATTGGCTGGTGGGGTGGAATTAGCACGAGGGGGAGGCGACAAGCGAAATTGGGTTTGCTGATGTCGGTCGGGATGAAGGTGAGATTTGATTTGCTGCTGATTGCGCTGTTGATACTGTTGCGGTTGCTGTTGAGTACGAGTTGAAGGAGTAAGGAAGTTATTCGTTGCGTAAAAATTAGGATTTGATGATGCCGCAGAAGATAAATCATCATTGCTGAATGAGGAATCCGATCCATAGTAGCGATAACCAGCATCTTGCTTCAATTCGCCACGGCCATGTAGTTGGTGTTGTTGTAACTTTTGCGATTGCAATGGCGTGAAAGGAGAACTGGACCTTGGAGGCTATAAAACAATAAAAAGTCAGAATCCATTATCAAGGAAACATTGGTGAGTTCAGGATTAGGTTGTTCTTACCATTAGTGCATTACTAGTTCCAGCTGACAAAGATTCGTTCAATTGAGGTGACATCAAAGCCGATGATGAGATTGTTTGGCTCCAGACAGAAGACTGATCGGCAGTTCCATAGCTGTTGCTACCCATGTTGCTTCCCATGTTGTTTCCCATGTTGTTTCCACTGAAGGATGAATATTGATGATTCTTTTCCAACAAACCAAAAGAGTCGTCGGGATTGTTACCAGAGGGTGGCCAGTCTTGCCGAGAAGTATGATTCATAATTGCGGTTTGGTTTTTCCATGTTGGATCAACAGCGGAAGGAAATTCGCCAGCACCAACGATAGATTTATCCACGAATAATAATGGGTTTGTTGGAGGGGCACTTGTAGCTCTTTCAAAGTCCAAAGTCATACCAATGTCTTGATCATCAGTTCGGCCACGCATCATTGCTGCTAGCTAAAAAGTATAAAGATTATTAGTACCATGGCTTCTGTATCAAACCACCCTGTAAGGTTGTTCTTCTTGATCATTTTACCTGCCCCTGAGGTTGGTTTCTTGCTTGTGGCTGCTGAATTTCAGATTCACCTCTGTTGGTCAAATCAGGCATAAAGGCGTTTCGATGCATTATCAAAAAGAGTATATAAAAGCGATAAAAGAAATAAGGAAAAGGGAGGAGTAAGGAAAAAGGGAAGGAGGGAGAGAGTAGAGACTGGAATAGATAAACTTGATGACCTTTGACGCGTCAATAAAGTTAAGAGTGTGGGTCGTAAAAGTAATAAAGATGGAGTAATAGGGGGGAGCAGGAGGGAAGATTGACCAATATATGGCGGAACAAAGAGTGTTGCTCTAAAGTAACTATATTTATTGTCAAAGAATACAAAGATGATGAGCTTGGGCATTCAAATATTGTCATTATTACTTACCTGAGGGAGTGTGAGTTGAAAAGAGAGTAAAAAATAGGTTATTGTAAAAATATTGAGCACTACTATAATATATATAAAGAACCTATGAAGAGCATAATCTAGTAAAAACCAATACTCTTCAGGGTTTGTTTCTATGGTTTGAAGTTGAAGAAATGTAAAAGGGAAAGAAGAACAAAAAAAAAAAAAAAAAAAAATCGAAACTAGGTTCAAAATTGAAGAAACATTCAAACACCGACACCTGCTTTGACCTGGAGGTTCTCAGTCAGTGTAAACGAGAAACACGATTGGTGTACTTCCTTATCGTGGCATTCATTGCACATTAATGGTTTCTAAGGATTATCATTATTCTGTTGTGCGTGCTATTTCAATAGTAGTATTTTTGTAAAGAGCGCAATAATCTAAATATAAAAACATAAGATTGTGGATAAAAATGGCCACCAACCTCGTTGATATCAACCCAGCTCCGATAGTTCCCCTTACTCCAGATTCCTAGACCTACATAATAAGAATACCAGTGATGAATTTGAAAGACATGTTGTATTTTATTGTATGTAGAAGATATTAAAAATAAGAATAAACAATAGAAGAGGAAGCTAACGCTAGTAATATGTGTAAAAGATGGTATAATAGGTGTTATAAAAAATAGAGTTGTGAAGGGGGAAAATATGTAGGGGGAGGCAGGAGTAACTAAATCTTGATCATTGATGGAGTCCATTTGTGGAAGCACCACTGCCACCATTGAACTGTATCTTGGTCCTTCAAGTTCCACCGTTTGCCATGCGACGTCTGAGACTAAACAATGAAATTCTTGATCCACCAGACTTCTTACCTTGTTCAAACTGAGGATTTGATTGATATTGTTGACCAGTGAATGGCTGATATTGCTGAACGTCGCCATATTTTTGAAGAAGTTCGTTGTTTTCTTCTTGGATCTGTTTTTGTCGTTCTTGTTGTTCCTTCATCAAATTTTCATAATCTTCCATAATATGCCTATCTTCATCATTGTTTCGGGCATGATGACGGCGAGCACGCTCCATGCGGGGAGATCTTGATGGAGTAGCTCCCGATCGACGTTCCAATTGCTGATTGTTATTGTCGCTACTGTCAGTATCATCATCGGTGCCTTCGCTATCGTTGACATTTTTATAATCAGTATTGTCCTTGTTGGTTTTGCTCTTCTTGTCGCTGTTGCTGTCATTATCATCGTCGGTGTTTTGTATTTCCTTGTCATTTTCGCTATCAGGACGTTCGTTGCTAGATTTCTTGTTCTTGTCGCTGGCTCGAGTGGTTTCGTCATCGTTATTGTCATCGTCTTGATCAATGGATCCAAGCAGACCATTTTGTTCTGAAATGCGGGAAGCACGCCGACGCAGTCCACTAATAAGAGACACGGAAGTACCCGATTCACCTGCTTTGCCAGCACCATCACTACTAACGTCACCACCGAGTAATTCACCTGCAAGCATACCACGACGACGAAGATTTGCAATGTCGCCAAGGAGATTACCAGTGTTTGAATCAGCATCCTTTGAAGTCAAAGATTGCCCATCTACGAGTCCATGAAGCCCAAATCCAGCTCGACGACGGAGGTTCAAAAAAGATACGGAGGTTTTGCCTTGAGGAACTTCAGCTTTCTGAGAACCTTGAAAGGGGAGTTTACCGACGCCATCAAAACCATTATCACTTCCAGCAGGAACTCCAGAGTCTAGCGCACTGACCAGTGAAAGAGATTGCAACCAGGTAGATATCAGTAGAACTGTAACAATTGATTTTTGTATCATCATATTGAGGTTTGGATAATAAAACGAATAAAGTAGAGTAGAAATGGTAAGTATTGGTATTTTTTTTTATATCGAGTTTTTGTAGTTAAATAACCTTTATAATTTAATTACCTTTTCATGGGCGCCAATAATGGTTCATTGAAGCATATAGGGGCGCAAAACAGTTGATTGATGTTAGTGGGGAGAAGTAGGTCAAAGGATAGGAGAATATATTACAATAATAAAACCATTATGTTTCTTGTATATTACTAGTTATGTAATATTATATAAAAAAAAGGAAAAAAAGGAGAACAAAGAAAGAAATGAAAATTATAATCTTGCTGCCCCTTGATGCGGTGTTTAAAAATTAGGTTGTGGTTGATGGCAGCATTGAACAACGGAAAAAGATAGACATCGTACCATGTTGATTATTTTACTATTACATATTATAAAAGAAAAAAAATTACTCCTACAATATAAAACTATGCTTAATCACAATTATAATGCGGATATTAATGCTTTCCCCTTGACATTTAAACTACTTGTGCATATAGAGGCATACCCTTCGATCATGTTACATTTTTTTGTCCCTGTTTATTGAAAAATATATGCACAAATTGTGTTTATCGATGTTCAATAGAAATGCTAAATATGAGATCGTGAATATACACATGATATTTCAATATGAAATTCTCGTCAAGCACCGGACGACGCAGGCTCTGACCACGACGTTTTTAATGTGTTTGATTTTGCTGGTTACTATCAATAAAAATGTTTGTAATGTAGGACAAGGATAAAACATTTCACTACATTACGATTGTGAGCTGCTATTTTTATATGGCAGTTTGAATAGTGATTGAGAGTTTGCTTCATTGAAGGACCGCCGAAAATAATGAAAAAAACGGCACATTGCATTATGAGAGGGTACCAGCATCCCAAAAAAGATAGAAAATGTTTTAACCCCCGAACAAAAAAGGAAAACCATCTTCCCTTCCTTCTCTTTTTTGTTTTTCTGCAGCTTTCTTACAACAATACTCACTTGACCATCATCACAATAAGTTCTCACTTATTCAATACACTTGCACTCTTATTACATTATGGCAGCGACGGAGCCTTCATCCACGGCCGAGAGGGAAGCAACGATAGTGGACAGTAGTATACCACATAAATCCTCCTTTGACGAGGACACGACATCCTTATCTGTTGACGATGAAATTCCTCTGGACAAGTCTCGCTTAACCATGCTTTTGGTGTCTGGAAAACGCCGGGTGTTTGACTTTGAACCTTCCACCACTGTTGATGCTGTAAAGACATATATACTGGACAATTGGCCTCAAGGTAAAGTTAGAAAAAAAGCCAAAAAGAAACCAACGAAAAGTATATCAATCGCAACCAATCCCTCTCCATACAATTGACTCTTGAAGTGTTATAGATTGGGCTGACCAAACTTCCCCTTCCATCAAAAATATTGAGCTCGTATACCTTGGGAAGTTCTTGGACAATAACTCGAAACTGAAAGGTAAGTCAGCTAGGAACAAAATCATAGCATACGGACTCACTGCGTTTTATATGATAGATAATGGTTTACTTGGTGGTCATGCTACAATTGTGCACCTGGTGATACGGCAGTATACTAAGAAGGCGGATGATGGTAATATCATATTGAAAAATTAGCACCCTCTTCTTTATCTAACTTCATTTCGTTATAGATGGAAAAAGCAACCAAGTGGCCTCTCGGTGTAAATGCTGTATCATCTTATGAATTCTCTGTTACACAATTCTGTGGCCACTTTTTTTACACCCACTCATGGTTTATACACTCTAGTTTTATTAGTATTCCTTTTCTTCCCTACTTCACCTCTCAATCCAACTTGTAATAAAAATTACCTCCCATTTATCATTCACATACCATTTGCAATGTTACTATTTACTATTTTTAAAGTTATGCTTTATGCAGTCTTTATACGTGTGATAGGCGGTGTATCGATTAAAGCGGGCGAAGGAGGGGGGGGTTTGACATGTTGAGGATGATAAAAAGGAGCGGTATTTGTGTGGTACTGTACTGATGTATATATTATATTGGAAAGTAGTATACCAAGTCAATGACGATGAGCCTCAAATTGAATCCAGGGACACATTTCGAATTACTGTTAAAAATCAAGGTCATTTTTATTGCCTCTTTTAGGGGAATGCCTATTATTTTTACTGTAGTGAATTTGATTCGTATAATATATATTGAAACAAAAACCTTTGTATATATATTGTTATGATATGGTATTTAAAATATGGAATGCATCATAAATACATTTCTAGGATTGCTATATCATATCTTCTTCAAGGGAAATAAATGTGTTTGGGTCTCCATATGACAGCGGGAAATAACCAATTAAACAAAACGAAGCATAGCCTTTTTTTTTTTTTTTTTGATCAGTGGAGTGGGTAAAATGTGTCATTCAATCCATGAGCATCCAATTTTATGAGATGCTTTGGTATCAGGATGGCTTTTATTTCAATAGAATTAGCTTACACACCAGGCATTTCCACATTATCTATGACATGGCATTAACTAATAGATTGGAGCTGTCAACCAGTCACTAGGTCTCTTGGGATGAGACAGGCAGTCTAGATAGGATTTTTTTTTTTAAAAAAAACAACAGTGAAAATCGTTCTTAAATGGTGGATACACACAGAGCACACAAGCGATCTAAGACTGCCAACTACTTTCCTGGGTTTTTAGAGGGGAAGAGTAGTCATAAATGGTAGATTAGAAAGAAAGGTAGAACGCTCACAAAACAGCTACAATAGCAACATTGCTTACTATCCGATGGTTGAGAAGATGTTTAATAAAATGGAATATTTTATTGTTATATTAGAAGATACTAAAACTAAAGACGACGGGTTCATTGTAACAAGTGATTCAATGGAAATGTTTTTTGAGAAGCATAAGAGAGGCTATTGTGAGATTTGACGAATGGTCAACACTAATATAAAGGAAATTCTTGTAAAAAGGGAGCTACTATTTTGCACATAACATTAGAAAGACCAAAGGGACATCTTTACGAAGCAAGACAACATTCAGCACTAATCAATAAATGGGATAGTGTAAAAAAAAAAGGAAGTATTTCACAAAACATGAGAAAGACTATAGAAACATTTTCAATGAAGTCTGTAAAACGAACATATTTTATTCATATATAGAGACAAACTAATTCTAAGCTAAGCTAAGCTAAGCTAAGCTAAGCAAATGATGACTCCAAGAAGTTAACTAATGGTAGTCCCAAAATCCTACATCCAAAATGAAAGGATTTCCCATGCATCTTGTAATCCCTATTCTAAAAACTCTTCTAAACTAGTCTTGATACTGATCTAAGTTGGCCATAACCTAAATGA
This sequence comes from Absidia repens, assembly GCA_002105175.1. NCBI lineage: Eukaryota > Fungi > Mucoromycota > Mucoromycetes > Mucorales > Cunninghamellaceae > Absidia > Absidia repens. The sequence goes on along the minus strand of MCGE01000004.1, from coordinate 157,130 downwards.
AGTTGAACGATGAAGAAAAAAAAAAAAAAAAAAAAAAAAGAAGAAGAAAAATGGGAAGAAAGAGATAAACTGATCAAAAAAAAAAATTGGGAGTAAACAAAAATTCACGTGGGCGGGATCTAAATGGTTTGTTTTTGCGAATTTTTTTGGAGGACTAAATATTTCAACTAAATTTATATTTATTCTATTGCAGGATATCTCCACATTCGCACTCCACACTCATGCACTACCCCCGTCTACCATTTAGACAAGTTTAGTTTATTGTCACAATTTATAACAAGATAGCAAAAATCTTTAGCATTTTCCATGAGACCAGTTTTTTTAGATTCTTGCGTAGCCCCCCTGCTTGTTTTTTTTTTAGCGGACCCTGGCTCAAAGAAATCTATAATAGTTCCACTCGATTTTTTTCATAAAAGAGTTCTCCCTACTTTCATCCGCAAATCACGACATTTGTCCACGACGATAAAAAAAAAAAAAAGCCAACCACCATTCGCTAACTGCAACGTATTTTAAAAGGTCAACACACTTTTTCCTCGACAAATTTCAATAATAAATCAGTATTTTTTTATTTGATAAAAGGATAGTAAAAATATAAATATGTAAATAAGAGGAAGGGGAGACGCAAATCAAATATGATAAGATAAAAAAAAAGTATATATAAAATAAAAACTAAAAGCACCCAGCTATAACCAATATGGACCATGACGTGTAATGCTAAGATAATTTGTGGAGTGTATGTGAGTGCGTGAGTGAGTGAGTGTGAATGTGTGCGAGTGAGTGTGTGAGTGAGTGTGTGAGTGAGTGTGCGTGAGTGTGTATGTGTGTGTATGTGAAGAGTGCTGATCGTCAGATTTCTATACAAAAGCAAACCCAGTGGAGCATTCATTGATAGCCTTGAATAAGCTTGACCGTAAGTTTTCGTAGGAGTCGTATTCCGGCAGATCAACTTGGTTGAAACTATATGAAAAAAGAGGATTGTTAAAACAGTTGAATTCAAATCAGCGAGAAGAGTAAATAAAGACTTACCATGTATGAGCAGAAGGCAATCGACTATCACCGCCAAAGTCCTTATGAATTTGGAACTTTTGCACGCCACCAGAGCCTTGTAAATGAGCAAAACCTTCCAAGGGGACTTTGGATGTCCCAGTAGCAAATTGTAATAATTTCGCACGTTCTTCTTGATCAAAGCTACGTACAGCCCGCCAGAACCATTGGATTTGAGGTGAAGTGCTGTGGTATGTTTCGTATTCCGTGTTATTTTTCCAGTCATCCAAATCGATATCAGGTAATCCAGAAATCAGCAGTTCTAATTCTTGTTCGTTGAAGATTTGAATCAAAGACGCAGGGATAATGTCGTGGAAACCTTGGAGGAAAGCATTAATTTGATCCTTGATTGCAATCGTCAATTTTTGAGCTGTCACCAAGTTCACATATTCATGCTTGTTTTGTTCGGTCACCGGTAAATCACGTCCACCAGGCTTGAGATCAATCACCTTTGTCGTACCAAAGTCGTCCATTTCCATACTGAATGTCAAGTCGATAATGTCGGTAATGTCATTGTCCAGCATCCACACCAAACTCTTGTAATATTCGGGATCAACAGCTTCCACGTCACGGTAGTCCACAGATCGGTTGAGAATGTGCTTGTAGAAAGATCTTGTAAAGTATGCATCCAAAAGTCGTCCATCGTAAATAGCCTTGCCAATAACCCGTCCAACAAATTTGAAAAAGCTAAGATGATCCGAATTGACCCATGACGCACGGTTAGGTTGATATGTCAGCTTGTCAGCGGCAGAGGCAATAAAGAGAGCGTAGTTGGGATCAAACATTTGTCGAGCCAAAACAGAGAACCATTCACGACTAACACCACCAGCATCCACACCTTCTTCGTCATAAAACCGCACCATGAGCTTTCCAAATTTGATTTCTTCACCAGTTCGTCCTTGTAATTGATGATATGAATCTTCAAACACATATTGTCGTCGCACGTTGAGTTGTAATGGAGGATAGTGGCTGCGTGGTTCAGTTCGCTTGTGTAGTTGTTGTACAAAGTAGTTCCGTTTGTTGTCGAATTCAAGCATCTTGGGGTTTCGCACCAATAGAGAGAATGATCCACTCATTAAAGTTGGGTTGTTGCGCACCATAATGTTGAGAATCTTCTTGTGGTCTTCAGTGAATTTGAAAAAGACGTCATCAGGAGTTTCACCAGCATCTTCGGTACCAGAGACAGGTTCGGGAGACGAGGAGGACGTACGAGCTGAAGGGCCATCGCCAGAAGCTTGCTGTAGTTGCTGATTTGTCATACTTTCGGCATACTTCGACACCACCATAAACGATTCAATCAGAGGCAGGAGGACAGTGGCAACATTGATCAGTTCTTCTTTTTCGTGAATCACCGCCAAACAATTGCCCAGCATTTTCCATAAAGGTAAAAAGTTCAGCTGATCGTAAATGGCCAACATCCGCTTTTCGTTCTTGACTTGATCCGATTCTTTCGAGTCACCTGCATCACCATCACTGGAAGGTAAAACTGGCATTGCTGGTCGTTTGCGAGAATACATGTAGTCGATTGTCTTGAGTACCCGAAGAAGTTTTGCTTGATGAGAAGATGCAGCCGAGAATTGAGTCAAAGCAGATGTTTGAATATCGGTACCAGTCATAGCATCCTTGAGTGCCCGTAAAAGATCTTGTAAATCTTCCAGAATTTGTTTACCGGAGTATTTGGCGGCTTCAGTAAATTCATGCGTAATAGTTTGGAGTGCACCGTCCAGAGCAGATAGATGGGAGATCACACCAAGAGTATATTGGAAAGTTCGGCTTGAGCATTCACCACTTGTCAATACATGTACAACCATTTTCAGATAGTGATCAGGAATTGTTGGTGGTTTCGGTACAGAACGTTGATTTGCATTAGCAGGAACGGATGATTGATCGGTTGAGGTTGATTCTTCCGTTGTGGAGGCCACTGCTGTTCCATCCGAGCTTGCTTCTGGTTGCGGTTGCTGCTGCTGTTGTTGCTGCCTATTTTCCACTTTTTCCACATATTTCTTCACCAACGCCGGGAACGGTCTGCACATTGTTGCCAATAAATTCATGAGCTGTTCCATGAGATTGGTGTTGTCCACGAACACCGGCCGATCCAACAGGCTCATCAGGACCAGGAGCGGATATTTGCTTGATGGTTTGGTTGCGTCCTTGTTCTTGCCTTTCTTGCTATTTGATCTCTTCAGTCCAACCAGGCAATCATTTTCAGTCAAAAAGTAGGTCATAGATTGTTCGTTGCAGGATACCACATAATGAAGCACTTCCAAGCAGCGCTGAGTAATCAAGTTGGGAACATTTTCACCAATTGTTGTTGCCGATGAGGATGGGACAGATGCTGTTGAAGTGATTTTTTGCTGTTGATGTTGTTGTTTGGATGAAGATGTAGTTGGAGAGGTTGATGGATTGGAAGCAGAGGCCGTTGCTGTCTTGGGGTATAGAGATAATTGAGCAAAACTTTTGTCAACTGCTGCCAGATCAACACTACCATCATGGAGAATACAGATCAACAAAGAGAGTAAATCACCACGAGTCTTGCTATTTTCACAGAGATTCAGTAGGAGTTTGTTCAATAGATTCTTGGAAATAGATTGCGGGACAAATAATAATCGAGCCAAAGTCGCCAGTTGAGTACGATCCACCAATTGGACGGTGTCCGTTCGTCCGACCACCTTTTTGTGGCTGTGTGCTTGTTGATCTTGCTGCCCGGTTCGAGAAACGTTGTTCATATTTTGTCGATAACGGTTCAGCATCCGGCTAAAGGGTTCGTCAGTCCGCAATGTTGTCATGGTAGGGGTGATATCATCCAAGTCACGTACAATCGCATCCAAGGAAGACATTGGTCCAGATCCATAGAATGAACGACCTTCGGGTCCTGTCGCACCTTCCGCAGTGTTGTCAGTCGTTGCAGGTGTGTTAGCTGTTGTGGTTGCATCCGTCACAGTAGCTTGGCCAGGCGCAGGGGTGTTGGAAGCGTTGCGTCTTTGTCGGTCACGTCGGTCACGTTCAATAGCTTCTTGTCGTAAAACTTCGTCGCGAATGTCTGGGGGCAAAGCATCCAAAAATTCAGGACTAATCGAGTCATCTTCAGGTGGTTGAATAGATTCCCGTCGTTCACGCATATGTTGGTTGACCACTTCTTCCCGGAGATCATCAGGTAGAGCTTCCAAGAATTCCACGTCAATACCAGTGCCAGAAATGTCAACAGATTCGCCGTTGATAGTGATGGTTGTGCGTTCTTCAGTGTCAGTCGCTGATTGTTGAGCCGCCTCAGAGGGAGCGCCGGAGTCATCACCTGTTTCCATTGATTCCGATTGTTGCTGTTGTTGTTCTTGCTGCCGTTGTTCTTCGGCCAAGCGTTCTTCTTCAGCCTTCCGGGCAGCAGCTTCCTTTTCTTCCTGTTGACGTTTTTGGAGTTCTTCTTCAGCCTTTTTGCGATCAGCTTCCTCTTTGAGTCGACGTTCTTCCATAGATTTCTTTTCTTGTTCCCGACGTTTCTTGTTTTCATCCAGAGCCACAGGTATCAGCGAGTTGAGAAGAGCGTTGGTGAGCTTGGCAGCTTGATCAGCCATACTATTGCCGTACATCATCCGAGCTTCTTGGTTCCATCTTTCAGAGGTAGACATTGGTTGGAATTCATGGAGTAGGGTGAGAATTTGTCGTGATTGATCTACAGGAGCTTCACCAGTCGATCCTGGAGCGGCATTGTTGGAGCTATCAGGCCCACCAGGTAAGCTTGATATCATAAACGGTACATGCTGGGAATGAGGAGCAGCGCCACCACCGATACCAGGAACACGAGTCATTTCCAAAGCACGCATGAGGCCATGGCCAGGCACTTCAAGTCGATGGCTACCTTCTGATGGATGACCACCATGAGAGGCTTGAGACAAAATGTTTTCGAGCACACGTATAGCACTTCCACCAATAATATCTTCAAATGCTTGTAAATTGCCAAAAGCAGGGCCACCACGGTGTCGTCGAGCAGAAGTATCTAGAGAGCGACTACTGCTAATAGGATCGGTCGATTCAGAACCTTGGTTGTCAGCAAGAAGAGGATGAGTTGTAATGTCTTCAGACGTAGAGGCACCACCAAGACCACGGAAAGGACGGCTTAAGGTTGACTGATGGCTACCAAATTCAACAATGGGCATTCGGTCACGAGAAGTGGGTCCACCAAGAATTTCCATACCTTCCATCATACGGCGATTTTGAGACGAGCGGCCAGGGCGACGTAGTCCAAGCCCACCTAGTCCTCGAGAACGTTCTTGCCATCCTTCTTCACCGTCAAATGCAAATTGAATACCTTGAGGACCATCATCTACCAAGAAGGGGTCACCCAAATCATCTTCATCAATGAGCAAGCCATCGTTCAAGTCAGTGTCTTGTTCATCTTCGAGGTAGCCTTCTGATCCTTCATCGTCATCGAAATCAGATTGATCCAAAGTATCCAGGTCTACATCTTGGGACTAACAATAGTGAAAAAAAAAAAAAAATTAGTGGCTAGAACGTAAATCTGAATATATATAAATATATATATATATATATATATAAGGCAACTTACATCTTCAAACCGGCGATGTTGGTGGTGATGACGATCATGTTGTTCGTCGTCAGATTCAATAGATATTTCAGCACCTACGAGGACTCCACCATCTTCGTCAATATCTTCAAGGTGCCAAGTCATTTCACGGCCGTCTTCGTCATCGTCACTTTCATCGGAATGATTTGATCCGTCATTGTGGCTGTCATTGACATCGGAGCCATCGGAATGTCCACTTCCATCCTATTCCATAAAATGAAAAAGAAATTGGAAAAAAAAAGAGTGAGTAATGTATTTGAAATTTCTATTAAAAAATATTATTGAACCTACTTCATCTTCATCCATATCCGAATCGTAATGATGGCGATGTAAAACCACATCCATTTCTTGATCCACGTCGTCTTCCATTTCTTCTTCACTCATATCAGAGAGGTCACTTCCAGTTTCTTCATCAAATTCTTCTTCATCAAAGCTATGCATAAAAAATAAATATAAGTTAATATCTAATACTTTTCCAGTCTCGAAAACCCTATACCCCGTTCTTTGTCCACTAGAAAAACTAACCTGTCGACTTCATCATCTTCGGTAGATCCATACTCGTCTTCGTCTTCTTCCATCACACTTCCGTCAAACATGCCAAGAGAGGAGTTACGGTACAAGTCAGGCGCTTCATTTTCATGTTCGTCATCATCGTTGGTAGATGGGAGTATAGAATCATCGTCGTGTTGATGAGACGCACCAGTAGCTGGTCCACGTGCGTGATCAGTGTTGCCTCGCGAAGGTTCACCATGATTGTCGTTGTGACTTTGGCCTCCACTTGTGTTGTCGTGGTCATTCGCTTGTTGGGCGGTTGTTGCTGCCGATGAGGAGGATGTAATCGCGTTTGCAGATTTGTTCTTGCTGTGTTTACCGTTATTGTTGGACTTGGATCGTGTTGCCTCGGCTTCATCTGCTGCACGTTGTTCCGCTGCTTTTCTTTCAATAGCCACTGCCAGTTTTGTGAGTTGTTCCAAAGGCCGGATCATCGCACTGAGCACCGTTTTTGCATGAGGGTAATTCACATCCACATCGCTAATCGCACTTGTCATGACACCAACAAAACCCTTATCCAGCATAATCTTGGCCAATTGCATCGAGGTATCTTCCTTGTGTTGTTGATGAACTTGGCTACCAGGATTGGGTCGAGCGTTGAGAATTCGGTGACATAAATCGGCAAGGCTGAGATATCGGTTGTATTTGACAGACACAGGTTCCGCTGATTGGGTCAAATGTTGAAATGCACGTACCACGCCTTCCAAGACATATTTCCGCACATATGTCAAATCGTGTTTGCCATAATTGGAGACTTCGGATTTGGATAGAGTGTTGTAGCACATCGCCACCAATACACAAGAGGTCCACATAGAGAGTCCTTGACCTTTGCGAGCTTCATCATCCGTAGGCTTGATAGCATTGTAAGGAAGTAGGTCATTGACCAGTAAATTCAACACTTGATGACGATTACGGCCATTGCTGTTTCCATTCTTGATATTTCTTTGCCGGCTGTAGTTGTGAATATCATACTTGCAAGACGGGTAAGAAGACACCAATTCAACCAAACATTGTAAGAGGAAGCCAGTGTAAGCATACTTGAGATCGCTACTTTCCTTGTCGCTTGCACGGACCGCTATAAGTTCATTCAAAAGATGGTTGATCACAATAGACGAGTTCTTGCCAGCCTTTGAAGACCGGTGCGTCGATGTTGATGTAGTAGGTGCTGGTGTTGCTGTAGCATCGGTACTGTCCGCTACTGTTGTTGAGTCCCCAGAGGGATCGTCCTTGCCAATGATTTTGATTTGTCGGCTATTTTCATGTTCATTGTATCTGGTCAAACGGCAGATCTTTTCGGAGACTTGTAAAAACGAAGCAGGATCACGAAGAGCAATGGCAGCATTGTTACGGAAGTAAGTGCTGATATCTAGGTTGCGTGGTCTTGGTACGGTACCCCAGGTTGTAATAATATCATCAATTTGTTCCTCCAGGACATGTTTGTCTTCGATGATGTGTCGCAGAATCAGAATAATAAAGGCTTGCTGTCCTTGGAATCCATCCAGAGTTGATCGAGGTTTGGCAAACAATAAATCCAATCCACCATTTTCAACCAAACGTAAGGCGTCGTCATGGTTTTTGGTCAGTCGAACAATAATACGAAGAATGGCGAAGAGATCATCGCGAGAGAGTTTGGACTTCTTGAGTAAACTGATGCAACAAAGGAGGAGTTGTTCACGTTGATAGTTTGTAATGGCATTTCCAAGACCCTTTGACGCAGGATCAGTTGTGGCAGTAGTCTTGTTCTTGTCGCTATCTTGTTCAGAAGGCGTTACAGCAGCAGTTGAGTCAGCCATTTCAACATCTTCATTCTTGTCAGCAGCAGTATCGGCGGCATCTTTTCCTTTGTCATCCGTCACGTCCTTGTGTTCATTGTCGTTGATCATTCGTACTTCCTTGGGCTCGTCAGCTTGACAGATAAACATTTCCAACACCAGAAGCGCAGATGCTAACCACGTAGGAGTAGGAGTGGATGAGTCAGCAAGATCAGATTGAGATTTTTCAATAATATCAAACAGGCAGTTCATGCGTAACGCGATGTCAGGAATGGTAGCATGGAAAGGAGAGTCCTTGAGTAGTAAGGCCATTAACCGGAGTTGACTGCATACCTTCATATACGAGATCTCATCCTTGTCCAAAGATTTTTGCACACGATCCACCAAAGAAGACATGACCGACTTGGCGCGAGTGAGATTTTCATCATCGTCTTTGCAAATCACCACCAATAATGCATGAACATCGAAAATCATATCGTCACGTTCGTCCACCAGTTGTAGTAATATTTCTGGAAGTTCCTGTCGTAAGTTGTTGCGTACATCCTTGAGAGTTTTGAGATCCTCGGATTCTTGTTGTTGACTAGCCTTGTTTTTGCCTTTGTTGTTCGATGTACCTGGTGCAGAGCCATCATCATCATCATTTGTTGATTGGTGGCTGGAAGAAGCGAGACCGAAAGGTAGAGACGATTCAAGCCTGATTTCGTCATCATCATCGTAAAGAATATCGCTATCCACACCATCGACGCCATCATGGTCAAATTCACCTAGACCGTCTTCTTCGCTGAATTCGTCATCATCTTCATCCATGTGTTGGTCACCATCTTCATCTTCGTCTTCATGGATGTCGCTATGTTCAGCATCACCATCCTCATCGCTGTTGCCATCATCGGCGTCACGATTTTCATCATGAGGACCTGTTGCACGGTGTTCTTCGGGTGCCTGACCTTGAGAATCTCCAACTGCGTCAGAGGTAGCATTATCTTGCTGGTTGCCGTCGTTGCTGTTAGCGCTTGTAGTTGCAGATGATTCTTGCGTTGATTGTTCAGAAGTGGTGGTGGTGTTGTTGTTGTTGCGATTTCGGGAAGTATTGTTGGAGCTAGCAAGTAAGGCTGTTGGATGGCTAAAGAGATAATCCACTGCACGGGAAATTTGGTTGTTGCATCGAATCATCGCTTGTTCGGCACCAGGGCGATTGAATCCCATATCTACCAGGGTTTGTACACCTGCTTCGTTAGGTACCACAGGAGTCCTGATAATGTTGAAAGGTGAAGGTGTTGATGTTGGTAGGGAGCTTCCTGTGTTGCCACTGCTTCCGCCAAGCCCAAAATGAATAACGTTGTTACTGTTGAAGACCGACCCTGATCCACCAGGCATCATTCCATCATCTTGTTTCGATTTCCCAATATCATTTGACATCAACTGGGTAAGCACCTTGATATACATTCGCAGCACCTGCTTGGGGAACTTGTAAAAGTACTTGCTGTGGAGATGCTTGCGGATAGTGGCCACACGGAGTGATACAGAAATATTCCATTCACGCGGTTCCAAGTAGTCGGGCGCTGATCGATCTTTGGATTTGGTCAAGTGCATGGTATGAGGAGAATCCATTAGCAGTTTGACCGAGCTGATATTGAGTAAGACGGCCAAAAGAAGTTCAATACTAGCATCGATACGAGGTAACAAATCTTCTTGGTCAGAGGTGGAGCGATCTGCAACAGGAATAGATTCAATAGATTCAGCCGATTCCCATAACTTGTTCAGCGTGTCGGTCAACAACTTGGTGCCGCCATTTTTGTCGAAAGTAACAGCCAAAGGCACATGAAGGGAAGGTGTGGCACGATCATCCAAAATAAGCATTGACACGAGAGAAAACATAGAGGCCAGATAATCATACTTGCAATGAGGGGCATCATCAGACATAACACAAGGCCAAGAAATATTGTCTTTCAAAGCTTCGGCGATGTATCCAGCCAACTTGAAGGATTGCCCGATTTGACTGTTATCGAGACTTCGACGACCGGCAGTGACTTTGTTCAGCCCTAAAACAAATTACAATACAACATTAGGATTCGTATTCTTTTTACTGAACCTTTTTTCATTTCTTTCTTACCTTGGAATATAGGAGTCAAAGCTTGTGGAATTTCGCCCAGAAACATCTTGAAATGCTTGGTGTTGATAATTCGAGGGTCCTTAGCATCAGGTTCCTTTTCTTCTGTTGTATCCATATCATTTGCTGCCGAAGTATTGGGAGTGCTTGACGATGGTGCTGCAGCTGACGTGCTTTCATCCGTAGTCCGATTCGAGTCAAAACCAGATATTCCCAAAGGATTGTCAGAACGGGTATTGCCGGATTTTTTGGTCGATTTGAAGTTATACCAGGATTTTGGTACTGATTCCCTTAATAAAATGTTTTCCCAAACGGCAGTTCTAATAAAATAAAATAAAAACACATCGTCAATACACGGTTTGTTCACCTCAGCTTTTAGTTTTTTTAACCTACCGATGCAACTGGCCCAATAGTAAGATAATATTGTCATTATCTGGCTGGGAGGTAAATTCGTTGACCAAAGTAATACCATTTTTGCCATGAGTAAGGATAGAGGAGCAACAAATATTAGCCAAAAGTCCCACATAGCCATACATGACAACAAATTGGCGAAGTAGTTCATTGCCTTCTTTGATTTTTTCAGTTTCGTTGACTACGATAAAGACATGAATCATATTAGATTACGTTCCTGTAGTATTCTTTTTGTTTTAGCTTTTTGTGCTTACCTTTAACATCAATGAAGTTACTAACAAGACTCTTGTTTCTTGACGAATGACCTTCCAAAATAAACTTCACAGAAGATCTGACTTTTTCCACAATAGCCAAAACAGTCGGAATAGGGCTAACTTCAGCAATCATGCGGAAGAGATATGAGAGAGAGTCTGAGGCAATGGAGACCGAGAAATCAGCGGGTAACATGGGTAAGGTGAAGTAGTCTAAAAGCATTTCAGGGCAACGGTCTTTCACGAATTCACGAATATTGGATTGATTTTGAAATAATCCTTCAAGAAACTATATATGATATAAATAAATAAATGAGAATACATTTATAAGGTTGTGTTGGTATTTTTTGGGACAAATAAACTTACTCTTGATACCAAATCAATAAAAGAGACCAATAAACATTCCACTTTATCATCCACCTTGTTTTTATTTTCATCAGCTTCCATATCCACATCATTACTGTCTTCTGTTTTCATGAGACGCAAAAGATGACCGTTGTCGCTTGGTTTGCCAATATCTTGTTGTCCCATATCGAGCACATTTTTGATCATTTGTGTGACACATTGAAAAACATCGGGTCGCAGAGAGGGATGGTGGCGAATCAATTCATCCATTGTGTTACCCAAGACTGTTGCACTATCAATTTCGGCAGGATTCCGTAAAATGTCGTGGGAAGTCATCAAATCAAAAAAGTGGGGCAGAGGTTTGATATCGTTGAACATTTGAAGACCTTGACCATTAAGGCATAACGCACCAAAAGCATGCACAGCAGCAACAAGCACTTCTCCATTGGGGTTTTCATAGCACGAGATTGTTTGAAGGAAGCTTTGTGGAAGTTTTTGTTCTTGAAGAATGGCAAGAGATGTTGGCTCGTTGTGAATAAAGGTAGACGTTACATTGGTTGCTATAAAAAAATAAGAGTTAATTCGATCCCCCCCAATATTCTCTTTTTTCTTTTTCTTTATTACCTAACGCGAAGACGCTATTTCCAAATACTTTGGGGTTTTCAATCACTTGTTTCAACGAAGAAGGAGCTGAGGAGTCAATGAGGTTCCGTAAGCCATCAGCAGTTCCAGTGGAATCCATCATACGGATCAAGAATTTGAGCATGGTTTTGACAAGAGATACACGATCGTAGGGGGCCAAAGCTCCAGTAGCTAGATCTTGTTCTGCAAGCTTAGCTTCAGCAGCCTCCACACCTTCCATAGTCACTGTAGTCGTTGCATTTTCTATACCTTGAGTCACTTCACTCTATTAAAAGAAGCAGACGAGTTAGTATATACAGAGCAATCAACTTTTTTTAACTGATCACATCTTACCTTGATTCGGTTCAGCAATATGTCCAAGCCATTTGCATTACAAAATGCTGAGAATGATGTTGTAATAGAGTTTACAATTGTGTCCAGCAGTCCAACCACCTTGGTGACATTCTATTAGTACCATAAAATAAAAAGCACTTAATGAGTTTCCCTGACCCAAAATCGTGTATCACCCGATTATCCAAAATTGCCGACTGTATGTTACCTTCAAGTGAATGGATTGTTGATTATCGACAATATTCAATAGAGTTGGAATGATACCAGCTGTCATAAGCATTTGGCCACCAGGCTGAGTTTGTAGAATATAGGACAGGAAGGTAAACAAAGATTCCAAAAAGTCATTCGGAAAGCCTGATTGAAAATAACAGTGAGATTTTTATGGCGACCCAAATCATTCATTTTAAATATATATTACCTTCAGATCCGGGATGGTTGTTGATTTGTCTCAAGATATGTAATAGGGTACCATGATTTGCTGAAGCATTGAACGCATGAAGGATTTCATTCAATTTCGTGCGGTGTCTTGATATAGCATCCAAGGCGTATAGAGCATATGTTTGGACATCCTATATAGAAAGAAAAAAAAAAAACAACGTGAGTAAAGAGGTACAAGATGTTTTTCCGTCGTTTTCATGGCTTACATAAGAGATTGGTTTTGATGGGTTAACAGCGTCGGCCAGATGGGAGACAAGATGCGGTTCATACACAAATACCTTATTCTGAGCTGTTGATTCCGAAGCGGTATGAGCTATAACAAGTTAAAAGATTGATTAGTAATGCTTGAAAATTGACACAGAAAAGTACCCAGGTCCAATTCTTTTTATTTTCTTACCCATGATGGATAATGCAGTCAACTGAGAGATCACCAACTGTTTTCTCCTAGACGGCACACCAATGTTGTTTGCGATTCGGATCCTGTTGAGTAGTTCAAAGTGATATTCCTTTGGGATGTCATGCTGTTTCACCAATAAAGTAAACCACTCCAAATCAGATTTCTTTTCCTTTTGAGAGATATTTTCGGTCACAATATGCACACCTTCATCTTGTTCGTTATTGGAGTCGGAGGAGGGGGTGGTGATGTTGGTGGAAGCCTTGCCTTTGTTGCTGTCGTCTGTGCTGGTTGGAGGATTGGTACGCGTTCGATAGAATTGTAGCTTAATGGTGAGCATTTCATTATCGGGAGTGAATTGATCATTGCATAGGGATTCCAGATCTTGATAGGGAATAGACCAACCACGAGCTAGTTCCAGTAACTTGTCTTGTGGTGCAACGAAGCTGGAGCGAATCGCCCTTGGGTTATTGACACGTTGAGCAGGACGAAGCATGAATCGTAAAATAGTTTCCAAAACGTCCATATCAGTAGTGTTGAGTAATGAGGTCAAATGCTAATATAATATAGAACACAAAGGTCAGTAAACGTAGCTCCCACATACGTACCTCACGCACACGCAAGTAAACTTACTTCATAGGAATTATATATATTTCGGTTTGTACAATGTTCAAAGAGAGTAAGACTAAGATTAGCAATAGATAAAATCAACGTTTTTGTTGTAGGATCAAAGTCGGTGGATTGTATGGTGTCCAGTTTGTATTCATCACAGATTCGTTGTAAGATGGCGTCAAAACGATTCAGCACCCCCACCCAATGAAAGAGATCACCGCGCGGATATATCCATTTGTCCAACTGTTCGATTAATTTGGGTATGTGAGTTTCAGTATCTTCTTCCAAGTGTTTAATCACATCACGCAGCGGTGGAGGCTACAAAAGATAATGGTAATGAAAAGACATAAGTTAGTAATAGTCAGGTATCCAAAAGCAGGTTCAATGTGTGATCTCTTTTGAACTGTTTCATTGTATTGTATATTATTGTTGTATTACCAAAGGAGCCAGTTTTTTTGAAGGAGTCTTTTTGATCTTCATGATCGAGACTAAAAGTATACATGTGTATATATATCAAAAAAGGTTAGTTAGACACGTCAGCAGTAAAATATACCATATTGTAAAAAGAAAAGGAAAGGAAAGCATAATGAACTTACCAAAACAATATCAGTATACAAGGGATGTTTGCCAATGATAGTGCTTTATACAATGTGAAGAGTTGAGTAAAAAAAATAAATATAAAAAGGTAGAATTTGAAAATGAAGAGAGGGAGAAAAAAAAAGGCAAGGAAGAAAAGAGAAAGCGAGAGAAAAAAAACATCGGTCCTCTGAAATTTGGAGCGTATATTTAAATCCCGACGAAACCGAAGACCTGCGGCAATTTTTTCAAAACTAACTGTACAATCAGCCAACTACGCAAGCCTAACTGAAATCAATGATAAAATTGTGTTTTCATCAAGAGGTATTTTTTTTTCATATTAAAGCGGTTCTGGAAGTGAAGAGAGAGTGAGTGAGCGAGTGAAAGACATAGAGAAAAGATGACGTTCATAACAAGGCATTGTTCATCATCGTCATACCTGGTCACTTTTTTTTTAACCTCATCAGAAGTCGGGCACCGGGTATATGCATCATAGTTTGCTGAGTTGAGCGATTAGCTCTTTTTCTCTTGACCTAAGCATTCTTTTCTTTTTTTTTCACCCCATACCGTCCGTACTCTTCAGTTGTATCGGCCTTCCTTAAAGCTATTCATACTTTTATCAATATGTATTGTGTGCTACACATGTTTATCAATCACACAAGTAATACAAGTCACCTGGTATAGTACCTTCATCTTAGTACTGTTATTTTGGAAGCAAGGTGTACTTTTTTAGGGACCAACAAAATTTTCTTTAAAAAGATTGATGTGAAGCGGGGATTTAAAAAAAGTTAATGCATTCACTGCAACGTGGTTGAAGACTAAATCGCACGCAAAAATAAAAGTAAAAAGTAAAAACAATACACACAGCGAGACAAATCAGATATTATAAATGGATAAATTTGTATGTATGTTTATTTGTTTTGTTTATTAAAGAATGATAAAAAGAAAATAAAAAAAAATATTAAAAAAAGGAAACTAAGGGGGGACAGATAGAGGGATGAGGGTATACACAGGAATAATGTCAATGGAATGAAGGGGGAGGGGGAAAGAATATATCCAAGAGGAGATCAATTATGCTGTTGCTGCTGATGGTGATGACGATGGTGATGCTGGTGATCATGATCTTCTTGAGCGTAGTCTAATACAACACCGACAAATTCATCCAATATCTTTGAATTGTTGGCATATTTGACATTATCATGGCTTGCAAAGGATTCTTGATATGATGGATAAAGGAAGGTGTGGACAGGAGGTAAAACAAGGGCTGTTGATAAAGTGGAAGCTGATGACGAAGATGTTGTTGAAGAATCGTCTGTGGTGCTGATGCTGCTTTCACTGCTACTACTTGTTCGTCGACGTAAATTAGTGCTTGACACCAAAGGAGGACACAACGAATCAATGGATGGTAGTTCAATCTTTTGGTGCGGCATGTTGTAAAAGGGCAGTTCTGATTTCCATACGCGGTTTTCTTCGTCTTCAAATTCTTCTTCTTGGTCGTCTTCCTCTTCATTGTTGTCAGTGCTGATATCCATATTGGTGTTATGAATTGTAGTTTTGGTCAATCGACGAAGACGACGATGTGAGATACGATGTTGAGTAGGTGGTGGTGATGCGGATGAAAAGGCTGAGCTTGATGAAGAGACAGGGGAGGAGGAGGACGAAGATACTTGTTTTGGCTTGGTGTTGATTCTTCTACCCAATCGTCGAATAATTTCGTCTCTGATAAATGTTTGCTTTTCCATAGAGTCTTCATTGCCAAACTTGAATTTTGCCAATCTGTATACCCGGCACCGTAAATCATTTTGTCGATTTTTTTCACGGTTTTCTGCACGCCATTTTCGCATTCTGTTTATTTTAAAACAAAAAAGAGTCAGAGAGAGGGAGACGTGTCAGTTGATCATCCATTTGTATACGTGTATGTAAAGCGAAAATAACTTACCTTTCAGTAGTTTCTTCCTTGGAGACCACCTTTTTTGCATGTCCTTTCCATCTTTTCTGGTCGCGACTCCTGACATAAGGAATGTTGTGAATGTTGGGGTTTTCCATATGACGTTTTCTAAAAAAAAAAAAAAATGCAACTGAATGAGTAAATGGATGATAAAACATAAAAGGGATCAATATTTTGATGAGTGCATATCAAAACAAATCTATCCACTGGAAAAATACTTACAAATTTGATCGTGTGGCAAACACTAAAAAAAAGCAGGGTTAAGTTAATAAAAGGGAATGACAATAGATGTTTTGATTTTACTACTTACTTTTAGGGCATTGGGTGCAAGAATAGACTCTTGTGAAATCATCATGTTGTGCCATTATTTCTTGTGTATAACAAAATTAAAAAAAAGCAAGGATAAAATAGTACAAATGTAAAGAAAGAGAAAGAAAAGTAAAAAAGTAAAAATAACAATTTTTATGTCCTTTTTTTCATTTACCATTTTCAAATGCCGCCAACGCAAAAAAATTTGTCATTTTTCAATACTGTCGAAAAAAGTAACAAGTGTGCGTATTGCATATGAATGATTTTTTTTTTTCATTTACCCGGTTAAGAATATAAGTAAAATACAGTACAGGGAATCGATGACTTCCTACAGTTGACTATGTCCCATACCATACAAGTATTACAAAAAACAACCTTTTTTAAAAGGATTTTGTCTCATAATGAATACATGAGACATAGAAACGAGACCCTTCATTTTGGTAGTGTATCTTTTACTACTTGAGTGACGCTATTTTCTTTTTCTTTTTTTTTGTTCTTCTACCTATTCTATAACATGCCTAATTATTATGCATGTCTGTTTGTCTTATGAAAAAAAAAAAAAAAAAAAAAAAGGATCATCACTTTCAAGAATCGTATATCTCATTCTCGGCAACCCCCCTGAATTCTCTAGTGTCAAAGATAACAAGGTGCAACTCTGACATTCCAAATTCATGACAAATTAAAAAACAAATACTTTTATTTTCTCAAAGACTGTACAGCACATATATTTATACATACATACATAACACAGTGATGTAGAATCCGGTGATAAAGTCAAATACCAAACAGATTCATATAAATAAATCAAATATCAAAAACAAATAAGCAAATAAAGCGGGGTAACAGGGGCTTCATTAAATTTTTCACCTTCATCTGACATAGCTCCACCTAATTGCTAACATGTATCCCTTTATTTTATCGATATTCATGTATGTACGATATGTCCTTTTTATCGTTCGATTACAGTACGTGGCATAAAGTTGGCTATAATAAATAAACGATTTGACGTATTGCTGGCTCATCCACGATCAAGTACCTGTTTCGTTACTTTAATATTAAAAAAAAAATTGGACATTGTATCACAAATAGTAGTAATAAATACTAAATATAATCAAAACATGAATATCACCATAATAGTGGCAAAAAACCAGGACTTTTTATTTTTAAAATAACTAGCACTACAGTATATATCTAAATTCATAATCAACTAAACTCATACTAGCTTGAAATCCAGAGCAAGTGCTAGTCTTCATGTTTCGTGCTACTTTGAAAGAAGAAGTGGTGAATCAATGAAGATCATATGTCACCATCACAATCATCATCATCATATTACCTTGAAATATTTGGTCATCTGGCTTTGTCAAGCATCCTTGTATATCTATGTCATTCAAAAAGCAAACAATGGGATGAGATAAAGTTCTTTCCACGCAAGCATTTCATTGTTTCAATTGTTGTACTGTATTTACATAGACAACACGTTTGTTGAGAATGACACGTCAAATGCGGTATAGTCTGATGGGGGCGTGTACGATATGTTGATCGATGTGCTTCAGAGTGCCGCGCTTCCAATAACCATCATTCAAGTTCACTTGTATGTATGTTTGATTCTATCGGTTTGAGTCAACTTCTTTATATGCTTATAATCGAAAGATGTTCATATATCCATCCTACTAAAGAAAGAGAGAGAGGGCCCAGGAGAATTTAAAAGGTTAGTATATATTTCGATATACCCTTGTCTTGTGGCTTTTTATCCGTTCTTGGTTTACATATCTTTCCACTAGTTGAATAACTGCTTTCACTATCGCAATGTGGGATCATGTTGTTGATAATGAGACAAGGTTCAGTGAGACTAAAAAAGGATCGACATTCTTCTTTTGATATGACAATTCAGTTCGCTCTAAATTCAACAGTCAGGATACTAAGAGCACTGTTAGTCAAATTCAATCGTGCACCCTGATGTGTACTATTCCTTACCCAAGCCATATGTCCACATAGTCAATAAGTCTGTTTAGAGAAAAAAAGTGTTCTCCCTAAAAAAAATTGGCGGGAACTTAAACCCCGTCCACAGTTATAGTTTTCCTTCTCAAAATTTATGCAGCCACCTATAAATCTACTTTTTCTTTCACACAGCCACTGTGCAATTGAAGTTATACCGAATGGGCATTTGTAATTGTAACATCAACGAATTCGATACACGATTGAAAACAACAGCACTCTAATTATTCCCCGGGCTAGGTTTGAGAGGCTCCAACTTGGCACTCCCAAACTTCAAGAGAAAAAAAAAACATGGCGGGGATGACTTAAACACCGTGGAGCTGGCGAAAAACGAGTTTTTTTTTTTTTATGTGCTTGTCCGTCCTGGTGGGCAATGGCTTAAGATCAATCCCATTTCGCATTCCCAGCGCCAAAAAATATTTTGCAGTGTGCTTTTAGATGGAATTAGAAAATTTTAATCACTTTGCGCCTTATTAGGTGGCCCCATTCAACCCCCCCCCAAAAAAAAAAAAAAAAAAAAGCAGCTGGATACATACGATATGCCCAGCCTGGGGACTACTCCAGCAGCATGGTCTTGGTTGATTGACATCGTTGGTAGAAAAAGAATAGCCGCATTCTTCATATGAAAGTACTCGATACCTGCCCAGTCAGTTGCTCAGTGAGGAGAATAGCTTATGATGACGGAAAGACAGCTTGGTGCATAATAGGTATAGTGACACACCCTTTAAAAACCCGCCCTGCAAATTGATATTTTTTATTAAGAAAGGGCACTAATCAGAAGGCAGGGGAGATAGATATTCTACAGTATGCATTAGGTACACTCATGGCATAGCCTAGCTTTATAAATATAATTCTTCTATGAATAATAAGGCCATGTTTGGTATAAAGTGCCTTATAATGGTCAATTGGCTGCTGGGGCTTTGAGGGAAAGTAAGAGAATAGGAAACGGGTGTTATGGTATGGGACTCAAAAAAAAGTAACAGTAATACTTCGCTTACTAGCAAATAGGTCACACAGTATGGTTTGATAAATAGGATATATTTATTGAAAGAATATGGTATCACTAAACTAAGAGCGAAAATTCCACTCTAACAAGGGATCTAAAAGAGGGTAGCATGAGGAAGGTCTGAAGAAAGGTCAACACTAATCTACTGGTACAATTGTATAATGGAAGCTAATATATTGTACAATGCATGAGAATGAATAGAATAATGTTTGTTGAACAACAACGATAAATATTATTTTCAAAAAGGATGATTGCACACAGTAAGAAAAAATGGATCTCTTGCACAAGACATGTGAGACACTAACCAGGTAAAAAGAAACATATTTTATTCAGAAGTAGGTACAAACAATATGCAAACTAATAACACAAAACTAAACTAATGGAGGCTTTAAAAAGCCAGTTCATGATAGTTCTAAATCTTGAATCCAAAATGAAAGGGTTTCCCCATGCATCTTGTAATCCCTAATCTGAAAACCTTCTAAACTAGTCCTGAACCTAATCTAAGTTGACGGCAATCTCAAAGAAGTTGAATGATAAGGAAAAAAGAGAAAGAAAAAAAGAGAAAAAGGAAAGAGAGCGAGAAAAATAGAAAGTGGAGAGTAAATGAAAATCCACATGTGCGGGATATGAAATATTTTTGTTGACGCTCGCTGAGCCGCAGGTACCGACCATTTCCCTGATAAAACTTTTGCATTTCGATGAAAACCCCCTCCCTAATGGAAGGTTCCAGGAAGGTTGCTTTTCTTTGCTGGACATAGCATGGCTTTAAGCATTAGAGTAATAACATTATCCCGAAGAACGATGCAATTTCGTTTTCCCTTTCATATCATTATTATTGGTCCCACAGTATCCTATCATTTACCAATTGGACTATAAGCATGTATCGTTCATAGATCCAGGACTCGCGCAAAAAGTTTCTGTACGAAGTAATGGTACATTTGTTTGGTATAGTACAGTACATGACTGATGGGTCTTATAATCATCCGAAAAACACCTGAACTTCAATCCATGCACAATAGAATTTCTTATTTTAGTAACCCCTTTTTTTGCCAACGATATACTGTACCTTATAGCATAACCTCAATAGTATTGACTTGGTATTGTAGTCATTTATTTAGGTTTGTTTTGTGGGAATATAATGACATTTAAAGTCTGTCCTTGGCTGTGGATATATGGCATGTTAAAAATGTAAATCGGCGAAATCAACTTGGCTGAGTGCATTTTCGACCTGATCATACAGTCCAAGTCTTCTAGATTTCCGCGCCCTCAATATTCACTTGCACGGCATGTTTTAAATATCAGAGACATATCATAATCTAACAGTAGATGGATTACAAATCACTGTTTTTGATAAATTTTACGTCTCTATTATAACCCTCTCTTTGCACAGTAGATGGAGCGCTGAGTAGCACAATTGAGCAAAATCGCCTAACACATGCCCCATATTTCTGCTCACACACATACCTACACACTCTTAGAAAAACGATAGGCGAAAACCTAACATCTTCAGTATAAACGAGAAAGCTCGAGACCAATAAAAAAAAAGTGCACGTCAATGCAAAAGTCGAGACTAGGAATACATAATGGCCGCTGTAGCTCTAGTACTGACGCTCATTTTATATTACCAGTTCCAACGTGTATCGTAGAACAAATGGGGTTAGCTGACATTTCAATATATATACATATATATATAAACACCAATTAGACTAAGCGCTGAGCATTATGGTTAGGTTGTGTTGTTGTTGACTTTTCTACACGTCATGTATAACCCATTTGACAAAACAATCAAATATGTATAAGAGAGATGAATAGTAAAAATACAAAATGAGGTTTATTGCGATACATAAGTAAACTTTGACAACTAACACTAAGGCTAAGCTAATGAGAGTTTTATAACAATCATCCAAGATGGAAAATGGTGGTTTCCAAAATCGCAGATCCAAAATGAGAGGATTTCCCCATGCTGTTTGTATTGCATTTTTTAAAATGCCCCTTATTCAAGTTCCAACACTAATCCTAGATCATCACCACCTCCATTCATGATGCAAGGAAGGTTTTTGTTCTGAAAGAAAAAAAAAAAAAAAGAAGGGGAAGGAAAAGTGAAAAAAAAAAAAAAATTGGGAAAACAAGTAAATAAAAACTCCACACGGAGTGTAAATTTTACCGCTCAAAAATATATCACGACAGTGGAGCACCCTATCGCCTACTGGGATCATAGCAAACAGTATTGTACATTAAAAGACACTGGCATGCTACATGAACATATATGTATAAGGGTGTTTTTTATTTAAGGAAGATCAATATAATGTGAGACCATAGTAAAGTTATGTAAAAAAAAAAAGCAGTGATTAAAGATAAAAAGGGGGAAAGTGGTGAGGGCAGGAGTGAAGGGGAAATGATTTTTCTACGTTTCTAATTCAAAGGTCCGGTAGGCAAAGTGAAATGGGACGATTGCTTTGTCAATAGACCAGCCAAAGCATTATACCAAGCTATGAATGCAGTTACCACGCCAAGCGCACCACCAGCTTGTTGAGTGACGATACTGCCATTGAATTTGGCTGCGGTCAACAAGATGAAAGTGATGAAAAGCATAAAGAAGAGCGAGATCAGCGAGACCGAGGATCGATGCGTGGCAATCAACATAACCCCAGTGAAGATCGTCCATCCCAACAAATAAAAGCCCAACGATTTGTTCAATGTCGCCGTATCACCCTTATAGCTGCCAATAATATCCGCACCAGGAACAAAGATCAATCCGAAAGACATCCAGAAACCGGCATAACTAGTGAAGGCAGTGGCACCGAAGGTATTTCCAGTCTATATATAAAATAAGTAAAAAAAAAGTCAGTACCTTTTTTTTCCTTTTAAAAGGACATTTCGTTTTTTAAATTACCCTGAATTCCCACATGCCAGCAAGCAACTAATAACAAAAAGAGAAAGAGAGAGAGCGGGGTATGAATTTAGCATGCATGAATTTTGATTTTCTTTTTTAAAATAGATTTCACGTACCTGACAAAGACCTCCATAGAAAAAGGCCAACCCTGTGACGACACCATGAGGTGAAGTAGGGGCCAATCCAGCACCAGCATTATGAAGTGACAAGACAAAAGTTGTCAATGCAAATGCTGACAACCCGAGAGGTGCTGGGTTAGCAATGACGACAGGGGCCACTGGAGGAGGAGCTGGAGGAGCAACTTGGTATTTTGATTCAAGATCGTGACCTTCAGACATGATTAAAATGAAAATGAATAATATAGAAAGAGAAGTAAAGTAAAGTAAGAGAAAAAAAAAAGAGAAAAAAAAAACGAGTTTGTTCCATTTTATAGTGATGATGGATGAAGCCCTCAATTATGGTGTTTTTAAGGAGAATAAAAAAGGGGAGAGACCATTTAAGGGAGAAAAGTGCGAGAGAAATATCAACCCACAATATCCTTTTTCCCTTGTAATTTAGATGTGTGTAATTAGAATGTATTGTAAATGAGATCCGCTTTTTTTAATTTTAGGAGAATGAGTGATTTGTTTTATATTTTCTCATTGATTTGTGTAATCGTATGGATGGTAAAGATGTTTGTGATCTCTCTCTCTCTTTTTTTTTTTTTTTTTTGGAAAAATATGGTTGTCTCCCCTTTTTTGCATTGATATTTTCACTTAAATCTCCTACTAATGTAATGTGTTATGTATGTACTGTCCTTTACCTCGATTTTTTTTAACAAGAGAAATGCATTTCTTATTTAAAAAAGGTACATTTGAATTCGGTCTCCTTTAAAAGGCGTTTCCTTGCATCCTTTTACAATGGAGTAAATAGAATAGAAGAAAAACTCATGGGATGGTTCTCCAGTATTGAGAGTAGGATATAGCATTGATGGAATACATGAAAAAAAGGAAATATCCCCATCTCAGGTACAAATCAGCCAACCAATAAGCATTTCCGATCATCCATAGTGGTCGTGATCATGAGACATGTTGATATTGCAGTAAATGATACACACACGTATTTGCCATGATCACATCACTAGTCTTTAACTTTATTTCAAGTGCTGAGATTGTAGTTCGTTGTTTACCCCACAATTTTTGTTATGTATAACAGGAGGAAAGACCCTTCTCATTTTTAATTGTCCTTCATTTCCATGGCAGTTTTTTTATTTATAACAATAAAATGATCAAGTTTTTGTTGGCTGTAATTGTTCCTAATGATTGTCTTTTTTTTTTGTGGGTTGTTGAATACCCCTCAACTCATTTTCGAATAAATACTGTGCCAGTGGCCTGATCTGTCAAAAAAAAAAAAAAGAGCATTTAAAATCCCGCACAGAGCTTTTTTTTTCTGTGGAGCCTTCTAGGTATAGAGGTCCGTCTGCCTATGAACAGTAAAAAATTGCATTTCAATCCCAGCTCAAAGCGTTTTGCCATTTAAGCTTTAAAACGCCGTACAGCAAATATTCATGTCGATCCTTTCCTCACGAAGAAGAAAGGGGCCAAGGAGAAGAAGAGGAGCTATTAAAGTTCATATAACAGGCTTGCTTTCTTTTTCTTTTCGCAAAAGGAAACTAACCACCATGATTTGTATAATTTTTGTGTAATGGTAAAAAAAAAAAAAAAAAAAAAGAGGCTTCCATGGTAAATTAGTGTTTTATTTTTTTTTTCCCTCGGGAGATGTTTAACCTCAAGATCATGCGCTCTTGTACTGCCGCTCTATATATACTACTTGTATTTGTGCTACCTTTTTGGATAGTACAAAACAGCCTTTTTTTTCTTATTATTGTTTATTTCTTCCATATTGATACACACCAGTTTATTTCTTTATCTATACCTGAGGGATAGTACAACATTAAGGAGCTACATGATGCTGGTGCTATGTTTGTCCAAATTTGTAACTGTTATAAGAAAATCAAGGGGAGGAAAACTAAGGATCGCCCAATAGCATCAATAATTCCTTGTTTATGTATGTACCTGCAACAGATCCAACAACAGTGGAGACACTATTTTCACCAATAAAAAAATAAAAGACCCGATCCACAAGTCACCCATGCACAAAATAAAAGAGATAGATATGATATGAATTGTATTTTTTATTGAATAGGATAAAAGAGCATGATATAAACTATAAAATAAGAGGGAGAGGATAATAAAAAAAACTACATGATATAAATTTAGATAATAATAATAATAACAATAATAACAGTAATAACAATAATACTAATAGTTTTAAAAGGACCTAAGATAAGCGACCAACGGGTACTAAAAAGTGGGAGGAGTCCTTGGTCAACAACCCAGCCAGAGCATTGTACCAAGCAATAAGAGCGGTGATGACGCCGAATGCACCCCCAGCGACTTGACTGGTGAGACTATTGTTGAACTTACCAGCAGTCAGCAGGATGAAAGTAATGAAGAGCATGAAGAAGAGAGACACCAAGCCAACCGATGATCGGTGAGAAGCAATCAACAGAATTCCAGTGAAGATCGTCCATCCCAACAAATAAAAGCCCAACGATTGATTCAAAGTCGCCGTGTCGCCCTTATAGCTGTCAAGGATACCTGATCCAGGGATGAAAATATACCCAAAACTAAGCCAGAATCCACCGTAACTGGAAAAAGCAGTTGCACCGAAAGTGTTACCAGTCTAATGATGGAAAGAATAGTTAGTAAACTAAAGACATTATCTCTAGTGAAGGGAGGGGAGGGTTCAATTTTGTCACTTACTCTGAATTCCCACATACCAGCCAATAACTACAGTATTGCAAAACACAAAAATAGGATTAGATGGTTTATTATTCAACCCTTTCTTTTTTGAATGTTTACCTGAACAAGTCCACCATAGAACATAGCCAAACCGGTCACCACACCATGTGGTGAAGTGGCAGGCAAACCGGCACCAGCGTTATGAAGAGACAAGACAAAGGTAGTTAAAGCAAAACCGGACAAACCTAATGCGATGTAATTAATTAAGTGTGTATAATCTAAAGACAAAACAAAAATTGCTTACCCAAAGGTCCAGGGTTAGCGATCACCACAGGTGCAACTGGAGGAGGAAGTGCAGGCACTTGTTCAAACTTGGCTTCAATATCATGATGTTGTTGGTTGTCTGAAGACATAATAAAGCAATTAATTATTTTTCTTTGTTATTAAAAAAAAGGGGAAGGGAGAAAGAAGGTAAAGCAGAATAAAAAAAAATAAGGAGAAAGGAAGAAATTAAATAAGAAATAGACATGAATCATTTTTATGTGTCCAAGTTTGTTAAAACTCCGCACGGGAATCTTCGCGTTTTTTAAAAATAGATTCTTGTATTTATATTTTGATGTCTCAACAAAGCCCCTTTTCATGGTGAGAAAATAATTAGTATATATACCAAGCAATTTGGTCAATCTTCTTTCTACACAAAAAGCAAAAGATCTTTTGTTTATGCAAATTAGAAAAAAAAAAAAAAAAAAAGAGCGGATTTATTTTATGGATCAAAGGCCGGTAATGATGCGGGAGTTGATTTTACCCGGGTGACTTGCCTAATATGGTTCTTCTTCCAGACAAACACACCACTCAACGGTCGTGTGAACGACACACCGTTTCTCATACAGTGAATGGAGTTTGTCTCAAGAACCAGAGAATGAAATGGAAGGACAACCTTAACTCTATGTCCATTTCACTGGTTCTGGAATTCCACGGGTTTTATTTCTTTTGATGTTATCTATTCTACAAATGTATCTTATCTTTTCTACAGTATTATCATATCATATCAAACAAGATCTAGCGAAGTTCTGTAAACGATAAGATTAATACGATACAGTACATGCCCTGAATCTTATAAGTCCCTGGTGATGGAACGATGGGCATTTTTTCTAAAGATGGCCATCTAGAAAAAAAATAAAAAAATTCACTATATTTGATAGGTCTTCAAAACAAACTTTAAAACAAACAAAATAATACACATACGCCCACTTTTGTTTTCGAGTGATACACAAGTCTTTTAAAACGTGTGACCTCCGCTCTTCTTCCAACCCCCACATTTCCAAAAGAGAAAGTCCGATAGAAATCCCACCCCAAAACTATGCATGGTGATGATGAATAATGAATGTAAAGTAAAAAACGGTTCCATTTCTTTATTGAAAGGTCATTCAATTTGGTTTCTTTCTAAATATAAAAGTTTAAGCCAAATAAACTAAACACTAAGCCAAGGTTTCGATGGTAACAAAATAAAACAAAATTGTCAATTTTAAGTCAATTCATTTCCCTGTTGATAAACAAATAAAGAGAGAGCAAGTCAGTCCCTGCTGTCATGATGAGTTCCACACAATCAAATCGAGAGAAATAAATCAAAATAATTTTCTGGTACGATTTCCTTTCTCAGGTACTTACAAATTGGATTCCAGAGTGACGTCGCTTCACATGCACAGTAGGGGATACGTGGAGGCAGAGACCGCTACAAAATTAGTAAGTGAATACAACGAAGACATGCCTCATGGTATTATGTATACTTACTGATATTTCACCATGAGTCCCGATAACCGAGGTGGTTATCCAATGATCAAACAGAGACTTATTTCGGTGTTGCGGTTCTTATTCATGCTACAAGACGGTTATTGGTATTGAGATATGAATCCACACTCAAATGCTGGGGCGGGCTTGTGTCTATGGTTGCCCTAGGAAATGGCTTTTTGATCGAGTATAGGTATCCCATTCCATTTTCTGTTGTTTCATATTTTTATTTCAACAGGCTACAACCAAAACCGTATCACTGTCATCCTTCGATCACTTGTACTATAAATGACCAAGTCAGGTAGAAGGGCACATGAGCATTTATCTGCTTTTTTTTTCCCACACTCTATCCTGTTCTTACCGTGATCAATTATTCACAAAAACTCATGATACCAAACAAGAATATCTTTGAAAGTGAATTGGAAAACAAAAAATATCAACTTGATCATCGTGCCAAAGTTGAGATAAATAAAAAAAAGCTGTCATTCCAAAAATAAAACAATTCAAACGCCGCACCATTATTTATTTCCCCACCTCCCCCTTTTTTCATTTTCTTTCTTTCTTTTCTTTTTTTTTTTAGGATACGAACTTCATTGAAGTCTCAATGGAGGTGCTAGTGATCTTGGATTAGTAATTAGAACTTGAATTAGGGGCATTTGAAAAATGCAAATCAAACTTCATGGGGAAACCCTTTCAGTTTGGATCTGTGATTTTGACGCCCCACCATTAATTTAGCCTTTGGTATTTCAATAGTGTTAAAAAACGCTACTAGTCTAGCTTAGTTTTGGTTGACATCGTTTATATACAATGTCTGAATAAAAATGTGTCTTGTCTCTCTTTACCATTAGTTCTCTCATACAATTAGTGTGTCTTCTATATTAAATCCCTTGTTACATTTAACGTTCCCCCTCCCCATCCCATCCCTCTCCCTTTTAGATTAGTGCTGCCCATTCCCGTCTATGTCATTTTGTGCTTTAATAAAGTTTTTTTTTTTCTTTTCTTTTTTTTTTTTTTTTTTTTTTTTTTTTGTTGGAAAAAGATCATTGGTATCAGTCTCATTTGTGCATGAAACCCATCATTACTTTTAGTCCAGCCTCTACATACGGCCAATCCACCCTATCAAAAATACACTGTGTGCACACAGATGCTCGTACCAGTTTAATGCCTTATTCACCCTCTTCAGGTCACTCACAGACTATCTCAACATTTAAAAATCACTCCCCTCATATGATTGTATACTAGTAGTAGAAGCGGAATTGTGGCAACAAGGACTTCATTGTTAGTAGTAGTGTTTTTTTTTTTTTTTTTTTTTTTTTTTTTTTTTTTTTTTTTTGTGGCAAGTGCAATTGGAATATCAGTTTAAAGAAAACCATATCGGTCCTACTCAAAAATGATCCATAATGCATTTAGGATACTTTGCATTGACAATCTGGTTTAACTTTATGTGAAATTGGTTGATTCTGCTTTTGGGAATTGATTATTAGGCGGTAGTGTGTGACTCAAAATGAGTTTGGGCATGGTATTTTTTTTTTTTTTGAAGAGTATCAAATCTACCCCATACCTGAATTTCAATATCCCAAAAATGAAATCCTTCAATTTTGAAGGCAGAAGTTCATTTCGTACTACAAAATAAAGGGTATAGAAGCATATAGTTCCATAGAAAAGATTGCGTTTGGTTTAATGT
The DNA here is from genome assembly GCA_002105175.1 of Absidia repens. Taxonomy (NCBI): domain Eukaryota; kingdom Fungi; phylum Mucoromycota; class Mucoromycetes; order Mucorales; family Cunninghamellaceae; genus Absidia; species Absidia repens. The sequence continues at coordinate 128,671 of MCGE01000004.1, read as the reverse complement.
TTATATCAATAAATGAGTTAATTATTTGATCGTATAGATGAGATGGTGATAATGGTGTGAACTAAAAGAAGAAAGTCGATCCTTATGGAATAAATCGGAGACTGGCGGTTAAGATCGGTACAACCGGTGAATCAATATACCTAATCCCCCCATGATACAGGTATATTTTTTTTTTTCAAAGTTGGCGGGGTAATTTGGTTCAAAATGAAAAAAAAAAGAAAAGTCCTGCCGAGCCAACTTTTTTTTTTTTTTTTTTTATTGACTGTATGAATGTAATATGAATGAATAATAAAAACAAAAAGGAAAGGGGAATATAAAACTACGAATGAATGGGATAAAAATACAAAAGAGAGAGTAAGGACTACTACGAAAATACTAAAACTAAAAACTAAACCATCAAGGCAGACGACCAATAGGCAAGATAAAGAAGGAGTTGTCCGGAGTCAGCATACCAGCCATGGCATTATAAAAGGCCAATAAAGCAGTGATCAGACCGCATACGCCGCTAGCCACTGAAGTCGATGTGCTTCCATTGAATTTGCACGCGGCGGTCAAGACGTATGTCAGAAATAGCATGAAGAATTGAGCCACCAACGTTAAACAACTACGATGTGCTGCCACCAACATCAAGCCAGTGAATAATGCCCAACCAATCATGAAGAGACCAAGAGAGTGATTGAATGCCTCGGTTTGCCCCCCGTAACCGTCAATGATATTGGAGCTGGGCAAATAGATAAAACCGTAGGAGATCCAGTACGCACCGTAACTTGTAAATGTTGTTGCACCAAAAGTGTTCCCGGTCTAATCATAAGAAAAAGAAAAAAAAGTGAACACCATGATCTATGGTACTATAAGTATTATATTACCCGAAATTCCCACATGCCTGTCAAAATCTAGATAATTGGAAAAAGAAGGGGAGGAGGAGTTAGCATACATGAGTGAGGAGTTTTTTTTTATGTTCTAGTTGTTATTACCTGACACAATCCACCATAAAATAAAGCCAAGCTGTTGACAATACTTTGAGGGCCATCAAGTTCGACGCCTGCACCGATAAGGTGAAGGGAAAGGACAAATGTACTTAATGCAAAAGCACACAAACCCAACGGCGCTGGATTGGCAGTGACGACATGGGCGACGGGAGGGGGTGGTAGTGGAGGCATATCGATTTCAGTGGTCGAGTCAAATTTGGTATCGGGCACTTCTATAGTTTCCATGGACATGTTTTATTGTAGTTGTAGTTTGTGGTGTGAGACTTTGTCAAATGAGGGGTATAATAAAAAGTGATGGAGGGGCGTGCAACAACTGGATATTGTCAATTTTTTTTTACAAAAAAACAAAAAAGAAAAAAAAAAGAAAACCCAAACAGAGAGAATAATTTGCTGGATCAAGTAACTGTTTGATTGACGTACGAGAAAAAAAAAAAAGAGGAAAGAAAACAAGAAAAAAAAAGTGGAGGCGGGGGCAATTGCGATCGCTTTTTATTGACAATCGATATTCAAACGCCGCCCGTACTTCTTCTAATACAACCTATAGTATAAACGTGCGGGCAAATATACACCTCTCAAGTAGTAATAAGGTTCACATTGTGTAACATATAAACTTTCTTTTATAGTTTAAACGCTCGAAGCACCACAATAGATCTCAATAATATAAATATTTATCATTCCCAACCGAGTTATTAAAAGATGGGATATGATATGAAATCATCGATCACATATACTGATGGGGCGGTATCTTTCCTAGGTACCGCAAGGAATCATATCTGATCATTTTGAGCGATCAATGTAATATACTGACTGGACATTGTGAATAAAATAAAAGACGATCTTTCTCATGTCTAAAATTGGTTGGTTATCATTCAAAATCTTTTCGCACCAATAAAACATGGTTTCTGTAGAAGTCATCCAAATATGGCGATCCAACTCAACCTAACTTTTTTTTTTGCCTTTCCCCCAACGACTTGGAAATACATATGTATGTTTACGAGAAGTGTTTTTTTTTTTTTTTGCAAGTGCGACCAAAGTGGGGCAGAAAATTGAGATATAGCTGTCAACCGGCACCCCTGCTATTTGTCGGAGTGTAAACATCGTGAAAAAGAGGAGACCAGACTTTTTGTTCCTTGACCATCGACTTGCTTCTATGAGCTAAAATAGGTTGTTTTGAAGCATATGATATTTTTTTTTTCGCTCGTTGTACTGTATTTTTTTTGTTCGATGTTTCGCTTCTATTGTTCTTGTTCGTGACTTAATTAAATATACCTTTGATCGATAATACCCTTCCCCCTTCCTCTTTAAAGAATGACAATCCTTTGCTTGGCAAAGGATCGTTCTCCCATGCACACGAATTTTTTTTCTCACCCAACCCAATGAGAAAATATTACTGTACCCATATGTTGTTGATCTTTTCTACTTTGTTGAAACCATCGATAATGCATGTTGGCAGAAACAGCAAAGTGCCTTTTTTTTTTTTTTTTTTTTTTTTTTTTTTACCTCGATGCAATTTATGTTTTCAAAAAGATCGATTGCTTTACGATTATATCGTAATGTACTAAAAAAAATCACGATGGAGTTTCTTTTGAGAGAAGATGAGTGAACCTTACTGTACTCTACAATCCAGGAGTGGCTGTTTGTGAAACGCCTAAGAGTTTTTTTTTGGTTTTTTTTTTTTTCAAGTAGGACACTCCACACCCTCACACCATTCCCGGATTCTTTTTTTTTTTTTTTTCATTCGCAGCTCCGATAATCAGATTGTTCTTCTCAATGAACTCTTAAACCTGGCCTTGACAGGGAATGAATACCATAAAGCTGATCAAATTTTACTTGGGTCTGGTACTCAACAATTTCCTTTATGGCATTCAATTATATTCAGTCACGTTGCCAAAATCGCACCTGGTATTTTAATTCCCTGTCGCTTTCTCCAGAGAAGGCTCGGGTCATTACCAAATCCTCTCCCGAAAAATAAAAATACTGTGGCGACTTCTGCCATTTGAATGGAGCCACTACGTTGATCATTATTTATCATGATTGGGCTATTGTGAAATAGAAAAAAGAGAGGCTCCACTTTTGTATCTATCGAAAAAATTATCGCAAACCAAATTCCCATCAGTGTGCAAAAAAAAAAAAACACATTTCAAAACCCGCCCACGTGAAATCTTTTATTTTCTCACTCCCGCCTATTTTATTATTTCTGCTCTCTTTCTTTTTTTTCTTGTCTTCCATTTCAATTTTTCTTCACCATTCAACTTCTATGGGGTTATTTTGGACCTAGAATTGAATCAGGGCTAGTTTAGGAGGGGTTTCAGCTCAGGGATTACAAGATGCATGGGGAAACCCTTTCATTTTGGATCTAGGATCTGAGGGCACCATCGGTTGGCTTTTTGAAGCCTTCATTAGTTTAGTTTAGTGTTAGTTTTGCCCATAGTTTGTATCTACATCTAAATAAATATATCTCTTTTTACTTGCTTCAGTAAAATATGTCTCATTAGTCTCTCTCATGTTTTACGCAATAGATCCCTTTTTACCATCACCATTGTCGATCTATTGTTATCTTCAAAAAAAAAAAGGATCTCCGTTTATAGTGTTTGCATGTCTTGCACAGCATCTTAGATTCCTTTTTACATTAGTACCCTTAGATTAGTGTTGACCAGTCCCCTAATGATCTTACCGATGCTACCACGTTTATATCTCTCCCTTTTAGATAGCTATTGATCCTACTTCCCAGTTTATGTCTATGCTTCAATAAAATATATCATCTTTTCAACCACCAATCTCAACTATAAGACCATCGAATATTGAACAATATGTATATAGGTAGATAACGAGTTATTAATCAAGTACTATGTTATATACGACGATGACTTCACTAATGCTTCGACTTCAAAGGTCAGTTGCAATGATGACGGTTCTAGGTGAAATTTAATATGCTACAGGTAGTCCCTCTGATATTCAACGTCTTCCATCACACATCATCATAGTCATAAACAAATACTTATTCTCCATACATCATTCTCTATATTTTATCAACAACCACAATAAAGTCACACATGATGAATACAATATGGTTTTTTTTTTAATTATTTGTCGATATGCCCCAGTGTTTTATTTCCAATAATAGTGTTAAAAGTAAAAATAATAAAAAAAGTCTATTCTAAAATACGGCAAGGGGGGAGGTTGACGGATAGATAATGCAGATGGCCTGGTACGGAATTGGTAATGAAGTTGGGAGTGTCATGGAGGTATAAAAAATGGAGAAGATGTCAATACTAAAGGAAATTAACAAATATAAAGAATACATAGGTAAAAAACAAAAACAAAACAGTAGGTGTAAAACGGGATGAGGAAAGCGACGGGGGACTAAAATAAAAGTGCACAATACTAAATCTATGCTATTCCAAGTTCATTCTTGCTCCATTCATAAGTAACGTAACTAATACTGACAGCAGGAACAACCTAAATGATAAAAATCAAATATTAACCACTTGACACTTTTTTTTCTATGGGAGTTGATCTCCTTACCTTGAGAAGAGTAGGGCCAATTCCCTTGTAAAAGCCTCGTAAGCCTTCTGTGCGATAGGTAACTTGAACCGCATCCCATGGCGAGGAGTAGTATCTTGGATGTGCAGGTGTACCTTGTGCTTGTAGTCTGATTGAAGAAAAAATTAGTACACACATACACATACACTAGGATTGTTTGACGCCTTGTTTGTTTTCAAATTTCTCCACTTTACCTTGTTCGAATCACGTTCAGAGGATATACACTTGTTGCGCCAATAGAGCCACTGACCATCCCACAAGCCCATAATACAAACACGTTGGGTTGCTTTTGTTTATCTGAATGAAGATTTTCGTTATCTGTATGTCGTAAGTAACCGAGCTTTAGCGTTTCGTAAATCCCTATAAGGCGAAAATAAGAAAGTATGAGAATCATATCCTCTCTCCCCTCCTTTTTTTTTTATGTATCATACTCTTAATATTTACCTAAATCCATAGCTTGGTAAGGAAATACCCCGACCAATCCAAGCGTAAGACCGGGCCAAAATGCACGAAGACCAGCTCGGGCGTACATGGTTTTCACTGTATTGAAGACAATGGATTGTGACGCTCTTGTAGGTTGTTGTACCGCGCCAGTTGCTGTTGATGTTGCTGTTGAAAAAGAAGAGGCGGAAGAAGAAGATGGTGATGATGATGACGACGATGACGAAGACGCCGACTTCATAGATTCGCGTTGAAGAGACATGATCCGCGTCTTCAAAGTTTCCACAGGGTAAATACAGAATTGAGAACACAGACCCGCCATTCCACCAGCAAAGAAACGCGCACCTGTTGGTATGGAATCCTTGTCTTCACAATTCAATGCCTTGGCCAACAATCCTTTACAGGTTTCATAGGAGTAAAACTTGATAGCTATTTATAAATATATAAAACCAAAAGGAGTTAAGGTTGTTGTGTGATTTTGCATTAAAAAAATTCTATTTTTTTTCTTACCTGATTCCGGTACAATTTTAAATATATTTAGCCCATTTCCCACAAAGAAGCCACGCCATCCGCCTTTTGCATATATAACCTTGACTGCTTCCCGTATCGTGAGAGGCTTGCCTTTTGAGCTATCAGTAATCAGATACACCTTGAGCCGATCAAAGGGAGCTGTACAAGTCCTAGATACGGCACCGGCTAGTCCACCAGCAAATAAATACTTGATGGCATGATGTGATGTTTCATCAGTTGGAGGGATCACCACTTCGGCATCTTGAGTCAATTGAGTGGACGTTTCATAATATCGGTAGATTTCACTGACGTTGGTTTCCGGTAGCAGCTATTATCCCCCCCCAAAAAAAAAGCGAAAAAATCATCATCATCATGTAGGTTAGTAATCTTTTTAGTTTGGATTTCCCACCTTTCCCTTCCTTCACCTGATCTACTACTTACGAGCAAAAAGTTCTTGAATTCATAAAAATCAATTACACCATTACCATCTAGATAGATAAATAAATAAAAATCAGTCAATGGCCCACCAAGCAACAAAATGTATTAGAGTCAAATTGCCCAATGGACGAGTGAAAAAAAGACCCGTCCTCTATTAAAAAAAAAAAAAAAAGACTTACCCAAGTCCATCCATTCCATAAAATTCATGAGTTCGTTCTGATTTATAGTGATACCAGCGGCTTGCAATGCTCCTGCCAAATCACTAGGTAGTAGACTACCATCGCCCCGAGTATCCAAGCGCTGAAAGAGTTGCCAAAGTTCTTCTTCCTTTTCATGGACATAGGCCTTGAATTCATCGAAATCGACCAGACCGTCTTGACTCGTATCACATTGCGCCAGTAGTTCATTGACAAATTTGGTCCGTGCTGGTAAATGCGTCATTGCCGTCAACCCTTTCTCAATACATTCTCTATCCAGCACGCCTTGGTGATGCCGATCCAATGAATCGAATAACGCCCGTATCCGATCATCCCGTTCGCCTGGCGTTTCCGAGAGATAAAATCCTGTCGCTTCTGGAATATCACTTGTCATTGATGTTTCCGCCGCAAGCAAGCTATCCGTCGGCTGCTGCTGTTGTTGCTGTTGTTTGTCATGGTGCTGATGAAAGTGTTGTTGGTGATACCGTCGAAAGCTGTCATCGGTAGTGTTATTGCTGCCTTGATTACTGGACGAATCTGAGGTTGCTGTATTGGTGGTGGATATCGGTGAATAACCCATGATGCATCATATATGATATTTTTCTTCGCTCTATTATGAATATAAATAGATGAAGTAATCACAACAAGAAAAAAAAAAAAGAAAGTGAAAGAAAAAAAAAAAAGAGACAGACTAGTGAAAATTTAGCGGTGTTTTCTTTTTTCTCATGACTGCCAGAGCGCTTGGCCAATCAAAGAATTTATCTTTTACTGCCATTTGTACATATGGAGATTATTGAGACGCAGATTGTTGAGACATTCACTTTATTGATTTGAGACTCTTGAGAATTTCTTTTTTCTGTACAAAATGTGTATATACCTCAAAAGCAAATGGCACGGAAAAAATTAAATCAACTTTATTTAAGCTTCAAGTCTATATATATATATATAACCTTACAAGAGCTTATTTTTTTTATTTTTTTTGGTGTTGGTGTTGGTCGGAATCAACGATATCAAGTACGGAGGACGAGCTAGGGGGGGGAGGAATGAGGTTCTTTCATGCAAAAAAAAAAAGAGATATGAGATTCAAAACATACGATTGCTGAGAGGGTAAGCTGTAAACGAGCGGCGCTTCAAAAATACACACAAAAAGACATTGTTTGAAAGGCTTTTGTCATCATCATTGGGGAGGAAAAAAACGTCTTTCATTCTGTATGCGTTTATCCGCCTTTTTTTCGGTCTAGAATGGTTACTGGGTAATGAAGATAGGCCAAATTACACTTAGGCAGTAAATTTACCTGGTTCCTCTTACAACGCACAACATGACCGAACAAAAATAGGTGGGTGGATGAGCCTTTTCTAACAGGGGTCCAACGAAAAGACCAAACTAGTTGGTATGAGTCAAAACATAACCTAGCTTTGTTCCCACCGTTTATAAAATTATGTAACTTGCTGCTTTCTCCATTGACCCACTTTTTTTTCATATCCCAAAGCCATTTCTAACTAATCATACGTTATTGACACTTTTTCTCCTTTGACATACAATAACTAGGCAATATTATGGCATATCTCTATTATTGATTTGCAAAATGATAATATGATCGGTCCTTGGACAGGGTATGACTGGGGTTTATGCTATGCTCCATGTAATTTGAAAAGCGGGGTATATGAAAACTTTAAATGTGGATAAATATGGCAAAAGGCGAACCATCCTCTAAAAAGGAGAAAGCAAGTTCTGCAATAACACACCTCATAGAAAATAAAAAAAAAAGACATCATGAACAAAAACAATATTATAGGTGATAAAATAATCAGGTTTATTTCATAAGATTGATAATAACTAAACTAGATGGATAATGGGATATATAAAAAAAAAGAATCTGATAATAATAATAACAATGTCAGTAGACTAGGGCAAAGGAAAAAAAAAAAGGCTACTACATAAAGTGACTAAGCATATCCTTGACTTTGCTGTTAGTGACAGGTGGTTTTTGCTGATGATGATGGTGATGGTCATGGGTTTTGATAGGGGTGGCATTAACGTTATCCAAAGTCACCGCACCAGTCGTGGCAGTCGTTGTCGTGGTAGTTGTTGTGGTGGTGGTGGTCATTCCCGTCTGTTCGGATTTGGCGTGTCCTGCTGGAGATGAAGAATGATCAGGCGTTTGAGGTCGAGAGGAGGTGGTACTTGAATCGGCTGGTGACAGGGGCGATTGTTCAGTTTTGGTATCCGTCACTTGCTGTTGAGTCTGTGTTGAAGGACCTGTGGCAGAAGGAGATAGGATCGCTGTATCGTCGACCATCTTCTCAGCTGGGTCCACAGGAATTGAAATATCAATGGTTGCGGTTTCACGTCTTTTAGGCACCGATGGCTTCACGAAAAAAAAGCAATTAGCACCCTGCACTGCGATTATTCTTTTTTTTTCTCTCTCTTTTTTGTTTACCTTTTTGGCTCCCCGTTGTGATGTTTCGTTTTTCTTGTCGGGTCCAGGGTCACTTGCCTTTGTTTTTGTCAAAGTTTGTTTCGCTAGTCGAGAGGTGGCAGTGGCTGTTGGTTGTTTCACGGTAGACGTTGCTATTTTGGCTGCGGGATTCTTGTTGTTGACGACGGGTGTCGCTTCCGATCGCTTTTTTCTTTGTTCCACTTTGAATGTCGCTGTTACGCTAGTTCCTCTTGTAAGATTTGAAGATGGTGGTGATGATGTTGCTGCTGTAGATGCTCCTTGTTGTCTTCGAGCACTTGAAGCTGTAGGTGCAGTCAACCTGGCAATGGCGCCACGCGAGATCTTGGTAGTGGTTGGTTTCGTTTGTTGCTGCTGTTGTTGTACGTCTGTGGGTGGCGATGCGGGCTTTGTTTGGTTGGCAAGGAGCGCTACACGTGGAACACGAATGGCTTTCTTCTTTGTTTCATCTGTGGATTTTTTACTGCTGTCAAATGCATCCGTGGGTTGTTGTTGTTTGTTGTTGGGCGGTATCTTTTCAATAGTTGATGCTGGTGTAGTGCGACGGAGCTTGGATTTGATGGGTAATGCTGGTTGTGTTGATGTTGCCTTGTTTGTCTTCGGTTCCATTGTCGTCGTTTTTCTAGCTGTTGGTTTGATCACTGTCTCTTTGGGTTGTTTTTTCTTGCTGTGAAGGGAGTCCCGAGATTCCTGTCGTGTAACTGCATCAGATTTTGCCGAAGCCTTTGTTTTTGTTTTTGTCGCACTGTCCACGGTTTGTTGCACATCTGCGCTGTTGTCTGCGGAGGCTGAAGATGATACGCTACTGTCATTGTTGCTGCACCCGCTATTGCCCCCATTGTTCGATTCCGCTAATGCCGGCGTAGATGGTGATTCAGATGTTGTGGTGGTACGTTCTGATGACATAGATGGTGATGGTTCCTTAATTGCTTCACCAGTAGTCATTGTGTTCATTGATGCTACAGTTGCTGGTTCAATGGCCGATTTTTCAGTAGTTGTAGCAATGGTTTCCGACTGCACAGATGGTGATGATTCCTTGGTTGTTTCCGTAGCTGTAGCTGCATTCATTGATCCTACAGATGGTTGTACAATAATCGATTCAGTAGTTGTAGCAATGGTTTCCGACTGCACAGATGGTGATGATTCCTTGGTTGTTTCCGTAGCTGTAGCTGCATTCATTGATCCTACAGATGGTTGTACAATAATCGATTCAGTAGTTGTAGCAATGGTTTCCGACTGCACAGATGGTGATAATTCCTTGGTTGTTTCCGTAACTGTAGCTGCATTCATTGATGTTACAGATGGTTGTTCAATAATCGATTCAGTTGTTGCAGCAATAGGTTCCGACGGCACAGATGGTGATGGTTCCCTGGTTGTTTCCACAGTTGTAGTTGTGTTGATTGATGCTACAGATGGTGGTTCAATAGTTGTAGCAGTGTGTTCTGACGGCAGAGGTAGTGTTGGTTCTTTGGTCGATTCAATTGTTGCGGTAATATTGGTTGCTGCCACAGTTGCTGATGATTCCTTGCTAGATTCGGTTGTAGCGGCTGCTCTTTTTTGGGACATGGTGGGTGATATTTCCGAATCTTGCCGTTGAAAAGTATCCATTTTGACGGCCGATTTGTCCACCGATTGGTTGTTGCATTTATCATCATCGGCAGGCGTTGAGACTTTTAGACTTGACGAGGAACTAATTTCGACGACTTCATTTTCCAGAGGCATTGATGTAGGAACTGTGAAGTCCTTCTTCAATGATGACGATGATGATGTCGTTGTCGTTGTTGGTGGTGGTGGCGGTAAAGGTTGAGTTTCAATAGGAGAGGCAACATCGAAGGTAGCTGTGGCCATAGTTGTTGAAGTTATTGTCGTTGCTGCCATAGTCATCACCGTAGGTCTTTGTTGCCTGTTGATGCTGATATCATATATAGATTTTGCCATATCACTGTCCACACTATCAGTATCGGAGGGATTGCTTTTATGAGAAAGAGCAGTCGATTGATGATTTGATTCTTCAGTTGATATAGGTTTTTCCAAAGGCCCGCCCACATTTTCTACAGGAGTTTGTGTCACCGTATCATCTTGATTGTCCTCAGCAGTAGCATTTGATACATGATCCCCCAGATCGTTTGACTCTTGCGTTCCAAATAACAATTCAATATCCCTTTTGACATTGTCTTGGCTAGTACTGACATATACACTAGGAATATGTAAAGAAAAAAAAAAACGGAGTTAGTGAGTTAGTGGATACATATTTCCTTTGTAATATAAGGGGCAAATGGAAGGGGATGGGAAGAGAGGCAAAAATAGGATGATCATACATCAATAATAAATCAACTAATTTTTTTTTCTTTACCTATCAGGATCCATGATACGTTCGTTCTTTTTTGTGCTGTTTTGTTTCTTCGCCAGATCCTGGAATGACTGCACTGCATTTTCTTTTCCCAAAATAGCCACTTGGACTGGATCGCTACAATAAGATGGAAAAGAGGAGAAATAGAAAGTCAGAGTGAGTATGATATTCAATGCACATATTTTTGTTCGCATTCCCTTATTTCATTTCCAATATAATCAGCATGCATATCCCAGAAAAACAAGTTTGCCAGATTTTTATTTTTCTTTTTACCTGAGAGAGCTTTCCATCCAGCGATCGTAGAGTTTTTGATAATGAGGCTTAGTATCCAGTTTATTGTATGCATAAAGAGTGCTGGTATGTTTTGAGGAGAGTTGAAGAGAGTGTTGACCTAACACAGAGTAGCCCTTTTGCTTGATTTTTTCTATAGTTGTATCCTTGTTCACTGTAGACGAAGCCATGATGATAATAAGAACACAATCTTGAGCCAGGTAAGATGTTGTCGCTGCCATTGTTGTATTCTGAGGTCCCGCCTGTTCCGAAGTACCACCACTAGCAATCTTGTTTTGGGTTTGATTTTCCCCGCTGTCGCGTTGTTCAATAGTTCCTTTAGCGGCGGTAGCAGCAGCAGAAGTCAGACTAGCGTTGCTGTTGGTTGTACCATTGTTTTCGCTGGTTTTCGTGTCACGTCCTTTTATATATATATATATATATATCAAAAGCAAAATAAAAACAGTGGTAAGCTATATATGACAAAGCAGTAACATGTAACAATGTCTGGTTGGTTTACCTTCATGTTGGAAGTCACTGGTCATGTCAACTGTCGGATTCTAAATAAATAAAAATGGCAAAGAAAGCCGGTAGTGAGTATTTTATCTGTTCCTAGTCATAGAGTCACTAATATTACCTTGTTTTCAATAGTCATTATAGAGTATTTTATTTTTTAAAAAAGGTGAAAGAAGGAGAAGAAGAGGGAAGAGGAGTAAAACTTTGAAAGGATGGGAAATACGAACTGTTTTCAATGTCCGACAAAGCACACCTGGATGCTGTGTAACAAGCATCAGAATAAAGAATGTAAGAATGAAAAACTGATATGATGTATATACAAACAAACACCATAAACCATAAAAATAAAAGTAAATGATAAACTAACCAACCAGACTAAACCAAATCTTATGACTTTTCTGTCATTGAATATACTGCAGTAGTAACAGTGTTGTCTTTCTGCATTTATTGATTTGATGGCTGCTGACCGTTGCTTTCATGTTTCCGCGGATGTCGTATTATTATATTCCAGTTTGAGAGAGGTTATAAATACAATATACAATTAAAAAAGAAGTGCAGCCCACATATATCAAGCTGTGGTAAATAAAACTAATACCCCGTTAACTCTTATGTTAAAATCTATCGTTGAAGACACATGATATACACCGATAGAGGAGCACTGAAAAAAAAATAGTATAAACATGGATAAGGTCCGGTTCAACAAGAGCGTAACGTAAACCTTAACAATTTTTACTGGGTGTCAAGGGGCATCATTTTGATGAAATTAAGCACCACTTGGTCTTTCACACTTTGATAGGCTGCTCCTTGGATTCAGCTGATTTCAGTTTGGACTTTTTTTACCGCACGCAGAAGAAAAAATAAAAACAAAATAACGAGCAGCATATATAGAGTATGTCCCAGTCTGGAGGAGTTTATACTAGTGGCACGATCTAGGTATAAATGGTAGAGCAGGAATGCTCCCACGTTTCATATCAAGCGACTTTGAACTGTCAAGCAGTAGGTGGGTCTCAGTGGGGTTGGGTAAGTAGTTGGAAGTATTCATAGTATAAAGCTAGAAAGCAAAGAAAAATACCCTATAGCAACTGTTACACACACAGTACGCCCTAGATTCGTTTATATGATTGGCTGAGTAGGGAATATGGTTAACTTTGGCAGCAAGTGACCTAGACTGTCAACCTGTTCCTGAGCCCTTATAGGGGAAACGTAGTCATAGTGAGTGAACTAGAAAGTAAGTCTTTGGTAGGACGTTCACAAAACTACTGTAGTAGCATTTCTCTTTTTTACTATTTGATGGGGCAATGAATAGTTAATACAATAAAAAGATATATTTTATTGAATCATATTCGCGGCCACTAAAACTAAAGGAGAGGGGTTCGTTGTAGCAAGGGATTTAAAGGAAGGATCTATTGGAAGAAGCATGAGGGAGGATTATATAAGATTGGTAGAATAGTCAATACTAATCTAGAGGAACAACTGTAAGGTGGGAGCTAGTATAATGTACAAGGCATGGGAGAAACTAAAAGGCCTCTGTTATATGAAGTACAACAACAGTCAACAATAATTAAAAGACGTTAACAGTTGTAAAATATTTTCTATTACGCAAGACACGAGAGAGACTAATGGAACATTTCTAATTGAAGCAAGTAAAAAGATACATGTTTTATTCAAATGTAGATACAAATTATGGACAAATGAACACTAAACCAAGCTAATGAATATTTCAAAAGCTAACTAATCGTGGTTCCAAATCCTGAATCCAAAGTGAAAGGGTTTCCCCATGCAAATTGAAATCCCTGAGCTGAAAACCTTTTAAACTAGTCCTAAAACTAATCTAATATTGCCATAAGTTTAAAGAAGTTGATTGATGAAGAAAAAAAATGAATGGGAAAGGGAGAGGGAGAGAAAATAAAAAAAGTTGGGCAGTAAATGAAAATCCACGTGTGCGGAATTTAAAATGGTTTCTCTAACCTCTCGCTGAGCTGCAGTCAGTCCATTTCCTTGAATAAGACTTCTGCATTTCAATGAAAATACACAAAAGAAGATTCCAGAAGACCGCCGTCTTGATAGATAATATCATGGCTAATGTTTCAGAATATCAGATTAACGATGCAGGTATCATTTTCCTGGTCATATCGTTAAGGTGGGCTTTACTGTGTCTTTACGAAAGCTAGTATTGTATCACAGCCTACTCTATGAGATAATATATTTATATTCTTGTCATATGTAACAGCTTATTATAACATTAGTGAAGAAAGTAAAAAGAAGAACATTATAAAAGATTGTGCATTATGCATACATAATAATTCTTTTTAACCAAGAGATAGAGAAAACCCTGACACGATAAGTTTTTATTGTACTACACATAGCGGTATACACAACCTCTTAATTCACTCAAATTCGGCTAAATGATGCCGAACCTTTCTCAGCTCTGGAGGTCAAGGAAAAATCATCGATGTTTGACATTGTGGGAATAGATCGATACCCGTGATCATTTTCTTATCCTTTTTTTGTGAAGGCAATGCAAGAGCTGCTTGATCTATAAATTACGATTCGTAGCTAAAAACTTGGTTCAATAATCTGAAATGTAGGCGCGGACTGAGTGCACAGCTAATACTTTGACAAATTTTAGGGTCCAAAGTCCCATTCTCACAAGCTGTAGGAAAATTTTCAGACACTTTTTTTTTTTTTTTCAAAAAACAATTAAATTTTTAATTTATATAAACATGTGACAAGCTACTTGGATCTCAAATGGTTCATAGCGTGTCAAAGATATTTTGTATGGTGCCTAGTAGTGAATTGAAACAAAAAAAAAAAAAAGTTCGAGGTTGGGACACGGGATATACAGTAGGCACGACAATTGAATTAAATTTGGCCCAAATAAATATTGATACCATTTTTAGGCAATTCACCCAGAATTATTTCTATTCATATCAAGCGTCAGGGGGAAAAAACCTCCATTTGGGGCAAGATTGTTAATGGAACAGTTGATAAAAGATTTGACAACTTGGGAGTGTTTCGTTTGTGAACTAAGCGGTCTTTGAAATGTTTGCGAAAAAAAGAGAGGACACACAACCTAAAAATTTCTAGTGCGCAATTTTTTTTTTTTTTATGATTCACTGACGATCCCTTTTTTTTATTTTTTTATTTTTTGTGTTCCTCTTTTGTATGAAAACTCATTCCCACCGGCCATCGCTCGATAATATACCACGTTATTATAGAATATTTGAACGGATCGACTTCTAGTTCTCAACAAGTACGAGCAACAAGCATCTCATTGTTACTGACTGATTCCTACTCATCTGATTCGATTCTCATGCGAACACTCATTGGAGTGGTGGTGCTTGCGTTTTGGCTTGGATATCTTTCTGCTTCTTGTGGTTTATTTGATGTATTGGTACGGGTGGTAAGTCACAAAGAACAACTACACGGAGACCATCTTTTATTTACTTGTGAGTGTGTAGAAAGAAGTCCTTTATATCCATTGCACGATTGCCGCCATCTACTTTATTATATTGATCCCCTTGGAAAGAATAGCCGAAGCTGAAAATTGCAAGGTAATGAAAAACAATAGCAGAGACAATTTATTACAGGCATACTAATTTTTTTCTGATCAATGATCACATAGAATCCTAAATCGACCTTCCGAACATCGGCCAAGGAACATTTACAAAGGCGTGGTAGTTTCTAGTTGTTTTATAAAAATATAATTTATTTGTTTATTTTGAATCAATAAAAAATAGAAGGGGGGGATGTAATATTACAAATGGAAGGCAATAGTGAAAGGAAAAAAAGGGGGGAAGATAGGGGAAATAGAATAGAATAAAACATGTACATTGAATAATAATAATAAAAAGTGAAATTTGTTGTATACTACTAGTTGAATTGAATGGGGTTGTTGTTGGGAAGGAGGAGGGGGGGGGATGCATAATAAAAATAAAACTAGGTGAAGAAGATCAGTTCGCCATTACCAAATGATGCTTGCGTTGACTATCTTCTTCATCTTCATTATCAGGTGGAGTTTGAGTGACTTGATTTGACAAAGGAGATGCTTGGTTGATATGATTTTTGATTTTTTGTGCTTCGGGGCTGTTGGGTGGTGAAATACGGATAGGCGTTGACGTTCTTGGTTGTAAATATTGCAATAAAGGACTGTTCGAAGGACTCGTCATGCCATTGTTGGTGATGGTAGTGGTAGAGGAGGTATGCGTTTGCTGAATCGTGGTAGCGGCTGTATTGGTAACGTTGCTGTTGTTGGTGCTGGGAACGTTATTGTTGGGGTCCAATTTAAAGGTAATCCTACCACGACTACGATCTTCAAATAAGGTCATTATGTTTCCATGATCACCCACACGATACGAAACTGAATAGGGATCGATCCAAAGGACAAAATCACGAGGTAGATGAGTAAGGAGAGCAGTTGTAGAGATGGACGAGTTGTTTGCAGCTATGTATTGGTTATATAAAGAGTGAATATATTAGATACTATGACCAACTTTTTTCTTTTCCATGTATATACTCTTTTACCTTTCACAATGATAGTGTCCAATTGGCCATTGAAGTTAGTCAGAGCCCGAAAGCCATTTCCTTTGAATGGCTGCTGGGTATCCCAGTGATCAGCAAACTTGGCCTTCAAAAGTTCCGCTAATTTTTCCTTGAAGTCTGTAAGGCTGTCTTGTTCGATTTTGGTGTGTAAGAGCCTACCAAGGAATTCAACTGCTTGTGCGATTTCAATATGCATGGCATCAATATATAATAAATATATAAAAAGAGATATGTGGAAAAAAAAAGAGAAGGAAAAAGTAAAACGGGAAAAATAGAATGAAATGGAAAAACAGGCAGGACTTTTTTTCTAGCACCATTGGCGGAGTCCAATCAAGGTCTAAAACTTTTTGGCTTGCTGATTGGATCGATTTACCTTAAGCATGGTTTTACATATAGATACAGACAGCTATTACTGGAACCACCGAAAATTGAACAGCCATTACCGAAAAATTACCTTGTAGTAAGTTTTGATATCATTAACTGCAGTTTTATTGTTATCGTATGTTTGTTTGTTTGTTTGTTTGTTTGTTGTTGTTGTTGTTGTTGTTGATTTTTTACTTTCTGGTCAAGAATACCTCTCTGGTATAAAGCTGCCCTTGACAGACATTATGGTTTTAGATGTTGCCAATGTTGCAACTATCGTTATACATCAATAAATATTTCAGATTGAATTTCAAAATGAACAATGTTACTGACCTGCAGTTATAGTAAGTATCTGGTTTTGGTGCTTCTTATTGCATTTATGCCCTGAAATATTGTACCAGTGTTGCGAGGTAAAAAAAATTATTCAAATGCCGAAGGAGAAATTTTGGGCGATTTTTTTTCTAAGGTTTTCGTTTTCTTTTGCTTTTTTTTTTTTTTTTTTTTTTTTTTGCAGAAGTGATCAACGAAACCATATGAGTCAACAACTCTATTTACCAGACACCGATTCTCAAGCTTCTTATTGTGATCTTTCGTACTTTGACTATGAATTGCATCAAGCCACTTGGAAGAAGATAATTGATCAACATCCATTCAATCACAAGGTAAAGAAAAATAAACAAACGGCATATTGAAAAAAGCTACCCACTTCATTAACTTCACCTTTTTTTTCATATAAATATAGCTATCCCTGTTTTTACCACACTGCTCCAAAAAGACTGTGGAAGCGCATTTGTCAGAACAACAACCATTCTACTATAAAACACGATTACCGTTGGTCAAGTTACTAGACTCACAGTTTTATTCACGACACGTCAAATCAACAAAAGGTAAGCGACTTTGTTTCAGGGGCGTGTCTGAGGGAACGTATGTACTCTTTATCTAATTTAGTAACATTATATTGCTTCTAGATCGACTTTTACTTCACACAATAGGTACACGACTTGATTCGGATACAGTAATTGTGCTAGATATGACAGGCCACCTTATACTAAGCATGGAAAAGACTACGTATGAAACCTTTGGTATGGTTGGGAAGAAGCAAAAGGAAATGGATAGAAAGAAAAGTCGTTATGGTAAGCAAACCCAATAGTAGTAAGCTACGTACGCTGAAACTGCCGTTGTATTTAAAACTACTGCTTTCTTATATTAGTTATTGATATTGATCTCGCCGACGCCAAAATGGGACCTGGGAACAAGACTTTTGATCGACTAAAATGGTGCTTTGAAAACACGTTGACTGATGAATATGACATGGTGGCAACATCAGTGGATCAAGGTAGTATATATACAAATATAATAAAACACACAAGGACAAGAGTTTACTGAGATCATCTTTTTATATATCTCATCTAGTGACAGGAGACACGAACGAAATAGAATGGCCAGCAAATATAGAAGCAACGAAACAAGACATTGAAATGAACCTTGAAGAAATCAACCACATTGACATACCACAATGGACACCACGACTTGAAAGAAACATGGCAACAGAAAAGATGGACCAACAATGGGAAGAAGACGCATTACAAGCAATGGAATGGATTGGGTTGGTTCAGACAAGAGCAAACCGGTTAAATTCAATGTCATCTGGTATTAGTGCATTTTTATCGACGTATCAGCCTCCTTTACCTGTAGCACAAAATGGATTGGGTACTGTTATCACTTGGACTGGATTGATTACACCATCATTTATAAGCAATTCCCTCGTCAACCTTAGGTATTGTACAAAAGCAATAAGAAAATAGGAAAACATGGCCAGGAGAATCATTAACATCTTTTTTTTTTTTCCTTCAAATAGAAAACTGATGGTATCAAAGATGGTGCAAGACTGGGCCAGTTTGACCGTATGGGGTTATAGGGACTCGCCTTATACTTGGGGAAAGCGACAACATTATTATAGACTGAATGGTGAAAACGATTATTCATTCTTATTATTCCCGCCGCACTCAACCAATCAGCAATCATTCATTTCTATGCAAATGTTTGGCTCTCAACATATCTTTAGCTAGTTATAATTCCTTTTTATTAATATTATTATTATGTACCATCATTCATTTGAAATAAAATACATTCATTCGTCATTATTTTATCGTTTGTCTTTTACTATTATTTAATTTGTAATTTGGGATGTTTTATGTGGCGGCTGATAGTTTAATATCATTTTTGGCTTGTTGTCATTGAAGGCCCAAGCTACAGCTTTACTCAAGGCTTTGCAGCGTTTGTGTCACCACTTACAGCCTTCTTTTACATTCTTCTAGCCAACAGTGTAATTGTCTTCGATCTATTTTTTTTATGAGAAGGGATTGTGAATTACCCGCGACGGAGAGGGAGAGGAGTATCGACTTGGATATAATGATGCTGGAAGGGTGTAAAAAAAAAGGGCAGGAAAAAAATGATGTTATAGCAGGCAAAATTCATGCACTGACCAATCATATACGAAGATTTAAAGTGCATGATGGTACCCTGTTGCTCACAATTTTTAATGAAAAAAGTGTCACACAATTACGGTACTGTACGTTCTACTTATTGTTTAAAAGCAACTGAAATAAATGTTAGAGTCAATGTGATTGTAACAACAATACGGGGTGTAACTAGAAAACATAAAAACAAGATAAAGTCCTCAGTACTGTCCATACATATTTTATCGCTAGAAAATATGTAGCGTTTGAAATGTGGCATATTTTGACATGTGTGATTGCTGTCTTTTTTGGGGGGCGCCTTGTTGCCAAACTGGAAGCTGGAAAATTAAATGTGGAATGATATCCTTCTTTCAAGTTGCAAACTTATGAACATCGCTCGTTTTTGTTCTGTATTAGCGTGTCTAGCTATACATACCATAACGGTGTGTGTTAAGCCAACACTGTGTCAAACAACATCAGAAACATCTGTGCTCTCCTTCCCATTCTGAATCATGTGACCGGATGACCATCGACCTGAACCTTTGGCCACGTAGCAAAACTATGTTTGATGTTTATATTGGTCAATAGATTAATTCGCCGTCTCAATTTATTATTATCTAGTTAACTTTTAGTAGCATATTTCACGGCGCCACAAAAAAATTCCATCCATTTAAAATAAATTCTTCCCTTTTTTTTTGCTTTTTTACCTTTTTTTTTTTTAATTTTTCTTCCAACTTTATCCCATCATCATCATGGTTAAGAAAACTCTTTTGTGGTCCGCTATCGCCGCCTCTTTCGCCTCTATCTCCACTGTGTTGGCAAGTGACAGTGATGTCTTGTCCTTGACTGACAAAACCTTTAACAACGAAGTATTGGATAAGGATATTATGCTTGTGGAATTCTTTGCTCCTTGGTGTGGTCATTGTAAAGCTCTCGGTAAGTCATATTACGTAACTGTCAATAGGGAAATAGAACAGGGTTTAGAAACAAGAGCGAGATTGTGTATATCGACCGTGTGATGGCTAATTCATCGTGTCTTTTGTTGGTTTCTATATAGCTCCTGAATACGAATTGGCCGCCACTGAATTGAAGGGTAAGATTCCTTTGGCCAAGGTGGACTGTACCGAAAACGAAGCTATTTGTCAAGAGCATGGTGTGCAAGGTTACCCTACCCTCAAGGTGTTCCGCAATGGTGAAGCTAGTGAATACCGTGGTGCTCGCAAGCAAGCAGGCATTGTCAGCTACATGAAGAAGCAATCCCTCCCTGCTGTGTCTGACGTGACTGAAGCGTCCGCTTTGGCCAGCTTCAAGGACTCTGACCGTGTTGTCGTGGTCGCCTACTTAAAGGAAGATGACAAGGAAAACAAGGCTGCCTTTGACACTTTGGCTAACCAACTCCGTGATGACTTCACCTTTGGTGTGGTGAGCGATGAACAATTGGCCAAGGATGAAAATATCAAGGAATTCCCTGCCTTAGTACTCTACAAGGACTTTGACGAAAAGCGTGTGGACTTGACTGGTGCTGCCGTGAAGGATGAAGACTGGACCAGCTTTGTCAAGAGCAACTCTATTCCTCTTTTGGATCAAGTCGATGCTGAAAACTTTGGTACCTACATGGAATCTGGCTTGAAGTTAGGTTTCGTCTTTACCTCCAACAGCGAAGACCGTGCCAAGTTCGATACCATTCTCCGACCCGTCGCCGAAAAGTACAAGGGCAAGATCAATTTGGTTCACATTGATGGTGCCAAGTATGGTGGCCATGCTTCCAACGTCGGTCTCAAGGCTGAAAACTTCCCTGCGTTTGCTATTCAAGATTTAGACACCGCTGCCAAGTACCCCTACACCACCTCTGATCTCACCACCGAAACTGCTGATGACTTTGTGAACCGTGTTCTCGCTGGTGTGGTTGAACCTTCTCTCAACTCTGCCGAAGTGCCTGAATCCAACGATGGCCCTGTCAAGGTTGTGGTGGGTTCTCAATTCAAGGATATTGTGTTGGACAAGTCAAAGGATGTGTTTTTGGAAGTCTATGCTCCCTGGTGTGGTCACTGCAAGAATTTGGCCCCTACATGGGAAAAGTTGGGTGAACAAATCAAGGGCATCAAGGACAATAATGTGGTGATTGCCAAGCTCGACGGTATTGACAACGATATCCCCCTGAAGGTGGTTTCCAAGTCGAAGGTTTCCCTACTCTTAAATTCTTCAAGGCGGAAACAAATGAAATGATTGACTACAACGGCGATCGCTCTTACGAAGATTTGGTCAAATTCATCAATGAACAAGTCACTGACAAGTCATTCAAATTGGACGTCGCTGCGCCTGCCGAAGAAGAAAAAGCCGATGCTGAAGCCGCTGATCATGACGAACTTTAGATAGTTTTTCCCTCTCCATCATTAGTATATTTCAATGAGATCTACTGTTAGTATTCTTTTATTTTATTCCCCCCCCCTTCCCTTTTATTATTATTGTTATCCTACTTCCTCATTATTGTAAATTCTACTTTTTTTATTTTATTTTTATGATGTCTTTTTTTAAAAATTTGGATGTGAAATAATAAAAAAAGCAATTCTTTTTTGGTTTTTATTATCTTGTCTCTGTATGATCATTGGTTTTTGTGTGAATAGGGGTTTTGTGTGATTAGTTTGCTTTTTTTTAGAAGAGCGTGGTTGAATTGAAACTCGGGAATCGACTCGACTAAAATAAAATCATTGGGCAATGTTCATTTATATCATTATAATAATCAATGTTTGTCTGAACTGACTACTCCCTTATTTTTTATATATCATACTTATAATTTTTTTTTCGCACCTCCATAGTCCTGATTGTACTGAACGGTGCAATTAAAATGGGTGTATGATTTCAAGCTATATAAGAAACCATGTTTCTTGGTAGATTTTTCTTCTTCTTATCATCAATCAATTCATCTCTATTTCTTCTACTAATATAATCATATCTATCACAATGAAGTTCCTTTTTGCCTTTGCCACTGCTTTGATCAGTCACCAAGTCTTATTCGCTGCTGCTACCTGTAAATGCAACTCAAATGATGTAGCTTGCGCCCAATCTTGTGGTAATTTTTTTTTCTGACAATGAAGGGTGGTGAGTGCTCGCATGGTTTTAACTTCTCTTTTTTTTCATGAAGCCGACAACATGTTTAGCTGTCTTCAAGGATGTACTACAAATGAGATGGATTCATGCACCAATGCATGTTTGACCAAGAATTGGCCTGTTTCTGAAAATAATGAACCCATGCGCGCTCCACTTGCTCTTGCTAAAAGAGACGAAATCCCAGCTGAAGATGATATGGGAGTGAGTTTAGCTGGGTCCGAAGCTTCTCTTAGTAGCCATCATGGTGAAGAAGGTCGTGAAGGTGAAGGTCGTGGAGGTCATGGTGGTAACCACGGTAGCCACGGTTCTAAAAAGGATGGTCCTGAACCTGGTAATGACCACAAAAAAAAAAGTCGGAGTTTGCAGAGCATAACATTCCCTTTTTTATTACTATATAGGATTTATGGGCGGTGATAGCCATCCTCCCATGATGCCAGAACCTCCTCGTGAAGAATTCCGTCGCGATAATGACATGCACGGAGATTTCAACAAGGGTAAGGAAGGATTCCAACATCATAACATGGCTGCTTCTACCAATGTCTTCACTATTGGCACCACAGCCACGATGGCTTTGACAGTAATGGGTGCCTTTTTGGTCGCTGTTTAAATCTATATATAATGATTTCCTCTTTTGAGCCATATCTTTGTTAAGACTTTTATTATCACGATTAAGTCCTTATTATATTATATTTTCTTCTGTTCTTTTTAATTTACTAAAAATAAATACTTATCTTTAATAACTAAATAACATAAAAAAAAATAAGGAAGGATGAGCACACTATGTAAAATGTGAAATGTCTGAAAACTAAGCACAAAAAAAAGAATACAATGACACATATCTAAATGCGAGGCGAGTAGGGGTGTGTGTGCGAGTGTGTGGGTGTACCAAGTGGTGAGTGACAAACCATTCGACTGTGACCAAAATTCGCCATAGCAGCGTCCAAAAAAGTATATTTAAATCCCGCCCACATGATTTTATATTTGGTCTCATTTTATTTTTTCGCTCTTTCTTTCTTTCTTCTCCTTTTCTTTTTCTACTTTTTTGCTTCATCATTAACCTTTTTAGGTTCTATTGGACTTAGATCAGTGTCAGGACTAGTTTAGAAGGAGTTTCGGCTTAGGGATTACAGGATGCTTGGGGAAGCCCTTTCAATTTGGATTCAGGATTTTGGACCTACCATTTAGTTGGCTTTTGGTAGTCTTCATTAGCTTAGTTTAGCATCAGTTTGTCCTTAGTTTATAACTGCATCTGAATAAAATATGCTTCTTTTCACATACTTCAATGAAAATGACCCAGCAGTCTCCCTAATGTCTTGTGCAATACATACTTATCTTTTCTACCATTACCACCTTTTGATTAGCGTTGGCTGTATATTATGCTTCAATGAAGGTTACTCCTTTATAATTTTCCCTCCCATGTCTTATACAGTACATTAGTTCCAACCTTGCCGTTATCATTTTAAATTAGTGTTGCCCGTTCTTCAAATCTCACAGTAGTCTCTCATGCTGCTTCACCTGGATTCCTAATCACGTACTATAGTTCAGTATTTATCCTGTGCTGTACTGTATGCTGCAATAAAATATATCCATTTTTCAGCCATTCTCTGACTCATTAAGATAGTGCGTCATAACGCAAATACATTGTTTTGCAAGTGGCCTATCAAACACTTGCTTTCTAGCTCATTCTCTATACGCCACCTCTGAACCTTTTTTTTTTTTTGAGAAGTGTGCAATGCTTGAATACATCCCGAAGCTTTTTTTTTTTCTTGTACAGTACAAAGTTGGAGTGATGACCCAAACATATAGTAGCTCAATGTAAAATGGGCTTTTGAATAAAGTCATCTCTTACTTCAATGTCACGAGGTTTTACTGTTGACACAAAATACGTCAATATTATATTTACAATCCATCGCCTGGCACTTATCGCACAAGCTACACCTCCCCCCGATTTTCCAAATTCAAGCCTTTTCGATGTATGACGCCCACATCACTCTGTATTTTTTTTTTTTGATCCACAACAAACCGCTGATCCTGTCCGTGATTGCTTTTATTGCATAAGCATAAGAAAAAGCCTTCACCACAGCATAGTCTATTATCCTTAGCATTTTCTGTAGCTTTTATTTAATGCCCACCACCATCATATCATATCCAGTATTCCTCTAAAATACTATTCTTTTCCGAGAATCATAAACATTGGGGCCATTATATATATATAACAAGAGTGCGTTTATTATGAAAGACAATAAAGAAATATATATAATAAAAGGAGGGTGAGTTCTATCACTGATATGGATGGGATTGGGGTAAACTAATTTCTGATGACTAATTCCTAGCATGTAACTTTTCTTCGGCTTCTTTTTCTTGTTCCAGTGTTGCCTTGGCGTTCTTGCGTTTTTGACGTTCTTCATACCTATTCCGAAGTAACGAAACGAGAATGAGTTTATTAAAAAAAATACCTTCCTATCTATTTGTCATCCTTTGTTTCGCACTTACACCATACGATTATCAATGATGCGTTCAATAATTCCATCCGTTGTGATTGTTGAATTGGGATTATCGATTATTTGATAGATACCACGTTGTTTAGGAAGCTATTTGACAAATAGAAGATGAGTAACATGTATGAATTAGATGCGTCCTTTCTTCTTACTTCGTAAGGATCCTTGCCGTCTAGATCAGGTTCCGTGACAGTATTGCTATGAGCCACAACATGTACAGTATATTCCTTGTTCAAAATATCTTCTGTTACACTGTATGGTGCGCCAATGATAACTTCATCCACATACTGTATATGAAAGCAAGAGAAGTAGGTTTAGGAAACTGTCAATATTGTACCATCCCTTTCCCCCCTTCCTACCCGACAAGCCAGAACACTGAGCGCACGTTCATGTAAATTCATCAATGGAAAGTTGGAGCCTTTGATAGCGTTGACGGTCTAGAACAGATATATATCCATAGAGAGAGTGAGGAACAAGTAAATAATATTTATGTCTACATTTTCATTTTACCTGATCATCATGGACACCAACAATCAAGAAATCACCTAAAGCCTTGGCACGTTTCAAGAATTCAACATGGCCCACGTGGAACAAATCAAAAGTACCATCGACGTAGATGACCCGATCCGATGGCTTGGGTTCCAGTCCTTCCGAGAATTGGACAATGCGTTTGGAGGTAGGTAAAAAGTGGGAAACGGTGGTACGTCGAGGAGGGGAGCGACGACTGGAGGTTGTACTGAAGCTACCCAAATCTTCCGAGTTGATACTTGCAATAGAAGATCCACCATTAGAGTGGCGTTTGCTGTGGTGGGTTCGAGTCATCAAAAGCATGCGGCCCACCAATTCTGTTGTTGATACGCCAGCGGTACGTTTGCATTCCCGGTACAATCCTGCATCTTTGACCGCTTGATAACAATCTGTCCCATCCGCCATCGTGGTAATGTCGTCTCCATGCACACAAAAGTCAATATCGTATTCACGTAAAATTTCAACGGTCGTATTGTAGGGTGCATCAGGTACAACTTGGTCCACCCATTTACAGGCTGCCACGGCAGCATATCTGTTCAATGAAAAAAAAAAAAAAAAAAAAAAAAAAAAAAAGTGAGTTCTATCATATATATATATATGTATTGCATTTTTACAGTGTCTGCATTACCGTTCGTCTTCCTTCATTACAGTTGGGCCCTTGTTCTTTGCGATTTCAGCATCAGAATGGACACCCACAACAAGGACATCACCCATCGTCTTGGCCTTGAGATATTAAACAAGGTAGTAGATGAGATGAAATGAGCATATTACTGATTGTTCTTTTTGTTCTTCGTTACCTGACGTAAAGCATTAGCGTGACCATAGTGCATCATGTCAAAACAACCATCAACCCAAACTCTATCGTCAAAACCAAAAAAAAAAAAAAAAAAAAAAAAAAAAGGAAGGAAAAAATCAGTTAGTTAGGAAAGATAAGATCCTAAACAATCATATATCACTTGTTTGGTATGTACCTAACAGGTTTTTTGCTTTGTGTAGTTGTGGTGGCCATAGTTATTTGTTTGAAGAGAAACAAAGAAAAAAAACATAAAACGAGAAAGAGAGAGCAAGTTTAAATATACAAATCCCCGCTTCTGCGATTTTAATTGGACACTCCCAACGCCAGGGACACTCAGGGCTCCCGGAAGCCTAAAATCCATCTCACTATGCGATGATCAAAAAAATCAGATGCAAAAAAAAATTGTAGTGGTGATTGTCGCTTGGTGATTCTGATCACCACACTATCATTTATATCTTGGATTCATATACCCGAATACCCGAATTTTTTCCAGGCCTGTAATATGGTCAAGTTCCTGCAAGAATGGTGGCACCCTGAACGTCCCCAGACTTGTCATCATAGTATACCCTATCAAAAGGCGTCATTGTTGCTCCATCAAAATACTTTTCGTATGCTTGCGCTCAACAATTCGGCAGTGTTCTCTTTCTTCTTCGTGATCGCCATATTAAAATTTATTATATAATTTGTCTAATATCTCAAGTTAAAATTATCGCATATGGATTAAAAAAGATAATAATTCTTAGATTATACATGAATTCGTAAAAGAAGATACTCACAGTTACTCCACCGTGATTTTACATTTCGAAGCAATCGATATAATGCAACAGTACACTTCCAGCGGGTCTTTAATATTTTGGTTTGATTTTTTTTTTTTTTTTTTGGTCTGCCAGGTCTCCGACTTTTTTTTTTTTTTTTTTAGCCATTTTGCTTTTTACCTACTTACCTTTGTTACTAAATAATGACAATACGAATCGTCCCACTCGGTGCAGGTAAGATTCTTTATAGAATACCAACAAAACCCCCCTTTCATTGGCTGACTGTGTTATATTTTAGGTCAAGATGTAGGCCGCAGTTGTATACTTGTCACCATTGGCACCAAGAATATCATGTTTGATTGTGGTAAGATAGATTCCCAAATCTTATTTTTTTTTTTAAAAAAAAAAAAAAAAAAAGAACCCGTATCACATCGAGCATGATCTAATACCTTTCCTCTCTTTGTTTTGGCTTGCAGGCTTCCACATGGGTTACAACGATCATCGCCGGTTTCCTGATTTTACGTACATTTCAAAACAAGGCAACTTCACTGACATCATCGATTGTATCATTATCAGCCATTTCCATCTCGATCACTGTGGTGCGCTTCCCTATTTTACCGAAATGCTTGGTTACGACGGACCCATTTACATGACACATCCCACCAAGGCTATTTGCCCATTATTACTTGAGGATTACCGCAAGATCAGTGTGGACCGCAAAGGCGAAACGAATTTTTTTACATCGGATATGATCAAGGCGTGCATGAAGAAAGTAATCCCTATACAACTACATCAAACGATCTATGTGGACGACGAACTGGAAATCAAGGCTTATTATGCGGGGCATGTCCTGGGGGCTGCCATGATCTATGCCAAGGTGGGACAAGAATCGGTGGTGTATACGGGCGATTACAACATGACTCCTGATCGACATTTGGGGTCGGCATGGATCGATAAACTACGGCCGGACGTGTTGATCACTGAAAGTACATACGGCACGACGATTCGGGACTCGAAACGCTCAAGAGAACGCGATTTTTTACAAAAGGTGCATGACTGTGTGGCCGGTGGTGGGAAGGTGGTGATTCCGTGTTTTGCGCTTGGACGGGCTCAGGAGCTCTGTATCTTAATCGAATCATACTGGGAACGCATGGATCTCAAGGTGCCGGTGTACTTCTCGACGGGGTTGACAGAACGTGCCATTGAATACTACAAGCTCTTTATCAATTGGACCAATCAGAAAATCAAATCGACCTTTGTACAGCGCAATATGTTTGACTTTAAACACATCCAGCCTTGGAATCGGAAATACATGGATCATCCTGGACCAATGGTGGTTTTTGCAACACCTGGTATGCTGCATCAAGGTACGTCACTGGATATCTTCAAGAAATTTGCCCCGGATCCAAAGAACATGGTCATCATGCCGGGCTTCTGCGTGGCGGGAACGGTCGGTGCCAAGGTGCTGTCGGGTCAGAAGGTGGTGGAGGTGGATCACTTTACGAAAATCAACGTCAACTTGCAAGTCCGGAATCTATCGTTTAGTGCGCATGCTGATGCCAAGGGGATTATGCAATTGATTCGCAACTCGGAACCAAAACATGTGGTACTGGTCCATGGTGAACGTGGGCAAATGGATTTCTTGAAAAGCAAGGTGATGAAGGAATTTGGTATCCCCTGTTTGAATCCGGCTAATGGTGTCAGCATCAACATCGAAACGTCCATGGACATACCTGGTAGAATCAGCTCGGACTTACTGAAGAAACACTGGAAAGAACAACAGCAACGGCAACGTGACAGCATTGTGATGGTGGACCGCCAGCAACAAAGTAAAATGGATGTGGATGACGATCAAGAAACAACCGACTACAACAGTTCTTTGATGACGCCGTCGCTGACAATGGAACAACAACAGGCGTTACAGCCTCCTTCATTGATACCCATCAACGGTGTCCTTCTCATGACGTATCAGGGAGATATGCCAAAAAGTGTGGACATTGTCACCAAAGAATATTACCAACAACAACTCAACAGAGCAACAGCGCAGACTTCTTCTTCATCGTCGTCATCGACTTCTTTATCGGCAGGAGAATCAACATCAACTTCAGTAAAGGCATCGCCAGACAGCAGTAACCCAACCACTCCTGACGATACACCACCCCTTCTCACAAAACCGGTCATCTTTCAAGTGGAAAAGACGTATGATCCGAACTACTTCATTACCATGCTGGCATCAGATGAACACTACGAACAAGACGAAAAGGACAATATGATTCGACGACGGGTCCTGGATTCTATCTACATTGGAATATCTCAAGTGCTCAAGAACACAGATTCATTGGTGATGGAGCGAACGGACGACAGCATCAAAATCAAAAGCGTGTTATTGACTTGCAACAACAAAATAACCTCGGGCACTCACGAATCATCAAAGATACCTTCAACCAATATGAATACTCTGACAATCCAATGGGATTACGTTGACGAAGACCTGGCTAGCTATATTCTTGGGGCTGTCAACTTGGCTATCTATGAAAAACGACGATGATCATTCCCGCCTCCTTCTGTACAGCTTGGTTTTTAGTAATAGTTATATTGGTGTAGATTTATTTGATTTTTATTTCTTTACAAAACAATAAAAAATATTCCCTTTTATATCATTTACAGTGTTTTGCCTTATTTTTTTATATCATATACTTTGCCCCTTATGATGTCTATACAAGACCACCTAAAAAAAAGCGGCGATTAAAATGGGACAAACATTTCCCGTGCGAAAAAAGGAATAAATTCCCATTTTGATTCGATTTTTTCTTCCTCTTTTTTTTTTATTTTTTCTTCTCCCAAGTTTGACCAATAAAGAAAGATGGCGGTAAGATATAACATTCAATGACTCGTCATTGATACAGTCAACGTTGAAACTTACTATTTCTTATCCTTCGATTTGGTAGTTTAACCCCAGTGTTCCTCAAGAAGGTAAGAAAAAGAAAAAAAAGATCCACAAAACACGAAAAGCAAGGGTGAAGCATACACATAACTGATTGACACTAACTTGACTCCCACTCCCTCACCTTTTTTTTTTTTTTTTTTTTTTTATAGCTCTCAACCTGATCGACTATATCAACAAATCCCCTTCACCGTTCCATGCGACTTTTGAAGCTGCCGAACTCTTAAAAAAGGTAATACATCAAGGCAAAGTGCAAACCGCTTTTGTTTAGGTATTGGGGAAGGGAGGGGGGTTTGTATGTATGTGCTGTCCATTGATCTTCCTCTCACTTTTCTCTTAAAGGCAGGATATCAAGAAATCAAAGAACGTGATAGCTGGAATAATGGTGTACTGAAGCAACAAGGCAAGTACTACTTTACCCGTAACGGTTCTGCTCTTGTGGCCTTTGCCATTGGTGGGCAATATAAACCTGGGAATGGGTTTTCTATTACCGGAGCTCACACCGATTCTCCCTGTCTCAAGGTAAGTCAGGTTCCTCTGCCTCCATGGATATAGTACATCATTATCGGTTTTTGAGTAAATGTCTTACGCGTCTCTCTCTCTCTCTTTTTTTTTTTTTTTTTTTTTGAACTTTTTATAGTTGAAGCCTGTTTCGAAAAAAGAAAAATCTTCTTATTTGGAAGTGGGTTGTCAAACCTATGGTGGCGGTATTTGGTAAGTGTCTTTGAGAGAAAGTGGAAAACAGAAAAAAAGCATATGAGAATGTTAAACAAAATTTCTTCTCTTTTATTTTTTAGGCATACATGGTTTGACCGTGATCTTTCAGTGGCTGGTCGTGTCTTGGTAGAACAAGAAGATGGTACCTTCAAGCATACTTTGGTGAAGGTGGATCGGCCCTTGCTTCGCATTCCTACTCTTGCTATTCATTTGGATCGTACTGCCAATGACGGTGTAAGGATATAAGGAAACCAAAAAAAAAAAAAAAAACTGAACTGAACTGATCGGTTGAATTTTGCGTTGTTTATTATTGATGATTAGTTCACCTTCAACAAAGAAACCCAACTTGCTCCCATTTTAGCCACTGAAGTCAAAAGGTAAATAATCGATTATGGGTATGTGGAAACTGAATTTATTTTATACTGACCGATGATGATTTTTTCTCTAGTGCTTTGAGTGGAATCACCAAGGAAGACGATGTCGAAGCCGACGCCAGTCATCATCCTTTGCTTATTCGTGTTTTGGCCGATGAATTGAAGACGAAACGTAAGTGATCTGAGAAGAAGATAGTGAAAATGGTTAATCGCGACTCAATTTATTTTGTTTGTGTATGTTGATGCATCTATTCCAGCCAGCCAAATTCGCGACTTTGAACTTGCTCTTTATGATACTCAGGTAATATATCATCGACAGGTACCTATACGATACATTCAATTGACTTTTCTTTTTTTTTTCTTTTTCTAAAGGGCTCGACTGTTGGTGGTGCTTGCAATGAATTTATCTTCTCGCCTCGTCTGGATAACCTTGAAATGTCGTACTGCTCGATCCAAGCATTGATCATGGCGCAAGATTTGGAAAAAGATACCAACATCCGTATGGTGGCATTATTTGACAATGAAGAAGTGGGCAGCATGACGGCGCACGGTGCGGACTCGAATCTCTTACCTACTACTCTTCAACGATTGGCCAATACACAAGTGCTTGGTACCCCTGATGTGTCATCTACGGCGTTTGAAGAATCCATCCATAAGAGTGTTCTCGTTAGTGCGGATATGGCTCACGCTATCCATCCCAACTACGCTGACAAGCATGAAGAAAACCATCGTCCTTTGATGCATCAAGGGACTGTCATCAAAATCAACGCCAATCAGGTATGAGCAAAAAAAAAAAAAAGAACAATGAATAGGAGGTTGGCTATGGAATGAAAATATGCTATTAATGAATTAATATATTTACCGTGCCTTTATTATTATTATTATTACTATTACTATTATTTTTATTATTACTAGAGATACGCCACTACTGCTGTTACAACGCTTGTATTGAAAGAGCTAGCTAAAAAACATGGTATCCCTATTCAAGTAAGGACAACAGTTGCGCGGAAGGGGAAGATGATGGTTTTATTTATGTTGTATTTTTGTGTAGGAATTTGTTGTTAGAAATGATTCTTCATGTGGAAGCACCATTGGTCCTATGCTCTCTGCTAAACTGGGTCTTCGAACTATCGGTAAAAACTCAATAGAAAACGATCATGTCAAATAACTAACGAACAACTATCTGGTATTTGTGTTTTATAGACATCGGTAACCCTCAATTAAGTAAGTTGGACAAACGGCAAAAAATATGACGTTGATTGGGGCGGGCGAACTAATGAAAAATTTTCATATGGGAACGTCCTTTTTTATTAGGTATGCATTCTATTCGAGAACAAAGTGGTGTTGATGATGTCAAGCATTCAATTCGATTGTTATGGGTAAGTTTTTATACAGGTCAAAACAAAAAGGACAACACGATCAGGCTTACTGACCCCTCTTCCTCTTCTCCCGTTTATCATTTTATAGGCGTTCTTTGAAGAATTCCCAGCACTTGAATCGAAAATCATTGTTTAGTTATTAGATAGTTTATTTGATTATTTGTTATGCTGTTGCATATTTTGGGTTGAATGAACAAAATAAATGAAAACGTGTTATCTATATTTATCTATATTTGATCCTCTCTTTTTTTTTTGTGTGTGTGATTGTTGGCACTGCCCTCCGTCTTCTCCTGTCAGGGTCGGCGATTGAAAAATAGTAAGGAAAGTCAAAAAAAAAAAAAAAACTTTACCTCCTCTCATTTCTTTCTTATTCGACTTTTTTTCTTTTTTTATCACGCCATTATGGATAGAAATACAACGGGTCTATACGAAACTTTGGGAATCAGCAAATCAGCCACACCTGAAGAAATCAAAAAGGTGAGTTGGCATTTTTTTATACAAATTCGTGTTTGCTAACTCCAGTTCTATTTTTATTTTCTTAAGGCTTATAGACGGCTTGCTTTACGATACCATCCTGATAAAAACCCTGACAGCGCTGATCAAGTAAGTTTCAAAACTATCCCCCCCCGGGCCAGTATACTATACTGACGTTTGTATTTTATTGTTTTTTGTAGTTCAAGGATATTAGCCATGCGTATGAGGTAAGACCAACAATAGGTCAAGATGCCAAGCCTAATATGTATTTACGCAGCCTGAACTCAAAAACCCCGTTTTTTGTATTTGTTTATATTTTAATAGGTACTAGGGGACGAACAAAAACGAAAAGTATACGACCGATATGGTGAACTTGGACTACAAATGATGGGC
The DNA here is from genome assembly GCA_002105175.1 of Absidia repens. Classification (NCBI taxonomy): domain Eukaryota; kingdom Fungi; phylum Mucoromycota; class Mucoromycetes; order Mucorales; family Cunninghamellaceae; genus Absidia; species Absidia repens. The sequence continues at coordinate 95,628 of MCGE01000004.1, read as the reverse complement.
ACTATGGCCTCGCCGTTATTCAACCCAGAGATCGAGTCCATGATCTGTACGGTGGTGTTGGTGATGGATTTAATACTGGTGCTATTGATTATCTTCTTTTCCTTTTTGGCGGTCAAAATCGACGGACGGGTTAACTGGGCTTGGGCGACTGTATGGGTTCCTCTATGGCTTATCGATGTGTTTTTATTCTACGCCCTCGGGCGTTTCATTCTCTCCACCTCTTCTGACGACGACGATGACAATGACCACGATGCCGATGATCATGACAGTGGAAGACGACGACGGTATCAACAACATGACGAAGCCATGGATGACAACAACAATAGTGATGGCGGATTGGATGAGGAAGGCAAACGACGACAACAGGAACGGAAAACAAAACAATGGATGCGCTGGCTTACACGAGGCCTCTTTATGGTGTACTTTATTTTGGCGCTCCTCTTCCAAATCTTCATTGTGATTGCTCTGGATCAAATCGTTTCGTGGTCTGCTGCCGTCATCTTTATTCCTTACTTTATTCTGGAAGGCCTCAATTTCTTGTTGACCTTGACGGATTATACCATCACCGTGATCGCCATCCATCAACAACTCTCTCTGGATGCTCAAGGGGAACAGGGAGGAGCTGGTAAGGTGTCATTCGGTGTGCTTGCGTCTCATGGCTTGTCTTTGCTCTTCCACAAGTTCTGGTTCTTTGCTCTCCGTCTGATTTTGTTTGTGCTGATTGCTGTGCGAATTGATGGAACGATTACCTGCTCATGGGGCGTGGTGTTTATCCCTCTTTATCTTGTTGCCGTCAAATATGCTGTTCAGCTTGGTCTTAGCTATCGCCGGTACAACCGCTTACCTCAACCTGAAGTCGCTCAACAAGGCAAAATGACGGTCATTGTTGGTATGGTGGTATTTGTTGTGGTAGGTGCTCTTCTTTACGCCCTTGTGGGATTGGTGGCCAGGCGCCTAGATGGAGTTTGGCCTGTTAGTATGGCTACGGTGTTTGTTCCTATCTTTATTGTCTTGGCCGTGGTGACCTGCTGTTGTGGATGCTGCCTTCCTTGTATCATGATGGTATCGACGCTAGGTGATTTGGATGACATGGAACCTGCTCAAGCATTGATCGATCCCAATCGTCGAATCACTCAATCTGGCGAAAATTAGATTTTTTAGTGTCCCCTTCTTTTCCTTTCACATTCTATGCATTATTCACTATTATTATTATTATTATTATTATTATTATTATCCACACCTTTTGTACATCTTGTATTATTAAATCAAGACTTAGTTTACTTTTATTTTATTTTTTTACTATCTACTACTACTGATTATTTTTTTTAGTCCATTCCCTTTTGCTCTTTTTCTTTTCCACAACTATTATTCTTCCATGTGTACAATTTTCCCTTTAATAAAACATATTTTTTTACGTTGCGTCTCATTTGTCTATTGTAGTTTTATTATATGTGTCTCCTTCATTCCATGATCGTTTTTTATTGCATATGTATTGCTTTTTTTTTCATATATCATTCTGCCCAATGCTAAAATCACATCATACACCATCGCTTTCTCCCTACGGACACACGTACCCAATAGTCAGTCATTTTTGTCGTTTACACCAGTTCCAATAAAATTAAAAAATAAAAATAAAAAAGATATTTTGCCATGTTGCCTTCTTCATTGTCTTTGATTAATAGTTTCATGATCGGTAGTTCGGCATGATGCATGAAAAACGTATGCATTATTTACATTATCCCCCTCCCAAATAAAAAGTAAAATAAAAATGCCCCTTCCACGTGCCCCTTTATACCCATCACCCACCCTTCACAATATGATACCCCATATTTCCTTCCTGTCTCAAATTTCTATGCTCATTAACACACATTGACCCCAGCTATACTATATACAATACAAAGGAGACATTTCTATACAACATTGTTTACACATAAACAAAAAAGAAAAAAGAATTTCATTTTATTGAGAATTTATAGTTCACTAACCCTCCTATCCATGCCAGTAACATCTTGTTTTCCTGGCTGTCTAAAAATTCTACGCCCACAAAACATATATGGACCCCGATTGCGTCTATATAAAATAAAGGAGACATCCCATACAACATTTTCACATACACATACACACACACATATTGACACAAAATAAATTGATTGAACTACCGTTTATTAAAAAAATGTACACTAGAAAATAAAGTTCAGTCAATGGAATGATATAACTAAATAAAAGAAACTATGTATATCGGATGGAAAAGGGGTGAGAAAAAAGAGAATATGTATAAAAAGGGAGTGAGGTCAAATAGAAGAACAAATGAAAGGGAGGGGAAAAGGTTGGAGGTGGGGAGACGGAAGGGGGGATATATACGACAATACTCATTGATATGGTATGAATAAATACTAAACTAAAAGCCAAATGACCCATATTTATTGAGCCACACCAGCGACCACTTGTTCCTCCATCACCACCACGTCTGCATCTGTTTGTTGTTGTTGTTGCTGTTGTTGTATGTTGCGTTGATGGAATTTTGCTGCTACCGCTCCCAATGGCGCTGATGGCATACTTGTTTCTGTTGCTGCTGCTGCTGATGTTCCCGGAAGTAGCCCCAATCGATTGACGATTTCCCTTTCAATCTGAGGATAGATGGCATCGCTTGTATTGCCTCTGACGGTGACGGCAATCGCACGGTAATGGTTCAAAAGCGGCTCGGCCATTTCTTGATGTTGTTGCATGCGTACCCGAAACACTTCAGGACAATCGTCAGGACGTTTCGACAATGGCTCACCCGTCACATCATCCAATCCTGCTACACGCGGGGGTTGTAAGATAAATTGTACACACGACCGGAAGGCACATGTACCCATCGATCTATTACAAAAAAAAAAAAAAAAAAAGAGAGAAGAAGAAAGGTCAGTGTGTGCGTTTTGAGCTGGAAGTTCTCCAACCCCATCCCTCCCCCACCGCTAACCGTCTCCATGCGTTTATTTGATTGACTTACCCATGATTCTATCCAAAATCACTTCTTCCGGTACTTCCAAGTTGATCACCAAATTCAAGGGTTGCATCAATTGATTGAGCGTCGTGTCCAAAGCTTGTGCTTGGTTCACTGTGCGAGGAAAGCCGTCTAAAAGCCAATTATGCTATCCAAACACCACCACCCAGAAAAAAAAAAAAAAAAAAAAAGTAGGGAAGGTTAATAAAGTGCGTATGTACGTTGAGTGTCATGTTATATATATAAAAAACGTTCTTACCCCACCCACTTGAGCAAGCTCACGATCAACCAAAGAAACAAGAAGATCATCGGGTACCAATTGACCTTGGGAGACATATTCAGCGGCTTGTTGGCCAATAAACGATTGTTGATTGATGTTCTTTCGTAGCATATCACCACTAGACAAATGGCTGACACCAAAGTTGGTTTTCAACCTCTCTGATTGTGTTCCTTTTCCCGATCCCTACCAAAATAGAAATAAAGAGACATGAGTATATATAGATAGGCATATGATGCTACCTCGATAACGACGACGGTTTGATGTTTTCCCACGCACACAAGGGTTTCATAACAACTTACAGGACATCCAAGAAGTAATAATCGTAAAGGTTGCATAGCGTTGATAGGACAATCGTGGTAGGAGCGAATCTGTTGTTTAAAAAGATTGCGTAAAGCGATCGACATGGTATAATAACAATTGGAAAAAAAAAAAGCGGAAAGAACAGAAAAAAAAAAGAAAAAAAATCCTGTGAAGCTTATTTTTTTTTTTGTTTTTTTTTTTTTTTTTGTGAGTGTATGTGATTTGATTGGCCGGCATGCAGAAAACGAGAGATAAGATATTGCCCAAATTTGTCAGCAGTTCAGATCGCCGCTCGTTCTGAAAAAGGCTTGCCCAGCCAACCTTCCCAATACATCACCCATAATAAAAGGCGGCCAGTCCCATGAAGAGGTCAGAGGTCATGGCGTTTATTAACTGAGTTTCAATTTTGCTTCTGTTTCCCAGATATGGGAATAGCGTGCCACTACCAGCTCACTCACTTTTTTGTACACGATTACACATGACTTGAGTTTAATATACTAAACAAACAGCTATGATTATAGGGAATATATAAAACACGACACTTTGTTCTGTCTTTCTTTCGCTTCTCTTCTTTTCATTTTTATTCACCCGGAACCCCATTTTTTTCCTTCTTATTACTGTACATGAAATGATACCAGATTCTTGGAGATCATCTAGAGCCAGACCCATCATCTATTCGTACTTGGTGGACTGGGTCATTGTTATCATCATGGCAGTAGTGTGGTTCACCATTGACAATGTTGAGCCTTATCATCGAGAATTTTCTTTAACTGACCCCAGCTTGATGTATACTTACTCACCCATGATTCTGTGCCCGTCTGGCTATTGGCGGTAAAAAAAAAAAAAAAAACCAGTATATACGGTGATGGATGATGGGAGGTAGTAAATAAATGATATTCATAAGAATTGTACTTTAGATTATATGCTTTGTCATTCCTGCGATCGTCATTGCCGTCATTGCTATCTTTCATTATAAAAGCTCACTGGATTTAAACCATGGCTTACTAGGTATTATAGAACAAAAAACGCCCCCAACTTTTGATCGGCGCTCCTTTTTTTTTTTTGTGCTAACTATATGATAATAGGCCTTTGTCTATCACTGACCATTTGTGCCATGTTAACCGATGTTACAAAGTATGTCAGCAGTATTAAAAAAAGAAAAGTGACACACATAGGATACTAGTCTAATATGAGTCTATTTTTTTTTCTTGGCATGTCCCTTAGGGTGAAAAAAGAAAGAAGAAAAGAAAAGTAGGCATACATTGCATGGAAACACACTCAACTGATTCATCATTTTTTTCTTTTATTTTTTGTGCCACGCCCATGATCAAATAATAAAGATAACCGTAGGAAGACCACGACCTGATTTTTTGCACCGATGTCAACCACCTGCAGATGCACATGACCCGCCAATAGGATTATCGAATTATACCATCTGTACTGTGGACTCCAATACTGACATCATGATTGACGGATTCAAGTCTTTTTTCTCGGGTCATACCTCATGTAAAGGACGAAATATTAAAGTTTATGCAAAAAAAAATCACCGATCAACCGATCAGTCGTGTAACTTTTTTTTTTCTTGTCTTTTAGTTTCATTTGCCGGATTGACCTATTTTTCACTATACTTGGGAGGCAAATTCAATTTATTCGATCAAAAAGGAGAAGGGGTATGTAAAAATTATATAAAATATGTATTGTCATGGTAGAGTTCACTCATATTTTCGTTTATTTTGACAGCGTACGTTGAAAATATTCATTTTTTGGATCCCGATCCTCGGTGCGCTTCTTATTGGTATTTCAAGATTTAGAGACTACCGCCATCATTGGAGTGACATTTTAATTGGTGGCATTGTTGGTAAAAAACGTTGACAAAAAAAAGAAAGCATGAATTTTTTTATTCATGTACTGAATAAACATTATTATATGCTAGGTGTCATATGTGCTTTCTTTGCTTATAGACAATATTACCCACCACTGTATGAAGGGGGAGTCCTTATAACAGTCGTATTTTAAGACACAATCGTAACTTTTGTTTGGATGAGGAAGCTGCAGAAGCCTCAACACAACAACCCACTTACCATGATGACGATTGTCATCCACCACTTCCAACCACTAACACTGCCACCCCTGCCTAACAAAAAAAAACGAAAAAACTTTTTGGGACAAATCATCATTCTAAACACCGCTGCATTAATTTTACTTTTTTTGTAGTATATCAAATCATCCTAATAAACAATTTGTACTTTTTATATTTATTTGATTTATTTATTGAGAGAGGGGAGGGGGGAAGGGAGAAAAGGAATTATTTTCCAACATTGGAATTTTTCAAAGCGTCGCTGTCCTTTAAAGTATCTTTAAGTGTAGTGTCATCATTGTTATTCACTGTTTCAGAATAACCCACTTCAGTAAACCCAGTTTCAGTAAAGGCATTATTACCCCAAGTATCGTCGAATCTAGCAGCTGCAGTTGAAAATCCAGTGGAGGTTCTTGAGCGAATCCCATTCATGTCTCTTTCAGAAGCCATTTGACTGCCTCGCCTCCATTTACTATACTTCTTTTGTTCCGTAGGAGCCTATATCATTGGTTTTTAAAGAAAAGCTGTGAGTATATATATATAAATATTTAAATAACTAGTATACATACTCCAGATGCATTTTGACTTTTGTCAACCATTTTGTAAAATATAATTATATATAAAATAAGATAAAAGATGGAGAAAAAATTCGTCGGTTTTCAGCGCAAGTCCAGGTTTATATAAGTCATTGACTTCATGCATTTTATGCAGAACTTACCCTCTCTGACTCTGGAGCGGTGAAATGAAGGACTTTGATCTTGTGATTGGTTTTTGAAAAGAGTGGGTAAATTTTTCCCAGCGCACTGGTTACCAACAGCAACTCCGTTGACTTACAAGAGGTGATCCAACACGTGTATTTTTGAACCAGTGTGTCAGATTTTTAAATAACCGACGCATTCCTTTTTGGAAGATTTTCACTCTCCACTCACCTCCCTCCCTTTCTTTCCCCCCTTTTTTTTCTGTTTTTTTTTTTCTTCTCTCTCTTTTCTTTTCCCATCAACTTGTTCACCATTGGATAGTGCCATATTTGCATTTTTTTATATCCTTCTATTCCTCCTTTCTTTTCTTCTCATTCTCGTCTTTTAATCATCTATCATTGACACATTCACACATCTCTCCGTCCCTTCTTCCATCAACCATAACAACCGTGTATGACCAGTCATCAGCCTTCCACGTCCAGCCAACATCATTCTTCTTCTGCTAACAATGTTGTTGGTGTCCATTACAAAGTAGGGAAAAAGTTAGGGGAAGGTAGCTTTGGTGTATTATATGAAGGTAAGCAAAGTAGATTCTAATAACAGCAGCAGCAGCAACAGCAACAGCAGCAGCATAGGCTAACCTTTGTATTTGTTTCTTGTTTGCAAACTCATTTCTCTCTCTCCTTCTCTTTTTGTTTTTGTTTTTTCTTTCAGGAACGAACCTTTTGAACAATCAGTCAGTGGCGATCAAGTTCGAACCAAGAAAGTCGGATGCTCCGCAATTACGGGACGAATATCGTACTTACAAGATTCTAGCTGGACTACGTAAGGACGGACCCCTTCTCCAATGAACTTTTTTGTTTTTGTTTCTGTTTTTGACTTGCCAAATGGTTATTTTATTTTTGATGATGATATAGAGGGAGTGGCAGCTGCTTACTACTACGGTCAAGAAGGGTTACATAATATCTTGGTCATTGATTTATTGGGCCCTAGCTTGGAAGATTTGTTTGATATGTGTGGACGGAAATTCTCCATAAAGACAGTGGCTATGTTGGCAAAACAAATGGTAAGGACACACTCATCCGTCTCCCCTTGATTCCTCTTTTCTTTTTGTTTCTCCCCCCCTTTTTTTTTTGGTTTGACCTGTTGATTCAACCATATACCTTGATGGATTTCCATCTCCTTTATAATCATTCAGTGTTTATCTCAACTTTATATATTATTTTTCCTCCTCTTCTCCCATTTGGTCCCCTTGTTGTAAAATCTTCTTTACTTACCTTATTTTTATAGCTTTACCGAGTGGAAAATGTCCATGAACGAAGTCTTATCTATCGGTAAGAAGTATATGCATAACTCTTTCCTCTTTTTTTTTTTTTATTTAAGGAATCGTTTATTCAGTTTATTTATTTATTATTAGTGATATCAAACCCGACAATTTTTTGATTGGGCGTCCTGGGTCCAAATGTGCAAATACCGTATTTATGATCGACTATGGCATGGCAAAACATTACCGGGACCCAAAGACAAAACAACACATACCCTACCGGGAACGCAAAAGTTTATCGGGCACTGCACGTTACATGAGCATCAATACCCATTTAGGTCGAGGTAAGAAAAAACAAAAACAAAACAAATTCCTATTTTTATTCACTCACTGCTCGTTTATAGAACAATCAAGACGTGATGATTTGGAATCGCTTGGCCATGTGTTTATGTATTTCTTACGTGGATCTCTACCGTGGCAAGGCTTAAAGGCAGCAACAAACAAACAAAAGTACGAAAAAATTGGTGAAAAGAAACAATCGACGCCAATCAAAGAACTATGTGAAGGCCAGCCAGGTAAGAAAAAGGCATGAATGAATGAATGGATTCTCTTTGGCTCTAACTGACTCGCTTTGTTTTTTTTAGAGGAATTTGGTGTCTATCTGCAGTATGTACGTAAATTGGGATTTGAAGAATCACCTGATTACGAATTCTTACGAGAACTCTTCAACAAAGTGCTTCGCAACAACAACCAAGTGGATGACGGTGTATACGACTGGTGTTTATTGAACAATGGAAAAGGCTGGGAGGTAAAAAAAAAAAAAAATCAAGATGTTTCTCTTGTACATGAATGATCCTATAGGCTCACACTCTTTTTTTTTTTTTTTTTTGTGGTTGGAATAGACTATGAGCCGACATCGTCATACTCGTGAATCAAATCAAGGTGGTCGACGTGCCCCTCACCATCACCACCAGCAACAACACCAAGCATCAGCATCGGCGAAACGATTAACCTCGACGCAACAACATCGACAACAACACCAATCGATCCAGGCATTGATGGATGAAGCCAAACCACCTGTGATGCCGCCATCACCTCAACACGGCTTGCACGTCAAACCTTCTGCCGCTGCCGCTGCCGCTGCCGCCGCCGGTAACGCAGATCAAGATAATATACCTCCATTGACATCTCCCGAACAACAGCAGCAATACCAACATCATCAGCAAAAGAATGACCGTGGTTTGTGGCATAGTTTTATGTCCTTGATGACGTGTGGTGCACTTGCTTAGTTATTACCCTTCCTCGTCCCCCCCAACCCAACCCAAACCCCCTTTTTTGTTTTGATTTTGATTTTCTTTATTTCAGGGACATCTTTTTTGTTGATCTCTCTTATTTATGCAAAATGTGCTATTTTATATTTATTTGTTTGATTCCCCCCTTTCTTTATTAATAGTATTCTCTACTTTTTTCTTTTTTTTGTATTACAATATTTCTTCTCTTTTTTTTTCACCTTCCATTTCTATATTACAAATCCTACTACATATAGCTTCTCTCTCTGTTCCCTTTCTCCCCTCTCTCTACTCCGCCCATCTTCTTTTTTTCACCAATAAACAAAGCAATATTTTACAATTTTATAATGACTTTGTGTGCTAGTTTCTATTGGGAAAGAGTGATTGAATTTGAATGGAATGCTTGTGTGTATGTGTGTGTGTGTGGGGGGGTGTTTTTAGCATATCCCATGGAAAAAGATAAAGAAAACAAAAAAGATGAACATATACAATATATTCCATCTAGTGGAGGTTAAGCTGGAGGTATGGCCCTAGGTAAATTAATATGAATGGGGGATAGGGATAGATATAGGGCCACGCTTCGAATTAAGTGAACTAGAACTGTCAACTAGGCGTTATGCCTAGTTTGTTTTTGGGTGGATAGGAGTAGTGGTAGTTGTGGTATTCATGGTAAGTGAATTAAAGAGAAAGTGTTTGATAGCGCATTCAACGATGAGTCAGAAGATGGTGAATAAAAAGGCATACTTTATTGATGCATATTGGCAAGTACTAAAACTAATGATGAGAGGTTCATTGGAAGGTTCTATTGGGGAAAGTATGTGGGGGGGGGCTGAGGTGAGATTTGAGGAATGGTTTATACTAATCTAAAGGGACAATTGTAAAATAACCTAGTACACAGTAAAAGGCTTGAGACAGTTAAAGAAACATGTTTTAAGCCGCATAGCAACAAGTCAAGATTAACCAAAAGTGGGCTGATGAGAGTAAAAAAAGGAATGTACTGTACAAGACATGAGAGAGAATAATGGGACATTTTTTTTATTGAACTATGTGAAAAGATATATACTTTATCCAATTGTAGATACAAACTATGGACGAACTAACACCAAACTAAGCTACTGAAGACGCTAACTAGCCAGCTAATGGTGACTGTAGATCCTAGATCCAAAATGAAAGGGTTTTTCCTTGCATGTTGTAATCCCTGAGCTGAAAGCGCTTCTAAATTAGTCCTGACACTAATCTAAGTTCAACATAACCTCAAAAGAGTCGAATGGCGAAGAAAAAAGTGAATGAAAAAAAGAGAGAGCGGAAATTGAGAGGGGTGAATAAATATTCACGTGGGCGGGATTTAATTTTTTTCTTTGATTCTCCTGGGGCTTTTTTTTTTTTTTTTTTTGTGCTTACAGCCTCTTTTTTTACCATACAACATCAACAGAATGATGGCTCTATTCTCATGGTTGTAAACATCACGATCGAACATCGGCAGTTTGATTGTTCTCTTTGATGATGATTTTGGACTTAACATGAGGCAATTTTCGACCTAGTTTAGTCTACCCCCCGCCCACCCTCCCTTTCACTGTGGAATAGCTTGTCGGTCACCGTAGTCTAGCTTATCTGACGTTGTGATTATTTTATAGTCAGTTATCTCCACCTCCACACAATCCATATTCACCCACACGAGACATCCCTAACTGTCTCACATTTAGGCAGGTGACGTGGTACGGTCCTTAGACTGCATAGTTTAATTTAATTCAGTTATCATAGCTTTATTGCATACCAGAATCTGCATAAAATATGTCTTGTCTTTTTGCTTTTAAATGATTTCTCACAATTTTAATTTGTTTTGTCAAATGGGTATATATACGGTGTACGGTGCTTGTGCCTGCAGAATAAAAAGCTGAAATGTATGTATGTGTGCAATAAAAAAATTGTGAATATCTATGTGGCAACATAGATAAAGTGTCGTGCTCAAAGGTCTATGTATTATACTTTACATACAGAGTTTCTAATAAAACATAGAGTTGAGAGGGGATTTATTGAATGTGCTTAGTGACTGAATTGAAGCGCACTGGAATGTGATCAGTTTACCCGACTAAACATTGCTTATTCTTTATATGTATCTAAAAAACATAAGCCATCTCAATCACACGTACCATAGTTCATTTCCACTCTTACTATCTTATTACGTGGCTAAACGTTTTATTGTCAAGTAAAATGAATATCCTTCACATTTTCTGTGAGGCCCAAATCTTTTGTTCGCGCTTGCTCAGCTCCACCGTCAATGAGAAAAACTGACGCTTTTTCGTGAGGAAAGCGCTTTCAAAATAATAATCTCAAATGGTTTAGTCTTAAAAAAATGATCGGCGATAGGTCTACGGGGTCAGTCAAGATAACTTCTGCTAAACTTGGTTGAATAACGATGATCATTCAACAGCTACCCTGACAACACTTAAATTCCTAGTCATAGTATAAACAAATACACCGATAACATTTTCTTTTTTTTTGCGACATAAAAAATTGATAATAAAATGGAGTAATCTTTATTACGGTATATATTAAAAAGAAAATGGACCGTAAGAAAACTCAGCTATAGTAACTTTAATTTCGTTTTTTTGTCCCTCCGACTTTTTTTTTTTCAAACAGAGTCCTGGACAACCACCGTTGGATGCCAAGCCGCTGCCCACCATAGGAGCCGCCCATCCTTTTTTTTCTCAATCCCTGCCCACCCAAACACAGAGTCTTCCATCAAAACCCACACTTCGGAAACCCCCTGCCACCCAGTGGCTACATAATTAATATTATTCTCAACTTTGTTCTTCAATATCCCCCACCACAATAAAATACACCGTAATAGCTGTTTTTTTTCACACAAACACATCCCTTATATATATATATATAGACGCACTTTTTTTTTTTTTTTTTCTATGCATATGCGATACACATTCAATGAAGCTCATAATGTAAACGTACAACAGAGACACTAAATATAATAAAAAGAACATATTTATTCAGTCGTAGATATAAACGGTGACAAACTATTACTAAATTAATGAGTGCTAATCTACTGTCGTTCCCAAATCCTACATCCAAAATGAAAGGGGTTTCCCATGATGTTTGTTTTGCGTTTTTTTAAAACGCCCCTAATTCAAGTTCTAACACTAATCCTAAATCACCAGTACCCCAATGAGCCATGCCATCATATCATTCAGACTATCATGAAGGAAAAAAATAAAAAAGAACGAAAAAGAGAGGGAAAAAAAAGGGGGACCAAAAAAAAAATAGAAAGCAAAATGCGGAGCCTGAATCATCCAGCTTTTTTTTTTTTATGTCAAAAAATCAGGGAGCAAATAAAAATTAAATAAACGGGCAATCGCCATAATTACCATATAGCATAATTCGTTTTATCTTCCAGTGGAAAGGCAGTTGCAACCACTACATAATCAAACTCTAATCTCTCCGACGCATTTCAAGTAAGCTATTATTTCAGTACACAAAAAACCCATTGACGACGCGCTGAACACGACGGTTGGGCCCCAAGGGGCTGCCCACCAAAGTGCGAAATGGCGGAGGCTTTAATCCTATCCCATCGAAACCCACACTTTAATAAAAAAACTGTTCCGTACCCAAAGTATAAACATTTCCTATCATTTTTTATATTTGTATACACGTATGCTTCCGTGCCCAAAGTAGAAACATTTCCTGTATAAACCCCCCACCCCCCCCACACACACCGGTTTTTTTTTTTTCCACGCACATATGCCATGCCCATTCAGCGAGACAATGAAAGGCATAAGGGAATAATTGTAAATAGACAAGATATGTTTAATTCTGATATAGATGCAATATAAACTATGATAACTAACGCTAAGCTGAGCTAATGACGCTATTCTAAAATGAATGCTAATTTGATGAGGGTCAAAGATCACGAATCCAAAATGGAAGGGTTCCCCCATGATGTTTGCATTGCACTTTTCCAAAGGCCCCTAATTCAAGTTCTGACCACTAATCCAAGATCACTAAATCCACAGTTGAAGTTGATGTTCTAAAAAAAAAAAAAAAAAAAAAAAGAAAGAAAGAAAGAGGAAGAAAAAAGAGGGCATGAGAAACTTTAAATCCATGGGAGGCGGAGTGCGAATGGTTCAGTCATCCTATTTTTCGACCTTCTATTTTTCACCACACACATAAAAAAAAGTACCCATTGACGACGCGCTGAGCACGGCGGTTGGGCCCCAAGGGGCCGCCCACCAAAGTGCGAAATGGCGGAGGCTTTAATCCTATCCCATCGAAACCCACACTTTAACCAAAAACTGTGACACCCAGTATATCGAAAGATTTCCAAAAGCTCCAGCGGAGTGCCAGAGCGTTTATTGATAAACAAAACAAACATAGTAAATAACTAATAAAAATGATGGCACAACAAAGACTATGTTGATAATATGACTAAAGTTATGATGATAAGACAAATAAGGACGGAGATTCAAATTAGGTATAATATACGGTGATACATTGACGTTTACAACAAATTGGCCTATCGTTCGTGCTGTCCCACATACTACCGCTGCTGCTGTTGCCGATTTCATGTATGAAGAAATTGTAACTATCACTACAAACTTTACTAACCTACTGTAAGCTAAAGTATTGAACCGATTACCTAATTTGGAAGAACACCCCCCTGACTCTGATATTTCTATTACCTCCAAACTGACAACTGGTAGCTTAATTTCTGCTTTTGGCGGAATCGACTACACGAATCATTTCCAGTGTGCTCACTGTTGGCCTTTTTCTTGCTTAGTTAATCAAATACAATGAACGCTCTGGCGCTCCACTGGAGCTTTTGGAAATCCTTCGATTTATTGGTTTATTGGGTGTCACAGTTTTTTTTTATATTAAAGGCGAGTTTTGATGGGATAGGATTAAAGCCTCCACCATTTCGCACTTGGGTGGACAGCCCCTTGGGGCCCGGTCGTCGTGCTCAGCGTGTCGACAATGAGGTTTTTTGTGTGTGCTGAAATAATAGCTTACTTGAAAGGTGCCGGAGAGATTAGAGTTTGATTATGTAGGGGTTGCAACTGCCTTTCCAATGGAAGATAAAACGAATTATGCACTATGGTAATTATGGCGATTGTCCCTTCATTTAATTTTTATTTGCGTTTCCCTGATTTTTTGACATAAAAAAAAAAGGTCGATGATTCAGGCTCCGCATTTTGCTTTCTGGTTTTTTTTGGCCTCCATTTTTTTTTCCCCTCTTTTTCTTTCTTTCTTTCTTTCTTTTTTTTTTTTTTTTTTTTCTTCCTTCATGATAATCTGAATGATATGGTGGCAAGGCTCATTGGCGTACTGGTGATTTAGGATTAGTGTTAGAACTTGAATTAGTGGCGTTTTAAAAAACGCAAAACAAACATCATGGGAAACCCCTTTCATTTTGGATGTAGGATTTGGGAACGACAGTAGATTAGCACTCATTAGTTTAGTAATAGTTTGTCACCGTTTATATCTACGACTGAATAAATATGTTCTTTTTATTATATTTAGTATCTCTGTTGTACGTTTACATTATGAGCTTCATCGAATGTGTATTACATATGCATAGAAAAAAAAAACAGTGCGTCTATTTATATAGGAAAAAGGAACGGATTGGGTATTATGGAGACTTCTTCCGCCAACTATATAAGTTTGTGCGTAGAAATGAAAACAGGGATGTGTTTGTGTCAAAAAAACAGCTATTAAAGTGAACTTCGTTGCGGTGGGATGTATTGAACAGCAAAGTTAAGAATAGTATTAATTATGTAGCTACTGGGTGGCAGGGGAGGGGTTCTGAAGTGTGGGTTTTGATGGGATGGGACGGAAGACTCTGTGATCTGGCACTATGGGTGGGCAGAGATTGAGAAAACAGGATGGATGCCTTGGGGCCCAACCGTCGTGCTAAAAAAGAAATAAGTAAGGGATTATATACGGTGACGTGAATGGAGGAAAGGTAGGAAATTTCGAAGTCATAGATGTTTATCTTGGATCATCATCTTGGATGGTTATTTCACATAAGGGTTTACCACTTTTTGTTTTTAATATATTAATAAAAGTGAAAATGGCAGAGCTTCAAATCGTCTTTCTGGAATAATGATCACTCTCCGCTAAAAAGTATGTAGGAAAAAACGACAATCTATCATAGTGCTTTTTCGTTAATGATACATGGCTAAATTACAGGACAATACAAGAAAAATAAGTCATCACATAAAAATAAACAAATACATGTGTAAAAAAACCGTTTTTATTCAGATAGCAAAAGTCAAATATT
This sequence comes from Absidia repens, assembly GCA_002105175.1. NCBI lineage: Eukaryota > Fungi > Mucoromycota > Mucoromycetes > Mucorales > Cunninghamellaceae > Absidia > Absidia repens. The sequence continues at coordinate 80,445 of MCGE01000004.1, read as the reverse complement.
GAAGGTAATATAGGTAACTAAATAAAGAAGTGTGTGTATATCTGAAAGGGATTCGGGGAATTGATCGACAGAGAGAGATGTGATGGTAAATAAGGAGTGTGTATACAAAAATAAAATAAGGTAAAACGGATGATCCAAAGAAGTTTCAATAAAGAGCAGGACCCAAGGAGGAGGCATAATAAAAACGAGGATCTTGATGAGCAGTAGATAAGGACGGCGAGGTGCAGCTTTTGTGGATAGGTGAAAAGAAAGATTGCTGATAATGATGTTTTTGTTGTTGTTGTTGCAGTAGCATATACTCTTGCTTCAATTGCTGTTCCCGTTGATAGAGTTGCATCATTTCCCATTCCAATTGGAGCCGTTGGCGCTGTTGTTGGATCTGCTGCTGTTGCTGCTGATTAAAGAGAAGCTGTTGGTAGCCATTCATTGGTATATGGGGATGGTGGGACATGGGTGCGTGCTGCTTCAAATCGGGTTCACTGGCCATTGATCTCATACGAGGGAAAGAGTAATCATCGTGTCGCTTTGTCCTTGTGGGGGAGGATACTTGTGATGTGACAGAATGTGGTGTGGCTGTAGCAGTAGTCGAAGAAGAGGAAGAAGACGAGGAAAAAGAGGAGGTGGAATGATGGTCTGAAACCAAGGCATGACATAATGACGGTGAGTGCGTAGCATTTTGCGCCTTTTTCTTCAAATCTGGTACTGATACTGCATGCTGGAGTGAGGGTACGTGCATATTGCTGTTGTTTGTGGTAGGTCGGCGTTGGAGTTTTGTATTATCGTTGTCTGCTTCATCATCCGCATCATCATAATCATCACCAACCGTACCTGTTGCTGTAGTTACCGATTCGTATTCGTTGCCATAATTTGCAGTGGATGTGGAACCAAATGATGTTGCACTGCTAGTGGTGGTGACGGTAGTAGCAGATGGTCGCGAGCGTAAAGGGGGCTTGGACGATAAAGGCGATGGTCGCAAGGGAGAGTGATCTAAGGGTGAATGTTTTGCGCGATTTCGTTGCGTTGAAGTTGATGATGATAATGAGGACGATCGTGTCAAAGTTGTGATAGGTGAGTTTCTTTGTAATAGTGGTTGTGCGATCATTGCGGTTGTTGAATGTGGAGGTGGAGTGACACAAAACATAGGGGATGTTGATCGAATCGTCATACCCGATGTTGAGAAATGTTGCTGTTGGCGAATATTTTGCAATTTGACCTGTTGGCGATGTCGATCCTTCATGCGGTTGAGCATGGTTTGATTGGATTCCACCATTCTGTTGCCGTATCGATCTACATGTTGAGTGACATTCCACCTGTGATCGTTGCGACGCCGTTCCGTTATTGGGCACGCATCAAGCACCGGGCTTTGTTGATGAGTTCCCCACGCCTCGCTTTCACTATCACCGTCTTCATCATTGTCGTCGTCTGAGCCTGAAACGTCCGAGTCCAGTACCGTTTGAGTTGTCGTCCCTAGCTCGTTCTTTTTCTCGTTGTCGCCGCGGCTGAGAGCATTGGTACATGATGGTAATGCAACGCCAGCATTGCTTGATAGTGGAGATGTTTGGGATTTGTTGTCTTGCTCAGGTTTACTTGCATAACGACTATAAATGCTGTCTTGTCCAAAGAGAGTGCTGGGGGTCACGGTGTTTGCAGACGATGCTGATGCCTCCTTCGCTTGATGCTGCTGTTGGTTTGATGTGGAGCTTGGTTGTAAATGCTGCGACAGTGCAAATGACAATGAGATATTATCTTGGAGGGAATCTATGTCAAAATCAACAATAATTAAGGAGAAAAAGATAATAATCAGTGTTATGTAAATTAATTATTTAACCAGTGCTTTTTTGAGGGGCGGGGTAACTTACCTCGGGAAAGACTGGCCTGATTGAGTTCTGTAAAAATATCGTCCAGTAGCCCATAGCTTGTTGTGGAAGGAACTACTTTGGATTCAATAGATTTCGTCTTTACGTTGACAGTTGCATTAAGAGGAGTGACATTCAGTGGTTGTTGATGGAGTTCAGCCTTGACATTCTCTTTCAAAGGATCCAATGAGGTAGTCACGGGCGAGCTTTCGGCTATTTTGTTGCGATTTCTTTTGCTAAAACTAGGCAGTCGTTGAAGGAATCCCATGTTGAGATTGTAAGAAGTATTAAAAAATAATGTAAACGAAGTGAAAAGCGAAGGAAAAAAAAAAAATGCGAATCTAGAAGAACCCACTTTGATGCATTTTTCAGAGTCCGGTTTTTTTTTGAAACAATAAGGGCAGTAAATGATATTAGTTTATACGATATGAGAAGCAGGTATATGTATCTATCCCTTCGCCACTCTCGATCCACCTAATAAAAAAAAGACCACTTTTGCCTTGCGCCTAATGAACCTGTGTATGTGTGACGCTTTCCTTACAAGGTAACTGACCCAATCAACTAAAAATTCAATCAAGGAGCAGATCGCTCAATAATGGGCCACTATCATTCATAATAGTTCTTAAATTTTTTATGTCTTTCATTGGCCATTTCCATGATTTTAAAAAAAGAAAAAGAAAAGTATAGATTTGTAAAGGGGTGACCGATGGGTGAAGGATTTGTTTCGCGTTACGCACTTATTATTTTTTCAGGGTACACTTCCTTTTTTAGTCATGATCCGTCTCCAAAAGAGCGTGTGTCTGGTACGATGCTGAAAACCTTCTAGACCTGCCTGTCCAAAACAGGAAGTCGGGATTCATCTGTCAATCGTTATGGTAGATATAGTTTAGGGAGACAAAAAAAAGGTTGAATCTAAACTATGGTATATTATAATAGAATATTATAATGGCTAATAGAATAAATGTCCGTCAAAAAGTCGCTTACATTAGAGAAAATAGTATCAAGATCGAAATTTAGTGCATGATACATAATGAGCTTTACTTTTTTATTTTGGTCAAATGAAAAGAGCTATATTCGGGGGCATCCCATTCTGCATTCCCAAACTCACCTATGCATATCAAATAAATATGCGTTGGATTCATTTCAATTCAGCAAACGACTTAACATATGTATGCTATTTATTGTGAAAGATATGCTTGCGGCATGGCTTCATTTGATTAATATTAATCGTATCATAGAGAGAGAAGGAACTATATTCAGGTAGCCGAGTAAACGAGCTAGAAAACAGGTAAGTTGATAGAATACTCACAAAATAAACGCAGTAGCAGTGCTGCTCATCATATTTAAGAGGACAGATAGTGGGCAATAAAAGGCATATTTTATTTGAAGGAATACTATATATACTAAACTAAGAACGAGAGTTCATTGTAACAAGAATCTATTTGTGATAGAATGGACTGGTTGATGGGGGTCTAAAGAAAGGTTGAGCTAGTCAAAAGGGATGATTGTAAAAGGGATCTAATATACGTTACAAAACTTATAATGGGCAATGAAGTATATTTTATTGAAGTATAGCAACCGTCAACGCTAATCAGAAGGGATGATGGTAGTAGAAAAGGGATCTATAGCACACAGACATGAAAGAGACTAATGGGACATTTTTCATTAAAGTATGTAAAAAGAGACATGTTTTATTCAATTGTAGACACAAACTATGACATACTGAAACTAAACTAAGCTAATGAAGACTCCAAAATGCCAACTGATCATGGTTCAAAATCCTAGATCCAAAATGACAGAATTTCTCCATGTATCTTGTGATCCCTGTTCTGAAAAACCCTTCTAACTAGTCCTGATGCTATTCCATGTTGACCATAACCTCAAAAAAGTCGAATGGTGTAAAAAAAAATGAATGAAAAAAAAAAAAATGGAAAGAACGAGAGAGATTAAGAGAGCGACAAAAAAATTAGGGAGTAAATAAAATCCACGTGGGCGGAATTTGAAATATTCTTGCCAGCTCCCAAGTGAGAAGTTTTATACATTGTAAACTATTCAAAAAGCAAATTAGACGAAACCTTGAGTGTGGCATCCGAGTCCTATAAAGCTACCATCATACCATAAAAACCCATATATAGTAAAAAAAAAGAAAACTTGACGTAAAGCATAAATTATAGGACTATGTGCGCAGTCCACATTGAATGAATATATACAAGCTATATCTGAACGGTAATTATAATGTGGGCGATAAATAAACTACTGCATGAAAGCAAAAGATTCGCATGGAACTAGCTATAAAATATAGAGTACAATCAATATCAAATGTACGCAATCGAGCAGTCAATAATTATTCAAATGATCTGCGCAAATATACGAGATCCTTAGTACGGACATACAGCAAGCATGATGCATTTTTGTGTCATGTCAAAGTAAATCGGTCAAAGTCCAAGATAATATATAGGCATATGATTTTTATTGTAAGAAAGAATAAAACAAGGAAAGGGCATAAACATAAGCAATGGGGCATAAGAAAAAAAATAAAGGCTAAAAACTACAGGAGATGGTGTATGAATGTGATAATAAACTAATCGCTATCTACTCATCATCTTCGTCTGAATCGGTATCCTCATCACCAATGTCTTCAGAGTCCATGTCTTCATCGTTGTCATTGTCATCATTGTTCTCCGAAGCGATACCATCGTCATCGTCCAATTCCATATCCTCTGTAGGTTGATCAGTACCATTAGCGTCGTCGTCCTTGAAATTTGTTTTCTTGGGGTGCCAATGCTGATATTTTTTTGCATGATTGATCGATTTATGTTGTAGTTCACACTCTCTTCCTTTCCGGCAGTATTCCAAATCAAAGAAGGGGTACTTTCCAGGAGTAGTAGATCCAGCAACATCATCAGTTGAATTGCACTTTTGGAGGTCTTGAAGTTCTTTGGTGATCATAATTGTTACCATCTTGTCGGCACAACTTGCGCACACCTTACTAGTACGTTCAATATCCAGAGGAAGACACCATTTCTGTAAAGATTCATCTAATGAAAAAGAAAAGAGTCAACACAATAGTCACTTTTTACTCTGATATCTTATTTCCGACTTACTTGTGTTTTGATTTTCCAAAAAGCTTGGCAGTTGCTCGTCAAAGTATTGCTTGGGCGTCTTTTTAATGTTGTTTAGGTACATATCAAATATTTGCTGTTCAAAAGTGTTGACATCTTTCCAAGAAACATTTTTCAGTTCGTGATCTTCCAAGCTTTTGAGGTTTCTTCGATTTCTTCGGCTTTGGCAAAGGAAACAGTAGTCATTGTGTCGCACCAGCACCATGTATCGTATCTTAACTCGAGCTTCGTCTTCGACCACGTATTCGTTGTATGTTGTTCTTGAGTGAGCGTACGATTCCATTCCTTCAGGTACTTCTAGTTTAACGGATGGACCCATTGGAATCATAACCTGGAGACAAAAAAAAATAAAAAAAAGCGTCAATCATAAAACTTACCACCACTTCACAGTATTTTTTTTTATTACCCCATCCGTGTCGTAGAGAGCATTGGATAGATTGGGTCCTTCTTTTCCTAACCCCTTGATAGATGTATAGCCTTTTTCTTCTTTTTCGTTTTGATATCTATAGCAGTTGCTGGGCGTTGAGGGACATTCCTTATCCAAAGCGACTTCACAAAGTAGTAGAAGACCATAGGCAGGGTTGGAAGATCCATAGATATTCGTGGCAAAATCAACAGATTTACAGAACATATCGGCAAAATAAATTCCATTACCATACAATGATCCCTATATGCAAGAAAAAGGAAAGAAAGTTAGAAAGATAATGAGTAAATAAATTTCAACCCTATGTAACTCAAATCACTTTATTTTTTCGAATTGCCTTACCGAGTCATATGCAGCAGCAGGTTTGCTTCGAAGGCCTTGGTTCAAAATACCCATGAAGTTACCCAGTTGAGAGCCATGCCAAAGCAATTTTCTATTCTTTTGAGAAGCAAATGGTTTAAAACGTTCGGTTTCTTGGTCACGGTTCACCGAGAAGAGATGGGCAATTTCATAACCAGAGTCCTTGGACGTACTTGACATGTATTTGGACACCACATTGAATTCACGACAACCAGGTTCAACTTCAGCCAACTGGCATCCTAGAGAGCGATATGAGTAGTCGAATGGATTGATTTCCTTTGCACGATGTTTTGCAGCCAAAACCACATTCAAAGTGAAGTTGATATAGCGGGCGTCGTTCAGTCTTGATCTTTCCTTGTTCAGCGTAGCTTCAGTAAGAATGGGGCGAAGGCCAGACTTGTTGTTTGGATTGTTGATAGGCAGTAAACGGTAATATCTGCTGCTTCCTTGTATCGCTTCATGAATGAGTTCTATTTGTTTTTGAGAAAAAAATAACGTAAGCATTGCGTCTGCATGGGTTTGATTTCATAAGAGGGAAGACTGATTACCTTTTCTATTTGAATGTAGCGATGGATCTGCTAACTGACTGGCAATTATTTCTAAACGATTCAGAATAGCAGCTGCTTCACGGATGGATTCAGGAGGTATTTGACCAATAGGAATGTCCAATGAGATGTTTTTGTAAGCATTCTTGAGTGTGGAGAAGTTGCAAAACAGTTTCATAGTGTTGTGTAGATTGTTGGGCAATGCTGTAGGTTGAATTTCGTTGTGTATAAAATTGACATCGACATCGTCCAAGATAGCATCTTTGGCGGGATCGCGGGCCTTGATGAGCTGATAACGTCCAGGTTTTTCCACAAAGTCGGTACGCTGTTCCCAAGCATTTCCTGTTTTTGACTTGAAGATTGACTTGAATTCAGCCACAGCTTCTTCTTGTGTAAGGTACGGTGTTTTCTGATGCATGCCTTCTTCACCAAATGCGCCCCAGCGAGTCCAAAGTACATAAAGATCCAAAAGCTTATTGTAAATCACAGACATTTTGTAAAACCTGTATCCAGCCACAAAATATATTTAGTAATTAGTAATTAGCCATTAGCCAATATCTTTTTCTCTTCCTTACATATTGCTGCTGTGCAAGTATGATTGGACTTCCACCTTTAAAATCATAATGTCATAGGGCTCGCCTTGATCAAATACCATCGTTCCCACCTTTTCAAGTTTCGAATACGGATCAATTTCCACCTTGTTTTCCTCCGTTGTTGGTTGCTCCGATATCGTCTTTTGTGAATCCACAAGGGCCTGTAACAAGATTCGCTCAGATTCGGCGTCCTTTTCCACAGTTTCGAGTGATATTTGATCCACATCCATTGGGCCTTTAGATTGGATGTCATCTTGTATCATGCCAGCATCCAGAGTTGTAGATTTGGCTCCGCGTCGGACCAAAGCATCGAAATGATCCTTTCGGTTTCGATGTAAAGCAAGTTGGGTAGGTCGATTTCCTAATTTAAAAAGGCAATACAACGTAGTTGATGTGAGTGGAGATGTCCCTTTGTTCAAGCCTAATTTAATTATTTCGTCTACCTACCATGGTGATCTGGAATGTCAACAATTTTTTTGAATTGAGTTTTGCCAATGTGTTCCACTATGTAATCGAGAATGGCATCGTTCTTGTAGCCATAACCATTGTCAACATCCACAATACGTGAGAATATAGTCCGTCCTTCTGAATCAACAGCAGCCCAATCGACGTCGTATTGAGATGTTTTGCATAGCACCTTGAGAATATCAAGATCATCGTTCAGAATACAGTGGAAGAGAGCATTGACAACATCATTGTAAAGATCAGTAGGTTCCAATTTCTTCTTGCAGCTTGCGATGTTAGGATCCGCACCAAGAACAAGGAGACGCTAAATTAAAAAGCATATAGATAAATAACAGGGAAATGATTCATTTCGATTAAACAGCCTTTTGTGTACTTACGTCCACTAACGCGATATCATGGTTTCGAATAGCGACTTCCAGAGGAAGCATACCAGTTTCAGTATCCACTATATTGACATCAGGTCCAGGAGTATGTTTAAACACCATTTCGTACACTTCATTCTATTAAATGCAAACAAAAGGAAAAAAAAATGTTAGAGGCAGGTCGTTTGCATCTTGTTGTTCCTGATTATTATTATTTTATATCTTACTGAGCATGGCAATGTTTCCTTTTCAAAAAAGACTCGATAGAATGCCGATCTATCAGAGTAGTTGTCCTTGATATTTACGTTAACACCATGAGCCAATAAAAGCTAAATATAAAAAGGATAAGCATCATTACAGAATATGCATTTTTATCGAAACATCCAAGGTCTACCGTCCACCTTTTTTTTTTTATTTATTACCTTGACATTTTCCGTTTTTTCCTTGCAAATGTTAAACATAAGGCATGATCTTCCCATTTCCACGTTTTCATCCTTGGGGCCAACGATATTAGGGTTTGCAGAGGCTTCCAATAATATCTAAATGGATCCATCGATATATTAGCAACTAAAACGAACATAATATTTTTTGCAAATATTTTTTGCTTTGCTTTTCATCGTTTAAAATCTTACCCTAAGAGTTGTATTCGATCTATGGATTGAAGCAACAAAGATAGGATATGTCATCATAGAATATATTTTGCCGCCTTTGAGACGACGAGTAATTGTAGAGGGTTTGTCAACATTGGCTCCGGCATCCACCAAAACCTTGTAATATATATATATATATATATATATATATATATATACGAAAATAAGTAAGTATTATCGTATACCAAAGCAGAATGCATATTATTCATAATTACCTGAAGGATGATATTTTTCTGTTGAACACAAGCCCACATGACAGAGTTTCGTCGTCCATAATCGCTATCTGCATCCATATCAACACCACGTTCCAGGAGTAGCTTCACCATATCCACATTATCGTTCGACACTGCCGTTAAAAGAATTGATGGTTTTGTATAGTGGTCTCCTTCATTCAGAGGCAAACCAGCATCCAATAGGAGCTATAAAATGAAAAAAGGCAATATTATTATTATCATGTGTATTCTACTTCATTTTTTAAGCCTAGAATTTATTTTCTTACCTTGACACAATTAATACTGTTCGAGCTAACAGCGGCCCATACTTGAGATTGGAAATCAGTAGAATCAAACGTGAGTTGTGGTTGAGGATCTAGGGTCAACAAATGCTTCAAAAGCGTTTCTTGTCCATGCAAAGCAGCATAATGAAGTGGCGAGCAGTTGTTTTTGTCAAGTAATCGTTTCAGGTCGAGTTCTTCCAACTTCTCAAGGAAATCCGGTAAATAGTCATTCCACATTTCCCTATATATATATATATATATATATATTAAAAAAAAATAAAGTGAGTGACATTTAATCATCCTGTAAGAGAAGTCCGATTCATTAAATATGCCGATGCTTACACGTCAAAAGGTCTAAAGTTACTGATCACATGCCATAAGTTTTGGTCGGTTGAAGGGATAGCTCCACCGAGAACTGAATCTTCTGCATTGCGAAGCAAAGTATGAGCGAAATGGAATTTGCCTGTAGTTGAATATAGGAAAGAGTTGAGCATGGTGATTGACATGTATAATTCATTCTGATTTTTTACCTTTAATCAAAGCATCAGACAGGGATTCTAAATCAGATAAAAATGACAATGGTAACATTTCAGTTAATACATCAAATCAACTTCCATTCGCTTGATATAAACTTACTCAAAACAGTTTCGGTATTGGACATGAAATGATAACTGACATTCATATAAGAGTGAGCCAAACTGTAGCTGATTGCAGACTGCTTTTTGCCATCAGCGAAAGTGATATCTGAAGCGATGCCCCCACGATTGTGGACCATCACAGCCATGTTTGAATGACCATACCGTAAGGCCAGCTGTACTCCACCGTTCTATAAAAAATAAAGGAATTTAGTACTAATCATCGTGCGATAAAAAACAAAACAAAAAAAAAACCAACAACAACAAGCTTACTTTATCATAATCTTGAGACTTGATATCCATTTGGTTTGAATCAAGCATCATATTCACACATGAGATGGCATCCACGATAACAGCATAATGGAATGGTGTGCGGCCAAATGAGTCAATAGAGTCTAATTCGATTCCAGGCGTATCCATCAAATCCTTGAGCATATCCACAGGGTCCGAAGAAGTGATAGTACCATCTTGTTCAAATTGGAAATCCAAGTATTTTGCCAATGTCATGCGATTGTTGCTGGTCAAAACTATGTTATCGTCATCCGAATTGTTGTCCTGGTTTTCTTGAAGTGCCTTGCGTGCCTTTTCTTGTTCTATTGCCGACCGTTTGTGTTCTTCTAACCACTTATCCAACCCACCACTAATGCGACCATATGTATTCACGTATTGCTTGATATTTTGTTCTTCCTTTTCAGCCAATTTCCGTTCTTCCATCAAGAGCTTCACCTTTTTGTTAGTCAAATCTGTGATTTGCATCCAAGGAATAGAGTGGAGTCCAGTAAAAATAATATGCAAAGGAGTCCGACCTAGTTTGAGAAAATAAAATTGAGTTAGTTTTTTCTATTTCTTTTTTCTAAAAAAAAAAAAAAATTAAACTGAATTACCAAATATGTCACTAGCGTTAATATCGGCCCCAGCTTGAAGAAGTAGACGTTCCACACGCATTGATCGATTGGTTTGGTTTTTGGACAGCTCTATAGCCCAATGGAGAGGTGTTTGCATCATCTTATCAACTTGAATAGGAGAAGCTCCATGTTTCAAAAGCACCCGGACAAGCGCAATTTTTTCGGACTTGACAGCATAATGCAATGCAGAGGAGCCAGTTTTGGAGTCTTGAGCATCTACGTTCGCACCGGCACAGAGTAAGGCTTCCACCACTTCGTAATGCTTGGCATTGATTGCTTCAAACAGAGGATTTTTCTTGCTTTCCACATTGTTAGGATTTGCTTGATATTCCAAAAGAGTACGTACCCCATTCAAGTCACCATTCGAAGCTGCCAATGCCAGAGGTCCATTGTGTTCGACATCTAATGCGTTCACACAGTCGCTAATATCCATCAAATTACCGTCCTTATGGTCCTTTTCTAGGTGTTCCAAGTACAATTTCAGGATCTTTGCCTTCCTCGATTTACACGCCAGGATCAAAGGAGTTTCCTGGACTAAAATAATAATAATAATCAAACGGGTGGGGGAGAGGTGAGCGATATGTCAATACGTCAAATAAAACCAGCTAGTCGCTAGTCAGCCTATGTCCTTTACCTTTATTTTGCGCCATATGATTCAAAGGAGTTTGGGACAGTTGCACAATACTTTTGACCAAAGGATAATAACCAAGTCGGAACGCTTTCATAAACACAGTGTCACCATTTTCGTACGTAGCATTTGGATCAGCACCAGCAGATACAATATGAGTGATAGCCTTCATATCGATCTTGTCCTTGTCATCATCAGAGTTTTTATACTTGAATATGTAACCCGACAATGCTATCATGAGTGAGGTGGAGCCACTTCCATCACGTTGTTCAAGAAGACCTTGGGAGCCAGCGCCACCCACTGGGGAGATAATAGAAGACGAGCTGCACATCATCTTTGCCGCCTTTGCATCCAGTGCCTTGGCCACCTTCATCAGAGCAGACACGCCCATTCCATCAGCAAGACATGGATTGGCACCATATTGAAGTAGTGTTTGCAAGGAATCATACAGATCGGTTTTGAAGTCCGGCATCACAATATCAAACATCTTGTTAATACGTTCCTTCGCAATCGTCGTGTCACCAGAGAGGTACAAAGAGTCGTTGTCATGGCGCGTAAAGTAGACGGAAGCCAAAGCGGTAATTCCACACATGTTCTTGATATTTTTCGATTGTTGATTGGGGTTCGCGCCGTGAGTGAGGAGAAGACTCAGCAAGGAAGCATGTTGCGTGTGAGCCGCTAAAGTATATAATAAAAAAAGCGGACAAAATGAGTATTTTTTTTTCACTGGACGAGTGTCTGTATTCTGATTATTGCTGAAAGTCTTACCCAATTGAAGAACACTACATCCAGTTTCTTGAGGGTAGTTTTCTGGCTTGGCCTTGGGATTTTTCTTGAGATAATCTTTGGGTAGCTTCACCACAGCATTCATGTCAGGATTGAATTGTTCCAATATCTTCTTGGCATAAATGAACTACCAATCGAAATAAAAATCAGTTTTCAAAAAAGTGGAATAAAAATAATGATAAACTTACAAAGGAATCAAACTTGAATACAAATCGCATTGGGCGCCTTTCAGTAGAGACTTCGGTAGTAGCGTTACGGTTGCGGTAGTGATAACGAGGAGCTGATTCATCCTTAACAATTGATTTTTCCTTGGCCACAAATTTTTTCTGTCCCTTGATAGCTTTGAATATCCCATCCAAAAGTGCGGTGTACCCTTCATCATTGGCGTGGTTGATCTAATTAAAAACAATACATTCATTGAACGAACAAATGTGAATACGCAAAGTATATTTTATTTGCCTTATATATATATATATATATATCTTATTTCTTACCATTGTTTGATGAGTTTGATCCGCAGGGATTGGGTGGGTTTGAATTGCTTGCCAGATATCATCGAATTCTTTGACATACCGGAGACGAATAACATCGTGCTTGGCCCAAGTGTTGACCTGATCACCTTCAACGAGACGGACGTTATCCAAGCGAGCGGCAGCATAGAATAGTCCATGGAAGAATGTGTTCCCAGCGTTGTCAATATCGCTCCAGTATTTGGCATGGTCATTGATAAGCAGAGGTACCATAGCATAGTTTCGATAGGACATTGCCAAAGATAGCGGGGTATTCTTGGCATTGTTGGTTGCATGCACATCCGCGCCAGCATCCAGAAGAAGTTGGTACACCTTGCGTTGGTATTCGATACAAGTTTCGTCATCCGCAACAACATTGACACCATCCACCTTTTCGAGTCTATGCCCTTTGTAGTAGTTGGCTCTCATCAGAGCATGAAGGACAGTATCACCTATACAAAACATAAGGAGATGAGTAAGAAACCCTGAAGCCAATGTTTTTTTTTATTTATTTATTTTATTTACCTTCAATAGTAGTAGTGTTGACGTTGGCATTTTTATCCAAAAGAACTTGAATTCGACGCAAGTTTTGGTTGATTTCGTTGGCATTGGTAACTTTTTCGGTCACAGCACGGTGGAGCATCGTATAACCATCTTCATCCTTGAAATCCACATTGACATTCCCGTCAGGCAAAGACAATAAATATTGTACAATAGCAATATGACCCTTCAAATTGGCAACGGAGCAAGGGGTAGCACGCCATACATTGTTGGAGGAGGGATCAGCGCCACCGAATTCCACCAAAAGTTTCACGATATCCAAATGACCAAACGCAGCGGCATAATGAGCAGGAGTGTTGCTGGAAGAATCATGAGCATTTGTTTCCAGACCTTGCATCAACAGATACTTGGCAACTTGATAGTGACCTTCAATACAGGCCAAATGAAGGGGCGATCTCGCGTACTTGTCAACCAAATGGATACCTGCATGACCATATTCAATCAATGCCTTGACGCAATCCAGGTGGCCACGAAGAGAAGCAAACATAAGAGGTGTTGCCTTCAAAAATGACTCCAGAATGTCCACAGTAGCACCACAATCAATCAATGCCTTGCACGCTTCACTATGACCAAAGTTGGCGGCATAATGGAGAGGACGACGGCGATTACGAAGGAGAGTTTGATTCGCAAAATCGGTACAAGGGAAGGTATCATTGGATAGGTATTTCAGTAAAGGACGGATATTGTCTGCACGACCGAAACGAGCCATTTGCAAGAGAGGAGTCAGTCGGAATTTGTCACCTTGAGAGAAGTTGTAGTTTTGTGAGATCAAGTATTCTAAACAGTCGGGGGTAGTGCTAGCGGCAGCATAGTGGGCCACTGTTCTGCCAAGACTATCGGTTTCCACACGTTCAGCAGGTTCCAGTTGTTGAAAAAGAGTCTTCAAATGATCAGCAGATGGGTTGATCGAGGCACACATCACAGGTGAGAGATTGTTGACTGTATACGCTTGCTTGAGGATTTGATTTTTTCGATGAGCAGGTAATTCCTTGTCCTAATTATTCAAATCAGACACGAAATGGTCAGTATACTGTAAATTTCCTAATTCAAGCCGCCGTTCCCCCTCCCTTTTTTCTGTACTCTTCAACTTACCACTAGCGTTGCGTGATGAAGCACATTAAACCCATATGAGTTTCCCTTGTCCTCTAGTATGTTGGCCGCTATGACATGATTTCCAGATGCAACAACATGGTAGGAATATTCACCAGAAGTCTTCCTTTCAGATAAGCATTTGATAACCTCGGCTTGGTTGACAACAGGAGAGTGGAATAAAGCGATAAATTCATCCATAACGCTGGGATCAAACCTGATATCCACATTGAAACCTTCAGTAAGAGAGGTTCGGTAAAAAGCAGAATTCCCTTGACGATTGCCTCTTGATTCATTCACTTTCCTGTGAGCCCAACAAAAACAAAAAAAGTGCTATTAGTATTTGCATCATAGACCATTTTCACGCACAGACTATCCTTTAGTGATCTTACTTGACAGCATGCCCAAAAGTAAATCGGCTAACATAACCAGTGTTGCTTGCATAGGTGGTGAGACTTTTTGAGAGTTTGATGCGATTTGATTCAGTGTCTTCCAAGAGCATATCAATCATCTTTTGATTTCCCAAGGATGCCGCCAGTTTCAACGCATTATCTTCACGCACACTTCGGTCTTCCGTTCTCCACGATGGGTAGGTTTTGATGTCTTCCAAGAGTTTCTTGAGTCCATGTATATCGCCATCGATGATCGCCTGACGATAGGCCTTTGTTGAGCACCGCAAGCAACATGCTATCACTTCCTTTGAGGTAGAGGAGGAATGGTGATCATGATCGTCCCAAGTGTTGTTCTGGAGCCAAATCGCACGGTCGTTTTTGCGTTGTTCAATAAGTTCCAACTGGAGGCGAATAAGGGCTTTCCCACGTGGCGTACTAGTTGAATTTGATGTCTTTTTGGTTCTTGTTTGAGCGGCGCCACTTCGCTTCCGTTTCTTGTTCATCTTTGGTTCCAAATCCTGATCACTATCGTCACTATCAAACGCCATTGCTGTTGTTGCTGACTTTGTTGTTTCCAAGGCGGCGGCTTCAATCAATCGTAACATGGCACGCGTTTTAGAAGTACGACCAAGTCTTTTTGGGACTACTGCTGTTCCATCAACACCATTCGTTTGCTGTTGTTGAGCTACATCTTCATTGTCTTCAGAGGGGGCGCGAAGTGTGGCGGTGCTTAGGTCGTTGTTTCCTTTTGCAGAATAGCCAGTAGAGGTGTGGACACGATCGTGGAACGCATTAATAACATCCAATGCTTCAATAGTTTCCTCATATTCCCAAGTGCCGGTGGATTGTTCAGAATTATCACGATGGACATAGTAGAGTGTTTTTCCCTGAAGTAAGCAAGGAGAAAAAAAAGAAAGATGTTTAAAAAAGCCATGGAGGGGAGTAGTGAATTTTATTTTTAACCCCCGATATTAGAGTATACAAAACGACTTACATTCATTTGTTTGAAATCACTGATACTATGAGCAGAGGGAGTTGTCACCTTTTTCGTTACCGCACGTTTAGTAGAGGTCTTGTTAATGGATCTTGAAGTTGATTCGATTGCCGTTGTTGACTTGGTGTTGTCAGTCTACACATAAAAAATAAAGTGAAAAGCGAACATTGAGTAGCTAGTCAATGTGTATTTTCAGTAGCCACTGCCTTACTGTTGAGCGGAGGGATCTTCGAATAGCCTTTGTCATTTTTTTTTCAATAAAATGGATCAAACTAAAAAAATTAAGAAAGAGAGAGAAAGTGATGAAGAAAAACAAAAAAAGATGATGCAAAAAGGTTTATTGTATTTATAGCTAAAATCAATAAAGATTGACTGACTTGACTTATTTTGGTCACTTTCCCCATTCGGATTGTTGCCATAGTTACAGTGTCACCTTACTCGCTAAGAAAAATGGTACCTCCTTAGCACGAGTATGCATTATTGTCAATCTACCACCAAAGAAAATGAAATGCAACTTCCCTTGGTTACCGCGCAGTAGTTTTTTATTTATTTCGAAGAATGATTTACACAGAATATACCAATGATTTTATAGTCCTGTACTTTGGGTGATTTGTGTAATCATACAGAGGTAATTCCCTTTGCCTCCGCAACGTAAAATCACACATATCATTATACGTTACATATAGCTAAAAGTCCATCTGCCATCAGGGACTGACATACAATATAGAAGAAGCCCTTTGTGTATGTGCCTGATTTGAACATGGAATTGTCAAATATATATGGACCATAATACCCAAGGGACCTGCCTACTCTAAGACAATATTCATAGCGACAGATTGGCAAGTAGGTCAAACTAATATGCTAACAAGGTAGAAATTAAAAATATACTTTATTGTATTCAAAAATATTATATAAAACAAAATGAAATGACGTCACACTTCTGGGATGGGGTATAAAGCCACATAATGATAAAGACTATAAGAATAATACTACAATGAAGAGAGGGGAAATTTAGGGTATTGATATCACTTTGAAAAAAAAAAAAAAAAAAAAAAAAAAGGAATCTTACCCTATATAAAATGCAGTAATATTTTATGGTAATGAAAAGGGATATTTTCGACGCCCACATCCAATCTCACCGCCAGGTCCGCACCTATTTTCATTTTTTTAAAAGTACAGCACATCATACAAAGGCATAACAAATATATTGTATGAATAAGGAAATCAATTTATTTCAAATGAATGGGGGATGATAAAGCAAACTATTTACAAGCACAAAGTAAAAAAGAGGGGAAAGGGGTCATAACGACCCAGATGATATGAAGTCTATACTAATAAAATGAATAAGTCTATATCTATATCTAACTATATTTAAATATCACGAACAATGCATTCAACAGGAGCGTTTTCATATACAATACGATACACGGTGTGGAAGAGAGGGAATTCAGCGACCATCTTACGAGCAGATAAAAATTCATTGACCTCAGCAGCTATAAACGAAAAAGGAAATTGGTAGGTGAGCAAATAAATCAGTGACAACGTTATGACTAACAAATGAATTACCTGTAAGAGTTCCTTGAAGCTTTTGACCATTCAACAATTCCTTTTCCAAGACATCGATGGGCTTGCCAGTGGTGACAAAGGCTTCAGCGACCTTTCTGTTACGGCCACCGGAACAGGTGGTAATCAAATCAGCGGCACCACAAGATTCAAAGAATGTTTCGGTTTGTACCATATCACCAAAGAACATTTGTCCAAACTTGCGCATTTCCATTAAACCACGACGAATGATAGCAGCCTTGGTGTTGCTTCCATAACCCAAACCATCAGTAAAACCAGCACCGACTATTCATAAAAAACAAACAAAGTAAATAATTTGTTCTCATTTCCCGCCATAGCCCACCCCAGTTATATTATCCTTTCACGTGGTAGTTCCTTCCCCTCTTTTTTCCTAGAGACTTACCAGCAACAACGTTCTTGAGAGCACCACACAATTGAACACCAACATGATCTTGAATAACATTGATACGGAAGTAGTTTGTGTCGAAGAGACGGTGGAAGATTTGACCATCTTGGATGTTAGGGCAACCAATAGTAGATTCACAGAACTTTTCTTTAGCAACTTCATCAGCAATGTTGGCTACAAATAAATAAAGGATCTATATAAGTACTTTGTACATGACTATCCCCTTCCCCCACTTCTCATGTAATATCACTTACCTCCAGACAAAGCAGCACAAGGAATGTTCAAAATACGTTCGATTTCTTCAGAGAAGAGACGAGTACCAGAAGAGGTGATTTCGAGACCCTTGATCAAAGAGATAGCACGAGCGTTAGGAGCCAAGTGACCCTTCATCTTTTCACAAACACCACGGACAAATTGATGAGGGACGACAAACACAACAAGGGTGGCGTCTTTGCAAGATTCAACGACATCAGGGACAGCCACGATGTTTTCAGGCAACTTGATACCTTGAAGGTACTTGACGTTTTCGTGTTCACGGTTGATAATGTCAGTCAAGTTTTCACCATTGACCTTTTCTTCGAACACCCATTGACGGACAGTAGATTCAAACAAGTCACCATGACGTTGGGTGTTGGTACCGATCAACTTAGCAACAGCGCTTCCCCTAAAGATTCATATAAACAATCAGTTGAGCCCATGACTAGCACTAACAATTTCCATATTCGCTTTTCACAACTTACCAGTTGCCAGAACCGATAATACAGACTTTTTCGAGAGACATGATGATAGATAGATAGATAGATAGATTTATATATAAGAAGAAAAAAAAAAGATTTTTTTTTTTGGTGATAAGAGAGCAAAAGAGAAGCAACTCAGACAAAAGAGTTTCCCTTTTATATATCCCCAAACGCACGGGCGGGATTTGAACTATTATTGAACGATTGGATGGTAGCACTGACTCTATCGGAGAGTGCCTGAATAGATGTACACCAGAACCTTAAAAAAGACACCCAAGAAGCGCAAAAAAAACGACAAAAATTGTCAAATGGGCAGTAAATTTTTCTTACCAATCGATTTGATGAGGCTATATTTGGGTGGTCCGAGATGCTCATTGACCATTTTTATTTCCATTTTGCGTATCAAAGACGAATATCGATTTTCATTTTTCCAAAATTCATTTTCTTTGTATCAATGCCATATGATGATGAATTCTTTCAATATATCTCATGCCACACTTGATTCCTTCTAGCACCTTTTTTTTTTTTTTTTTTTTTTTTTTAAATCACCACTGATATCACCGCCCATTCTCCGCGATAAGGAGTAATTGCAGGGCCCAGGATTCTGAAGAAAGATGGCTATCTTTTCTCCCAAAATAAGTATCTTGACGTCTTTATCAATTGAATATCAGTAAAATTACAATGTAAAATTTGACATCTTTACATTGATAATGTGATATATAGTGTATAGAAATAGAAAGGTACAAGCTGATAGCAACGATAAAATCAAAATAAAAACTAACTTCTATTTTCTCTCTTGATTTCCAAAAATGTATGTTTCGGTTCCTGGAAAATGACTAAATTGAATCGGAGCGGCTAAATCTACCAACCATTCTTGTCAACGACAGTAATCCATGACGTTCCTAGCGTATGCGCTAATTTATGGGGGGGAGCTAGCGGGCGAGCTGACACTTGACTCTCAATCCATCCAAGGTCGATAGTAAAGAAAAACTTGACGTCATGTCTAGTCGGAATTGTCGGGTTTCACTGCTGCACCGTCCTTCATTTCGAGAAAAAGCCAATGTACGGTCCCTAATACTAGTCTATACTTGGTCATTAAAGAAACTGTCATGGAAAAAAAAATCATGGGTAACATTGATCTTTGATAATCGATTGTAGTTGATAGATTTATTTATCGATATCATAGATCATATCGAAAATGGTGTTACCTTTTGTGGTATGTTGCGGCAATATAATACATTTAAATAGAATTAAGAAATTCATTGACACTAGAGTGATTCATATTCTCTTTGACATGTTCGTTCCACATTTGTCGAATAAAATTCGGGATAAAGTGTGTTGATTTTCAACAATTGCCACCGGTTGAAAATGATCGGATATTCAATTTAGAGAGCTCCTTTTTTTTTTCCTGCTAACATTAATATGGGCAACTTTCGATAAGCTGTGGCTAAGGTATTGATTAAATAAATACCATCCGCACAAAAAATTTCCCTTATCATCTTGCATTCATGATGTGTGTAACTCTAATATTGTAAAACTATCACTTACAGAAAACGCATTTCAACATTTCAACAGAAGTTTATCAACTGGTTAGTTAGCACGGCGGAATTTCAAACACATTTTTTTTCTTTCGTTTTCGTTTTCTCTGTTTTTTGTTCTTTTCCTCTCTGCATAGCGAAAGTAGTTGATGATTGTGAACAACTCATTAAAATGCCCATCTTTCTTTGGTACGTTATACAATAATAAATGATTGAAAAAATTCTTGCGCAATTCTTCGTAAATGTCCTTCATTCTTCAAAGCACCCCCTTATAGTACTCTGATTCTTTCTAGTCAAATGACTTTCGACTTTTTTTGCTCTCTTTTATAGATCTCTGGGCGGCTATTCTGACGCCTTACCGGTGTCACAGCTTCGAGCAAGTCCGGCAATTATTGCCGATATCCCTTTGCTTTCTTCCCCATTGCCGTGATCAGCTTTGATTCCAACAATGAAAACGCCCACTATTTCGACAAGACGGCAGCACCAACAACAACATAGTAGCAGTAGCAGCAGCGTGTAGCGGCAAGAACAATACTGTAGTTTGTCAAAATGTATTGATATTCACCCATTACCTTGCCAACCTCATATGGAACGACCAGTCACCGATTCAAAGAATTCTCATACCATGGATTTTATCAACTATTATGACAAAGCAAATATGACTTTACGGCAGGCATTTTTTACAGCGCCATCTTCCAACAACCTAAACCAGGCTTTCTATATATGGACAATAGCTCTTTATGTTAGCATATATATCTTTTCCATTATTCCCATCTCATCATTATTATCACATTTATCCTTACTGTGGTATCATCATTAGAATCATCTACCATTATCAACCTTAGCATACTCATTTTACTCTTCTCTGTCTCCTTTTTTTTTATTTTCGTATACACAATAAAAATTCATGCCTGGTATACCTTTGGTAGACTTTTTGACCAGACTCCGATTGCCAAATTCGTATAATTGCTGATGACCTGAGGACTTTTCACATGAAGCTCTCTCCCCACTTTTTTTTTATATTTTGAAATTTTTTTTTTCTCTCACTTATACCACGTCCTTCTCTTTTCATTTCTATTTTTTAATTACCATTACTTTATTATCACCATGACCTCACCTCTTACTTATACTGCTTTTGATGACATTCAAGATTCTGTTGCTTTACTTCGCTTGAACTTTGATACTGGTAAGATGATCTATATATCGTTGTCTCTCTGACCCACACTTCTTACACCCTGTTTTTTCCTTTCTTTCTCTCTCTCTCTTGCGTGTAGGCAAATCGCGATCCATCGACTTCCGAAAGTTCCAAATCCAACAACTTTATGATCTTGTCAAGGACAATGAAGAACGATTCTACGAAGCTATGGCTAAAGATATGAACAAGCCTCGATCTGAAGCACTTAGTGGCGATATTGCTCCTGTCCTTGAAGAATGCCTTTACTTTTTGGAGGTAGGCTAAAAAAAAATCAAACACTATATGTTACATGTCATTTTGTTCATCATGTTTTGATTATTGTAGAATATTGATCGTCTTGTCAAAGACGAGAAGGTCAAGCCTCGACTTGGAATGAATGCCATGGAAACTGTCAAAGTTCGTCATGATCCTCTTGGTGTG
Organism: Absidia repens; assembly: GCA_002105175.1. NCBI lineage: Eukaryota > Fungi > Mucoromycota > Mucoromycetes > Mucorales > Cunninghamellaceae > Absidia > Absidia repens. Next base: position 59,214 of record MCGE01000004.1, on the reverse strand, counting down.
GTCCTTGTGATTGGTTGCTGGAATTATCCCGTCCAATTATCGCTTGTGCCTTTAGGTAATAAATCATCATCAATTTTATCAAGTATCTTTTTTTTTTATGCTTGATGACTCACATCTTTCTTTTGGGGGGTCGGACGTGTAGTGGGTGCCATTGCTGCTGGTAACGCGGCCATATTAAAACTGTCCGAAGTATCTGCTCATACTGCTGCTCTTCTTACTGAATTGATTCCTCGTTATTTGAACCAATCCCTCTACCGCGTGGTCAATGGTGCTGTTGAAGAAACAACCTACCTTTTGCAACACAAGTTTGACCATATCTTCTATACTGGTAGTCCTATGGTAGGCAAAATTGTCATGGCCGCTGCTTCCAAGCATTTGACAGGTGTTACTTTGGAATTGGGTGGCAAATCGTAAGTCAAAGCGCGTGAATAAGGGAGAGAGAGGAAGGCAAGGGGAGGCGGATGGTCATCTCATGTGCAGAGTGCGTTTGTTGCTTTTCTTCTTTTTTTAATCATGCTCTTCTTCCTTTTAGTCCTGCTGTTATCACCCCTGAAGCTGATATGCAAACGGTGGCCAATCGCATTGCTTTTGGTAAATTCTACAACTGTGGTCAAATTTGCATTGCTGTGGATTACGTGCTTTGTCCTGCCAGTCAACTGGATGCCTTTGTCAGTGCCTTTACCAAGACCGTAAAAGAATGGTTTGGTGAGAATCCCAAGAACTCCAAAGATTATGCCCGTCTGGTCTCTGTACGACATGTTGATCGTATCGCTGGCATGATTGAAAACAGAAAGTCCGGCGGTATCCAATTTGGCGGCCAAGTCGATCGTGATGAACGCTATATTGCTCCTACTTTGATCACAGATGTCAAGTTTGACGATGATGTTTTGATGGGCGATGAAATCTTTGGTCCTGTTTTGCCAGTGATCACCTACAACGAATTGGACGAAGCCATCACTATGATCAAGAAAAAGTAAGTCAGCTATAAGTCTCCTTCTTTTATTCACTTTATCATATTGTCTTTTTTTTTTTATATAAAAACAAACTAGTCATCCTCCTCTTGTCTTGTACGTCTTCAGCAAGAAGCAAAAGCTGATTGATCAAGGTAAAGTATGAAGCTATGATAAAATTATATTTTATTCCAGTCTTTTTGGCTAAACTTGGTGATTTTATTTGAAAACTAGTCTTGCGAAACACTCAATCCGGCGGAGTTTGTGTCAACGATACTTTAATGCATCAAGCGGGTAAGTGGGGAGGGACAGTCAGGGGCAGGACCTCCAAATTTGTACGATATCGATAAGCTGACATGTTTCAATAATAGAATACTCATTACCTTTTGGTGGTATTGGCAATTCTGGTGTGGGCAACTATCATGGCCACCGATCTTTCCGTGCCTTCACTCATGAACGTGCCATTTTACAAAAGAAACAAAAAATGGAATTTACAAACAAGGTGCGGTATCCACCTTACAACTCCACTCGTGATGCTATTCTCCGCCACTTTTTGGTGACCCATCCTCTGGTTGTGTCCCTTCGACAAAACCGTGGCCCAATCAAGACCGCTATCATTTTGGTACTTTTATTCGTTATCTACTTGAAGAAGCGGGCATAGATTTAATGTAGTATTAGTGGTATTAGTAGTGATTTTAGTCTTTCTTTTAGATTATATTTATTTTTTATATTATATATGTTTATTTTATATTCTTATAAATTGTTATATGTTGACCATGTTCTGAAAATAAAATCAAAAATTCGACTTCCATTGACTTTTGTATTCATGTTTTATATCTGACTTTGTGACAGACCTCATGTGCCTGGCATGGTGCTTTTTTCTTTTTTGTAATAATTAGTGATGGTTCCTGAGGATGTGGATTTATGGGATTCGGATTTTTCTACCATATTTAGTATGGATATAATATATTTATGATACTATATATACTATATCTGATATGTAAATCACAACTCATCCATAATTATCTCATAGAATATTATAAGGAGAAAAAGACGCATCATAATTCACACCTATTCATATACGAAGGATAGAAAAAAAAAAAAAAAAAAAAAAAAAAAAAGAGAGAGAGCGCTTTAAATGTTGAACAATATGATCATAATTTAATTTGACAAATAAGTTTAAGGTAATCTGATCTTTTTTAACGAGTTCTCACGGTAAATGGATTAAGATTATAAGTTTATCATACGGAAGCGAATTGATGGAGCTTTGACAGTTTTGCATTTCGTTTTTGATGTTATGAACTCAACCTTTTTCTTTTTTATTAAAAAAAAACGTCGAAGTAATGATGATGTGTGAAAGTATCAGTATATTTATATGCAATGATTCATTCTGAAGCCGACCATGGCGATGCCTGTTTTTATTTATGTTTTCGTGGAAAAAAGACCATCAGATAGTTGGGTTGAAAGTGTGGTACAGTACACAGAATTCTCATGCTATTTGATTGGCTGGGATGCTATGTTTTTGGCTTTGTATGGTGTGTGTCATGCAACAGAAGCATCATCTTTTTATAACGCCGCCTGAAACTTACAAAAATAAATACGCTAGGGACATTTTCTTTATTCTACCTTTTTTTTTTCTTATTCTTGTTCTTGAACACTACTCACTGTCTATCGATCAGAATGCCTCGCAACAACAAATTTATATCAAGCATGGATGTATCCATTGTGGGTGCACCATTTAGTGGAGGACAACCTCAAGGTGGAGTGGAAATGGGTCCTCTTCGTTTGGTCGAATTCGGTTTGGCTAATCAACTTCAAGAACTGGGCTACAATGTGGACTATGAAGCCAACACTGACTTGGAATCCTTGAAGCCTGCAGAAGACCCTGCTGTTCAAAACCTCAAGAATCCAAAGTTTGTTTCTTCAGTCACTCGAAAGCTTGCTGGTCAAATCGAAGAACGTGCGAAACAAAACAAGTTTGTCTTGACATTGGGTGGTGATCATTCCGTCGCGTTGGCTACAGTTTCCGGCGTTTTTGCTGCTTACCCTGATGCTTGTTTAATCTGGATTGATGCTCATGCTGTAAGTTTTTTTTTTATTAGTTCCATTTGCAATGTGTGGATTTGATGATTTACCTTAGTTTAATTGTTCATATGAATTAGGATATCAATACTCCTGAATCAAGTGACTCTGGAAACATTCATGGTTGCCCTCTATCTTTCTTAACTGGACTTTCCAAAGACCATCCCGATTTTGCTTGGGTGAAGCCAGTTTTGAAGACAGGACGCTTGGCTTACATTGGTCTTCGAGATGTGGATGATGCGGAAAAGAAGATTCTCAAAGAAAACAATATCAAGGCCTTGTCGATGCATCACGTTGACAAATGGGGGATCGGAAAATGCCTTGACATTTGCATGGATCATATCAATCCCAACCGTGATCTGCCTATTCATCTCTCATTTGATGTGGATGCTTTGGATCCTACTGTTGCTCCTAGTACTGTAAGTAAATGTATTAGAAAAAGAAAGGGTAACTTTTTGATGGGGGTGGCAGGGATTCACAATTATACTAAACGTGGTTTGTTTTTGATGTTGATAGGGAACACCTGTCCGTGGTGGCTTGACTTTCCGTGAAGGACATTATATTTGTGAAGCTCTGGCAGAAACTGGCTTATTGGTTGCCGCAGATATAATGGAGGTGAATCCAGCTTTGAAATCCGAGGAATCTGTCTTCACTACGGTGCAAGTTGGGTGCTCATTGGCAAGATGTTGTCTCGGTGAAGCCTTATTGTAGCCCACTTCGAAATACCCTTTTGCCTTTAGATTATCTATGGTATATTATCTGTGTTAGTAGTACTAGCATTTTTATTATGTTGATTAAAAATAAAATAAAAATTTATCATTCTTCAATCATATAATCTTTATACAGGAATTATATTTCGCCTTGTGCCAAATGGACATTCGACGGGGATTGAAATATTGCCATAAAAAAACATTATTTTTTTAAAAATTATATTTCATTCCTTCATTGATTTTCACACTCTCTGCATCCCTCCCCCCTCTTTTTTTTTTTAAAATGAATCGTATTCTTACATTGAAAAAAACTGTTCCTCTTCGCTCACCATCAAAACTACGATTCCGGACCTTTTATACTTCCATTGCGAACAAAATGATTATCAAGCCTGTCCCCTGTCTTCAAGATAAGTAAGTATACACTTCTCTCGCAAGTGATACAATCAAAACTAATCTTTTAAGCTTGTCTTCAAAGTTACTCATATATACTACTGGATGAAAATACAAAAACAGGTACCTACAACTCACCGAAAACAAGCAAGGAAACAGCTTTACTAATGTGACATTGAACTTTTTTTAGCTGCTGTTGTGGATCCTGTTGAACCTGAAAAGGTACTGAACTCTTTAGAAGACTATTCTGAATACAAGCTTACAACGTAAGATAGGAAAAAAAAAGGAAATACGTATATCGATGTACAACTCAATATTCACACACTCCTACGTTTTATCTTCCCGAAACCGCGCGTAGCATACTGACGACACATCACCACTGGGATCATAGCGGTGGCAACAACAAGTTATTGAAGAAAATACCTGGATTAACAGTATACGGTGGATCAGACCAAGTGCAAGGGGTGACGGATGTGATCAAAGATGAAGACCAACTTATCACACTAGGCGAATTGAAGATCCAACCATATCTGACACGAGGCCACACGATGGATCATGTCTCCTATTACGTACAAGATATCTCTAGCAACAGTAACAACAACAGCAGCAACAGCAACAATACTTCATCATCATTATCAGGGGCTGTGTTTACAGGAGATTGTCTCTTCTCATCTGGCTGTGGTCGATTTTTTGAAGGCTCGCCTGCGGACGTCGAGCTAGCCTTGGCGAAATTGAAACAACTACCGGAAAGAACAAATGTCTATTTCGGGCACGAATACACCGTCTCCAATTGCTCTTTTGCTGTCACCGTTGAACCTCACAACACTCTCCTGCAGCAGAAATTGGCATGGGCCCGCCGTGTAGGATGTACAACGCCAACGACTATTTTGAATGAATCATTAACCGTAAGAAGACATGGATAACAAGAGTGATGGTGATTGTCTATGAAAATGATGACTCTTACCTTTCTTTCTTTATTTTCTATTTATTGATTAGAACCCTTTTCTTCGCCTCCATGAACCAAGTGTGCGTGAAGCCGTGGCAATGAATGGCGAAGATGCATTTGCTCTGACGGATCTGGATGTGTTGGGACGATTGCGCCAGATGAAAGATAATGCCTAGTTGGGACATGCTCTCTGATTTCGGTGACTCTATGTAGTTTATTATATAGTTGCGCATTAGTAGTTTATTCTTGTTGTATTTATATCCCCCTTTTTTATAAAATAAAAAAAAAACACTGAATAAACTATCGCATTTTTTGAAACACCGAATTTATGCCGTTCTTCTGGCAAAGTGACAGTTATGAAGGGAACGGGTGAGAGTAGGGGCTACTTATTTTTTTTTTTTTTTTTTTTGAGAGAGTCATATGGCGTAGTTTAGCAGAAATGCTTTCCAAAAGATTAATCTGCTGGGTATCAAGGGGGGAGGATGGGGTTGTTGCAGCATGCTTTTTGATGATTTAGTTACTTCTGCCATCTAAACCAAAGTAGGCGGAGTCTTGTAATTCAACTGGCTTCAGTTAGAGCTTCTTCTTTTTTTATCATTATTCGCCATGCGAAACAATAAAATGATGCAGTGCTAAATAAAAAGTATACACATGATGTACAGTCTAGTGATGAATGGTAGAGTAGGAGTGGTTTCATACGGAATGACCTAGAGCTATCAACCAGCCACTAAGCCTCTAGGGATGGCATAGGTAGTCATAACTATACTAAAAAGCGGTGCAAAATGTTCTATAACAGTTATATGTACAGCATGGCACTGGTTTATTTCCATGGCTGACCGAGCAATATATGGTTATCTTTGATTCTATGAGATCTAGCACTACCAGTCAGTCTCTGGGTCTTCAAGGAAGAAAGGAATTATAAAGGATGAACTAATAAGTTAGCATTTAGTAGGATACTCGCAACACAAATACAATAGTGACATATTTCAATATCAAATGGGTCAGAGGATGGGTAATAAAAGGTCATAATTTATTGAAGCATTTCGGAATATACTAAAACTAAAGAACGAAAGGTCTATTGGGGGGGGGCTCAGCACGAGAGCGACTAGTGTGAAATTTGAAGAATGTTTAACACTATTTTAATGTGACAATTGTAAAAAGGGAGCTAATATACTGCACATAGTATTAGAAAAACCAAAGGGATATATGTTACGAAGCACGACATCGCTCATCATTACTCAATAAACGGGATGGTTGCAAAAAAAAAAAAAAGGATGTATTTCACAAGACATGAGAAAGACTATTAAAACATTTGCTTTGAAGCATGTAAAAAGAATATATTTTATTCAGTTACAGAGTTAAACTATATACAAACTAACACTAAACGAAGCTAATGCATGCTCCAAAAAGCAAACTAATGGTGGGTTCCAAATCCTGAATCCAAAATGAAAGGGTTTCCCCATGCATCTTGTAATCCCTGAGCTGAAATCCCTTCTAAACTAGTCCTAACACTAATCTAAGATTACCATAACCTCAAAGAAGTTGATGACGAAGAAAAAAAGAAGGAAAAAGAAAGAGCGAAAAAAAAAAATTGGGAATAAATAAATATTCACGTGGGCGGCATTTAAAATGTACTTTTTGGATGGGGGGAAACGGAAGCCTTAAACACCAGACAACATGAACAACGTGGTAGTCCTATTCTAATGACAGTCACTACTACTTTCACATCAGCAGAATGGTTGTTATCTTCCCTTGATGCCTATGCACAATATGGTGCAAGTCTGACTGATTTAGTTATTTACACCCTTCCACTATAGTGCAGCTTGTCACTCTCAGTAGGAAAGCTTACCCTCATTGGTTCGACTATATAACTTGGCTTACTTAACATTTATTCTAAAGCACGGTGCATTTCCAGTCCTATCACCAGATTACTCTATATACTTCTTTAATCGCCTCACATTTAGATATGTATCATAGAGTTAACGTTAGATCAATTTGATTTAGTTGTCATACTTTACATTACATCTGTATAAAATATTTTTTATCGTTGTTTATCAGCAGTTTCTCTGTCATACGCCTACATTCATTTTTTTTTATCGAATGAGTATATGTAGGCGTAGAAAAAAAAACAGGTTGTTGATTCAAAAAGAAAAAATCCATTACATAGTATTCACCGTGCATGGTAAAACAGAAACGGAAACACCTTCATATCAAGCGGCCTGAAACTGCCCATCAGTCGCTCTAGCATAAGAATGACTCGATGGTAGAAGACCGGCATTGATACGCACGGCGGAGTGACCCCCTAAAAACCACTGATTATTTTTTATTATGTACGACAATGCGTTAGCAAGAAAGCAGAAAAGGGGAAATAGCCTACTGTATGGCGGCAGATACATTTATGGTACGATCTATCATAGGTTTATCAATTAACATAATTGATATGTATAATAGATTATAATTAAGTCATCTTTTGATATCAGCTGATTAAGGTCTGTGGATCAGTCGCTAAGACTCGGGAAAGGCAGTAAATGTAGGGGGCTAGTAAGCAGGTATATAACAAGCGAGGTTTCCTTTTTTGTATCCGCCAAAAGAAAAAGCACTATCTCAGCCAGAGAACAAAAAAAAAAACCCCCATTTCACATTCCGCCCACGTGAATATCTATTTACTCCCATTTTTTTTTTTCGCTCTTTCTTTTTCCTTCTTTTTTCTTCGTCATTCAACTTCTTTGAGGTTATGGTAATCTTAGATTAGTGTTAGGACTAGTTTAGAAGGGATTTCAGCTCAGGGATTACAAGATGCATGGGGAAACCCTTTCATTTTGGATTCAGGATTTGGAACCCACCATTAGTTTGCTTTTTGGAGCATGCATTAGCTTTGTTTAGTGTTAGTTTGTATATAGTTTAACTCTGTAACTGAATAAAATATATTCTTTTTACATGCTTCAAAGCAAATGTTTTAATAGTCTTTCTCATGTCTTGTGAAATACATCCTTTTTTTTTTTTTTTGCAACCATCCCGTTTATTGAGTAATGATGAGCGATGTCGTGCTTCGTAACATATATCCCTTTGGTTTTTCTAATACTATGTGCAGTATATTAGCTCCCTTTTTACAATTGTCACATTAAAATAGTGTTAAACATTCTTCAAATCTCACACTAGTCGCTCTCGTGCTGAGCCCCCCCCCAATAGACCTTTCGTTTTTTAGTTTTAGTATATTCCGAAATGCTTCAATAAATTATGCCTTTTTATTACCCATCCTCTGACCCATTTGATATGGAAAAATATTGTTATTGCAGTGGTTTCGAGAGTATGCTACTATACCTTTCTCTTTAATTCACGCACTATGGCTGTTTGCACCATATCCATGAGGTCTAATGGATGGCCAACAAATTCTAGGTTGCTTAATATGAAACGAGACCCTATTCCCATTCTATCATTCATATCAATTAGCCGAGACTGTTCAGCTAGTGTAACCTCTACTAGATGGGCATACAGTATATTTGCAATTCGTTATTCTTTATTCTTTATTTTATTTTATTTTTTGTTTCTGGTATAATAATAAGTAAGTAATTAAAAAAGTTGCACAATGGGAAGTAGGTTGAGCACAATGGACAAACTACTAAGGCGTATAACGGTTGGGAAATCTAATGTCAATATCTACACTTCCACAAACTGTAACAACAAAGATTCAAGTGCTCCTGTTGAACTACATCATAATTACACATTCATTTTTTCATCATAATAATATTAAAAAGTGCTTTTATTTGTAATCCAAAGTATATAATCAACAAAGAGGGTAAAAGAAATAAATAAATAACGGATATGAGTAAATAATGTCAATTGATGTTTCTAAGTCTATAATGATTTCTATATATTCAATGTAACCTGTCTAAATATAAAAAAAATAAAAGTAAAAAAATACGATGCTAACCTATAACTATGTCACCACTAAGGCTTGACCAGCTTTCTTCGTCGATTTGTTGTCGATATTGGTAGAGCACCCTGTTGGCGGAATCTTGTCATTTTCACTTCCAGTTGATTTCCATGACGATCCAATGCAAAAAACTTGTCGCCATCTTTGTATCCCTTCTGGTGAACTAAATCGTTTTTGTTTGGTGGCGTCGATCTTGATTTCATCATAGTCGGTGTTGGTGATTTAGACGGTAGGTATAAATTGGATGATGATACTGTCGTGGTTGATGATACCGAATACTGTTTATGCTGTTCCTGTATTTGTTCCAAATGCTGCTGCAAAAGTTGCTGGCGTTGTCGTTGCAAGGAGGTGGTCGTTTCTAAATAGCCTTCCTGAATTGGGGTATTTACCATCGTCTGACTTTGTTTCTTTGGTATAATAAGCTCGCCTTCCAGCAAAGCATGATCGCGCAGGAATTGTGATAGTTCAGTCCAGCCTAGAAAAAAAAAAAAAGTGGCGTCCTGTCAGTCACTTTGCCTTTGCCTGCGTAATTTCTCTTTTACTTACCGCCTCCAACCCGCACCATGACCATTTTACTTTTCAGAACACGACAGTATACAAGCTTTGGATTAACATCACCAAACAAATAGCGACTAAAGTTTGCATCAAAAGAAGAAAGAAATTGAGAACAATCTTATTCTGCATTTTTTTCTTCCATTTTTCTTACCCCACTTCCCCAGGTACCATTTTGACTTTGATCCGATAAGGTGTTTCATTTATTATGCGCCCGATTTCCATATCCAAATCATTACCAGCCTGAGCGATATAAGAGTTGGGCTTTTTTCTTGTCGTCGTAGGTGTTGCTGCTCTTTTCTTGTTGCCAAGCGAAGTCGATGATCCTGAATCCATTGCTTTCATTGATGAGGCTGTTGATGTTGATGATGATCCCTGTTGACGAATTGGTGATCGTCTGTTATTGTTGAGCATCGACGTAGATGAAACCGTACGTAATCGCCGTTGACCATCATGTAATGCAGGAGATGATCGTAGTGCTGTGGACGAGAATGAAGGCGAAGTTGCTAAAGCTGCTTTTGTCGGTCGCGAGCTTGATGATAAGGTTGGTGATGAAAATCGTGGAGGTGGTGTAAGAGTGCCAGCTGCTCTGCTTGTTGGTAGGGATGTTTTTCGAGTTCGAGTTTTTCTTTCCGGGGTTCCTAGCGGCCTTTCCATAGCCTTTTTCAGATCAACCTGGCGCGAAGGTACTTGCTGATCCACAATTGATTTCCATCGTGCTTGTTGTCCTGCCCGGTAATTTTCCAAAATTGGTCTTCGTCGATCCGTGTCATCATTCTCCGTTGTAAGTTCCGTCCAAGCTTTATCCGAGCGTTGCAAATTTTGTTGGATGTTGATGCTGTAATAGTTGTAACGAGCGTTCAATTCGATCAGCTTAGCCTGTAGTTCCGCTTTGCTAGGTTTGCTGTCATTCAATGTTGCATGATATAAAGGATCCGCCTTCAGAAGCACTTCATCCATGGAGTCTAAAAGCAAATCAATGTCATCCACCATGCTGAGGTACTTTCCCATGGTTTTTTTGTTGGAAATCGAGCTTTTGGTACTGTCGATTGTTTCCACAATGCTGGTCCATGTTGCATCTATTTCTTTTTGCTGTTCCATGAGGCGGTCGCCCTCAACGGTATTGACTTGTTGATTTTCATTGTACTGCTCAATCATTTGGTCTACTTCCGTTCGTTGAGTTCGTCCATGTACCATTAACCGTCGCTTGATTATTGCAAGTTTTTCCTCTGCTGATGAAATATCGCGATTCCTTGGTAATGCTTTGAAAATGTCGATTTGTGGTTGTTGGTCTTGATCCTGGTTGGCGCTTTCTGCTGATAAGTCTTCCAGATCCCTCAATGATGTCTTTTGTTGAAGCTGCTTGACCTGATCCCGTACGTCGCTCAGGAAAATTGCCGTAGATTCGATCTTCAGACGCACCTTTCTTGCCTGTTTCGCCTTGCTTGCCCGTTGCTTCACCGTTTCCAAACCATTCCAACATCCCACCCATTGCGCATTGACCATGTCAAACCGATTCCGAGCTGATTGTTTCCATTGAGTTTCCATGGCGTTTTCGTTTACGTCCAGCTGAGAGATTTCTTGTATTGCCGAGTTCATCTTGTCCAACGAAGTCATTATTGGTTCAAATCCATGTAGCTTGGCCTCTAACCCCTTGATTTTATCTTCCAGTGATTGATCCGATTTTTCGTCGAGCGATTTTGCTGTCATCGAGTCATCAATTGAAATTCCATCCACTGCATTTTCAAAATGAGTTAACCAAGAAGTAATGTTGTTGGCACTTTTTCCGAGACCCAGTATACGCCGTGCTAGTTCAAGTAAGCTTTTTTCACAATTGATTTCTTCCTTCAATTTGGCCAAGGGAAGCTGGCACCTGGCCTCAATTTCACTTACATCACCTTTTTCAAGACCAGTTGTTGAAGCAGCAGTTGCGACCAAGGATGTCGTATCTTGAGTCAAACTTTGTAAATTCTGTTCACTTGATTCCACTTGTTTTGCCCATTGCTGATATTGTTGAGTACCGGAAAGAGGATCAAAAACCGCTGTATCATGCAGATTGTTGTTTTGAAGCCGTAATGATTCAAGTGCTGTTAATTCGACTTGAGCCGACGCTTTGATTTCATCCGTCCTGTCTCGATATTGATGATGGAGTTTCTGCAATTGTTGTTGTTTTTGATGGCAAGCAACTTGTTTTTCTACAGCCTCAATTCGACCCAATAACATAGCATAGCGTTGTTGATAAATAGCATCCATGGCGGTGTATACGTCGTTTTCGTCAGTGCTAGGTGTCACTGAGCAACCGATTTCTTGATTTTGTTGACTAGTCTGCCCCAACAATTCCTTGGCCTGGCCTATGTCCCGTTGCACTGCATCAACATCAATTTCATCGGTACCGCATAACAAAATATCAGCATTGTCTAGCAAAAAGGACACCTGGTATAATACATCGAAGATTGATCGTCGTTCAGCAATCAAGGTGTAACAATTTTCCAATCGTGTGGCCTCTAGCTGTAAATCAGTCCATCCGATCTCCAGTTGTTGGTGTTGTTCTTCAATCACTTCCAAAACCCCCATATCGTCTTCAGAGTCATCACATATGGATAAAAACAATTCGCATTCTTGTCTGTAGGTAACTTCATGACTGCCAATATCACCAATAATAAAATCCAGACATGACTTGAAGTGACTATAAAAATCATCATCCAGTTTTTTCACCAGTTCAACAGGGAGTGCGCCGAGAGTTGAATGCAGTTCTATTAACTTGGATTTTGTGCTAGCGGTGAAACCCAACAGTAATACGGTCAAATTGCTGAGCGCCGTTTTTCGACGTTGGAATTCAACACCATCGGATATCAGTTGTAACCGGTGTCCCAGCTGTTGGCACGACATTGTAGCTTTGTCCAGGGTAGATTGTGCAACCATATCCAAATTTCCAATATCTTCAGCCGCAAAGAGTTTTCGAAGGTGATCCAAATCTGCTGTTTTGATAACGCTTATACAATGCCGCCATTGGTCAAGTTGATCGTCTTGGAGGATATCCACATTTGCATGATCGAGTTCGTCATTGATAATCTTGCACTTTTCCAGTACTTTATTGCACCGATAAATGCGCTCCGCTTGTTGGATATGCTTCGTCAATTCAAAATTGACCTGTCGAATAGAGTGAGAGAGTTGTTGCCACTCGTTTTCAACCTGTTGCTGAAGGGCAGACACACGCTCCAGTTGAATCATGCTGTTGTTGCTGCTCTTGGTGACTTGTTCCGAGTTTTCTGAATCAGTTTGGATAGCCATAATACAGTGGTTTGCTGATTCCTTCAATACGAGATAATGTGTATCTGTATATTCGTCGGTCGAGAGCTGTAATTCATTCACCATACCCAGTTTTGATTTGAGAGCTTCGCATCCAGCATCAGAATCATCAGGAGCCAATTGTCGAAGTTTGTTATCGGTGTTGTTGATCCATTGTAATGATTCCGAAGCCTTGGTCATATATCCCTGCACAAGTGCTTTCAGACGCCTCGATCGTTCATTCGCAGTCAAGATACCATTCAGGAAAATAGACAAGTTGTTGAAATATTCATGTCGAGATTGAATATATTGACGAATAATCAAGTCGTTGTCACCATCACCGCCATTTTCCTGATTGACACTGCCTGAATTTTTCCACGTCAATAAATGAGGCTGACTAGGATAGTTTATACTTTGAGCGCCATCCAAGACAAGAGCCAAATTTTCATCAAAGGTCGCCAGTAGCTCTAATGGTTCATCAGCTACGCCAACACCGTTGTCATGGTCGAGAAGCATAACCGCCTTTGCTTGTTCACCTAGTAGTTCAGCTTGATTGACACTTTTGGACCACGCTTGTAATTTGCCTTTTTGAGCCACCAAATTTGAAGCGTATACCCAATAATCATTTGCATCAGATTGGCAAGTTTTGAGTTGAGAAGCTTTTTGTTTCCAGACGCCCCATTCGTCAGGACCGTCCATAATATCGGTACAAGGACTAGATTTCCAAGCAGATAATTCATCAAGAGCAGTACTGATATTATCGGTCAAATCATCCAAACGACGCTGTAATTCAAGAAGGGTTGAGTTGGGAGACAAGTGGGAGGGAGTATCATTGCAAGTATCAGTTTCCAAGTTGGATTTCATATCTGTTTCAATAGACCACTTCGCATCGTGTCCAATAAAGTAATCCAAATCGCTCATCAGTGCTTCCCAGACTCCATATTGATAAGCCGCCACATGTAGCCAAGTTGCACCCGTCTCCAGCCATTTGATATTTTCGCTCAATTGCTTCACCATGTTTTCTATGTAAAGTATTGATTGCTGACTTCGACGATGCTTCATTTCAATATCGGAGGATAGCTCTACAGATTGATGGTCGATAGTACCGGTCATGAGATCGTGATATGATGAGACCATACTAGTATAGGCCCTGTTTTCGACATGAAGCAAACCATTCCCATCATCGGAATTGACCACATCCTTGAGTTCCAAATCAATCGCTTCCAACATTTCCAACAAATCATGTAAAGTCGCCATGGAATAATTGCAATTGTTGTCCTTTAGCCATTTTTGCTTGTCACACTTCACATCTTCCAGACGCACCACTAATTGTTTCAAGATAAGCGACATGTCCGCGTACACTGATTCCCATGAAGTACGTTCATCAGAAGTTTTCACCAATTTGAGCACAAATGACATTTCAGGTTTGATGACTGCCGCCGCATGAGATCGCAGCTTGTCCAACTGTGCGCCAGCCCTTTCCACTTCAGTAACGGTATCCAAAATCCAATCCCCCTTTTCATCATGAGTCAAGTCAAGCAGTTTTTCCATCTGTTGTTTTGATCTGGCGTTCAAAGTACGGCCATCCGCATGAAGCGAATCAAAATCATGGTCCATCCACTGCTGTAATAGGTGATCCATATCCTTGACACGTTGATTGGCACCCTTCACTACAACAATAACATCATCATCATCAGAGGTGCCACTATCATTCAATGCCGTACAATCCATGGCTAGCCTTTTCCGAAGAGTTTCCCTTTCCAACACCAAAGTTTTAAGGAGATCATCGATACGAGCTTCAAGCGATGGCATTTTTTGACACCAAATCTTGATATCATGACGCAATTCCTTGGTTTCCTTGGCAGTATTTTCCCAATCCCGAAGAGAATCGCCCAAGACTAATAACATGTGATGTTGTTCAGATGCATAGGTTTTCAAGACACCACACTGTCGATCCAAATCCAGACCATCTTGATTTCCTCCAGTAGGTACGGTTGCCATACAATTTTCAAAAGATTGCCATTGTCGCCAAAGGTCTGCCATGGTTTTGTTGTATGCATCAGCAGTCGTGAATTGTTTGTTGTCATTCGGTGTAATCATTCCACCCACGTCATGTTTGGAAACAATCTCTTTCAAATGCTTGAGCTGGTGCGTACCTTGTGTTCGAATCGTTTCAGCACCGGCCAAAAACTGAGTGATTGCTTTTCTTTGATCAAGTAGAGTCTTTGCCAATACCAAGATGTTGCCTATCTCTTCTGCCCTTGACATAACACTATTTTGCCGTTGCCGTTGAGCCACCCATGTTGCTTTTACTTCCGAGTCAGAGGTCAAGGATCCCCTGTTGCCAGCCAATTTTTCAAATGCGCTTGCCAGAGAAGAGAGCGATTGACTCTTGAAAGTGTTCCATTCGTGCTCTAATACCAAAGCAGTGTTCCACAATTTCTCATTCTGATTCTTTTGCTGCATAGTTGAGACTTCGGGTGGTGTCCATACTGATTCAGTCTGAATATGTTGGCATTTCTGGTTGTGCGTCATCATCCATTCGGTGGTCAATAAATACTGCGATTCCCAAAATTGACGATCCTTCACCATAGATAACCCAGACTTCCATTGATCCAAAGTCGAAGCCAATCTTTGTAACTGAGAGGATGCCAGTTCAGCGCCAGTTTCAAGATATTTGACGGTATCGGCGACGGCGGCTGGAATTGCACTAATATCTGAGGCTGCCGTTGGTGGTTGTTCATAAAAATCCAGTAGACCTTGTATATGGTCGTCCACATCACCAAGTCCCGTTTCGTAGGTGCTGATTTTATCGACATGATGCTGCAGTTCGATATTCCAGTTGGAGGGTATACCCTTGTCATATATCAACGTGTCCGGTAACTCCGAAACTTGGTCGCCAAAGGTACTTGTCAGTTTGTCAGATAGGTCAAACGCTGAGGAGATGTCATTGTTGATCATATTTTGCATGCGTTGAAGATCAGCATACACATCGTTGAGTTGAGCATGCCACCGAATAGCCTTCTGATACCGAGATAAATTGCATTCCAGAGTTTCTCCAAACAGTATCAATTCCGAGGAGCGCGATTTCACTGCTGAGTGCACCCTGCGATTCCCCGCTCCATTTTCTTGTTGATCCAAAGGGTGTGTTGCTTCGGTATAAGGGATAAGACTTGCTGTATCCGTAATAAGAAGTACCGCATGTTCTTGGAAGTAAGCATTTTCATCGACTAACGGTCTATCCTCCAGCACACCATAGTCAATAACACCAATTGCGCCATTTGGGAAACCATCATTTTCATCATACACATTTTGTTGGTTCAGGAATAGCGAGTACACCTTGTCGGTTTGTTGCAACAGCTTTTCATAAAGATCATCCCCGTAACAGTAGAGCAGATTACCACTAGTATCCATAAAGTCTACCATGGTCAGATATTGTTCCACCACATGGCGTGCGAAGGTTGTTCTATGGACCAAGACTTCAAACGATTCTTCCACACCAACTTGTCGAGATTCTAAAATGCTTGGCAGTTCAATCTTGGATGTGTCGTCCAACTCTTGATACAAGTTGACCGTCGTTGTAAATTGGCCTTGGTCAAACGTCGATATATCCGTTTCAAATTCCAGGAGCTTGTCGATGACTGCAGACTTCAATGTGGGTGATCGTGAGAGAATAGCTGCCATCGTAATTTTCATTTCATTGGAGTCGCCATACGGATAATCATCATCCCGCCACCGTGCCTGAGATGTAATAAAGACATCCAATTCTTCAGCCAACGTCTGCACCCAGGCCACCGTCTTGGCAAATTCGTTTTCCCAAAACACACGAAGCGTCAACACTTGCAAATCATAGGAGCGTCGATTTAGTAAGTGCATGAGGCGATCCAATTTCGTCAAAGTTGTAAAAGTGATTTCGATGGTTGTAGTGTCAGCAGGACTATTAATAAAAAAACGAAAGTATGTTTTAGAGCTTTGTACTCTAACTTCCCTCATTTTTTTCACACTTACCTTAAATCCTTTTCTTTGGTACCAACAACAGTAAGATCCTTCACATGGGTACGTAGGCGAGACATATCTTCCATGTCAAAGGTTTCGATTTCTTTTTCCAAAGTTTCATGAGAAGTATTGAGATCTTCAACATGGTCCGCATTCACAGTCAAATTTTGAGACAAGACACCGTCTGGCACATCCGAGTTTTCCAAAAGATCAATCCTTTCACCAATCCATTTACGAATACGCTGGGCTTCCATAAACCACACGCGGACGTCTTCCACCCAAGATTTCACCAGTTTGTATTTCTTTTCCAGAGCATCCACTTCCACCCCATAAAGATATTGTTGTTGGTCAGTAAGGCTGCTGCTGTTGTTGTTGTTGCTGTTGTTCAGAGTTGGTTGAATATCCGTAGCCGCAATATTGTCAAGCTGTTGCTGGTTTTCACTGTATTGTTGCATGAGCTGCTTCAAAAGTGTTCCTGCATTTTGCACACGTGCTTCAAGTTCCTTGATCCCAGTGTCAGTGGTTGTTGTTTTTAGCATCTCCGCCTGCACCCAATCTAAGTCCAGTCGAATGGGGGCTGTTGCTTGTGTAAAGAGAGTTCGTTTCCTAAAGACTGCCAATACTTGTTGACCATGTTCCAAATATTCCTGCAGAGACTGATTAGCATTATCAACGGACTAAAAATAAGGAGGTAAGGTAATAAGTAAAAAGATCATCATCATTTTTTTTTTTTTTTTTTTTTTTTTTTTTACCTGAATCAATGCCAATCGTTTGCGTTTTTCAGTTTGCGCCGGAACTGCGCCGTCTGCTGCATCACCATCAATATTGTCATCAGCCCAGGTGTGATATTCTCCCAAGATACGATGTAAATCCACCAACCCTTGCTCTATTTCACCAAGATCGTCTTCCCAGCTACTTGCACCTGTTAGCCCGGTTGTATTCTTGTCGGTTTCATTTTCGTTTTCATTGCTGGAAACTTCAATTGGTTGATCCTTGCTGAGCTTCATGTCGTTGTCAGGTGCTGACGGTGTTGACGGTGTGTTGTTGTTTTCCATAGAGTCATCTTGTGAGGAAGGGCGGAAGTCTAATTCATGCAGTTGTTGTCGGATGGTCTGAATAGTAGATAATACAGCTTCAGTACGTTGAGTCCAGATATCATCATCAGCGTTCCCATCCGCGTCGATTGCAATAGGAGAGTTGATAGGTAGTAAAGCATGTCGAATTTTGGCGATATAAAGAGGGAAAGGTGTCGGAGGGATGGTCAAAGTAGGAGGAGTAAGGGCAAGTTCCTTTTCAAACACGGAAAAGGCAAGAGAAGATCGTGATTCAAAAGTGTTTGCTGAATTTGGTCCATCACCTTGATCTAAAAGACTGTGAAAAGTAGCACGAGGTATAGAAGTCGGATAAAAACGATGAGCCAAGCATAGAAAGGCACGCCCGTCCTGCCAGTCAGTTTCGAGATTTTGGACAGTTGGTATTGTGTCGTGTTTGATGTAGTTTTCTTCCAGTTCAGCATTCACCCAAGGTAAAACATAAGTGATGTCGACAGACAGAGATAGTGTTGTGGTGGACAATGTGATATCATATTGGCGCAAAGAAGTGTCAATTTCAGAGGATGAGGTATCGTCGTCCAGCATGGTATAATAATCATATAAACAAAGGGTTGGGATTCTTGTTTATACAGTACAGGCGAGCAAAAATATTCGTAAAGGAGTGTGGGGGGGGGAGGAATGAAGGAAGGGGAAGGATCGAGTGATATAACAAAAAAAAAAGACGAAAAAGAAAAAGAAAAAGAAAAAAGAAAGGGGAAGGTGTTTTTGAAGAAATCCGGAGTTCAAAAATCAAAATTAGGGAAAAACCAAGGCACCACAATATCCAATACATAATATAAAGACAAGAATTAAAAAAAATATCCAAATATGATCATTTATTCAAAAAAAGATGTATACAAGTATAAACTAATTCAAACTAATCTAGAACTTTTGGAAAGACTTGCTGGCGCTCTTGGCCTTTTGGACCTTGAGGACGTTGAAGCGGACAGTCTTGGAAAGAGGACGGCATTGACCAATAGTAACGATGTCACCACTATAAACATAGAAAAAACAAAAAACAAAAAGACGAAGTGTGTATTAGTATACACATATATTTGGATATCAAAGGCTTGGTAGGCCGTCGCCCCACCAACTACCTCATCCGTTCATCATCAATTCATCAAAAACCACCCTTCGCAGTTCTTGCAGACATGCATTAACGACATGCAGCCCACAAAAACCGCGCCTTTTCCAGACTGAAATTGACATCATAGCCAATAATCAACCTTTCAAAGATAAAAGGATAGTTTCAAAGAACAGAGCACGATACAATTTTTTTGAGAAATAAGTGATCACTTACGCTTCAATGTTGACATTGTCGAAGGCAGGGGAGATGTGAGCGGAGATGTTCTTGTGACGCTTTTCGTAACGGGTGTACTTGGGGATGTAGTGAAGGTAATCACGACGGACAACGATGGTACGCTTCATCTTGGCAGAGGCAACAACACCGGTCAAGATACGACCTTGGATGTTAACTTCACCAACGTAGGGGCACTTCTTGTCAATGTAGGTACCATACTTGGCTTCCTTGGGGGTCTTGAAACCGTAACCGACTTCCTTGAACCAACGCTTGTTCTTGGAGGACACCTTGGAGTTTTGGAAGACACCGGGTTGCTTTTGGTAGGCCTTTTCGAGCTATTGAGAAAAAGAGGAGGAAGAAGACATGATAAATACAATTGTTTTAATACGATATTATCATTTTTTGTATCATACTACTTACTTGATCAGACATTTTCAATGAAGTGAGAAAGAGAAAGAAACTAATTGAAAAAAAGGGTTTTTTCGTCGTTTATAAAAATACTTTTCAAAAAATTTTGATTGGAGGAGCTGATGTTCAACAACCAAGCCACTGATCAGGGAAAATAATTTTTTTAAAAAATTGACGTCCGCCGTTTTTTTGTGAATTGGCAGGAAAAGGGCCATTTGTCTCAGTGTGTGGGTATAGCACCTTGATTTATCGACCCTGTAGCACAAAAACGACAGAATGGCATTGTCTAAATTCATGTCACCTCATATTTCCCATGACCGAATAAAGGAATATATCTAAATATTTTGTATTGTAATTGATGAGCATCGTCTTTTTTCTTCTTATCGCACTGCAGACTAGGTATAAAAGCTCATTTGATAGTAAGGACCCACATTAACGATCCCCGGGATAACTGGAAAACATTGATTTTGACTGCGAAATATCGTAACTCAGGTAACGACATTGTTTTTTGGGCTTCCTAACTAAGCATCATCCATTTTGGGCGTTGGGAGATTTGTCGGAAGTAATTTTAGGCGAATCCCCCTTCAGATATGTGAGATATAGCGCTTTGACTTTTTGAGATAAATGATAGAATAGTCCCCAGAGAGCATTTCATTTTGCATCCAGAGAGTTTATATTAGGATGTGGAATGGGAGTGTTAAACGTAAACAAGAAAACTCGTGACCTTTTAGAGTCATCCTACAGCATCCGCAATGTGTTTTAAGCAAAAAATAGAATTAAATCGCTAATAAAATACACCCAGGCGTAATCCACGCCAGCAACACACACCAGAACCCTACAAAGGATCTATTGGAAGTAGCATGAGGGATATTACTTTGGAATAGGAAGAATGATCAACACTAATCTAAAGGCACGATTGTAAAGGGATCTATTATATTGTACAAGGCAGGTAATACATGAGAAAGACTATTAATGGACAACTTTTATTGAAGCATAGCAATAGTCAATACTAATCTAAAAGAGAGATGGCACAAAGGGATCTATTGCACAAGACATGAGAGAGACTAGTGGGACATTTTTTATTTGAAGTATGTAAAAAGAGATATATTTTATTCAGATATAGATACAAACTATAGGGAAACTAACACTAAACTAAGCTAAGGAAGGCTCCAGAAAGTCATATAATGGTAATTCTAAATGCTGAATCCAAAATGAAACGGTTTCCCCATGCAACTTGTAATTCTGAAAACCCTTCTAAACCAGTCCTGAGATTAGCCTAAGATTACCATAACCTCAAAAAAGTTGAATGATGAAGAAAAAAAAGAAAATGAAAAAAAGAGAGAAGCAAAAATAAAATTGGGAGTAAATAAATATTCACGTGGGCGGCATTTGAAATATTTTCTGTGGTCCTACTGCCAGCACTGACCGTTACCCTGACCTTTCTCAAAAGGTTTCATATGACACTGGCCTTGTTAGATACAATATAGCTATACACATCAAAATAACGATACTACCCATAATAGCGATGTAATTTTACTTTCCTGTTGACATCGTTATTGAGGATTCTTACTGTATAGAACGGTACTGGACGCCTGACGTTTTTTATTGTTCAGAAAAAAAAAAGATATACCAAGGCATAGATAGGAAAGAAAAAGCAATGAGAATTTATTTATTGGTAAAATAATAGGTATAAACAAATCAATGAGTGGAATAAAAAAGACAAACTATACTGAACTACCATACTGCGCACTTTGTTGGGGGATTCATAGGAGAGCCGACAGGACACTTATAAAGTTTTGCAAAGTGATCAGAGTTCTGGGCAACACCATTAATTCGGGTCATGTCTATAGAGTGTACATCAGATAGTACCTATTATGGTTAGAGAAAAAAGAGAATTAGGATATTGAGTTTGCATGGACCTTTTTTTTAATATTGATTTATTACCTGGTTGACCATGGATTGAGGAGTAGCTTTTCCGCACCATGCTCGAGCATAATTCAAATAAAATAGCTGTTCAGGACTCAGATCTAAACCCGGTAACGCATATTGCTTTTTGGTTTGGGCTAACATAGAATAGGCATCAAAACTTGCAGCGACGCCACCGTTGTCAGCTAAATTCTCATTGACTGTCAGCTACAAAAAGGAAGAAGCGTGAATAAGAGGTACACAAAAGTGATGTACCCAGTTGTTTGGTAGACTTACGTTTCCATTGACGTAATAAACTTTTCCATTACCGTCCTTAACGGAAAATTTGGAGTATTGTTCTTTGAAACACTGGGCCTTTTGGTTAAATCTTTCCATAGTCGGTTTTGTCCACCAGTCGGTCATTCTTCCCATCCCATCGAATAATCGCCCAGTACTATCGAATGCATGGGTGATTTCATGGCCAATCACCATTCCAAGTCCGCCAAAATTCATGGCATCTGGTAGTTCGTCGTTATAGAAAGGTGAGGTGATAATCCCGGCAGCCACGACAATCTCATTTTGATCAGCGCTATCAATATGTTCATATATAAATAAAAAATCATGTTAAATTGTTGAATAAAATCACCCATGATTGCATTTTTTTCTTTTTTTTGAATACTTACGAATAATATGCATTTACGTCCATTGGATTCAGATTAAACATGGTCTTATCCACAGGTTTTCCCAATAAACTCCATGAATAATTCAGAGCCCATTGATCAGTCGATAGAACATTTCCGTAGTAAGTCGTCTTGTGTATGTTGGTTCCATGGTAAAATGCTTGAAGGCTGGATGGGCTACGTAAGTCGGGATTCAAAACACCATAGGCAGCTTTATGCACAATCTTGTCCAATTTTTCCATAGCCTTTTGAAGAGTAGTTTGATCCAACCATGTCAACTTCGGTAATCGTCGTTTCCAGGATTCGTGGATCACGGTCAAAAATTCCAAGATTCGATTTCGTTTATCTTCACCACCGAAGTTGACCAAGACAAAGTAACGTCCGACGAGTTGACCAAATGTTGAAGGCGAGGCGACGCTTCCGAGACAATGACGCCAACGAGGAGGAGCCACATTCACGCCATTGAAGATAGAATTGGTGATAGCAATGTTGAATTTGCTGGTTTTCGGGTCGAGTTGAGAAGACTTGTCAAAAATGTAGCGTATCACCAGATAATTTTTGATCATTTCATTTGCCTTGCCTTGAGATGCTTGGAGCCATTGATTGAGGCCGTCGAAATATGGCAGAGAAGATACCACAAGAGTTTCAGGTATGGGTGTCATCGTGGGTACAAAGGATTGTATGAGTTTTCGCCACTCCACTAAAGGATACGTCTTTTCAACATCAGCTAATCGTTTTCGATTGTAATTCAATAATGGGTTGCTGTGATCTTCCCTAAAAAAAAAGATACAGGTCAGTAAGTTGTGTCAATACAACTTGATTCAAAAAAGAATAAAAAATAGGGTACTTACGGTGTAACAGTCAAGTTAGATATCATGATTTCCATGTCTACAAATTGCTTGACCCTTGTCTCGATATCAGCTGCTGACCATAGCGCCAAATTCAATCGCTTGCTTTCCTTTGCAGAGTGTTTGTTTACATTTGTTCCAATAATAGAAGTCAGCATGTCAACAAGTCCACGCCGGTATTTTTCCATCACTTCAGCGTCGCGATAGGTTTCCCGGGAAGGGGCTACCAAAGGAGGTTGGTCCAACACAATGGTTCTGACAGTAGGATTCTTGCTATCAATATCAACAAAGAAAGAATAAAGAGGGTCCGTGCCTTTTGCGGTGAGGTAGAGCAACATTTCATTGATAGTTGGTTTTTTCAAGAGTTCAGCAAGGCCGGGATATAAAGGGGAGGGGCCTAATTTAGTCAGTGTTTTTTCATCCATACAAGCATCATAGTAGTCTTTCGCTTTGTTGAAGTTGGATCGGTCAATTTCTTGTTCCACCAATAATGATTGGGTACCATTCTTTAATCTCTTTAGTAGATCGTCATACGTACTGTTCAATATTCCATGTAGAACTTCTTGATTGGCGAAGTGAAGATTGCTGAGGGTACTCGTGTCTAGGGGGGCGGGAGAGGAAGGCGAAAAAAAAAAAAAAAAAAATTAAATCTCAGCATTGTGCATTTACATAATTTTCATAGTATGCTTACCAGAGCGATCAGCTGGTAATTCAGTAGTTTTTATCCAGTTACCACCTATCATGATAATACAAACCGAGGAATTAACAATCACACATCGTATATCGTCAACACCAACATCATCAACTTACAAGCGTATTGATAGAAATCAGTGCAAGGATCAATATTCATGTCCATGTCGTTCAAGATATTTTGTGCTGCTTCACGACATGCCACACTCGTGCAAATTAGTGGATGACCCGAATTACCTCCTAATACGCTACTCGACAAGTCCAACATGTTTATAAAAGAAATTGGACAAGGAAACTGGGAAAAGAGTCAAAGAAAATCTCAACATTCATATTTTTTTTTCTTTTCTTTCTCTTTTTTTTTTATATATAGAAAGAAATGTTAACCTCCTATTTTACTCCTTATATTTGATCCTCGCTCTGCGCAACGAACTTTATCTCCTGCATTTTTTATACATGAATCTTGGTGGTGGCCGCGGGATTTTAAAATTTCGTCGCTGGAGAACTTTATTCCACTGATGTTTTTTTTCTTATATTCCTTCCTTCATGGCAATCTTTCTTTTCGCCATGCCGGTGTCATTCAGCCCATTGTCACTGGCCACCAAAATAAGGTATGCTTTAATAAGTTTATTTTTTTTTTTTGTGTTATGGATGCTTCTGATTGCAAAACTACTGAAATTAACTATCGCCATCCTTTTTTCATTTTTTAGCTCTCGGCAAAAGCTACCACTGGCGACCGCGCAGCTCACTGACTCCTCAATAAGGAACTCTTCAAAAATCGATACTCTGGCCCAATAAAATGGAAACCGATTTCCTCTCTACTTTTTTCAGTTTTATTGGATTGACTTTTTTGCACTGATCATTCACTTTTTTGGCGTGACTATCCACAGTGATAAATATACCATACCTTAACACCTGCAACAAACGACGACGTTACCAACTATGTCAGATCATCTTTCAATGATTCACTGATTATACGGCAGGTGATCTTCCTTCTTTCCTTCAG
The DNA here is from genome assembly GCA_002105175.1 of Absidia repens. NCBI lineage: Eukaryota > Fungi > Mucoromycota > Mucoromycetes > Mucorales > Cunninghamellaceae > Absidia > Absidia repens. The sequence goes on along the minus strand of MCGE01000004.1, from coordinate 34,441 downwards.
ATATCTGGAGCACATTTGCCTTTTGGTGTATTATTAGAACAGCTTGATTTGGATTCAACAACTATTGCAGATGATGACGAGTTTTTGGTCACCCCCTGAAAAAAAAATGGCGTCATGGAAACCAGGAAACAAATTGGATTTGCGGCCTTTATGGAACCTAGATATAGATGCTACTTTGAATCCAAAAGTGTACGAAGGTCTTGATGCGGCGCTTACCTGAGCTGTTGATTGCGATACAGGTGCGGTTTGCTCACGAAGGAAAACGATGCTGAAGAACGTGGTGGATGCTACTTATTATCAGGGGGGTGGCTCATATGTTAGTCTTGGCTATAGTAGATGCTATATGAAGATCAGCTTGATTTATCGGACCGCATGGAAGCGAATGTAGCTAATTTGGTCAAGTATGGCGTTGTCTTAGTCTCATATATTGCCTGTGTCTTTAGTATAGTTTTATGATTCCACGCTCAGTAGTATAATAGTCCCCTTTTACGGAAAATAAAAATCGATTATCCCTTTCATTCCTCTCTTTTACATTTATGTATGTCTTCCAAATTTATTTCATACTTATTGTCACAACTAAAACAATACCCTTGGTGGATTTGAGTTCTTTTTATTTATATGATATGATTGCTAGTTTTGATATGATACCGCCAAATGATCGTTGGGATTGGTTATCGTTATTGTTATTTATTTTTTATTTTTTATTTTTTGGCTTTATATGTGATATGTGCTTGATCGGGGAGAGAATATTTATTTTTAATCCATTTGCAGACATTAGATATTAATGCGTCAATGATCAGATTATAATATAAGCTACATTTATTGGGATATTTTAATTGATTGGCTCCCTTTGATAAAACCCCTTCCCGCGCCTTTCAAAAACCTCACATGAAGGGCGTCTGAAATTTGACTTGACAGAAATAATGATGAAAATTGTTCCAGACATGATCATATTTTTATTGTGTAATGCGATTATGCATAGAGTATGTCAAGTGACAAATAGAATTCAACTTTTCAATCCAAGTAACTGTTACTCAATAGCAGTAATCAAAAAAACCTATCACATGACATAATAAACCAGAAGGCTTTATGCAGACTCTAAGGGTTATAATAAAAGAAAAGAGAGAAACTTGACAATTTTTTGATATCGTATTGCTCAAAGTAAACCTGGTCAAACCTGGTATCATATCGTACTGAGAGGGAAACACAGATTTTAATGTCGGAGTTCCTGGATTTTTTTTTCATGTAGTGCAACCAACCATAACTGAAAGATGTTGTCTTTTATAGCTATTGGTACGATGCAGTAATAAGGGCTTTCGATAAATTATCTGATTTATAGTTGAAAGCCAATTAAATGGAATAGATGATGTATGCTAATAATGCAAATAAACTACTTGTATGGTAGGTAGAGATAGTGACAAAAAGTCATGAATGACCACCACAAGGTAGAATCAACAATTTGGGCAACATCTGTAAAAAAAAAAAAAAAGCATTTGTTACACAATAATAAGACAGATCATATATAAAAGAGACAATCAAAATACTATTAGACCCGTTTTTTTTTTCATTAACCAAATAGAAAAAAAAATTAGTTGGAACTAATTCTCCACCTATTTTTCTTTTTTCTTTCCTTTTGTTTTCTTTTTACGTCTATCATCCCCCCCCCTTCCACTCTTTTTTCCTTCAACAATCCTTTCACCTTCATGTATTTTAAACCTCTTTCCTTTCTTTTTTGTCTTTTCTCGATCACTCTTTTTGTGAATGCAACAAGCAATACTAGTGATCATCATCCTGCTGTAAGCAAGGACCAACGCTATATTGTCCAACTAAAACCCACGACTGATATCGAAAATTTTATTCCTAATCTTTTAAAAGGAATTTTTGATTTGATTGGTGATGTGATTGATGATATTGGCGACTTTTTGGAAGACGCTACTCATTTGGACGATTCAAAGAAATTGGCGAAACGAACGAACCCTGTTCAGGTGTTTGACAGTTTTGATATCGACGGTTCCTTCAAAGCGCTCAGTACCAGAATCGAAAAAGATAGCCTTTTGGGCTCCATGTTAAGTCACTTTGACGAAATCGTTGGTATTATCCCCGATGAGGTGATCAAATTTGATTTACCTAAACCTCAATCTCTTCGTCGTCGATATTATATGGTACAGTAATACAAAGCAAATCACACATTTCAATCACCGACGCAAAATTAAAAATATTAAATATATTTCTCTCTCTTTTTCTTCTTTCTTATTTTTCTTTTTATTTAAAAAACAAAAATTATAGCGTCATACCCCTGATAATGTTTATGCCGAAGGAAAACTCGTCAAAAACTCTTCTTCTGCCCAAGAAAGTAGCACAAAGAATGCCACCAATCCCCACACCCTTCAACAAAAGAATGCTCCTTGGAATTTAGCTCGAATCACTCAACGAAAACCTGACCCTAAAGCGCCATATGTATATCCTGAAAGTTCTGGGTAAAAAAAAAAAAAACCCTCAATGACCCTCATTCTATACACGCAGTACTCACCTTCTTTATGTATTTTTGTTATATAGTGAGGGTGTGCGCATTTACGTTATTGACGATGGTGTCAACAAGGATCACAAGGACTTCGACGGTCGCGTTTCATGGGGTTTCTCTGCCATCGGTAACGACTCTACTACTCAAATTGGTGGGGGTCATGGTAAGCAGCGAAAAATGGCATGTCTTTTCATAATTAAATCATTGACCCTCCTTTCTTTCATCTTTTCTAGGAACTCACGTGTCAGGCATTATCGGTGGCCAAGAATACGGTGTTGCAAAGAACGTCACTATTGTATCTGTCCAAGTTTTGAAGAAAAATGGCGAAGGTTCTGTATCCTCTCTCTTATCAGGTGTCCAATGGGTTGTGAAGGATGCCAAGAAACACGCCAAAAAGTCAATTGTTAACATGTCTCTCGGTATTCCATCCATTGCACCCAGTGCCGACACTTTGGATCAAGCCATCACTGCTGCCGCCAAAGGTGGATTACCTATCATTGTTGCTTCCGGAAATTCTGCAAGGTAAGACCTAAGCATATTTCTCCCTCTCCTCCACAACAAAAGAGGTGGTCAGATATACTAATTCAATTGCTTTATTATTTTTGATTTGACAATTGGTATAGTGATGCATGTGAGGTTGTACCTGCCGGTAACCCCAATGTCTACACCGTTGCTGCCTCTGATAAAACCGATACTTTGGATCCCAGAAGCTGTTATGGAAAATGTGTTGCGATCACCGCTCCAGGTTAGTATGATAGAAGAAAAATTAGGGAGTGGGAGAGAAAATAGAAGACGGGTAACTAACTGTGTATGTTTTCTTCGTTAGGTGTCAATGTGGAAAGTGACTATATCGGCGGAAACAATGCTACGGCGACCATGTCTGGAACATCCATGGCAGCTCCTCATGTCACAGGTATCGCGGCATTGATTCTTCAAGATTTGGATGATCCATCACCCAAGTCTTTGTTTGCTGCCCTTACCTCATTCGCTACGAAAAATGTCATAAAGGAAAACCGTCCTCATACTGTCAACTTGCTGGCCTTCAACAAAGTGGATGAACCCAAGAAAAGTAACCAAACCACCACGACTACCAAAAAGCAGCCCAAAAAGAAATCAGACTCCAAGAAAAAGTCATCTTCCAACAAGAAGTCTTCAAGCAAAGATTAGATTTTTTTTTTTAGTTAGTTAGCACTGTACCTTATAGTAGTTTGTAGTTTGTAGTTTGTTTAGTATATCTCGTGTTTATTATTTTACCCGCGCTCCCTCTCCTTCCCTTTATCTTTCTACTCCATACTGTTGTACTTCAATTATTATCTATTATTCTGAAAAATAAACTTCTTTAAACAACTTTTACATGTATCTTTATTTAAGTGTTGGTGTTTTGGAAATAGGGAATACAATCTACTCTATGTACTACTTCTGAACTATATTTTTATTTTTATCTACAAAATATACCAATTGATCACAAGCAAAATGTTAATTTATTAAAATATCTATTCCGTTTGGTACTCGATATGTTTAAAATGTACGGTGCAGTTCAACAGAAACGTAAAATATCTCACAAAAAATTGCAAAAAGAATTTTATTTTACTTTTTTGCTTGAAATAAACCGTTTAATCACGTAACACCGTATGATCGTACGAGTGAAAAGAGACAAAGTTACTTTATTGGGACGAGTCTTCTTTACAGGACAACAAGCCTTCAGCATATGAAGTTGATTGAGGAATCGAAATGCACAGATGCTCATCAATAAAATAAGAATGATTATGGACGCACATACGCCTAATACCTTTCCGTACACTTCAATCATCATATTTTTATGCGCTCACCAATGCATATTTTTTATGCATCCGTCACTGTCCTTTTTCCATGCATTCACCAAGGTATTTAAAAAAATCCATCTCACCCCTATTTTTTGATGCACTGTGTAGTATAAAGCACAGTAGACACAGAGCTGAGGACGACAGTTGGTCGAAGGCGCCTTATATTCAAACTTTTTTTTTTTTTTTTTTTGCGCACGTACATCTTTTTCATATTCTAGCTGCACATACATTGCACTGTGCAAATATACTCATTCCACAAGGCAAACTAAACATAATGTATGGAAGACAAGATATGTTTTATTGAGGCGTAGATATTAGTAATGACAATTAAACTAAACTAAGGCCCGCAACCCAATGATAGTTCCATGACACCTGTCTTAACGTGAGATATATAAGGGCGAGAGTTGGAATAGAGGTATGTCGTTGTAGCATAATCATAATTTATTATGGAATAAAACTATTCAAGTAAATAAGGGAAGCGATTCTACAGTGAGTGACAACCCATTCTAATGAACTCTCGATGAAAGGAGCGGTAAGATAAACTTTGATAGGCCGAGTTGTCTCATCTCGGCTAGAAAGACATCAAAATAAGAAAACAGTCGTGCTGCTTATTTTAAATGGTAGGAACTACTTTCAAGAAAATAAAACTACCATGCTGATATTGTGGTATGGTATTGCTTGTTGTAAGAGGGAGTTCCTTTTTAGTACCAAATCTCCACAGAAGAAGAACCCCAATTCAGCCCCCGCCCACGTGGATTTTTGTTTACTCCCAATTTTTTTTCCCTCTCTCTTCGTTTTCTTTTACTTTTTCTTTCTTTTTCTTCTTCAACATTCAACTTCATTGATGTTATGCTGGACTTAGATTAGCGTCAGGACTAGTTTAGAAGGGTTTTCAGTTTAGGGTTTACTACTTGCATGGGGAAACTCTTTCATTTTGGATTCAGGATTGAGGACCTTCATTAATTGGCTTTTTGAAGCCATCATTAGCTAAAGTTAGTGTTAATTTATCTGTAGTTTGTATTTACTTATGAATAAAATATCTCTTTTTATACATGCTTTAATGAAAAATGTCTCGTTAGTCTCTCTCATGTCTTGCGCAATAGATCTTTTCTTTTTTGCCACCTTCGATCCTTTTAAATGTTGTTGATCGTTGTTGTGCTTCAATAAAGTATACATCCCTTAATGTATTTCATGCCTTGTATATTAGCCGCCATTTTACAATAACCCCTTTCGGTTAAGACTGGCCGTTCTTTAAATCACAAATTAGCTATGCATTCTCCAATAAATCCTTCCATTCAATCCAATGAACCCCTCTTTAGTTTTAGTGTCTCCATATACTTCAATAAAATATGACCTTTTCATTAACCATCCTCTGACCTATTTGATAATAAAAAATGTCGCAGTATAGCTGTTTTTGAGTGTTCTACCAAATACGTGCCTTCTAGTTCATCCACGATAACTATTTTCCCCTTTAAAGACTCAGGGACTAGTTGTTAGTCTCAGATCGCTAGTATAAAACATTCTAGATGGCCTAAACTTTGTATGCTTACAAAAGTTTGAATGAATGTTTACCAGGCATCGACACACACACACACACATTCACATATATATATATAGTAAAAAGGAAGAGTATAAAGGTATTCAAATGAGAGCTTTTTATTGATAAAAAAGAAAAATATATAGTAATAATGATAATAAAATAAGGGTGTAAAGTCGGGGCGGGTGACGGGGAGGATATATCATCACTGGTGTTCCACTATACTACTAGAAGGACCATTTTCATGTACATGATCGCCATCGCCGTATTTGCTATTGTTGTTGGCATCGATTTCGTCTACACTTGATTTTGGTACTACACTAGCGTCATTATCTTCGCCTGCTTCACTCGAGTCACCACTTTCTTCGCTAGAAGCATCATCATCATCATCGTCGCTATCTTCTTCTTCTTCGCTAGATCCATCGTCTTCTTCTTGTTCTTCACTAGAATCATCTTCCTCTTCTTCGCTAGAATCGTCGTCTTCACTAGAATCATCATCGTCTTCTTCGCTGGAATCATCGTCTTCGTCGTCATAAAAGGCATCCAAATCATAATCGCCATTTTTCTTTTTTGTTGCCGATAATGTCGTGTAAGAGTTGTTGCCCATGGCCTCCACACCAGAGATAGCCACTGAGGCGCTCGACGAAGAAAATCCTCCATTCATGCCACGATCGCCACGATACCTAGCATCAAAGCTATCACTGCCAAAGCCGGTTTCCATCATCATGGTCGTGGTTCGACTGCCGGCCCATCCATCGAATTCTTCAACATCACGCACAGAGGTATCAGGTTGTTCTTCGGATAATCGGGTAAAGGTTCATAACCTGGAAGTGGCTGGTGTGCAAGTAACGATAAAGATCCAATCGTATAATCTAGAGTATCTATATATATATATATATATATATATACATTTAAAAAAACATCAGGAAACGTTCATTGAAAATAAAGTAGTCCTTTTTTTTTATTTCCCCTTCCCCGGCTGTTGTTTTTTTAACGTGTGCTTACCTTCAGTATCGTTTTCTATCAACATTGGGGACTTGTCATTTAGTAAAATGTGTTGTACATGTTGTTTTAATTCATCGAGGCCAGGTTTTTCATCCGCAGGAATAGTCAACGCACGAAGGAATCGGGCCCTGTCACGCACATCGTAGCTAAGATCGTACCGAGCCAAATTGAGCACATATTGATTGAGAAGGTTAAGCGTTGTATGGGTAGGGTTGAGACTGATCAGTTTACTGGATAAAGTTATAATTTGGAGTTTGGTATTGTTTGTCTATTTTAATAAGAAAAAGAAAAAGAAGGAGGGGAAGAGAACGTATGAGTGTCATCATAATAATATCGCGGTAGTAGTGATTTTTTTTCCCATTAGGAGATCACATATTTTCATTTGACTTACTTCATTCGCGAAGTTCTTAATAGCTTGGCGAAGTACGTCAGGGCCGACGTGAGGTAAAGTTTCGGCATGTTGGCCAATGAGCCAGATGATATTGGCACGCGCTGTAGGGACATTAATGGTACCCAATAATTTGGCAAGAGCAATCACCGAGTTTTTGTGTTCACTAGCAGGGTCTTTCAATAGTTTGGTAACCACCAAGACAGATTCTGCAACTACCAATTCTATATACATAAAAAAAGCAGTACGCGTCACTCATATTTGTTTTTTGTGGCAACCAATGTCTATCCTCCACTTACCATTCGAGCTTCGTAATAATTTCATCAACAAGCGGAGACATCTATCAGCAGCAGAGGGCACAATGGTAGCACATCTTGCAATGGCTTGAATTGAAGCAGCTACGAAGTCCTTGTTTGGACTCTTGATATATTGCTAGAAATAAATCATGAAAGATAAGTTGAACATTATCCCCCTTTTCATCACATGACGTTTCTTATTATTCATTACCTGGAGTTCGTTTAATAAGACATGAATGTTTGCATCAGTGGCAATATTAGCAAGAATGGTCAATTTGATATCGCGAATAAATACTGGTTCGGTTGATTGGACGTAAAATTGTTGAAGGAAGGATTCAAAGAGATACTACAAATATATACAAGCAGTCAGTCATTGCGCCTTACGAAGTCCCTACATAGTACCTCTTTATTCCTAGACAAAATACTTACAGGACGCCGCAAAGACATGGTGGCAATGTTGGTCAGGACAACGTATTGAATTTCCCGATGGTTCCTCAGAATACGTACTAACGGTTTGGTCACCTTTTCAGCTTGAGACGCAGGAGCCAAGTGGTAGAATAATTTGGCAACAGCCAACACCACCTATTAAAAAAAGTTGTTCTCCATTAGCAACAAAGCACACATGCGTGGTACCTCCCTTTACTTGCATCCTTACCCCACTATTCCGACTCTGCAGCAATGGTATACAGCTTTTCAGCAACAGTTCATGATCTTCGTCCATTTCCAAAACACCCTCGCCAATGGTAGCGTCCCCGCCCGCGCCACCATCAGCATCCGAAGAATCCGAATCCGAATAGAATGCCCGAGATTTGATAACAGTTGACGTCTTTGGTGCCACACGAGCTTGGTCTTCACCCTACAATAAAGAAGATAAAAAGAAAAAAGTCAGTATCAAACTCCAACTCTACAAAAAAAAAAAAAAAAAAAAAAAAAAAAAAAAAATGCTAGAGTCATCTTGAAACGTACATGTGGATTGGGGGTTAAGAATTGTGTCCTATATATCCATAACAATAACAAGGTATAGAATTGAAAGAAAAAAAGTAAAAAGACGTATCAATATAACATATCAGAAAATGATCATATCACTTTTTTCCCTTTTGACTCCTACCTTCCATAACGTAACATGAGACCTAAAATAGCCATTTGACCCCATTCATCACAATCTGCCAATACAGAGCAAAGTTTTCTAAAGCATGGGTGTATCAAATCGAATCGGTTAGGACACACTTCGTTGAATGCCATGATGGTGCTGCCAATGGTGATATTGGATCGGTCCTTCAATAATGTGGCGACAATTTCGATCAAAGCCTCCTTTTGAGTATCATCCAAGCTATACACATAAAAAAAGGAAAAAATGGAAGTAAAAAGTTAATACGTATAGAATTCAGTTTGGATATTGAATGGTGGACTTGCACAGGCGTCCTTACCTATAGCACTTTGGAATAGCATGGGCAGCCGTCTTTCGGACATACGGACTTGGATCAGTGACGCATTTCTTGATACCCAAAAGAACAATAGGGCTAATGACGGGTACCCGGATCCCACTCATGACACGCAACGCCATGGCACGGATGATTTGATTCTTGTCACTCAGGTCTTTTTGGAAGGAATTGATGGATAGGAGCGCCAAGTCAGGTTCTTGTTCAGCATAACGCAGCAAGTAGATATATACCAGTTTCCGTACTTCGATATTCTGGGAGACCACATTCTTCACCACATCAGGAAAGAATTCTGATACATCTCGGCCTTTGGATATCATCTATCAAATAGGAACAACGTAAGAAGTAGAGTTGAGTGAATGAAGTCGTTAAACTGTGAAACATGTAACTTGTCAATCCACTTACCGCTACAAGCCGCTTCAATCCGTCCAGTTTCTCCCTGTCGTTTTTGGAATCCAATTGTCGTTTGATATTTCGCATTTTTTCTTCAGATGTATCAAAGTATTGTGCGCTGGAATCACCACCCCCACCAGGAAAACCAAGTTCACGTGCATTTTCTACCAGTCCTTGAGACATTTTTTGGGAAAGCTTGGCTGCATTTTCGGCAAAGTTCATAGCCTTGTTTATGTAATCGGATACTTCCATTGTTATTATTGTAGGTGTCCTAACAAATGAGTTTTGAATAATATGTCCAACAGTAGAGGTGTGTATGTGTGCTTCCTTTCAAAATAAATAAAAAAAAAAGAAGGAACGAGAGAATGGGAAGAGTAAAAGTTGAAGTAAATATATATCTATGTAAAGGAAGTATATACAAGTATAATATAAATTTAATAGAGTTGGAGGACAGTAAAAGGAAGGATGGGTGATTGACAAAAAGAAAAGAATTAATGAAGACGTAAAAAAAAAGAGAGAATCAAGTGCGAGACGAGATTTGCCGGCGTGTAAAAATAAACACTGCGGCGTTCTAAAAAATAAGGATGGCGAATTCAGTTTCAAAGTTGTACCGTATCAAGTTTATTTCATGTAATAGAGACTGGACTATTTGGACAATTTGATGTATATAAAAAAAAATCAAAAATATTGTAAAGGGGAGAGGGAGGGAAGTGCATATGTGAATGTGAGTGTGTATGTTTAGAAGGAAAAAATCAACCAAAGACCAATAATAATAATAAAAAAATGAAAAAGATCAAGAGATAAATAGGGTGTAAAACTAATAAGATAGGGATAAAAACTATTTCTACATATCATCATCGCTGGCAGCAACGGCATCGCCCTCATCTTCATCACCACTAACAAGTTCATTTTCCTTTTCAGCTTGAGCCAACAAAGCAGCAAAGTCTTTGTCATCTGTTTCAGATACCAATTTAGCATCCTTTTCAACCTTGAATCTGGCCCACTTGTGGCTTTCCAAGCTTTCCTTGATCGCAGTAATAGCCTTTTCCATGACAGTAAAACCAACAGATTTTTCCAAAGCGTCGGCAGTAACAACGTATAAGGGTGCAGCCAAGTAAGTCACCTTGATAGGCACATCTTCTGTTGATTGACTTTCACCAGCTTCCAAAGCAGACTTGATGGCCAATACACCGTCCATACCAGTACATCTAAGGTCGAGTTCTAATACAACAGCAACAACAACAACAACAAAATAAGTCTGTGGCGTGATTCTATTTCAGTGTAGAATATAAACAAAAACTTACGAGCACGAATTTTCACAGGTTGAGGAGTCATACGACGCTTGATGTTGTTAACCAATTCACTTCGGACAGCTTCCGTCATTTCAATACCTTCAAAGACAGCGGTTGGATCGCTATTAAAAACAGGAACGACAGTGTCAATTTGTTATCACTAGTTTCCATCCATTAACTTGTTTTCACAACTTACGCAATAGCAACCTTGAAAGCATCATAAGCATGGCCAAACTTTCGATATAAAGGCCAGCCCACAGTTTCGTAGAGTTCCTGGAGAGCAATATCGTGCTTTTCAGCAACATGACGTAAAATGGAATGGACAGCTTTGGATTTGTTGAATTTTTCTTCACACCGAGCAATATCTTCAGGGGTCACACGACGCTTGGAGAGATCAATATAACCTACAAAGTAAGAACGAAAAAACAAAAATTGTGATGAGTAAAGAGTTCATAATACCTTTGTGGGGCGGTGAGGGAAAATATCACTATGGTAACTGCGCTCTTCCTTTTTTTTTTTTTATTTGAGTTCCCTACCTTTTTCTTCGTCCACTCGGAGTACGACCACCACTTCATTTCGTCCAACACGAATAAGCTTTTGTACTGATCGGATACGTCTTCTAGATAATTCAGACAACAGAATCATACCTTCACGATCTCCGTATTCGAGCTATACATGCCAATAAAAAAATTAGAAAAGAAAACTTGACAACTTTTTCTAAAACGTGTTGACCACCCTCCTTAAAAATACATATATATATTACCAAGCGAACGTAGGCACCCATATCAGCGATTTGTCGGACGTTCACCATAACAACATCGTCGACTTGGGGGAATTCATTTTCGTACATGCGACAGTGGAATTTGTCACTCATTTTGTTGGATATTGTTGAGGAAAGAAAGGGAAAAAAAAGAAGGGAAAAAAAATAAAATATCAAAGGCCTCTATTGCCGCGTTAATTTTTTTTTCTAGGAGGAAAAAAGTCACAGGATATTTTTAAATCCCGTCCAGGATCCTCCAGGTTGTTGATGCATGGAAAACGGCAACAGATCACAATATTACTATTTTGTCATCTGGCTGCTTTGTAACTGTGTATTTTTTTTCAGATAGACGGAAAAAATACTTATTCTCACATCATCAATGATCAAAAGTTCCGGAATTAATTGGTTGTTCCGTGAACAAATAAAAATACATGACACCTTTTGGCTGGGAATCCAGGGGGGGGCAGATTCATTTTTTGTCAGGAAGTCCGTTGACTAATTTTGATTGGTTTAACACATTTGAAAAAAAAGGGCCCATTTATTTTTTCTTTTTTTGCTCTTTTCTCTCTTAATTACTAACACCCACCTTCTATCGAAAAATAGCATTTTCATGTCATTGACACCCGAAATTCCAGACGTGAATGGGATGTCCAATGGCAGCCCTCCAACAAAGATGGGAAAGCGGAATCCAGGGCTCAAACTCTCACCACAACATTTACAGACGACATCCACAAGCAGCGGTTCATCCAATGGATCTCAAATTAGCAACAATACTCTACGCGAAAAGATAGGCCATCTTATGGGTGGTAGCAATGGTACAGTGGCTGGTGGACTATCTTCCGCTCATTCAGGGTCTGTCGCTGCTTACTATGGTGGACCACCTCCTGTTGAAGAAGAAACCTCTTTAGCAGCATCTTATCTTGCTGCTTCCCAACAACAACAACAACAACAACAACAACAACAACAACAACAACAACAACAGCAGCAGCAGCAGCAGGATCAAAGCAACTCTATCATAACACCAAATACCTTGGAAGCGAACGTTACAGAAAATAATCATAGCAATGGCCATGTTTTAAGGACACCACCATCTTCTTCTTCGAGCGTATCGTCAGCACATTCTCAATACCAACATCAGAAACATCAGCATATGGAAGCGAATGCCCCCGTCATGACAACATCAGCGAACACCCCTTCTTCATTGACTAGTGAACAACAACAGCAACAGCAACAGAACCCAATTGATAATACCGACCTGGATCCTAATATTCCCCATGATGTGCAAGCAAATGACTTGGAACTTTTGAATCGACTTGGCGAAGGAGCTGCTGGCACAGTGCGCAAGGTCTTCCATAAACCATCCGGTTTGATCATGGCCAAAAAGGTAAACTGGGAGGAGAATCGGGGGGGGATGGAAGGGATGGGTGAGGGATATGCTATGGTACACAAGGTTGTGGAGCTTGATTTTGACTTGGCGATAATGAATATTATATTTGATTTATTGACTAATATGGCGGAGGTAATATTTTATTATTTTTTAATTCTTACTTGTATCCACAGTCTATTTCTACCGATCCCAATCCGGCCGTACAACGACAAATTCTTCGCGAATTAGCCTTTTTGAAGACTTGCAATTCACCTTATATTGTGTCCTTCTATGGTGCTTTTTTGGATGATGGTGAAACGACGGTCTCTTTATGTATGGAATACTGTGAAGGCGGTAGTCTGCAAGATATATACACTCGAGCAAAGGATCGCGGTGGTGTGATCGGTGAAGCTGTCTTGGGTCGTATTGCCGAGTCGGTCTGTAAGGGCTTGGTTTATTTACATTCAAAACGTGTGATCCATCGAGGTAAAGGGGCAATAATGTTCTTCGTGCTGTCAAAGGTTTTACTTACATGTCGCTTTCTCTATCTCTCTCTTTCTTTTCTTTGTCTTTTATTATAGATATAAAACCGTCGAATATAGTTGTGACAAGAAGGGGTGATATCAAACTATGCGATTTTGGAGTCTCTGGAGAACTGATCAACTCTGTGGCAGAAACATTCACAGGCACACAATACTACATGGCTGTAAGTCCACATCACAAAAACTAGGAAGCAGAAAAGACAGGAGGATTCATATTAGTGAACTTTTTTTTTTTTAGCCTGAACGTATCAAAGGAAACGCATATGCCGTACAATCCGATATTTGGTCTCTGGGTCTTACTTTGATTGAAGTCTCACAAAATGAACCTGCTTTACCGCCACCTGGTCATCCTGATCTCTCGATCTTCGAACTATTGGACTTTATTGTTAGGCAGCCTGTTCCGATCATTCAAGGAAGTCATATATCCGATGCATGCAAAAACTTTGTGGCTATTTGGTAAGTATCACGTTTATTTTATTGCCCTCCCTTCTTTCTTCATGTGTACTGATGATTCCTTTTTGTTTATATATATATAAATACATAGTTTGACAAAAGATCCTTATTTACGACCTCCACCTGCAAGAATGTTGGAACATCCGTTTATCAAAATGTGGGAAAATCGGTTTGTAGATATTGCCCAATTTGCCAAGGAAGTTTGGGGATGGTAGCTTAGATTTAGTAGCTTAGTCTTACTTTTAGGTTTTGGTCACTAGTCTTAGTTATAGCAATAGTCAGTGGTTTTTTTTGTTTTTTTGTCTTGTCACTTGTTTTGTTTTTATATTCTTCAAAACCAATGCATATTAAATAAAGACAGCATTGTGTATGCATGTGTATACCATATTTATTCATACTTTAAATATCAATTGTCCATAACTTTGAATTCAATAATGTCTGTAAGGTCAATCCCCATCTCTTTAAAGCCATGTCATTATTATACCATTACCGAAAACAACAATCAACCTATCATTGCTGTCATTATGTCCATCACTAATTTATTACCACCAATATTACTACCCTGTCTACGAAATCCCATTACCGATACTCATAGCACCACTACACTGTGACATCCCATTGCCCATACCCACATCACCAGACACATAACACGGCCACACTGTCACGTCTCATCATGTCACCACTACCAATAATACTACTTATCTATCAAGTTCCATCATTCATATCCATAACATCACCACGTTGTCATCTCATCATTCAGCCCCACATCATCCGTTCATATCCCAGAATCATCATCATTATCACTAGCAAGATTTTGCATATTTTGTTTTAACAATAAAAAAAAGAATCTTTATTTTCAACTAAACTAGAATCAAGTATATAGACTAGAAGAGGGGGAGGCAAAGGGTAATGGGATATGCATAAGGGAGAAGGAGTATCATGTTGATAATTGATAGAGACCAATCTCATGTATAGTGGAATTCGGGGTGAGTTTACTGGATCAAAAAAAAAAAAAAGAAACAGATAAATGTGAGTACAAAAAGTGCGTGCCAATGACGTAAAAAAAGGGGGAAAAGGATTCCCGAAAACTTACATAACCAACACTAATCAAATAATCAGCCAAACCTTCAACCACCTTGGTACAGCTTCCAGCCTGCATGCCTTCCTTGTATAAACCAACAAGAATAGCTTGGCCCGTCTTCACAAGACAAGCACCACCATGGGCACTCTAGCAACAGAAGGGAGAAAAAGGGAGTTAGTTAAGATGGGAAAAAAAAAGACATATGCTGTCTATCGTAAACTTGATCCCGACCCTATATTGACCATTCACCTATCATCTTGAACTCTATCTGTTATTTCCTACCTTCTTGACATAGATGGAGCGTTCATCAGCTCTAAGAGTAAGGTACTTGACACCGCTGATGTGAAGACCAGTGCCTTGAACAGAAGCAGGGTCCGCGAAACCAGCGATAGCAGCATTGACTTCAGTAGCAGACAACTACAAGCGATGGAGAGAAAGAAAAGGTAGATATTAGCATCATGGTCATTTTTTTACGCGTTGTCATCATCTGTTTTCTAAACATGTATCAATGAGTAGAAGGGGAGAGTTGGGGGAGTTGTTAGTTTTACCTCAAAATCAGGAGAGGAGGCCCATTTTGCACCGTTCAAACCGTAAATGGCAGCTTGAGATACCTGTCCAGTACCAACAAGGTTGTTATCGACATATTGTTGCCACGACATGATTTAAATAAATATAGAGAGATAAGTAGAAGAGAAAAAAAAAAGATGAAAAGGATGAGGAAAAGAGAAAAAAAAAGGATTGGGACCCCAAAACAAAAATAAAATATTCCTCCCGGGGTTTGAAATGTGCCACCTCTTCGGCACCAGTGCAAAAAAAAAAAAAAAAAAAAAAAAACTATGGTCATTCAACATAGACTTACATCTTTAGCAGATGGTACTAGTTTTGCATGAATGGGAGAAATAATAATAAAAAGAACGCCAAGAATCTCAACACAAGTCTCGTTGCCGTCCTGCTGTACCTTGTAATCATACTTCTACATAGGCAAGCAGTAATGAGAACTGAAGTGACGGTGTTTTAAAATATATGACTAGCGCATATACGTGTTCTCGAAGTGAAAGTGTAAAAATAGTAATCCAGGGTGGGTTGCAATTATACATACCGATAATGTCGTACAGGCAAAGAATCCCTTTTTACCACGTCGACCATGTTTTCACCCACTATTACTCAACATCAACACCGACCGTCACGGTACCCTATCCCGTTCCTCCACAACAATTTCTAACTTCAAAAAATATTGATTGATTTTTTTATAGCGATAAACTGCGGTTGATTTTGGTTTGTTGCATCATCTATTGTGGCAACTTTTATTTTCTATTCTTGTTTTTGGCCAGGTGGTTTAAAATGTGGCTGGGATTTCCTGAAAAAGGAGTGAGATGGAGGGACAAAGATCGGTTCTCCTATGCTTTCATTTTTATTTTATATATATACATATATATATATATATATATATATATATGATGCATGTATGAATGAATAGGAGGATCGCCCATGGACATTATCATCATCAAAGAAAAAGATTAATGTATGATAGTTAAATGATAGCGATGAAACATAAGAATATCAAAAAAGGGTAAAGGCTCAGCTAAAAAAAAAAATTCAGGAACATGCCGTTGAAATCCCCGGTCTTTTTTTTTTGACTCTGATGATATATGATCATCCCGTTTCTTCCCTTCCATTTTTCTTTACATTGAATGAGCCAAGACTGCTCATTGTGATGATTCTTTTGCGTAGTCACCGCCCTTCCTCTCCGAATCACCGCAGTCAGCTTGGACTTTTTTTTTCAGGAACTCGCCGCTGCGCTAACGAAAATCAACAATAGCCCCTTCTCGAGAGTTTCCTTTTGAGCAATGACTGGTGACTCGATAAAGAATGAAAGGGGAAAGCGAGAAAAAAAAAAAGCACAGCACGGATCACATAGATATTCATAGTTATTTTTATACCAGCCAATGACATGAATAAAATCCCACTTTTATGTATCAGTACTCAAAAGCTATTCTCGAGCGTAAGATGATTGGTCAAGATAAAAGGTGGTACCCCGCAATTTTTATGTCACTGCTTGGACCTTGTTTTATTTTTACGCGCAGATTGGCAAGGTGGCAAAGTTCATGCCAACCAACGAGAACAAAGGTCTGATCATTATAAAAAGTCGAGATTTCTTTGATTCTACTGTCCCCTTTTTTTTCATATCTCTTTACTCTTCTTCAGTTTTTCTTCTTCCTCTTCTTTTTCTTTTCTATCTCTCTCTCTTCTGTCAAATATACAATATATACAATAAAAATGGGTTATCAATGGTGTTACTCTGCTGGTTCCTTATGGGTACCGTTTGACAATGGCACACAAAGTGCAATCGAAAACTTATGGCGCGGATCAACCGCTGCCTGGATTTACGTGGCAACCTTCCGTGGTCAGGCGTATGTCAATGGTCCTGGTCTATATATTCATTTTGCTGGTAACATGTACACAATCGCAAGACGTTGCTAATAAGCAGCATTATCATCAACAAAACTATATGGCTCCCTTCCTTTTTCTTTTTCTATGTATATACCCCCCTTCCCAATTCCCCTCACACTGCTTTGTAAAAAGATCACCACTATCATGATCAACATTCACTAAGATACACTTTAGATATCCCCCACACTTTGTACACACTATGTTGATTTTTACATATCATAGACTTTTCTTTATTGAATTATGCTTTTCTTTTTTTGTCAAATAAACTATCCTATATATATATATTTATAATATGAATTTAACTATAACTACAGAATCAAGATGTATAAAAACAAATTGGAGAGAGGTGAATAAAAGCTAAGCTAGAGAGAGGATGTACAAAAAGGTAAACTAGAGAAAGATAGCGAATTCAGGGCGCCAAGGGATCTTTTTCAAAGGGTATGGGATCATCTTGAAAGTCAATTTCTTCCTATGATATACGTAATGCAATATTTTCATTAATAAGTGGATCACCTTCATGTTTTATTTTTACTTACTAGCAATTCATCTTTCTTCAGTGGCATGTTTTCCATCATTGCACCCAGAATTTCCTTGAACTATTCAAAATATAGATATATAAATATAAATACAAGTTGGTTGGTAGTTGGAAGGCAAGAGGATAAGAGGGAAAAGATAAAAAGTTTCTGTGATCATGTACTTACCAATTTCCTTCGTTGAGACCATAATTTTCGATTCGATGTCAATTCTTTGTCAATGCGCTGTCGTTCTTCTGGTGAGATCTGTACTATTCCCTTTGATTTGAACTCATCCAATTGTTGTTTCAGTGATAGCATAGATGTCCTGATGCCTTCCAATTGCGTCTTGGCGTCATCCGTCTTGGGTAAAGATTTCAATTTTGCAAGGGCTAAAAAAAAAAAAAAAAAAAAAAAAAAGTCCACCATATATCGTCAAACGAGAATGAGAAAAAAAAGAAAAAAGCTTGATCATGGTCAATTGTTTTTGATATGTATGATGATTCTCTTACCTTGCTGTCGTCGTCGATTTTCCTCTTTAAGTTGATCCAACTTTTCAGTAGTGCTTGAAATTTCTTTATCAAGTGATTGATCATCCTCTTCCTCAGTAGGGTTTTCCTATGCAGTCCGCCAAATCAAGCAATTCATCCACAAGAAAAAAAAAAAAAGGTTTCTTAGTCAGTTTAAGTCAGTATACACTCACACAGTCTCGCCTTTGTATGCTCCTTACCTGCTTGATAGTGTAAATGACGGATTTTCCAAACGTTTTAGAAACAACCAAATCTTGATCAATGAGTTTGTCAAGGGCCTTGCTGAGAGTCGTTTTGGTATATCTGCCTTGAAGGTGAGTGCACATGTCGTCTATATGAATTAAGTTGAATATATAAAAGGATCCATTATTGAAGCGAGTCGATGAGTATCAATGTAGACAGAAGTGTGTCATATGACCTTTGCTTTGACTTGGTCAACTTACTAGCGCTATAAGGCCGGTTCACCTTCCTAAGAAAATGAAGCAAATCTAAAAAAAAAGTAAGGGGAGAAGAGTGAGTAGACAAGATTTGCACTGGCCACCTTTTTCCTGTCCCAACTTTGAATCTTACCACCCTTTTCGGAAGAAGACGAGTCAGATTTCTTTTTAGCCATAGAAAGTATGAAGAAAAAAGGAATGGATGCACAAAAGAGAAAGAGGGAGAAGTACAAAAAAAAATGCTCACAAAAAATTATGGGATGTTCATACTCCGCTGTCTGCACAAACGAAGGTCAAAATAAGTCTGCGCACGCTACAAATGATCTTGACCGCTCCAGCCTCCTCCCCCCTCCCTCACGCCCAGCCCGGTTCGTGCACATCTCTCCTATTTCCCATTTCCATAAAATGAATATCAAAAACAGGCTTGACTATGTAAATGCAATAACTTCTTTATTCAAAAGTAGAAATATATAATGTATATATAAAATATGATGTATTCAATTGTAAGTAAAAATGACAGTAATAGTAAACAAAACAAAATAAAAAAAACAAATAACGGTGTATTTTATATTAAAACTAACGCTATCGTTTGTGTAGTTCATAGCGTAGGTAAAGTTCGTCCACGAAGTGAGCATGGCGAATTCCAGGCGGCCTTACTTCGGCAAATGCTTCCAGTGCTTGTGAAACGGACACACCTAGTCGTTCGATCATATAGCAGCAAATAAAAAACCCTGTTCGATTGAATCTGTATATATATAAAAAACATAATAAAAATGAGTAAACCATCTATCCCATTTATACCCATTTGTAATTTACCCATAGTGACAATGGACGGCGATTTGAGCTTTGGGCCGTTTTTCCCAACATTTGGCAGCCAGAACAATAAACCGGTCAACGTCTTCTTTGGTGGGTGGGATCTTGGAAACTGTTGTGAGTTTGAGGTATTCAATAGTGGAGTTATCAAAATAACTTGTACGGTAAGGCGGTGTATCCTTGGAAAGGTCAATGATGAAGCCAATTTCAGGATATTGATTCAAGAATGCAGCAGGACAATGTACTGGGTCTGATTGCCGCAACACCTTCATCGCCCGAAACAAAGAAACACCAATTGGACCAGCCGTGATATTTGCAGTTCGAGACCACTAGACAAAGCAAAAAAACAGTAATCGATTCCCCAGGTGAGTGATTCTTGCACGGTCAAAATATTTAGAAATCCGTTTTTTTTTTTTTTTGCCTTTACCTTTTCATAGTTTTTGAGGTCCCATTTGTTTTCGCCTTTAGTTTTTTCCAAGATTTGCCATGCACCACTAAGAGTATTCAGGCCACAGTTCTTTATCAAGAAATCAGAGATGACAGGATTGACAAGTTCAGGTTTGACGATCATAGGCATATGTCCAACATTAGCAATCACATAGGGTTCGGGTATTCGTTTGAGTGCTTCTGCTGTATCCGCCATATCAGTTCCATCTTTAAACAAAAGGTGACCACGTATCAAATGCATATCAGATGGTAAAGTGACTTGATCCTAGATAAAAAATTGCAAAAATCATTTCAGAAAGCTTAACCCATATCCAATTCATCTTTTTGCTCCTTGGTTTTCATATTTACCACACTCCCACCAATCAAGAGCACACCAGCTTTGACTTGTTGGTAGACCTGCCGATCGGGAAAACTTGCACCACAGACAATTCGTTTGTACACCGATGTTCGACTGGCCAAATTCCATTGTAATTGCCTACATCATTTAATACAATCCAAAAATTGAATACTCTTTATCGGGAATCAAGTCACTACTACTCCACCCGGCCTTTTTCCTTTCAATTTTCTGGATCAATTACCTTTTCCGTAAATCCACAGGTGCTTCGGGCCCTAATAAACGTTCTATACTTGTACTCTGTAATCCACCTCGTCGATCGGCCGTCCTTGCAAAATCAAAAAGCCAATCAGGCACCCATCGAAGCTTTTTGAGACCCTTGACTTGTTTCTCGTCCATGCAATCCTTTGGTGAAATCAAGACCAATGCCTTCAGTCGTACCTGCATCAGAGGCGAAGCCGCAATAAAGGTCGCCAAAGAGCATCCGTAGGAATGTGCAATCAATACCGTGTTGTCGTTTTTGTATCTGTCCATAAGTAGCGTTTCAATATCTTTCACCAAAGAAGATGTCGTATATGCATCCCAACTATTAAAAAAAAAACAGAGCCAAGTTAGTACGGAGAGGACGGGTAATGCAAAAAAGAGTAAATTCTGTTCATACTTACTCTGAAGTGACTTGACTCTTTCCACAACCTAGTAAATCAAGGGCCAGTACATGTGCTGTTTGAGAAAAGTATTCCAATTGTCGTTGCCATTGCGCCACCTAGAAAGTCAATCGTATAAAAGGGTGTATTAGATACTTAATCTTTGCACTCGTCGTTCGGTTTTTACCTGTCCGCCTAAGCCATGAATAAAGACAATCAAAGGTACTTGACTACCAAGCTCGTGAATAATATGTACAATACGCAGTCGATGGCCATTGATTTCAACAAATTCAGTGTTATCGGTGATAATGGACGGCTCCGCTGAGATGCCATATAAATTGAAATCATCGAGTGAGTAACAACAACCCATCCAAGACAAATATGCACACTGTTGGATCGTTTTTTCTTTTTCTTCTCAAACTTACGTTGTTCTAAAAGTTTCCTTTCCATATATCTCTCTTTGGGATCGCGTTGACAAAGAAAGAAGCTAGCCCGTTCCCATGCCCGTCGTTTGAGTCGCCTTGGATCTTTGTAAATACAATACATGCCAGCCGCCAGAGTAATCACCGCAATCGTTTTTGCTATTTGACGCTTTTCTGATAAATTGACCATTCTATGAATCCAAAACGCAATAAATAAATAAAAGAGAGAAAGAGAGAACGAGAGAAAGAGAGGAAAAAAAGACGAAAAAGACGAATCATAGAAAACAAGATAAATATTTAAATTCCGAAAAGTCTGTCATTGTGATTGTGGGGTATCAAAAATGAAAAAAAAACCTTCGCTATGAATAAATCAAATATATTCATATGAAGATACTCTCGTTACCTATATATAAATATATATATATAGAAATAAAGACACTCGGCTCGATGAAAATGAAAATTGCAACCACAAAAGCTTCCCCCCACTACCCTTTTTTCTCTAACTCCATTTGTGGATGCATTTCTTTTGCATAGGATAGGTAGTTGAGCATGATTCATTGCTTTATGCTTTAAATGGTACTGTGACCCGAAATTGCACACTGTTACAGTGGTACCCTATCCTATCCCAACATCTGGCAAAGTATTGCCTAATTTGCTATGAAAGAAAAAAAAAGGTTATCCCTCTCCTCTTTCAATCACCTTAAAAGATCTAGCCCAAGTTTTCTTTTTTGGCCCTTTCCATATGATGATGTCACATTGGAGAAGGAAAGAAAAAAGATGATCGATCGACGATTTGGAATAGTATTCTTAAAGATTTTCAGGGGAGTGGTCATGCTTTTCAAA
The DNA here is from genome assembly GCA_002105175.1 of Absidia repens. Taxonomy (NCBI): domain Eukaryota; kingdom Fungi; phylum Mucoromycota; class Mucoromycetes; order Mucorales; family Cunninghamellaceae; genus Absidia; species Absidia repens. Next base: position 12,112 of record MCGE01000004.1, on the reverse strand, counting down.
ATTGCAGCAGCAAAAAAAAGGGTTGCCCAAGTCGAGCCTGGGCGGCTAACAGGATAAGGCAGCAGCGTGATGCGGTGTTTGAACCCCGTTTCAATAGGAACCTTCAGAAGGTTTTTTTTTTTTTTGTTCCACGTTTTTTTCTTTCCCAATTTTTTTTTTTTTTTTTTTACTTTTCTCTTTATCCCTTTCAAAAAAAATCCATCTTTCTTTTCTCACATTCCCTTTTTCACTAATTCGTATTGAATCATGGCCGAATTTGTTAAACTCTCCATCTTTGGTACAGTTTTCGAAGTCACTACTAGGTAACGTTCTCCATTTACTTGAGCCGCGTTTGATCCCTAGTGAACTCGCTTGTTTACTTTTCTTCTCTTTTTCTTTTTTTACTATTTGTCTATAGATATGTTGACTTACAGCCTGTTGGTATGGGTGCTTTTGGTCTTGTCTGGTAACTGAAAAGAAAAGAAAAGAGAGAATGTGTGTGATGCACACTTATGAATACAAGTGAACTAACGATGTGATGTTTGTGTGTCTGTTTGTTGTTTAATCCGTAGTTCTGCTAAGGATCAATTGACTGGAATGAATGTCGCTATCAAGAAGATCATGAAACCCTTCTCAGCGCCAGTATTAGCGAAACGAACATACCGTGAACTTAAGCTATTGAAGGCGTTGCGACATGAAAATGTAAGTCACTTGCTATATCAGTAAATAGAAGCGGGCGGATGGGCGGGTCGGGTATATCTGTGTACTATAGTCGGTTGGATCGATGATGCTTTTTTTAGTACTCTTTTTGAGCGGCATCATACTAACTTTATAATCCATCCAATATCTCGATAGATCATCAGCTTGAGCGACATTTTTATCTCGCCCTTGGAAGATATGTAAGTGGTATACACTATATATTCTTGAATTCAAAAAAGCAAGGGTTTCTAAACTGACCTTTTTTTTGGGATACGCTTAGTTACTTTGTTACTGAGCTTTTGGGAACTGATTTGCATCGATTACTTCAATCTCGACCTTTGGAAAAGCAATTTATCCAATACTTCTTATATCAAATCCTTGTAAGTCGTTGTGTGAATTCAAATACGTCACGTTTTATTGATCCCTTTTTTTTTTTGTGTATGTTTTTTGTTTGGTGCTACAAATAAACAATAGAGAGGTCTAAAATACGTCCATTCTGCTGGTGTCATTCACAGAGATTTGGTACGTCAAAAAATAAGCAAAAAATCACTTTATCCTAACCTAACTTCTTCTCCTCTTTATAGAAACCAAGCAACATTCTCATCAACGAAAACTGCGATTTGAAAATCTGTGATTTTGGTCTTGCCCGTATTCAAGATCCTCAAATGACTGGTTATGTGTCTACTAGATATTACCGTGCTCCTGAAATCATGTTGACATGGCAAAAGTATGATGTTGCAGGTAAGTTGGAATTGTCTCTTATATATAGCTGGAAAAAAAAAAGGAAATCTTGGTTTAACCTCTCCTGTTTGACCTTTTTTTTTATTTTGTTTCACAGTGGATATCTGGAGTACTGGGTGTATTTTTGCGGAAATGTTGGAAGGAAAGCCTCTATTCCCAGGAAAAGATCGTAAGTTACCTACAAAATATATATAGTGGTAGTGCTTCATCTTTAACGTCATGTCTTATGTTTTACGTAGATGTCCACCAATTTTCTATTATTACTGAACTCTTGGGTACTCCTCCTGATGATGTGATCTCAACCATTTGTAGCGAAAATGTATGCAAAAAAAGGGGGGAATATGGGTGGTGATAGTTCATTAAGTGGAAAGAGGAAAAGTTATTGAAAATGGACTATTTATGCTCTTTTTTCGTATAGACTCTACGATTTGTCAAGAATCTTCCCAAGCGTGAACCTATTCCTTTCGGACAACGATTCGAAGGTCAAGACAGCGAAGCGATTGATTTACTGGAAAAGATGCTCATGTTCGATCCTCGTAAACGTATCAATGCTGAAGAAGCTTTGTCTCACCCATACCTTGCTCCTTATCACGATCCTTCGGACGAACCTGCCGCTCCTGAAAAGTTCGATTGGTCCTTCAATGAAGCTGACTTGCCTGTAGATACATGGAAGGGTAAGTAATCTACTTAGGCATACAACAACAAAAGAAAAGGGACCTAATGGAATACTGACGGGTTTATTTGTTCTTGTTTTTTTTTTTTTTTTTTTTTTTTGTGCTAGTGATGATGTACTCTGAAATTCTTGATTTCCATAATGTGGATAATGTGGATGGCTCTCAATTCATTGGTACTCCTCTGACTGGACCTGTTGCCAATGGTCAAGAAGGTGCATTCCAAAATCCCCCGGCCGCTCAATAGTGTATTAGTAATTCTAGTCGTTTAGTAATTGCTCCCCTCCTCTCTCCCCTTCCCCTCCACCTGACCTCTGCGTCTCTTTCCATTGATATCTTTTTTATTCTCGGTCACCCTTTGTGTACACTGTTTTCTTTTCTTTTCTTTCTTTACCACTTGTATGTTTTTTTTTTTTTGTCTTTGACACACACACACACACACATTAGCTACCCATCTGCCTCTGCTTATAGTCTATAATTACACCCTATTTTATACATATCAATAAATAAATATTCTGATCAACTATTTTGCAAACGACAAGTATTTCATCCGTTTATGAGTTTCAATCGCCGCTTTGTCCGCGCAGATTTTTTTTTTTTTTTTTTTTTTTGCGCTCTCCGTCGTCTCTTTTATTTTCTTTTTCTCAAAAACATTCACACAAAACAATGGCGGAATCAAAAGATCCTGTTGTAGACAAACTTGCCAAGGCGACTTTGGAAGATCCAGTTGCCAATGATGAAGGATCTGATGATGACGAAACGGCTGGTGCTGCTGCTGCTGCCAATGGTGGTGAAGAAGGCGCTGCTAAAAAGAAGAAGAAGAACAAGAAGAAGAAGAAGAAGAATGCACCCAAGACGCAAACTGAACCTCCTACTGTGCCAGTCTCCAAAATCTATACTAGTCATGTTTATCCTCTTGGTGAATGCCATGATTACAGGGACGAGTATGTATCCATTTGCCCTTGGGTTATAAGCTCCTTCCTTTTCACTCACTGCAATTTTTTTTTTTTTTTTTTTGATTATAGCAACTTGTGGCGAACTACAAGTGAAGAAAAGCGGGCTGAGGAACGGGGCCATGAAAATGATTATAATGATGTTCGTCGTGCTGCTGAAGTCCATCGCCAGGTAAGAAACTTTTACTCTTTCTGGTTGAATCAGACCATCGTCAATTAGATATAGAATATAATATTTATTCCTTCGTGATCATATGATACATTTTAGGTGCGCCAATATATCCAAAAAGTACTCAAGCCAGGCATGACATTGACAGAAATTGCAGAAATCATTGAAAACGGCACACGGGCACTTGTGGAAGAAAATGGGATGGAAGCTGGGATTGGGTTCCCCACGGGTCTGTCATTGAATCATTGCGCTGCTCATTTCACGCCGAATGCAGGTGACAAGACGGTGTTGGCCTACGATGACGTGATGAAGGTGGATTTCGGTGTACATGTTAATGGTCGCATTGTGGATAGTGCTTTCACTCATACCTTCAACCCCAAATTTGACAAACTCAAGGAAGCTGCCAAGGAAGCCACGTATGCTGGGATCAAGGAAGTAGGCATTGACGTCCGTTTGTGTGACATTGGCGCCGCAGTGAACGAAGTCTACGACTCGTATGAAATCGAATTGGATGGCAAGACATACGATATCAAACCTATTCGCAACTTGAATGGTCACACCATCGACCCCTACCGCATCCACGCTGGCAAGTCTATTCCTATTGTCCGTGATACTGGTGATGAAACAAAATTGGAAGAAGGTGAACAGCTCGCTATTGAAACTTTCTGCTCCGTAAGTTTACTATGTCTTGATGAAGGTTACTTTCTTGTACGTATACTCAATCTTTTTTTTTTTTTTTTTTTTTTTTTTTTTTTTTTTTTTTTTTTTTTTTTTTTTTTTTTTTTTTGTGTAGACTGGTCGCGGTTATGTCATTGAAGATGGGGAATGTTCTCACTATGCCAAAAATGCCGATGCTGGTTTTGTGCCACTAAGGTAAGAAGGGTTCAGTTTATTGGAGGATGGGTGTGGGTTTCTATGACGTGGCTTGGATTTTTTTAACAATTTCTTTTATCGTTTTATAGATTACCAAAGGCAAAGGCCTTGTTGGGCACTATCAATCAACAATTTGGAACCTTACCTTTCTGTCGTCGTTACTTGGACCGTACTGGTGAAACCAAATACCTGATGGCTTTGAAAAACTTGGTCGATGCCAACCTTGTTACAGCCTATCCTCCTTTATGTGATTCCAAGGGTAGCTACACTGCTCAACTTGAACATACTATTTTATTGAGACCCACATGCAAAGAAGTAAGTTGAGAGATAGTGGAAATGTTGCAAAAATGATACTAATATTTGATTGTTTTCCACTTTATAGATTGTGTCAAAGGGTGATGATTATTAGTTTTAGTGTGGTTTGGCGAGAAAAGTGAAAACGTATTTAGATTACTATTTATTGTATCTCATTGTCTTTATTATGTTGATATTGTTGGTGAATAAATTTTATTATTGTTATTTGACTCGTTATATTACATGATATATGGTGGTTGAGTTATGCTTTGGTAGTGAATGTCTGATAATGCGTAGTGATTATATGATGATTGTGGGCGATTATGTTGGGCGTATATGATGGTTGAGTAACACTAGAGCTGCACTTGCAGTAGGGAACTCCAATAACGATATCACCGGGAAAACGAATTTACACCTGTAGTGCGGATAATACTGTTATTCTTATGTGTGTAGTCGTACTCTATATTGAAAGGCAGCAGCCTTCTGGAGCTTTTTTTTTTTTTTTTTTTGTGTGTGTGTTTTTCATCGAAATCAACAACGGTATCGAAAAAAAATCAAGGAAGTGATCCAACAAGAAACCATAGAGAACATTTCAAATCCCGCCCACGTGAATATTTATTTACCCACTTATTATCTTTTCGCTCTTTCTTTTCTTTTTCCTTCTTTTTTCCTCATTAGTTTTTCTTAATTGTAGTCATTATGGGTTATGTTGGACTTCGAATAGTTTCAGGACTAGTTTAGAAGCGTTTTCAGATAAGGGATAACAACATGCATGGGGAACCCTTTCATTTTGGATTCATGATTTTAAATCACCATCAGTTGGCTTTTTGATGTCTTCATTAGCTTAGTTTAATGTTACCTTGTCCATAGTTTGTATCTACATCTGAATAAATATTTTTTTTACTTGCTTTAATGAAATATGTCCCGTAAATCTCTCTTAAGTCTGTTATAACAGAATCCTTGTTTACAACCAACACCCGTTTTTATTAGTGTTGCAGTTGTTGTGCTTCCATAAAAATACCTCTTTAGTTTTTATCGTCAATATATTAGAATCCATTTTACGACTGTACCCTTAGATTAGCGTTGACCATTCTTCCGATCTCACTTAAGTCTTCCCTCATGCTTCCTCCAATAGATCATTCCACTAAATCATTTGTTCGGATGAACCCCTCGTCCTTAGTTTTAGTATCTAATTATATGCACCAATAAAATATAAATTTCTATTAACTGACCTCTGACTCATCCAGTAGTAAACAGTGCCGCTATGTAGTTGTTTTCTGAGTATCTTCCAAACATTTGCTTTCTAGTTCGTCCACTACAATCTTCCGCCCGCCCTCCTCAATGCCTAGAACTGCTTTACAAGCATAAATTAGTTAGAATCAAAGTCGACCATATTCTTGCTCGATTTATCATATAAATCTAGGTCGCGCTATACGTGTATCTGTAATTATAGATTATTTTACACTATGCTTTAGATTATTTATAATGATTTGCACTACCCTCAGAAGCGTAGCGACTGGCTGACAGATCTACGTAGCTCACTCAGTATGAAATGTGACCGTATTCCTGCTTCACCATTCATATTACTCAACCTAGATCGTGCCACTACTGGAACATTCCCTCCCTCGATTGGACATACTGTCTAAATCCGGCTCATTATTTTTTATTTCATATTTTTTGCATGTGGTATAAAAAAAATGGAAATTAATTGAGCACCAAGGGGCTGTATATTATGATGCAGAATGGCGAGGGTGTATAATTTCATCAAAAACTACACTTCAGCAGTCGCCCCCTCGATACCCAGTTGTTTAACCTTTTTGGAAGTGTAAAATTGAATAAAAAAGTGTAACAATCAAGGTTTACTTTACATTCTTGCTGAACTTCACCATAGGTGTGGTAGTAAGAAAAACATATGATACATAATGTGGGTACAGAATAGAGTGGCATATCGTAATACCATATTATATGTGTATGATATGGAATTAAATGCCAGCCAAAAAGATTCAATATTTATGGTGCAGGGTGAGGAGTGTGACTAGAGAGCACCCCCTTTGTGATGATGATTGCCAAACAAAAAAAAAACAAAAAAAGTGCCCTGCTTTCCTCATAACTGACAAACAAATATCAATGGTTTTATCGATTGGTTAAAAGTTTCATTTTTATTGTTTGCCTCACTACTTCTCTTGCTCTGTGTTTCAACTGGCCAATCAGAAACTCTTTTCCTTTTTAGAAATGGACGCGCTCAGTCTGACCTTTTTTTTTCGTTTTTTTTTTTCTTTCTTTTTTTCTTTTCCTTTTTGTGTGTGTGTGCTGGTTATTTTCAATATTGAAAAAACAGTATATACTATATCTGTTATATCCATTGATTTTTATCTGCTGATTCCTCTTCCCTCTATTTGCTTCTCTCTTATTTAATTCTATACCAATTAATCATCCCTGCAAATACGTATACACGCACTGTCTCTTAATCCTGCCTTTTTTCGCCTACAATTATACATACCCTCTATTAGTAAGTAAATTGCACTAAATAATGGTTTCTACATGCTTTATTGACCTTGTGTCTAATTGGTACTTTTTATCCTGAAGGCTGAAACGACTGGACTATGAGTGGAGGTGGCAATATCAAAGTCGTTGTTCGGTGTCGTCCTCTCAATTCACGAGGTAAGTCAGAGTGGAAACCCAGGAACCAGGTACCAGGAACCGGGACAGTATATGTCTATATGAAAAACAGATATATTTACTAGCTCTATTATACTACTATAGAACTGGCTAGAGGGGCAACAGAACTTATTCGAATGGATGGCGACCAAACTATCATCTCAAGACCATTAGATCAACGCACTGGAAAGGACAGCGAAGATATTAAGGCCTTTACATTTGACAAGTCATACTGGTCCGCCGACAAAAACGACCCAAGCTATGCTGACCAACAAACTGTCTACAATGATCTTGGTGAGGACCTATTGAATCATGCTTTTGATGGCTATAATTGTTGTATTTTTGCTTGTAAGTTGTTGACTATAGTGTGAACTACCCCTATTTTCTTTTTACTGACTTTTTTTTTCCCTAGATGGTCAAACGGGATCCGGCAAATCTTATTCAATGATGGGATATGGTGAAGACAAAGGTATCATTCCTCGAACTTGCTCTGAACTCTTCAATCGGATCAACCAAAACACGGATACAAGTGTCACCTTTGCCGCTGAAGTGTCTTATATTGAAATTTACAACGAAAAGGTCCGCGATCTACTCAACCCCAAGAATAAAGGAAACCTCAAGGTCCGTGAACATCCAAGCACTGGTCCTTATGTCGAAGATTTGTCAAGATTAGTAGTTGGCTCTTTTGATGATATCAATCATTTGATGGATGAAGGCAACAAGGTAATCTTCCTCCCACTCTTACCTTCATAAAATGAAATACATTCTTCTAAAAACATCGTTATTTGTAAATAGGCAAGAACAGTGGCGGCGACCAATATGAATGAAACTTCTTCTCGATCACATGCTGTATTTACTCTCTTCCTGACTCAAAAACGCGTCGATGATTTGACCAAATTGGAAACCGAAAAGGTGGCCAGAATCAGGTACGAAACATTCTTATATCGAAAATAACAACAAATAATGTGACTCCCCTTTTATCAAATTATAGTTTAGTGGACTTGGCTGGTAGTGAGCGTGCAAACAGTACCGGGGCAACAGGAACTCGACTAAAGGAAGGTGCCAATATCAATCGATCTCTCACAACGCTCGGAAAAGTCATTGCCGGATTAGCTGAACAATCTCTCGCTGAGGGCAAAAAAGGACGAAAATCAAAAGAAGTATTTGTGCCGTACCGTGATTCTGTAAGTTTACCACAGAGTGGATGATACTTATGGAAATGACATTTGATTTCCAATCAATATTGGCCCATGGATTTACATTTCTCTCTTTCTTTCTTTTTTCATAACATAGATCCTTACTTGGCTTTTGAAAGATTCATTGGGTGGGAACTCCAAAACGGCGATGATTGCAGCCATCTCACCTGCGGATTACGATGAAACACTGAGCACATTACGATATGCCGATCAAGCCAAGAAGATCAAGAACAAGGCTGTTGTCAATGAAGACCCAAATGCAAAGATGATCCGGGAACTCAAGGATGAATTGGAAGTGCTTCGAGATCGTTTGCGAACGTATGCGCCTGAAGAAGTGGAACAACTGACAGCAACAAGCGCGTATCGAAAATCTGGTGGTGGTGGCGTATCTTCTCCAGTGGCTACAAGATCCTCAACTGCTCTACCCGGTGCTGCTCCATCAAAGACTTCTCAAGAATTTGAAATCACCGACAGCCATGGCAAAAAGAAGAAAATGTCCAAGCAAGAAATCATTGACCAACTACAAAGCTCTGAAAAACTATTGGCTAATCTGCATGAAACGTGGGAAGAAAAGATGAAGAAGACCGAAGAAATTCAGGTGGAACGGGAAAAGGCATTGGCTGAATTGGGTATTGCTGTGCACAAAAACAACGTTGGTGTCTATGCTCCGAAAAAGATCCCACATCTTGTGAACCTCAACGAAGATCCTCTTATGTCCGAATGTTTAATGTATCAACTCAAACCTGGTATGACTCTGGTGGGCTGTAGTGAAAGTCAAGTCCAAGCCGATATCCGCCTCAGTGGTTCCAACATACAGGAAGATCACTGCTCTTTTGAAAACAACAATGGCACTGTCACCCTCCATCCAGGCACAGACTCTCTCACCATTGTTAACGGTAGGCGTTTGGACTCTAGTCAACGTTTGAAAAGTGGCTATCGAATCATCTTGGGCGACTATCATATCTTTCGATTCAACCATCCGGAAGAAGTCAGGCGTGAACGGGATCTTCAAAAATTGGTATTGGAGAAAGGCATGGGCAAGGAAGGGGCCATTGATGATGAATTGGAACGCCCGGAATCCCCTACGGAAAACTCAAGTATGATGGGCTCGGAAGTCATGGATTGGAACTACGCTCGACGAGAAGCGGTTTTGAATTATTACTCATCCGAAACGAACTTTGGGGGACTCAAGGATGAAGAACTGGAAAAAATCTATGACGACCTTACCCGTGTGCGAAACTCTCGGCGAACGCGATCAGGAAGTCGGACAGACAATGACCATGATGACGATGACTCTTCCCATGTTGGTTCGGTGCGAAACCCATCTACTCCATCAATGATTGAAGACGAAACGGAAAGTGTATCTACGGATCTGGTCTACGCCAATAGCCTGGAAGAAAAATTCAAAGTGGAAAAGGAACGAATGCAGCGGGAAATCGATAACCAAAAACGGTGTTTTGAAGCAAAAATAAACCGAATGTCACGACAATACTCACATCACACTATGGCGGCGGCCACGGCCACACGTCCATCATCTGCTTATTCCGATGCTCAACAGCGGCTCATCCTCAATGTGATTGATCACTGGCGACGACTTCGACATGTAGCGATGGCGGAAGTGGTGCTGACAAATGCAATGATTTTGAAGGAAGCCAACATTATCTCTCGGGAATTACAAAAGGACATCATTTACCAATTCACCATTATCGGCGACGATCCCTTCTCGAACACCATGTCCTATTGGGAACCAACTTCTGCATTGCATCAATTTGAAACGGATGAAGATACCTCGTTTCTTCCCTCTTCCAAACCTTGTGTCGGTATTCGGGTGCTCGATCGGAAAAATCAGGTCGTCTATATATGGTCCTTGGAAAAGCTCAAGCTACGTCTCCAGAAGATGCGCAATCTCTACAACTTCATCGATCGGCCTCTTTACAGCAAGCATTTCAATTGGGAAGATCCATTTTTTGAAAATCCGTGCCCGAAATACACATTTGTTGGTGGCGCCACAATCTGTTTATGGAACCTGGTTATACAGAAATCTTATGAAAGCTTGGCTCCTGTTATTGATCGTACTACTGGACAAGTTAAGGGAATGCTGCGTGTGGTTGTGACCCCGATTGCTCGGTCTGTAGCTATCAAAGGACCTGAAGCTCGCTCATTGGCTTTCTCCGATGCCGAATCTGATTATATTCTGGATATGAGCAGTGATAGCGTGAAAGGTGAAAACGACGACAACGACAACGACAACGACGACAACAATGGGAATGCTGAGGATGAAGATGTTGCTTTCATTCAACAGCTCAAAGCCGATCAGCAATTGTTATTCGAAATTCGACTTTTGGATCTGTCTGGTATATGTGAAACTGAATTTACTCAGGTGCATGTGCAATACAAATTATCGTCCTTTGGTGGTATTCCTGAGGACTCCATCAATGAAAAAATATATGCTACGAATTGTGCTGAAGGATTTGGGATGGGTGACTCAATTCCATTGAACTATTCACAAACCTTATCTCTCGTGGTGACAGACAAAGTCCTGGATGTCTTCACAAATGGAACACTGGCTTTCGAAGTGTATGGGATTGCTCAAACTAAAGCACTGAAAGAACTGGAACGGTGGGACGACCAGCAGGAAAAAGGGAGATTTGGAACACAACCCCAGCTGATGACAAATACTCAACACAATGAGCGCGCATTGAATGGAAATGGAAATGACAACGGCAACAAAGACAAAGACAATATGAATGAACCGGCATCACCTATACCAACAACACTTGCAGTAGTAGAACGACGCTCTGAAGAAGAACTTTTGGTAGCCGAACGGCACGACGTACTTGCTTGGATCCAGATATCAGAACTGCTACCAAATGGTGAATATCTTCCTGTGGAAACGGTATCGGAACATTCTCTGGATCGTGGCGTGTTTACATTGCGGCAAGGGTTACAACGACGAATCAACATTGAACTGTATCACACATCGGGACATCAATTCGAATGGCAGCGAATATCGAAAGCAACAATTGGCAACGTCCGACAACTGACATCGAAAGGGCGCATCATCGACTCTACATCTTCTGAACAAATACCGATCAAGCTACTGGCACAACAATCTACCAATGGCGTGACTTACAACAGCGATGGCACGAGTCAATTATCAATTCAAGGTGCATGGGATAGCTCACAACACGACTGTTTGTTTTTGAATCAACTGACCCCTTCAAGGACAAGGATCATTCTCCATCTTGGCTGGGAAGTCCAAGTCAAAAAATGCGCCAAGCCAATCAAGTTTGGAATGGATATTGCAGTGCGGGTGACCGGGCGAAGCACATCCAATTTTGCAACGTCAGGGCTCAAGAAATTGATGGGGGCGGCTGCTGTTGGCGGGAAAAGCAACAAATCTTTGGCAAAATCTAGCGGTGTCTTTTTGATCTTACTGAAACCCCCAATGGCAAGGCGCGTGGATCAACTCTGGCGGCTCAACACAGCATCAAAATACATCAGAGGGGAAGAATTGTTTTTGGGCTCATGGCGACCTCGAGGCGTCTCCCTTATCAATGATTACAAGGCAATACAAAGGAACATACAACTGAAAGAAGGAATCATGCGCACTTCTCAAGTACTAGAACTTTACCACTTCCTTCATAAAGAACAACAACAACAACAACATCATCATCATCATCATCATGACGACGACTCATACAACGCACAGCCAGAAACCCCAACAACAGCCATGAATTTTGTTTCCTCGCCTATATCAATATCGTCACTACCACCATCACCGCCACCTTCAGCATCAACATTCTCTAATATGACAGAGGATAAAAAGCAGCAACTATTACGGAAGGTCATTGAACTATGGACCTCGAATTTTGGCTC